>CM076682.1:82991784-83591784 GCA_038501925.1 Xenopus petersii
TAGTAGAATAGGCCTGACAGGCAAAAGTTATTGGGGTTAACAAATACAAGTAGGGATATAGCAGAATTACCAGAATAAACAGTTGCAGTATATGGATATGGCAGTATGTGGATATAGCAGAATTACCTGTAGGAATGAGAAGAGATAGGAGTTAGTTCCATGGAACTGTCTTGTTTAACTGTCATTTCTAAGCACTTGTGAAATTTTAGCACTTAGGAAATGTTAGCACTCGTGCCATGCCCCAGACACGAGTGCCATCCCCAATACTGGGTCTGAATTTATATGTAGCTGATTGGGAAAACCAGAGCCTAATTAATCAATTAATCAATTAAACAGCTAGCAAAGGGCAGAGTTTTACAGACACCAGAACCAGGATTGGGGCTATAAAAATATTTCTTGTTCACGGGGGGAGTGGACACAGATGTATGCTTGAGATATTATCAAAGAACTAAAGTAGAATAGGCCTGACAGGCAAAAGTTATTGGGGTTAACAAATACAAGTAGGGATATAGCAGAATTACCAGAATAAACAGTTGCAGTATATGGATATGGCAGTATGTGGATATAGCAGAATTACCTGTAGGAATGAGAAGAGATAGGAGTTTGTTCCATGGAACTGTCTTGTTTAACTGTCATTTCTAAGCACTTGTAAAATTTTAGCACTTAGGAAATGTTAGCACTCGTGCCATGCCCCAGACACGAGTGCCATCCCCAATACTGGGTCTGAATTTATATGTAGCTGATTGGGAAAACCAGAGCCTAATTAATCAATTAATCAATTAAACAGCTAGTAAAGGGCAGAGTTTTACAGACACCAGAACCAGGATTGGGGCTATAAAAATATCTCTTGTTCACGGGGGAGTGAACACAGATGTGTGCTTGAGATATTATCAAAGAACTAAAGTAGAATAGGCCTGACAGGCAAAAGTTATTGGGGTTAACAAATACAAGTAGGGATATAGCAGAATTACCAGCATAAACAGTTGCAGTATATGGATATGGCAGTATGTGGATATAGCAGAATTACCTGTAGGAATGAGAAGAGATAGGAGTTAGTTCCATGGAACTGTCTTGTTTAACTGTCATTTCTAAGCACTTGTGAAATTTTAGCACTTAGGAAATGTTAGCACTCGTGCCATGCCCCAGACACGAGTGCCATCCCCAATACTGGGTCTGAATTTATATGTAGCTGATTGGGAAAACCAGAGCCTAATTAATCAATTAATCAATTAAACAGCTAGCAAAGGGCAGAGTTTTACAGACACCAGAACCAGGATTGGGGCTATAAAAATATCTCTTGTTCACGGGGGAGTGGACACAGATGTGTGCTTGAGATATTATCAAAGAACTAAAGTAGAATAGGCCTGACAGGCAAAAGTTATTGGGGTTAACAAATACAAGTAGGGATATAGCAGAATTACCAGAATAAACAGTTGCAGTATATGGATATGGCAGTATGTGGATATAGCAGAATTACCTGTAGGAATGAGAAGAGATAGGAGTTAGTTCCATGGAACTGTCTTGTTTAACTGTCATTTCTAAGCACTTGTGAAATTTTAGCACTTAGGAAATGTTAGCACTCGTGCCATGCCCCAGACACGAGTGCCATCCCCAATACTGGGTCTGAATTTATATGTAGCTGATTGGGAAAACCAGAGCCTAATTAATCAATTAATCAATTAAACAGCTAGCAAAGGGCAGAGTTTTACAGACACCAGAACCAGGATTGGGGCTATAAAAATATCTCTTGTTCACGGGGGAGTGGACACAGATGTGTGCTTGAGATATTATCAAAGAACTAAAGTAGAATAGGCCTGACAGGCAAAAGTTATTGGGGTTAACAAATACAAGTAGGGATATAGCAGAATTACCAGCATAAACAGTTGCAGTATATGGATATGGCAGTATGTGGATATAGCAGAATTACCTGTAGGAATGAGAAGAGATAGGAGTTAGTTCCATGGAACTGTATTGTTTAACCGTCATTTCTAAGCACTTGTGAAATTTTAGCACTTAGGAAATGTTAGCACTCGTGCCATGCCCCAGACACGAGTGCCATCCCCAATACTGGGTCTGAATTTATATGTAGCTGATTGGGAAAACCAGAGCCTAATTAATCAATTAATCAATTAAACAGCTAGCAAAGGGCAGAGTTTTACAGACACCAGAACCAGGATTGGGGCTATAAAAATATCTCTTGTTCACGGGGGAGTGGACACAGATGTGTGCTTGAGATATTATCAAAGAACTAAAGTAGAATAGGCCTGACAGGCAAAAGTTATTGGGGTTAACAAATACAAGTAGGGATATAGCAGAATTACCAGCATAAACAGTTGCAGTATATGGATATGGCAGTATGTGGATATAGCAGAATTACCTGTAGGAATGAGAAGAGATAGGAGTTAGTTCCATGGAACTGTCTTGTTTAACTGTCATTTCTAAGCACTTGTGAAATGTCAGCACTCGTGCCATGCCCCAGACACGAGTGCCATCCCCAATACTGGGTCTGAATTTATATGTAGCTGATTGGGAAAACCAGAGCCTAATTAATCAATTAATCAATTAAACAGCTAGCAAAGGGCAGAGTTTTACAGACACCAGAACCAGGATTGGGGCTATAAAAATATCTCTTGTTCACGGGGGAGTGGACACAGATGTGTGCTTGAGATATTATCAAAGAACTAAAGTAGAATAGGCCTGACAGGCAAAAGTTATTGGGGTTAACAAATACAAGTAGGGATATAGCAGAATTACCAGAATAAACAGTTGCAGTATATGGATATGGCAGTATGTGGATATAGCAGAATTACCTGTAGGAATGAGAAGAGATAGGAGTTAGTTCCATGGAACTGTCTTGTTTAACTGTCATTTCTAAGCACTTGTGAAATTTTAGCACTTAGGAAATGTTAGCACTCGTGCCATGCCCCAGACACGAGTGCCATCCCCAATACTGGGTCTGAATTTATATGTAGCTGATTGGGAAAACCAGAGCCTAATTAATCAATTAATCAATTAAACAGCTAGCAAAGGGCAGAGTTTTACAGACACCAGAACCAGGATTGGGGCTATAAAAATATCTCTTGTTCACGGGGGGAGTGGACACAGATGTGTGCTTGAGATATTATCAAAGAACTAAAGTAGAATAGGCCTGACAGGCAAAAGTTATTGGGGTTAACAAATACAAGTAGGGATATAGCAGAATTACCAGAATAAACAGTTGCAGTATATGGATATGGCAGTATGTGGATATAGCAGAATTACCTGTAGGAATGAGAAGAGATAGGAGTTAGTTCCATGGAACTGTCTTGTTTAACTGTCATTTCTAAGCACTTGTGAAATTTTAGCACTTAGGAAATGTTAGCACTCGTGCCATGCCCCAGACACGAGTGCCATCCCCAATACTGGGTCTGAATTTATATGTAGCTGATTGGGAAAACCAGAGCCTAATTAATCAATTAATCAATTAAACAGCTAGCAAAGGGCAGAGTTTTACAGACACCAGAACCAGGATTGGGGCTATAAAAATATTTCTTGTTCACGGGGGGAGTGGACACAGATGTGTGCTTGAGATATTATCAAAGAACTAAAGTAGAATAGGCCTGACAGGCAAAAGTTATTGGGGTTAACAAATACAAGTAGGGATATAGCAGAATTACCAGAATAAACAGTTGCAGTATATGGATATGGCAGTATGTGGATATAGCAGAATTACCTGTAGGAATGAGAAGAGATAGGAGTTTGTTCCATGGAACTGTCTTGTTTAACTGTCATTTCTAAGCACTTGTGAAATTTTAGCACTTAGGAAATGTTAGCACTCGTGCCATGCCCCAGACACGAGTGCCATCCCCAATACTGGGTCTGAATTTATATGTAGCTGATTGGGAAAACCAGAGCCTAATTAATCAATTAATCAATTAAACAGCTAGCAAAGGGCAGAGTTTTACAGACACCAGAACCAGGATTGGGGCTATAAAAATATCTCTTGTTCACGGGGGAGTGAACACAGATGTGTGCTTGAGATATTATCAAAGAACTAAAGTAGAATAGGCCTGACAGGCAAAAGTTATTGGGGTTAACAAATACAAGTAGGGATATAGCAGAATTACCAGCATAAACAGTTGCAGTATATGGATATGGCAGTATGTGGATATAGCAGAATTACCTGTAGGAATGAGAAGAGATAGGAGTTAGTTCCATGGAACTGTCTTGTTTAACTGTCATTTCTAAGCACTTGTGAAATGTCAGCACTCGTGCCATGCCCCAGACACGAGTGCCATCCCCAATACTGGGTCTGAATTTATATGTAGCTGATTGGGAAAACCAGAGCCTAATTAATCAATTAATCAATTAAACAGCTAGCAAAGGGCAGAGTTTTACAGACACCAGAACCAGGATTGGGGCTATAAAAATATCTCTTGTTCACGGGGGAGTGGACACAGATGTGTGCTTGAGATATTATCAAAGAACTAAAGTAGAATAGGCCTGACAGGCAAAAGTTATTGGGGTTAACAAATACAAGTAGGGATATAGCAGAATTACCAGAATAAACAGTTGCAGTATATGGATATGGCAGTATGTGGATATAGCAGAATTACCTGTTGGAATGAGAAGAGATAGGAGTTAGTTCCATGGAACTGTCTTGTTTAACTGTCATTTCTAAGCACTTGTGAAATTTTAGCACTTAGGAAATGTTAGCACTCGTGCCATGCCCCAGACACGAGTGCCATCCCCAATACTGGGTCTGAATTTATATGTAGCTGATTGGGAAAACCAGAGCCTAATTAATCAATTAATCAATTAAACAGCTAGCAAAGGGCAGAGTTTTACAGACACCAGAACCAGGATTGGGGCTATAAAAATATCTCTTGTTCACGGGGGAGTGGACACAGATGTGTGCTTGAGATATTATCAAAGAACTAAAGTAGAATAGGCCTGACAGGCAAAAGTTATTGGGGTTAACAAATACAAGTAGGGATATAGCAGAATTACCAGAATAAACAGTTGCAGTATATGGATATGGCAGTATGTGGATATAGCAGAATTACCTGTAGGAATGAGAAGAGATAGGAGTTAGTTCCATGGAACTGTCTTGTTTAACTGTCATTTCTAAGCACTTGTGAAATTTTAGCACTTAGGAAATGTTAGCACTCGTGCCATGCCCCAGACACGAGTGCCATCCCCAATACTGGGTCTGAATTTATATGTAGCTGATTGGGAAAACCAGAGCCTAATTAATCAATTAATCAATTAAACAGCTAGCAAAGGGCAGAGTTTTACAGACACCAGAACCAGGATTGGGGCTATAAAAATATTTCTTGTTCACGGGGGGAGTGGACACAGATGTGTGCTTGAGATATTATCAAAGAACTAAAGTAGAATAGGCCTGACAGGCAAAAGTTATTGGGGTTAACAAATACAAGTAGGGATATAGCAGAATTACCAGAATAAACAGTTGCAGTATATGGATATGGCAGTATGTGGATATAGCAGAATTACCTGTAGGAATGAGAAGAGATAGGAGTTTGTTCCATGGAACTGTCTTGTTTAACTGTCATTTCTAAGCACTTGTGAAATTTTAGCACTTAGGAAATGTTAGCACTCGTGCCATGCCCCAGACACGAGTGCCATCCCCAATACTGGGTCTGAATTTATATGTAGCTGATTGGGAAAACCAGAGCCTAATTAATCAATTAATCAATTAAACAGCTAGCAAAGGGCAGAGTTTTACAGACACCAGAACCAGGATTGGGGCTATAAAAATATCTCTTGTTCACGGGGGAGTGAACACAGATGTGTGCTTGAGATATTATCAAAGAACTAAAGTAGAATAGGCCTGACAGGCAAAAGTTATTGGGGTTAACAAATACAAGTAGGGATATAGCAGAATTACCAGCATAAACAGTTGCAGTATATGGATATGGCAGTATGTGGATATAGCAGAATTACCTGTAGGAATGAGAAGAGATAGGAGTTAGTTCCATGGAACTGTCTTGTTTAACTGTCATTTCTAAGCACTTGTGAAATGTCAGCACTCGTGCCATGCCCCAGACACGAGTGCCATCCCCAATACTGGGTCTGAATTTATATGTAGCTGATTGGGAAAACCAGAGCCTAATTAATCAATTAATCAATTAAACAGCTAGCAAAGGGCAGAGTTTTACAGACACCAGAACCAGGATTGGGGCTATAAAAATATCTCTTGTTCACGGGGGAGTGGACACAGATGTGTGCTTGAGATATTATCAAAGAACTAAAGTAGAATAGGCCTGACAGGCAAAAGTTATTGGGGTTAACAAATACAAGTAGGGATATAGCAGAATTACCAGAATAAACAGTTGCAGTATATGGATATGGCAGTATGTGGATATAGCAGAATTACCTGTTGGAATGAGAAGAGATAGGAGTTAGTTCCATGGAACTGTCTTGTTTAACTGTCATTTCTAAGCACTTGTGAAATTTTAGCACTTAGGAAATGTTAGCACTCGTGCCATGCCCCAGACACGAGTGCCATCCCCAATACTGGGTCTGAATTTATATGTAGCTGATTGGGAAAACCAGAGCCTAATTAATCAATTAATCAATTAAACAGCTAGCAAAGGGCAGAGTTTTACAGACACCAGAACCAGGATTGGGGCTATAAAAATATCTCTTGTTCACGGGGGAGTGGACACAGATGTGTGCTTGAGATATTATCAAAGAACTAAAGTAGAATAGGCCTGACAGGCAAAAGTTATTGGGGTTAACAAATACAAGTAGGGATATAGCAGAATTACCAGAATAAACAGTTGCAGTATATGGATATGGCAGTATGTGGATATAGCAGAATTACCTGTAGGAATGAGAAGAGATAGGAGTTAGTTCCATGGAACTGTCTTGTTTAACTGTCATTTCTAAGCACTTGTGAAATTTTAGCACTTAGGAAATGTTAGCACTCGTGCCATGCCCCAGACACGAGTGCCATCCCCAATACTGGGTCTGAATTTATATGTAGCTGATTGGGAAAACCAGAGCCTAATTAATCAATTAATCAATTAAACAGCTAGCAAAGGGCAGAGTTTTACAGACACCAGAACCAGGATTGGGGCTATAAAAATATCTCTTGTTCACGGGGGGAGTGGACACAGATGTGTGCTTGAGATATTATCAAAGAACTAAAGTAGAATAGGCCTGACAGGCAAAAGTTATTGGGGTTAACAAATACAAGTAGGGATATAGCAGAATTACCAGAATAAACAGTTGCAGTATATGGATATGGCAGTATGTGGATATAGCAGAATTACCTGTAGGAATGAGAAGAGATAGGAGTTAGTTCCATGGAACTGTCTTGTTTAACTGTCATTTCTAAGCACTTGTGAAATTTTAGCACTTAGGAAATGTTAGCACTCGTGCCATGCCCCAGACACGAGTGCCATCCCCAATACTGGGTCTGAATTTATATGTAGCTGATTGGGAAAACCAGAGCCTAATTAATCAATTAATCAATTAAACAGCTAGCAAAGGGCAGAGTTTTACAGACACCAGAACCAGGATTGGGGCTATAAAAATATCTCTTGTTCACGGGGGAGTGGACACAGATGTGTGCTTGAGATATTATCAAAGAACTAAAGTAGAATAGGCCTGACAGGCAAAAGTTATTGGGGTTAACAAATACAAGTAGGGATATAGCAGAATTACCAGAATAAACAGTTGCAGTATATGGATATGGCAGTATGTGGATATAGCAGAATTACCTGTAGGAATGAGAAGAGATAGGAGTTAGTTCCATGGAACTGTCTTGTTTAACTGTCATTTCTAAGCACTTGTGAAATTTTAGCACTTAGGAAATGTTAGCACTCGTGCCATGCCCCAGACACGAGTGCCATCCCCAATACTGGGTCTGAATTTATATGTAGCTGATTGGGAAAACCAGAGCCTAATTAATCAATTAATCAATTAAACAGCTAGCAAAGGGCAGAGTTTTACAGACACCAGAACCAGGATTGGGGCTATAAAAATATTTCTTGTTCACGGGGGGAGTGGACACAGATGTATGCTTGAGATATTATCAAAGAACTAAAGTAGAATAGGCCTGACAGGCAAAAGTTATTGGGGTTAACAAATACAAGTAGGGATATAGCAGAATTACCAGAATAAACAGTTGCAGTATATGGATATGGCAGTATGTGGATATAGCAGAATTACCTGTAGGAATGAGAAGAGATAGGAGTTTGTTCCATGGAACTGTCTTGTTTAACTGTCATTTCTAAGCACTTGTAAAATTTTAGCACTTAGGAAATGTTAGCACTCGTGCCATGCCCCAGACACGAGTGCCATCCCCAATACTGGGTCTGAATTTATATGTAGCTGATTGGGAAAACCAGAGCCTAATTAATCAATTAATCAATTAAACAGCTAGTAAAGGGCAGAGTTTTACAGACACCAGAACCAGGATTGGGGCTATAAAAATATCTCTTGTTCACGGGGGAGTGAACACAGATGTGTGCTTGAGATATTATCAAAGAACTAAAGTAGAATAGGCCTGACAGGCAAAAGTTATTGGGGTTAACAAATACAAGTAGGGATATAGCAGAATTACCAGCATAAACAGTTGCAGTATATGGATATGGCAGTATGTGGATATAGCAGAATTACCTGTAGGAATGAGAAGAGATAGGAGTTAGTTCCATGGAACTGTCTTGTTTAACTGTCATTTCTAAGCACTTGTGAAATTTTAGCACTTAGGAAATGTTAGCACTCGTGCCATGCCCCAGACACGAGTGCCACCCCCAATACTGGGTCTGAATTTATATGTAGCTGATTGGGAAAACCAGAGCCTAATTAATCAATTAAACAGCTAGCAAAGGGCAGAGTTTTACAGACACCAGAACCAGGATTGGGGCTATAAAAATATCTCTTGTTCACGGGGGAGTGGACACAGATGTGTGCTTGAGATATTATCAAAGAACTAAAGTAGAATAGGCCTGACAGGCAAAAGTTATTGGGGTTAACAAATACAAGTAGGGATATAGCAGAATTACCAGAATAAACAGTTGCAGTATATGGATATGGCAGTATGTGGATATAGCAGAATTACCTGTAGGTATGAGAAGAGATAGGAGTTAGTTCCATGGAACTGTCTTTTTTAACTGTCATTTCTAAGCACTTGTGAAATTTTAGCACTTAGGAAATTTTAGCACTCGTGCCATGCCCCAGACACGAGTGCCATCCCCAATACTGGGTCTGAATTTATATGTAGCTGATTGGGAAAACCAGAGCCTAATTAATCAATTAATCAATTAAACAGCTAGCAAAGGGCAGAGTTTTACAGACACCAGAACCAGGATTGGGGCTATAAAAATATCTCTTGTTCACGGGGGAGTGGACACAGATGTGTGCTTGAGATATTATCAAAGAACTAAAGTAGAATAGGCCTGACAGGCAAAAGTTATTGGGGTTAACAAATACAAGTAGGGATATAGCAGAATTACCAGCATAAACAGTTGCAGTATATGGATATGGCAGTATGTGGATATAGCAGAATTACCTGTAGGAATGAGAAGAGATAGGAGTTAGTTCCATGGAACTGTATTGTTTAACCGTCATTTCTAAGCACTTGTGAAATTTTAGCACTTAGGAAATGTTAGCACTCGTGCCATGCCCCAGACACGAGTGCCATCCCCAATACTGGGTCTGAATTTATATGTAGCTGATTGGGAAAACCAGAGCCTAATTAATCAATTAATCAATTAAACAGCTAGCAAAGGGCAGAGTTTTACAGACACCAGAACCAGGATTGGGGCTATAAAAATATCTCTTGTTCACGGGGGAGTGGACACAGATGTGTGCTTGAGATATTATCAAAGAACTAAAGTAGAATAGGCCTGACAGGCAAAAGTTATTGGGGTTAACAAATACAAGTAGGGATATAGCAGAATTACCAGAATAAACAGTTGCAGTATATGGATATGGCAGAATGTGGATATAGCAGAATTACCTGTAGGAATGAGAAGAGATAGGAGTTAGTTCCATGGAACTGTCTTGTTTAACTGTCATTTCTAAGCACTTGTGAAATTTTAGCACTTAGGAAATGTTAGCACTCGTGCCATGCCCCAGACACGAGTGCCATCCCCAATACTGGGCCTGAATTTATATGTAGCTGATTGGGAAAACCAGAGCCTAATTAATCAATTAATCAATTAAACAGCTAGCAAAGGGCAGAGTTTTACAGACACCAGAACCAGGATTGGGGCTATAAAAATATCTCTTGTTCACGGGGGAGTGGACACAGATGTGTGCTTGAGATATTATCAAAGAACTAAAGTAGAATAGGCCTGACAGGCAAAAGTTATTGGGGTTAACAAATACAAGTAGGGATATAGCAGAATTACCAGAATAAACAGTTGCAGTATATGGATATGGCAGTATGTGGATATAGCAGAATTACCTGTAGGAATGAGAAGAGATAGGAGTTAGTTCCATGGAACTGTCTTGTTTAACTGTCATTTCTAAGCACTTGTGAAATTTTAGCACTTAGGAAATGTTAGCACTCGTGCCATGCCCCAGACACGAGTGCCATCCCCAATACTGGGTCTGAATTTATATGTAGCTGATTGGGAAAACCAGAGCCTAATTAATCAATTAATCAATTAAACAGCTAGCAAAGGGCAGAGTTTTACAGACACCAGAACCAGGATTGGGGCTATAAAAATATTTCTTGTTCACGGGGGGAGTGGACACAGATGTGTGCTTGAGATATTATCAAAGAACTAAAGTAGAATAGGCCTGACAGGCAAAAGTTATTGGGGTTAACAAATACAAGTAGGGATATAGCAGAATTACCAGAATAAACAGTTGCAGTATATGGATATGGCAGTATGTGGATATAGCAGAATTACCTGTAGGAATGAGAAGAGATAGGAGTTAGTTCCATGGAACTGTCTTGTTTAACTGTCATTTCTAAGCACTTGTGAAATTTTAGCACTTAGGAAATGTTAGCACTCGTGCCATGCCCCAGACACGAGTGCCATCCCCAATACTGGGTCTGAATTTATATGTAGCTGATTGGGAAAACCAGAGCCTAATTAATCAATTAATCAATTAAACAGCTAGCAAAGGGCAGAGTTTTACAGACACCAGAACCAGGATTGGGGCTATAAAAATATCTCTTGTTCACGGGGGGAGTGGACACAGATGTGTGCTTGAGATATTATCAAAGAACTAAAGTAGAATAGGCCTGACAGGCAAAAGTTATTGGGGTTAACAAATACAAGTAGGGATATAGCAGAATTACCAGAATAAACAGTTGCAGTATATGGATATGGCAGTATGTGGATATAGCAGAATTACCTGTAGGAATGAGAAGAGATAGGAGTTAGTTCCATGGAACTGTCTTGTTTAACTGTCATTTCTAAGCACTTGTGAAATTTTAGCACTTAGGAAATGTTAGCACTTGTGCCATGCCCCAGACACGAGTGCCATCCCCAATACTGGGTCTGAATTTATATGTAGCTGATTGGGAAAACCAGAGCCTAATTAATCAATTAATCAATTAAACAGCTAGCAAAGGGCAGAGTTTTACAGACACCAGAACCAGGATTGGGGCTATAAAAATATTTCTTGTTCACGGGGGGAGTGGACACAGATGTGTGCTTGAGATATTATCAAAGAACTAAAGTAGAATAGGCCTGACAGGCAAAAGTTATTGGGGTTAACAAATACAAGTAGGGATATAGCAGAATTACCAGAATAAACAGTTGCAGTATATGGATATGGCAGTATGTGGATATAGCAGAATTACCTGTAGGAATGAGAAGAGATAGGAGTTTGTTCCATGGAACTGTCTTGTTTAACTGTCATTTCTAAGCACTTGTGAAATTTTAGCACTTAGGAAATGTTAGCACTCGTGCCATGCCCCAGACACGAGTGCCATCCCCAATACTGGGTCTGAATTTATATGTAGCTGATTGGGAAAACCAGAGCCTAATTAATCAATTAATCAATTAAACAGCTAGCAAAGGGCAGAGTTTTACAGACACCAGAACCAGGATTGGGGCTATAAAAATATCTCTTGTTCACGGGGGAGTGAACACAGATGTGTGCTTGAGATATTATCAAAGAACTAAAGTAGAATAGGCCTGACAGGCAAAAGTTATTGGGGTTAACAAATACAAGTAGGGATATAGCAGAATTACCAGCATAAACAGTTGCAGTATATGGATATGGCAGTATGTGGATATAGCAGAATTACCTGTAGGAATGAGAAGAGATAGGAGTTAGTTCCATGGAACTGTCTTGTTTAACTGTCATTTCTAAGCACTTGTGAAATGTCAGCACTCGTGCCATGCCCCAGACACGAGTGCCATCCCCAATACTGGGTCTGAATTTATATGTAGCTGATTGGGAAAACCAGAGCCTAATTAATCAATTAATCAATTAAACAGCTAGCAAAGGGCAGAGTTTTACAGACACCAGAACCAGGATTGGGGCTATAAAAATATCTCTTGTTCACGGGGGAGTGGACACAGATGTGTGCTTGAGATATTATCAAAGAACTAAAGTAGAATAGGCCTGACAGGCAAAAGTTATTGGGGTTAACAAATACAAGTAGGGATATAGCAGAATTACCAGAATAAACAGTTGCAGTATATGGATATGGCAGTATGTGGATATAGCAGAATTACCTGTAGGAATGAGAAGAGATAGGAGTTAGTTCCATGGAACTGTCTTGTTTAACTGTCATTTCTAAGCACTTGTGAAATTTTAGCACTTAGGAAATGTTAGCACTCGTGCCATGCCCCAGACACGAGTGCCATCCCCAATACTGGGTCTGAATTTATATGTAGCTGATTGGGAAAACCAGAGCCTAATTAATCAATTAATCAATTAAACAGCTAGCAAAGGGCAGAGTTTTACAGACACCAGAACCAGGATTGGGGCTATAAAAATATCTCTTGTTCACGGGGGGAGTGGACACAGATGTGTGCTTGAGATATTATCAAAGAACTAAAGTAGAATAGGCCTGACAGGCAAAAGTTATTGGGGTTAACAAATACAAGTAGGGATATAGCAGAATTACCAGAATAAACAGTTGCAGTATATGGATATGGCAGTATGTGGATATAGCAGAATTACCTGTAGGAATGAGAAGAGATAGGAGTTAGTTCCATGGAACTGTCTTGTTTAACTGTCATTTCTAAGCACTTGTGAAATTTTAGCACTTAGGAAATGTTAGCACTCGTGCCATGCCCCAGACACGAGTGCCACCCCCAATACTGGGTCTGAATTTATATGTAGCTGATTGGGAAAACCAGAGCCTAATTAATCAATTAAACAGCTAGCAAAGGGCAGAGTTTTACAGACACCAGAACCAGGATTGGGGCTATAAAAATATCTCTTGTTCACGGGGGAGTGGACACAGATGTGTGCTTGAGATATTATCAAAGAACTAAAGTAGAATAGGCCTGACAGGCAAAAGTTATTGGGGTTAACAAATACAAGTAGGGATATAGCAGAATTACCAGAATAAACAGTTGCAGTATATGGATATGGCAGTATGTGGATATAGCAGAATTACCTGTAGGAATGAGAAGAGATAGGAGTTAGTTCCATGGAACTGTCTTGTTTAACTGTCATTTCTAAGCACTTGTGAAATTTTAGCACTTAGGAAATTTTAGCACTCGTGCCATGCCCCAGACACGAGTGCCATCCCCAATACTGGGTCTGAATTTATATGTAGCTGATTGGGAAAACCAGAGCCTAATTAATCAATTAATCAATTAAACAGCTAGCAAAGGGCAGAGTTTTACAGACACCAGAACCAGGATTGGGGCTATAAAAATATCTCTTGTTCACGGGGGAGTGGACACAGATGTGTGCTTGAGATATTATCAAAGAACTAAAGTAGAATAGGCCTGACAGGCAAAAGTTATTGGGGTTAACAAATACAAGTAGGGATATAGCAGAATTACCAGCATAAACAGTTGCAGTATATGGATATGGCAGTATGTGGATATAGCAGAATTACCTGTAGGAATGAGAAGAGATAGGAGTTAGTTCCATGGAACTGTATTGTTTAACCGTCATTTCTAAGCACTTGTGAAATTTTAGCACTTAGGAAATGTTAGCACTCGTGCCATGCCCCAGACACGAGTGCCATCCCCAATACTGGGTCTGAATTTATATGTAGCTGATTGGGAAAACCAGAGCCTAATTAATCAATTAATCAATTAAACAGCTAGCAAAGGGCAGAGTTTTACAGACACCAGAACCAGGATTGGGGCTATAAAAATATCTCTTGTTCACGGGGGAGTGGACACAGATGTGTGCTTGAGATATTATCAAAGAACTAAAGTAGAATAGGCCTGACAGGCAAAAGTTATTGGGGTTAACAAATACAAGTAGGGATATAGCAGAATTACCAGAATAAACAGTTGCAGTATATGGATATGGCAGAATGTGGATATAGCAGAATTACCTGTAGGAATGAGAAGAGATAGGAGTTAGTTCCATGGAACTGTCTTGTTTAACTGTCATTTCTAAGCACTTGTGAAATTTTAGCACTTAGGAAATGTTAGCACTCGTGCCATGCCCCAGACACGAGTGCCATCCCCAATACTGGGCCTGAATTTATATGTAGCTGATTGGGAAAACCAGAGCCTAATTAATCAATTAATCAATTAAACAGCTAGCAAAGGGCAGAGTTTTACAGACACCAGAACCAGGATTGGGGCTATAAAAATATCTCTTGTTCACGGGGGAGTGGACACAGATGTGTGCTTGAGATATTATCAAAGAACTAAAGTAGAATAGGCCTGACAGGCAAAAGTTATTGGGGTTAACAAATACAAGTAGGGATATAGCAGAATTACCAGAATAAACAGTTGCAGTATATGGATATGGCAGTATGTGGATATAGCAGAATTACCTGTAGGAATGAGAAGAGATAGGAGTTAGTTCCATGGAACTGTCTTGTTTAACTGTCATTTCTAAGCACTTGTGAAATTTTAGCACTTAGGAAATGTTAGCACTCGTGCCATGCCCCAGACACGAGTGCCATCCCCAATACTGGGTCTGAATTTATATGTAGCTGATTGGGAAAACCAGAGCCTAATTAATCAATTAATCAATTAAACAGCTAGCAAAGGGCAGAGTTTTACAGACACCAGAACCAGGATTGGGGCTATAAAAATATCTCTTGTTCACGGGGGAGTGGACACAGATGTGTGCTTGAGATATTATCAAAGAACTAAAGTAGAATAGGCCTGACAGGCAAAAGTTATTGGGGTTAACAAATACAAGTAGGGATATAGCAGAATTACCAGAATAAACAGTTGCAGTATATGGATATGGCAGTATGTGGATATAGCAGAATTACCTGTAGGAATGAGAAGAGATAGGAGTTAGTTCCATGGAACTGTCTTGTTTAACTGTCATTTCTAAGCACTTGTGAAATTTTAGCACTTAGGAAATGTTAGCACTCGTGCCATGCCCCAGACACGAGTGCCATCCCCAATACTGGGTCTGAATTTATATGTAGCTGATTGGGAAAACCAGAGCCTAATTAATCAATTAATCAATTAAACAGCTAGCAAAGGGCAGAGTTTTACAGACACCAGAACCAGGATTGGGGCTATAAAAATATCTCTTGTTCACGGGGGAGTGGACACAGATGTGTGCTTGAGATATTATCAAAGAACTAAAGTAGAATAGGCCTGACAGGCAAAAGTTATTGGGGTTAACAAATACAAGTAGGGATATAGCAGAATTACCAGCATAAACAGTTGCAGTATATGGATATGGCAGTATGTGGATATAGCAGAATTACCTGTAGGAATGAGAAGAGATAGGAGTTAGTTCCATGGAACTGTATTGTTTAACCGTCATTTCTAAGCACTTGTGAAATTTTAGCACTTAGGAAATGTTAGCACTCGTGCCATGCCCCAGACACGAGTGCCATCCCCAATACTGGGTCTGAATTTATATGTAGCTGATTGGGAAAACCAGAGCCTAATTAATCAATTAATCAATTAAACAGCTAGCAAAGGGCAGAGTTTTACAGACACCAGAACCAGGATTGGGGCTATAAAAATATCTCTTGTTCACGGGGGAGTGGACACAGATGTGTGCTTGAGATATTATCAAAGAACTAAAGTAGAATAGGCCTGACAGGCAAAAGTTATTGGGGTTAACAAATACAAGTAGGGATATAGCAGAATTACCAGCATAAACAGTTGCAGTATATGGATATGGCAGTATGTGGATATAGCAGAATTACCTGTAGGAATGAGAAGAGATAGGAGTTAGTTCCATGGAACTGTCTTGTTTAACTGTCATTTCTAAGCACTTGTGAAATGTCAGCACTCGTGCCATGCCCCAGACACGAGTGCCATCCCCAATACTGGGTCTGAATTTATATGTAGCTGATTGGGAAAACCAGAGCCTAATTAATCAATTAATCAATTAAACAGCTAGCAAAGGGCAGAGTTTTACAGACACCAGAACCAGGATTGGGGCTATAAAAATATCTCTTGTTCACGGGGGAGTGGACACAGATGTGTGCTTGAGATATTATCAAAGAACTAAAGTAGAATAGGCCTGACAGGCAAAAGTTATTGGGGTTAACAAATACAAGTAGGGATATAGCAGAATTACCAGAATAAACAGTTGCAGTATATGGATATGGCAGTATGTGGATATAGCAGAATTACCTGTAGGAATGAGAAGAGATAGGAGTTAGTTCCATGGAACTGTCTTGTTTAACTGTCATTTCTAAGCACTTGTGAAATTTTAGCACTTAGGAAATGTTAGCACTCGTGCCATGCCCCAGACACGAGTGCCATCCCCAATACTGGGTCTGAATTTATATGTAGCTGATTGGGAAAACCAGAGCCTAATTAATCAATTAATCAATTAAACAGCTAGCAAAGGGCAGAGTTTTACAGACACCAGAACCAGGATTGGGGCTATAAAAATATTTCTTGTTCACGGGGGGAGTGGACACAGATGTGTGCTTGAGATATTATCAAAGAACTAAAGTAGAATAGGCCTGACAGGCAAAAGTTATTGGGGTTAACAAATACAAGTAGGGATATAGCAGAATTACCAGAATAAACAGTTGCAGTATATGGATATGGCAGTATGTGGATATAGCAGAATTACCTGTAGGAATGAGAAGAGATAGGAGTTAGTTCCATGGAACTGTCTTGTTTAACTGTCATTTCTAAGCACTTGTGAAATTTTAGCACTTAGGAAATGTTAGCACTCGTGCCATGCCCCAGACACGAGTGCCATCCCCAATACTGGGTCTGAATTTATATGTAGCTGATTGGGAAAACCAGAGCCTAATTAATCAATTAATCAATTAAACAGCTAGCAAAGGGCAGAGTTTTACAGACACCAGAACCAGGATTGGGGCTATAAAAATATCTCTTGTTCACGGGGGGAGTGGACACAGATGTGTGCTTGAGATATTATCAAAGAACTAAA
This sequence comes from Xenopus petersii, assembly GCA_038501925.1. NCBI lineage: Eukaryota > Metazoa > Chordata > Amphibia > Anura > Pipidae > Xenopus > Xenopus petersii. The sequence continues at coordinate 83,009,248 of CM076682.1, forward strand.
GTAGAATAGGCCTGACAGGCAAAAGTTATTGGGGTTAACAAATACAAGTAGGGATATAGCAGAATTACCAGAATAAACAGTTGCAGTATATGGATATGGCAGTATGTGGATATAGCAGAATTACCTGTAGGAATGAGAAGAGATAGGAGTTAGTTCCATGGAACTGTCTTGTTTAACTGTCATTTCTAAGCACTTGTGAAATTTTAGCACTTAGGAAATGTTAGCACTCGTGCCATGCCCCAGACACGAGTGCCATCCCCAATACTGGGTCTGAATTTATATGTAGCTGATTGGGAAAACCAGAGCCTAATTAATCAATTAATCAATTAAACAGCTAGCAAAGGGCAGAGTTTTACAGACACCAGAACCAGGATTGGGGCTATAAAAATATTTCTTGTTCACGGGGGGAGTGGACACAGATGTGTGCTTGAGATATTATCAAAGAACTAAAGTAGAATAGGCCTGACAGGCAAAAGTTATTGGGGTTAACAAATACAAGTAGGGATATAGCAGAATTACCAGAATAAACAGTTGCAGTATATGGATATGGCAGTATGTGGATATAGCAGAATTACCTGTAGGAATGAGAAGAGATAGGAGTTTGTTCCATGGAACTGTCTTGTTTAACTGTCATTTCTAAGCACTTGTGAAATTTTAGCACTTAGGAAATGTTAGCACTCGTGCCATGCCCCAGACACGAGTGCCATCCCCAATACTGGGTCTGAATTTATATGTAGCTGATTGGGAAAACCAGAGCCTAATTAATCAATTAATCAATTAAACAGCTAGCAAAGGGCAGAGTTTTACAGACACCAGAACCAGGATTGGGGCTATAAAAATATCTCTTGTTCACGGGGGAGTGAACACAGATGTGTGCTTGAGATATTATCAAAGAACTAAAGTAGAATAGGCCTGACAGGCAAAAGTTATTGGGGTTAACAAATACAAGTAGGGATATAGCAGAATTACCAGCATAAACAGTTGCAGTATATGGATATGGCAGTATGTGGATATAGCAGAATTACCTGTAGGAATGAGAAGAGATAGGAGTTAGTTCCATGGAACTGTCTTGTTTAACTGTCATTTCTAAGCACTTGTGAAATGTCAGCACTCGTGCCATGCCCCAGACACGAGTGCCATCCCCAATACTGGGTCTGAATTTATATGTAGCTGATTGGGAAAACCAGAGCCTAATTAATCAATTAATCAATTAAACAGCTAGCAAAGGGCAGAGTTTTACAGACACCAGAACCAGGATTGGGGCTATAAAAATATCTCTTGTTCACGGGGGAGTGGACACAGATGTGTGCTTGAGATATTATCAAAGAACTAAAGTAGAATAGGCCTGACAGGCAAAAGTTATTGGGGTTAACAAATACAAGTAGGGATATAGCAGAATTACCAGAATAAACAGTTGCAGTATATGGATATGGCAGTATGTGGATATAGCAGAATTACCTGTTGGAATGAGAAGAGATAGGAGTTAGTTCCATGGAACTGTCTTGTTTAACTGTCATTTCTAAGCACTTGTGAAATTTTAGCACTTAGGAAATGTTAGCACTCGTGCCATGCCCCAGACACGAGTGCCATCCCCAATACTGGGTCTGAATTTATATGTAGCTGATTGGGAAAACCAGAGCCTAATTAATCAATTAATCAATTAAACAGCTAGCAAAGGGCAGAGTTTTACAGACACCAGAACCAGGATTGGGGCTATAAAAATATCTCTTGTTCACGGGGGAGTGGACACAGATGTGTGCTTGAGATATTATCAAAGAACTAAAGTAGAATAGGCCTGACAGGCAAAAGTTATTGGGGTTAACAAATACAAGTAGGGATATAGCAGAATTACCAGAATAAACAGTTGCAGTATATGGATATGGCAGTATGTGGATATAGCAGAATTACCTGTAGGAATGAGAAGAGATAGGAGTTAGTTCCATGGAACTGTCTTGTTTAACTGTCATTTCTAAGCACTTGTGAAATTTTAGCACTTAGGAAATGTTAGCACTCGTGCCATGCCCCAGACACGAGTGCCATCCCCAATACTGGGTCTGAATTTATATGTAGCTGATTGGGAAAACCAGAGCCTAATTAATCAATTAATCAATTAAACAGCTAGCAAAGGGCAGAGTTTTACAGACACCAGAACCAGGATTGGGGCTATAAAAATATCTCTTGTTCACGGGGGGAGTGGACACAGATGTGTGCTTGAGATATTATCAAAGAACTAAAGTAGAATAGGCCTGACAGGCAAAAGTTATTGGGGTTAACAAATACAAGTAGGGATATAGCAGAATTACCAGAATAAACAGTTGCAGTATATGGATATGGCAGTATGTGGATATAGCAGAATTACCTGTAGGAATGAGAAGAGATAGGAGTTAGTTCCATGGAACTGTCTTGTTTAACTGTCATTTCTAAGCACTTGTGAAATTTTAGCACTTAGGAAATGTTAGCACTCGTGCCATGCCCCAGACACGAGTGCCATCCCCAATACTGGGTCTGAATTTATATGTAGCTGATTGGGAAAACCAGAGCCTAATTAATCAATTAATCAATTAAACAGCTAGCAAAGGGCAGAGTTTTACAGACACCAGAACCAGGATTGGGGCTATAAAAATATTTCTTGTTCACGGGGGGAGTGGACACAGATGTGTGCTTGAGATATTATCAAAGAACTAAAGTAGAATAGGCCTGACAGGCAAAAGTTATTGGGGTTAACAAATACAAGTAGGGATATAGCAGAATTACCAGAATAAACAGTTGCAGTATATGGATATGGCAGTATGTGGATATAGCAGAATTACCTGTAGGAATGAGAAGAGATAGGAGTTTGTTCCATGGAACTGTCTTGTTTAACTGTCATTTCTAAGCACTTGTGAAATTTTAGCACTTAGGAAATGTTAGCACTCGTGCCATGCCCCAGACACGAGTGCCATCCCCAATACTGGGTCTGAATTTATATGTAGCTGATTGGGAAAACCAGAGCCTAATTAATCAATTAATCAATTAAACAGCTAGCAAAGGGCAGAGTTTTACAGACACCAGAACCAGGATTGGGGCTATAAAAATATCTCTTGTTCACGGGGGAGTGAACACAGATGTGTGCTTGAGATATTATCAAAGAACTAAAGTAGAATAGGCCTGACAGGCAAAAGTTATTGGGGTTAACAAATACAAGTAGGGATATAGCAGAATTACCAGCATAAACAGTTGCAGTATATGGATATGGCAGTATGTGGATATAGCAGAATTACCTGTAGGAATGAGAAGAGATAGGAGTTAGTTCCATGGAACTGTCTTGTTTAACTGTCATTTCTAAGCACTTGTGAAATGTCAGCACTCGTGCCATGCCCCAGACACGAGTGCCATCCCCAATACTGGGTCTGAATTTATATGTAGCTGATTGGGAAAACCAGAGCCTAATTAATCAATTAATCAATTAAACAGCTAGCAAAGGGCAGAGTTTTACAGACACCAGAACCAGGATTGGGGCTATAAAAATATCTCTTGTTCACGGGGGAGTGGACACAGATGTGTGCTTGAGATATTATCAAAGAACTAAAGTAGAATAGGCCTGACAGGCAAAAGTTATTGGGGTTAACAAATACAAGTAGGGATATAGCAGAATTACCAGAATAAACAGTTGCAGTATATGGATATGGCAGTATGTGGATATAGCAGAATTACCTGTTGGAATGAGAAGAGATAGGAGTTAGTTCCATGGAACTGTCTTGTTTAACTGTCATTTCTAAGCACTTGTGAAATTTTAGCACTTAGGAAATGTTAGCACTCGTGCCATGCCCCAGACACGAGTGCCATCCCCAATACTGGGTCTGAATTTATATGTAGCTGATTGGGAAAACCAGAGCCTAATTAATCAATTAATCAATTAAACAGCTAGCAAAGGGCAGAGTTTTACAGACACCAGAACCAGGATTGGGGCTATAAAAATATCTCTTGTTCACGGGGGAGTGGACACAGATGTGTGCTTGAGATATTATCAAAGAACTAAAGTAGAATAGGCCTGACAGGCAAAAGTTATTGGGGTTAACAAATACAAGTAGGGATATAGCAGAATTACCAGAATAAACAGTTGCAGTATATGGATATGGCAGTATGTGGATATAGCAGAATTACCTGTAGGAATGAGAAGAGATAGGAGTTAGTTCCATGGAACTGTCTTGTTTAACTGTCATTTCTAAGCACTTGTGAAATTTTAGCACTTAGGAAATGTTAGCACTCGTGCCATGCCCCAGACACGAGTGCCATCCCCAATACTGGGTCTGAATTTATATGTAGCTGATTGGGAAAACCAGAGCCTAATTAATCAATTAATCAATTAAACAGCTAGCAAAGGGCAGAGTTTTACAGACACCAGAACCAGGATTGGGGCTATAAAAATATCTCTTGTTCACGGGGGGAGTGGACACAGATGTGTGCTTGAGATATTATCAAAGAACTAAAGTAGAATAGGCCTGACAGGCAAAAGTTATTGGGGTTAACAAATACAAGTAGGGATATAGCAGAATTACCAGAATAAACAGTTGCAGTATATGGATATGGCAGTATGTGGATATAGCAGAATTACCTGTAGGAATGAGAAGAGATAGGAGTTAGTTCCATGGAACTGTCTTGTTTAACTGTCATTTCTAAGCACTTGTGAAATTTTAGCACTTAGGAAATGTTAGCACTCGTGCCATGCCCCAGACACGAGTGCCATCCCCAATACTGGGTCTGAATTTATATGTAGCTGATTGGGAAAACCAGAGCCTAATTAATCAATTAATCAATTAAACAGCTAGCAAAGGGCAGAGTTTTACAGACACCAGAACCAGGATTGGGGCTATAAAAATATCTCTTGTTCACGGGGGAGTGGACACAGATGTGTGCTTGAGATATTATCAAAGAACTAAAGTAGAATAGGCCTGACAGGCAAAAGTTATTGGGGTTAACAAATACAAGTAGGGATATAGCAGAATTACCAGAATAAACAGTTGCAGTATATGGATATGGCAGTATGTGGATATAGCAGAATTACCTGTAGGAATGAGAAGAGATAGGAGTTAGTTCCATGGAACTGTCTTGTTTAACTGTCATTTCTAAGCACTTGTGAAATTTTAGCACTTAGGAAATGTTAGCACTCGTGCCATGCCCCAGACACGAGTGCCATCCCCAATACTGGGTCTGAATTTATATGTAGCTGATTGGGAAAACCAGAGCCTAATTAATCAATTAATCAATTAAACAGCTAGCAAAGGGCAGAGTTTTACAGACACCAGAACCAGGATTGGGGCTATAAAAATATTTCTTGTTCACGGGGGGAGTGGACACAGATGTATGCTTGAGATATTATCAAAGAACTAAAGTAGAATAGGCCTGACAGGCAAAAGTTATTGGGGTTAACAAATACAAGTAGGGATATAGCAGAATTACCAGAATAAACAGTTGCAGTATATGGATATGGCAGTATGTGGATATAGCAGAATTACCTGTAGGAATGAGAAGAGATAGGAGTTTGTTCCATGGAACTGTCTTGTTTAACTGTCATTTCTAAGCACTTGTAAAATTTTAGCACTTAGGAAATGTTAGCACTCGTGCCATGCCCCAGACACGAGTGCCATCCCCAATACTGGGTCTGAATTTATATGTAGCTGATTGGGAAAACCAGAGCCTAATTAATCAATTAATCAATTAAACAGCTAGTAAAGGGCAGAGTTTTACAGACACCAGAACCAGGATTGGGGCTATAAAAATATCTCTTGTTCACGGGGGAGTGAACACAGATGTGTGCTTGAGATATTATCAAAGAACTAAAGTAGAATAGGCCTGACAGGCAAAAGTTATTGGGGTTAACAAATACAAGTAGGGATATAGCAGAATTACCAGCATAAACAGTTGCAGTATATGGATATGGCAGTATGTGGATATAGCAGAATTACCTGTAGGAATGAGAAGAGATAGGAGTTAGTTCCATGGAACTGTCTTGTTTAACTGTCATTTCTAAGCACTTGTGAAATTTTAGCACTTAGGAAATGTTAGCACTCGTGCCATGCCCCAGACACGAGTGCCATCCCCAATACTGGGTCTGAATTTATATGTAGCTGATTGGGAAAACCAGAGCCTAATTAATCAATTAATCAATTAAACAGCTAGCAAAGGGCAGAGTTTTACAGACACCAGAACCAGGATTGGGGCTATAAAAATATCTCTTGTTCACGGGGGAGTGGACACAGATGTGTGCTTGAGATATTATCAAAGAACTAAAGTAGAATAGGCCTGACAGGCAAAAGTTATTGGGGTTAACAAATACAAGTAGGGATATAGCAGAATTACCAGAATAAACAGTTGCAGTATATGGATATGGCAGTATGTGGATATAGCAGAATTACCTGTAGGAATGAGAAGAGATAGGAGTTAGTTCCATGGAACTGTCTTGTTTAACTGTCATTTCTAAGCACTTGTGAAATTTTAGCACTTAGGAAATGTTAGCACTCGTGCCATGCCCCAGACACGAGTGCCATCCCCAATACTGGGTCTGAATTTATATGTAGCTGATTGGGAAAACCAGAGCCTAATTAATCAATTAATCAATTAAACAGCTAGCAAAGGGCAGAGTTTTACAGACACCAGAACCAGGATTGGGGCTATAAAAATATCTCTTGTTCACGGGGGAGTGGACACAGATGTGTGCTTGAGATATTATCAAAGAACTAAAGTAGAATAGGCCTGACAGGCAAAAGTTATTGGGGTTAACAAATACAAGTAGGGATATAGCAGAATTACCAGCATAAACAGTTGCAGTATATGGATATGGCAGTATGTGGATATAGCAGAATTACCTGTAGGAATGAGAAGAGATAGGAGTTAGTTCCATGGAACTGTATTGTTTAACCGTCATTTCTAAGCACTTGTGAAATTTTAGCACTTAGGAAATGTTAGCACTCGTGCCATGCCCCAGACACGAGTGCCATCCCCAATACTGCGTCTGAATTTATATGTAGCTGATTGGGAAAACCAGAGCCTAATTAATCAATTAATCAATTAAACAGCTAGCAAAGGGCAGAGTTTTACAGACACCAGAACCAGGATTGGGGCTATAAAAATATCTCTTGTTCACGGGGGAGTGGACACAGATGTGTGCTTGAGATATTATCAAAGAACTAAAGTAGAATAGGCCTGACAGGCAAAAGTTATTGGGGTTAACAAATACAAGTAGGGATATAGCAGAATTACCAGCATAAACAGTTGCAGTATATGGATATGGCAGTATGTGGATATAGCAGAATTACCTGTAGGAATGAGAAGAGATAGGAGTTAGTTCCATGGAACTGTCTTGTTTAACTGTCATTTCTAAGCACTTGTGAAATGTCAGCACTCGTGCCATGCCCCAGACACGAGTGCCATCCCCAATACTGGGTCTGAATTTATATGTAGCTGATTGGGAAAACCAGAGCCTAATTAATCAATTAATCAATTAAACAGCTAGCAAAGGGCAGAGTTTTACAGACACCAGAACCAGGATTGGGGCTATAAAAATATCTCTTGTTCACGGGGGAGTGGACACAGATGTGTGCTTGAGATATTATCAAAGAACTAAAGTAGAATAGGCCTGACAGGCAAAAGTTATTGGGGTTAACAAATACAAGTAGGGATATAGCAGAATTACCAGAATAAACAGTTGCAGTATATGGATATGGCAGTATGTGGATATAGCAGAATTACCTGTAGGAATGAGAAGAGATAGGAGTTAGTTCCATGGAACTGTCTTGTTTAACTGTCATTTCTAAGCACTTGTGAAATTTTAGCACTTAGGAAATGTTAGCACTCGTGCCATGCCCCAGACACGAGTGCCATCCCCAATACTGGGTCTGAATTTATATGTAGCTGATTGGGAAAACCAGAGCCTAATTAATCAATTAATCAATTAAACAGCTAGCAAAGGGCAGAGTTTTACAGACACCAGAACCAGGATTGGGGCTATAAAAATATTTCTTGTTCACGGGGGGAGTGGACACAGATGTGTGCTTGAGATATTATCAAAGAACTAAAGTAGAATAGGCCTGACAGGCAAAAGTTATTGGGGTTAACAAATACAAGTAGGGATATAGCAGAATTACCAGAATAAACAGTTGCAGTATATGGATATGGCAGTATGTGGATATAGCAGAATTACCTGTAGGAATGAGAAGAGATAGGAGTTAGTTCCATGGAACTGTCTTGTTTAACTGTCATTTCTAAGCACTTGTGAAATTTTAGCACTTAGGAAATGTTAGCACTCGTGCCATGCCCCAGACACGAGTGCCATCCCCAATACTGGGTCTGAATTTATATGTAGCTGATTGGGAAAACCAGAGCCTAATTAATCAATTAATCAATTAAACAGCTAGCAAAGGGCAGAGTTTTACAGACACCAGAACCAGGATTGGGGCTATAAAAATATCTCTTGTTCACGGGGGGAGTGGACACAGATGTGTGCTTGAGATATTATCAAAGAACTAAAGTAGAATAGGCCTGACAGGCAAAAGTTATTGGGGTTAACAAATACAAGTAGGGATATAGCAGAATTACCAGAATAAACAGTTGCAGTATATGGATATGGCAGTATGTGGATATAGCAGAATTACCTGTAGGAATGAGAAGAGATAGGAGTTAGTTCCATGGAACTGTCTTGTTTAACTGTCATTTCTAAGCACTTGTGAAATTTTAGCACTTAGGAAATGTTAGCACTCGTGCCATGCCCCAGACACGAGTGCCATCCCCAATACTGGGTCTGAATTTATATGTAGCTGATTGGGAAAACCAGAGCCTAATTAATCAATTAATCAATTAAACAGCTAGCAAAGGGCAGAGTTTTACAGACACCAGAACCAGGATTGGGGCTATAAAAATATTTCTTGTTCACGGGGGGAGTGGACACAGATGTGTGCTTGAGATATTATCAAAGAACTAAAGTAGAATAGGCCTGACAGGCAAAAGTTATTGGGGTTAACAAATACAAGTAGGGATATAGCAGAATTACCAGAATAAACAGTTGCAGTATATGGATATGGCAGTATGTGGATATAGCAGAATTACCTGTAGGAATGAGAAGAGATAGGAGTTTGTTCCATGGAACTGTCTTGTTTAACTGTCATTTCTAAGCACTTGTGAAATTTTAGCACTTAGGAAATGTTAGCACTCGTGCCATGCCCCAGACACGAGTGCCATCCCCAATACTGGGTCTGAATTTATATGTAGCTGATTGGGAAAACCAGAGCCTAATTAATCAATTAATCAATTAAACAGCTAGCAAAGGGCAGAGTTTTACAGACACCAGAACCAGGATTGGGGCTATAAAAATATCTCTTGTTCACGGGGGAGTGAACACAGATGTGTGCTTGAGATATTATCAAAGAACTAAAGTAGAATAGGCCTGACAGGCAAAAGTTATTGGGGTTAACAAATACAAGTAGGGATATAGCAGAATTACCAGCATAAACAGTTGCAGTATATGGATATGGCAGTATGTGGATATAGCAGAATTACCTGTAGGAATGAGAAGAGATAGGAGTTAGTTCCATGGAACTGTCTTGTTTAACTGTCATTTCTAAGCACTTGTGAAATGTCAGCACTCGTGCCATGCCCCAGACACGAGTGCCATCCCCAATACTGGGTCTGAATTTATATGTAGCTGATTGGGAAAACCAGAGCCTAATTAATCAATTAATCAATTAAACAGCTAGCAAAGGGCAGAGTTTTACAGACACCAGAACCAGGATTGGGGCTATAAAAATATCTCTTGTTCACGGGGGAGTGGACACAGATGTGTGCTTGAGATATTATCAAAGAACTAAAGTAGAATAGGCCTGACAGGCAAAAGTTATTGGGGTTAACAAATACAAGTAGGGATATAGCAGAATTACCAGAATAAACAGTTGCAGTATATGGATATGGCAGTATGTGGATATAGCAGAATTACCTGTTGGAATGAGAAGAGATAGGAGTTAGTTCCATGGAACTGTCTTGTTTAACTGTCATTTCTAAGCACTTGTGAAATTTTAGCACTTAGGAAATGTTAGCACTCGTGCCATGCCCCAGACACGAGTGCCATCCCCAATACTGGGTCTGAATTTATATGTAGCTGATTGGGAAAACCAGAGCCTAATTAATCAATTAATCAATTAAACAGCTAGCAAAGGGCAGAGTTTTACAGACACCAGAACCAGGATTGGGGCTATAAAAATATCTCTTGTTCACGGGGGAGTGGACACAGATGTGTGCTTGAGATATTATCAAAGAACTAAAGTAGAATAGGCCTGACAGGCAAAAGTTATTGGGGTTAACAAATACAAGTAGGGATATAGCAGAATTACCAGAATAAACAGTTGCAGTATATGGATATGGCAGTATGTGGATATAGCAGAATTACCTGTAGGAATGAGAAGAGATAGGAGTTAGTTCCATGGAACTGTCTTGTTTAACTGTCATTTCTAAGCACTTGTGAAATTTTAGCACTTAGGAAATGTTAGCACTCGTGCCATGCCCCAGACACGAGTGCCATCCCCAATACTGGGTCTGAATTTATATGTAGCTGATTGGGAAAACCAGAGCCTAATTAATCAATTAATCAATTAAACAGCTAGCAAAGGGCAGAGTTTTACAGACACCAGAACCAGGATTGGGGCTATAAAAATATCTCTTGTTCACGGGGGGAGTGGACACAGATGTGTGCTTGAGATATTATCAAAGAACTAAAGTAGAATAGGCCTGACAGGCAAAAGTTATTGGGGTTAACAAATACAAGTAGGGATATAGCAGAATTACCAGAATAAACAGTTGCAGTATATGGATATGGCAGTATGTGGATATAGCAGAATTACCTGTAGGAATGAGAAGAGATAGGAGTTAGTTCCATGGAACTGTCTTGTTTAACTGTCATTTCTAAGCACTTGTGAAATTTTAGCACTTAGGAAATGTTAGCACTCGTGCCATGCCCCAGACACGAGTGCCATCCCCAATACTGGGTCTGAATTTATATGTAGCTGATTGGGAAAACCAGAGCCTAATTAATCAATTAATCAATTAAACAGCTAGCAAAGGGCAGAGTTTTACAGACACCAGAACCAGGATTGGGGCTATAAAAATATTTCTTGTTCACGGGGGGAGTGGACACAGATGTGTGCTTGAGATATTATCAAAGAACTAAAGTAGAATAGGCCTGACAGGCAAAAGTTATTGGGGTTAACAAATACAAGTAGGGATATAGCAGAATTACCAGAATAAACAGTTGCAGTATATGGATATGGCAGTATGTGGATATAGCAGAATTACCTGTAGGAATGAGAAGAGATAGGAGTTTGTTCCATGGAACTGTCTTGTTTAACTGTCATTTCTAAGCACTTGTGAAATTTTAGCACTTAGGAAATGTTAGCACTCGTGCCATGCCCCAGACACGAGTGCCATCCCCAATACTGGGTCTGAATTTATATGTAGCTGATTGGGAAAACCAGAGCCTAATTAATCAATTAATCAATTAAACAGCTAGCAAAGGGCAGAGTTTTACAGACACCAGAACCAGGATTGGGGCTATAAAAATATCTCTTGTTCACGGGGGAGTGAACACAGATGTGTGCTTGAGATATTATCAAAGAACTAAAGTAGAATAGGCCTGACAGGCAAAAGTTATTGGGGTTAACAAATACAAGTAGGGATATAGCAGAATTACCAGCATAAACAGTTGCAGTATATGGATATGGCAGTATGTGGATATAGCAGAATTACCTGTAGGAATGAGAAGAGATAGGAGTTAGTTCCATGGAACTGTCTTGTTTAACTGTCATTTCTAAGCACTTGTGAAATGTCAGCACTCGTGCCATGCCCCAGACACGAGTGCCATCCCCAATACTGGGTCTGAATTTATATGTAGCTGATTGGGAAAACCAGAGCCTAATTAATCAATTAATCAATTAAACAGCTAGCAAAGGGCAGAGTTTTACAGACACCAGAACCAGGATTGGGGCTATAAAAATATCTCTTGTTCACGGGGGAGTGGACACAGATGTGTGCTTGAGATATTATCAAAGAACTAAAGTAGAATAGGCCTGACAGGCAAAAGTTATTGGGGTTAACAAATACAAGTAGGGATATAGCAGAATTACCAGAATAAACAGTTGCAGTATATGGATATGGCAGTATGTGGATATAGCAGAATTACCTGTTGGAATGAGAAGAGATAGGAGTTAGTTCCATGGAACTGTCTTGTTTAACTGTCATTTCTAAGCACTTGTGAAATTTTAGCACATAGGAAATGTTAGCACTCGTGCCATGCCCCAGACACGAGTGCCATCCCCAATACTGGGTCTGAATTTATATGTAGCTGATTGGGAAAACCAGAGCCTAATTAATCAATTAATCAATTAAACAGCTAGCAAAGGGCAGAGTTTTACAGACACCAGAACCAGGATTGGGGCTATAAAAATATCTCTTGTTCACGGGGGAGTGGACACAGATGTGTGCTTGAGATATTATCAAAGAACTAAAGTAGAATAGGCCTGACAGGCAAAAGTTATTGGGGTTAACAAATACAAGTAGGGATATAGCAGAATTACCAGAATAAACAGTTGCAGTATATGGATATGGCAGTATGTGGATATAGCAGAATTACCTGTAGGAATGAGAAGAGATAGGAGTTAGTTCCATGGAACTGTCTTGTTTAACTGTCATTTCTAAGCACTTGTGAAATTTTAGCACTTAGGAAATGTTAGCACTCGTGCCATGCCCCAGACACGAGTGCCATCCCCAATACTGGGTCTGAATTTATATGTAGCTGATTGGGAAAACCAGAGCCTAATTAATCAATTAATCAATTAAACAGCTAGCAAAGGGCAGAGTTTTACAGACACCAGAACCAGGATTGGGGCTATAAAAATATCTCTTGTTCACGGGGGGAGTGGACACAGATGTGTGCTTGAGATATTATCAAAGAACTAAAGTAGAATAGGCCTGACAGGCAAAAGTTATTGGGGTTAACAAATACAAGTAGGGATATAGCAGAATTACCAGAATAAACAGTTGCAGTATATGGATATGGCAGTATGTGGATATAGCAGAATTACCTGTAGGAATGAGAAGAGATAGGAGTTAGTTCCATGGAACTGTCTTGTTTAACTGTCATTTCTAAGCACTTGTGAAATTTTAGCACTTAGGAAATGTTAGCACTCGTGCCATGCCCCAGACACGAGTGCCATCCCCAATACTGGGTCTGAATTTATATGTAGCTGATTGGGAAAACCAGAGCCTAATTAATCAATTAATCAATTAAACAGCTAGCAAAGGGCAGAGTTTTACAGACACCAGAACCAGGATTGGGGCTATAAAAATATCTCTTGTTCACGGGGGAGTGGACACAGATGTGTGCTTGAGATATTATCAAAGAACTAAAGTAGAATAGGCCTGACAGGCAAAAGTTATTGGGGTTAACAAATACAAGTAGGGATATAGCAGAATTACCAGAATAAACAGTTGCAGTATATGGATATGGCAGTATGTGGATATAGCAGAATTACCTGTAGGAATGAGAAGAGATAGGAGTTAGTTCCATGGAACTGTCTTGTTTAACTGTCATTTCTAAGCACTTGTGAAATTTTAGCACTTAGGAAATGTTAGCACTCGTGCCATGCCCCAGACACGAGTGCCATCCCCAATACTGGGTCTGAATTTATATGTAGCTGATTGGGAAAACCAGAGCCTAATTAATCAATTAATCAATTAAACAGCTAGCAAAGGGCAGAGTTTTACAGACACCAGAACCAGGATTGGGGCTATAAAAATATTTCTTGTTCACGGGGGGAGTGGACACAGATGTATGCTTGAGATATTATCAAAGAACTAAAGTAGAATAGGCCTGACAGGCAAAAGTTATTGGGGTTAACAAATACAAGTAGGGATATAGCAGAATTACCAGAATAAACAGTTGCAGTATATGGATATGGCAGTATGTGGATATAGCAGAATTACCTGTAGGAATGAGAAGAGATAGGAGTTTGTTCCATGGAACTGTCTTGTTTAACTGTCATTTCTAAGCACTTGTAAAATTTTAGCACTTAGGAAATGTTAGCACTCGTGCCATGCCCCAGACACGAGTGCCATCCCCAATACTGGGTCTGAATTTATATGTAGCTGATTGGGAAAACCAGAGCCTAATTAATCAATTAATCAATTAAACAGCTAGTAAAGGGCAGAGTTTTACAGACACCAGAACCAGGATTGGGGCTATAAAAATATCTCTTGTTCACGGGGGAGTGAACACAGATGTGTGCTTGAGATATTATCAAAGAACTAAAGTAGAATAGGCCTGACAGGCAAAAGTTATTGGGGTTAACAAATACAAGTAGGGATATAGCAGAATTACCAGCATAAACAGTTGCAGTATATGGATATGGCAGTATGTGGATATAGCAGAATTACCTGTAGGAATGAGAAGAGATAGGAGTTAGTTCCATGGAACTGTCTTGTTTAACTGTCATTTCTAAGCACTTGTGAAATTTTAGCACTTAGGAAATGTTAGCACTCGTGCCATGCCCCAGACACGAGTGCCATCCCCAATACTGGGTCTGAATTTATATGTAGCTGATTGGGAAAACCAGAGCCTAATTAATCAATTAATCAATTAAACAGCTAGCAAAGGGCAGAGTTTTACAGACACCAGAACCAGGATTGGGGCTATAAAAATATCTCTTGTTCACGGGGGAGTGGACACAGATGTGTGCTTGAGATATTATCAAAGAACTAAAGTAGAATAGGCCTGACAGGCAAAAGTTATTGGGGTTAACAAATACAAGTAGGGATATAGCAGAATTACCAGAATAAACAGTTGCAGTATATGGATATGGCAGTATGTGGATATAGCAGAATTACCTGTAGGAATGAGAAGAGATAGGAGTTAGTTCCATGGAACTGTCTTGTTTAACTGTCATTTCTAAGCACTTGTGAAATTTTAGCACTTAGGAAATGTTAGCACTCGTGCCATGCCCCAGACACGAGTGCCATCCCCAATACTGGGTCTGAATTTATATGTAGCTGATTGGGAAAACCAGAGCCTAATTAATCAATTAATCAATTAAACAGCTAGCAAAGGGCAGAGTTTTACAGACACCAGAACCAGGATTGGGGCTATAAAAATATCTCTTGTTCACGGGGGGAGTGGACACAGATGTGTGCTTGAGATATTATCAAAGAACTAAAGTAGAATAGGCCTGACAGGCAAAAGTTATTGGGGTTAACAAATACAAGTATGGATATAGCAGAATTACCAGAATAAACAGTTGCAGTATATGGATATGGCAGTATGTGGATATAGCAGAATTACCTGTAGGAATGAGAAGAGATAGGAGTTAGTTCCATGGAACTGTCTTGTTTAACTGTCATTTCTAAGCACTTGTGAAATGTTAGCACTCGTGCCATGCCCCAGACACGAGTGCCATCCCCAATACTGGGTCTGAATTTATATGTAGCTGATTGGGAAAACCAGAGCCTAATTAATCAATTAATCAATTAAACAGCTAGCAAAGGGCAGAGTTTTACAGACACCAGAACCAGGATTGGGGCTATAAAAATATCTCTTGTTCACGGGGGAGTGGACACAGATGTGTGCTTGAGATATTATCAAAGAACTAAAGTAGAATAGGCCTGACAGGCAAAAGTTATTGGGGTTAACAAATACAAGTAGGGATATAGCAGAATTACCAGAATAAACAGTTGCAGTATATGGATATGGCAGTATGTGGATATAGCAGAATTACCTGTAGGAATGAGAAGAGATAGGAGTTAGTTCCATGGAACTGTCTTGTTTAACTGTCATTTCTAAGCACTTGTGAAATTTTAGCACTTAGGAAATGTTAGCACTCGTGCCATGCCCCAGACACGAGTGCCATCCCCAATACTGGGTCTGAATTTATATGTAGCTGATTGGGAAAACCAGAGCCTAATTAATCAATTAATCAATTAAACAGCTAGCAAAGGGCAGAGTTTTACAGACACCAGAACCAGGATTGGGGCTATAAAAATATCTCTTGTTCACGGGGGAGTGGACACAGATGTGTGCTTGAGATATTATCAAAGAACTAAAGTAGAATAGGCCTGACAGGCAAAAGTTATTTGGGTTAACAAATACAAGTAGGGATATAGCAGAATTACCAGAATAAACAGTTGCAGTATATGGATATGGCAGTATGTGGATATAGCAGAATTACCTGTAGGAATGAGAAGAGATAGGAGTTAGTTCCATGGAACTGTCTTGTTTAACTGTCATTTCTAAGCACTTGTGAAATTTTAGCACTTAGGAAATGTTAGCACTCGTGCCATGCCCCAGACACGAGTGCCATCCCCAATACTGGGTCTGAATTTATATGTAGCTGATTGGGAAAACCAGAGCCTAATTAATCAATTAATCAATTAAACAGCTAGCAAAGGGCAGAGTTTTACAGACACCAGAACCAGGATTGGGGCTATAAAAATATCTCTTGTTCACGGGGGAGTGGACACAGATGTGTGCTTGAGATATTATCAAAGAACTAAAGTAGAATAGGCCTGACAGGCAAAAGTTATTGGGGTTAACAAATACAAGTAGGGATATAGCAGAATTACCAGAATAAACAGGTGCAGTATATGGATATGGCAGTATGTGGATATAGCAGAATTACCTGTAGGAATGAGAAGAGATAGGAGTTAGTTCCATGGAACTGTCTTGTTTAACTGTCATTTCTAAGCACTTGTGAAATTTTAGCACTTAGGAAATGTTAGCACTCGTGCCATGCCCCAGACACGAGTGCCATCCCCAATACTGGGTCTGAATTTATATGTAGCTGATTGGGAAAACCAGAGCCTAATTAATCAATTAATCAATTAAACAGCTAGCAAAGGGCAGAGTTTTACAGACACCAGAACCAGGATTGGGGCTATAAAAATATCTCTTGTTCACGGGGGAGTGGACACAGATGTGTGCTTGAGATATTATCAAAGAACTAAAGTAGAATAGGCCTGACAGGCAAAAGTTATTGGGGTTAACAAATACAAGTAGGGATATAGCAGAATTACCAGAATAAACAGTTGCAGTATATGGATATGGCAGTATGTGGATATAGCAGAATTACCTGTAGGAATGAGAAGAGATAGGAGTTAGTTCCATGGAACTGTCTTGTTTAACTGTCATTTCAAAGCACTTGTGAAATTTTAGCACTTAGGAAATGTTAGCACTCGTGCCATGCCCCAGACACGAGTGCCATCCCCAATACTGGGTCTGAATTTATATGTAGCTGATTGGGAAAACCAGAGCCTAATTAATCAATTAATCAATTAAACAGCTAGCAAAGGGCAGAGTTTTACAGACACCAGAACCAGGATTGGGGCTATAAAAATATCTCTTGTTCACGGGGGGAGTGGACACAGATGTGTGCTTGAGATATTATCAAAGAACTAAAGTAGAATAGGCCTGACAGGCAAAAGTTATTGGGGTTAACAAATACAAGTAGGGATATAGCAGAATTACCAGAATAAACAGTTGCAGTATATGGATATGGCAGTATGTGGATATAGCAGAATTACCTGTAGGAATGAGAAGAGATAGGAGTTAGTTCCATGGAACTGTCTTGTTTAACTGTCATTTCTAAGCACTTGTGAAATTTTAGCACTTAGGAAACGTTAGCACTCGTGCCATGCCCCAGACACGAGTGCCATCCCCAATACTGGGTCTGAATTTATATGTAGCTGATTGGGAAAACCAGAGCCTAATTAATCAATTAATCAATTAAACAGCTAGCAAAGGGCAGAGTTTTACAGACACCAGAACCAGGATTGGGGCTATAAAAATATCTCTTGTTCACGGGGGAGTGGACACAGATGTGTGCTTGAGATATTATCAAAGAACTAAAGTAGAATAGGCCTGACAGGCAAAAGTTATTGGGGTTAACAAATACAAGTAGGGATATAGCAGAATTACCAGAATAAACAGGTGCAGTATATGGATATGGCAGTATGTGGATATAGCAGAATTACCTGTAGGAATGAGAAGAGATAGGAGTTAGTTCCATGGAACTGTCTTGTTTAACTGTCATTTCTAAGCACTTGTGAAATTTTAGCACTTAGGAAATGTTAGCACTCGTGCCATGCCCCAGACACGAGTGCCATCCCCAATACTGGGTCTGAATTTATATGTAGCTGATTGGGAAAACCAGAGCCTAATTAATCAATTAATCAATTAAACAGCTAGCAAAGGGCAGAGTTTTACAGACACCAGAACCAGGATTGGGGCTATAAAAATATCTCTTGTTCACGGGGGAGTGGACACAGATGTGTGCTTGAGATATTATCAAAGAACTAAAGTAGAATAGGCCTGACAGGCAAAAGTTATTGGGGTTAACAAATACAAGTAGGGATATAGCAGAATTACCAGAATAAACAGTTGCAGTATATGGATATGGCAGTATGTGGATATAGCAGAATTACCTGTAGGAATGAGAAGAGATAGGAGTTAGTTCCATGGAACTGTCTTGTTTAACTGTCATTTCAAAGCACTTGTGAAATTTTAGCACTTAGGAAATGTTAGCACTCGTGCCATGCCCCAGACACGAGTGCCATCCCCAATACTGGGTCTGAATTTATATGTAGCTGATTGGGAAAACCAGAGCCTAATTAATCAATTAATCAATTAAACAGCTAGCAAAGGGCAGAGTTTTACAGACACCAGAACCAGGATTGGGGCTATAAAAATATCTCTTGTTCACGGGGGGAGTTGACACAGATGTGTGCTTGAGATATTATCAAAGAACTAAAGTAGAATAGGCCTGACAGGCAAAAGTTATTGGGGTTAACAAATACAAGTAGGGATATAGCAGAATTACCAGAATAAACAGTTGCAGTATATGGATATGGCAGTATGTGGATATAGCAGAATTACCTGTAGGAATGAGAAGAGATAGGAGTTAGTTCCATGGAACTGTCTTGTTTAACTGTCATTTCTAAGCACTTGTGAAATTTTAGCACTTAGGAAACGTTAGCACTCGTGCCATGCCCCAGACACGAGTGCCATCCCCAATACTGGGTCTGAATTTATATGTAGCTGATTGGGAAAACCAGAGCCTAATTAATCAATTAATCAATTAAACAGCTAGCAAAGGGCAGAGTTTTACAGACACCAGAACCAGGATTGGGGCTATAAAAATATCTCTTGTTCACGGGGGAGTGGACACAGATGTGTGCTTGAGATATTATCAAAGAACTAAAGTAGAATAGGCCTGACAGGCAAAAGTTATTGGGGTTAACAAATACAAGTAGGGATATAGCAGAATTACCAGAATAAACAGTTGCAGTATATGGATATGGCAGTATGTGGATATAGCAGAATTACCTGTAGGAATGAGAAGAGATAGGAGTTAGTTCCATGGAACTGTCTTGTTTAACTGTCATTTCTAAGCACTTGTGAAATTTTAGCACTTAGGAAATGTTAGCACTCGTGCCATGCCCCAGACACGAGTGCCATCCCCAATACTGGGTCTGAATTTATATGTAGCTGATTGGGAAAACCAGAGCCTAATTAATCAATTAATCAATTAAACAGCTAGCAAAGGGCAGAGTTTTACAGACACCAGAACCAGGATTGGGGCTATAAAAATATCTCTTGTTCACGGGGGAGTGGACACAGATGTGTGCTTGAGATATTATCAAAGAACTAAAGTAGAATAGGCCTGACAGGCAAAAGTTATTGGGGTTAACAAATACAAGTAGGGATATAGCAGAATTACCAGAATAAACAGTTGCAGTATATGGATATGGCAGTATGTGGATATAGCAGAATTACCTGTAGGAATGATAATAGATAGGAGTTAGTTCCATGGAACTGTCTTGTTTAACTGTCATTTCTAAGCACTTGTGAAATTTTAGCACTTAGGAAATGTTAGCACTCGTGCCATGCCCCAGACACGAGTGCCATCCCCAATACTGGGTCTGAATTTATATGTAGCTGATTGGGAAAACCAGAGCCTAATTAATCAATTAATCAATTAAACAGCTAGCAAAGGGCAGAGTTTTACAGACACCAGAACCAGGATTGGGGCTATAAAAATATTTCTTGTTCACGGGGGGAGTGGACACAGATGTGTGCTTGAGATATTATCAAAGAACTAAAGTAGAATAGGCCTGACAGGCAAAAGTTATTGGGGTTAACAAATACAAGTAGGGATATAGCAGAATTACCAGAATAAACAGTTGCAGTATATGGATATGGCAGTATGTGGATATAGCAGAATTACCTGTAGGAATGAGAAGAGATAGGAGTTAGTTCCATGGAACTGTCTTGTTTAACTGTCATTTCTAAGCACTTGTGAAATTTTAGCACTTAGGAAATGTTAGCACTCGTGCCATGCCCCAGACACGAGTGCCATCCCCAATACTGGGTCTGAATTTATATGTAGCTGATTGGGAAAACCAGAGCCTAATTAATCAATTAATCAATTAAACAGCTAGCAAAGGGCAGAGTTTTACAGACACCAGAACCAGGATTGGGGCTATAAAAATATCTCTTGTTCACGGGGGAGTGGACACAGATGTGTGCTTGAGATATTATCAAAGAACTAAAGTAGAATAGGCCTGACAGGCAAAAGTTATTGGGGTTAACAAATACAAGTAGGGATATAGCAGAATTACCAGCATAAACAGTTGCAGTATATGGATATGGCAGTATGTGGATATAGCAGAATTACCTGTAGGAATGAGAAGAGATAGGAGTTAGTTCCATGGAACTGTCTTGTTTAACTGTCATTTCTAAGCACTTGTGAAATTTTAGCACTTAGGAAATGTTAGCACTCGTGCCATGCCCCAGACACGAGTGCCATCCCCAATACTGGGTCTGAATTTATATGTAGCTGATTGGGAAAACCAGAGCCTAATTAATCAATTAATCAATTAAACAGCTAGCAAAGGGCAGAGTTTTACAGACACCAGAACCAGGATTGGGGCTATAAAAATATCTCTTGTTCACGGGGGAGTGGACACAGATGTGTGCTTGAGATATTATCAAAGAACTAAAGTAGAATAGGCCTGACAGGCAAAAGTTATTGGGGTTAACAAATACAAGTAGGGATATAGCAGAATTACCAGAATAAACAGTTGCAGTATATGGATATGGCAGTATGTGGATATAGCAGAATTACCTGTAGGAATGAGAAGAGATAGGAGTTAGTTCCATGGAACTGTCTTGTTTAACTGTCATTTCTAAGCACTTGTGAAATTTTAGCACTTAGGAAATGTTAGCACTCGTGCCATGCCCCAGACACGAGTGCCATCCCCAATACTGGGTCTGAATTTATATGTAGCTGATTGGGAAAACCAGAGCCTAATTAATCAATTAATCAATTAAACAGCTAGCAAAGGGCAGAGTTTTACAGACACCAGAACCAGGATTGGGGCTATAAAAATATCTCTTGTTCACGGGGGGAGTGGACACAGATGTGTGCTTGAGATATTATCAAAGAACTAAAGTAGAATAGGCCTGACAGGCAAAAGTTATTGGGGTTAACAAATACAAGTAGGGATATAGCAGAATTACCAGAATAAACAGTTGCAGTATATGGATATGGCAGTATGTGGATATAGCAGAATTACCTGTAGGAATGAGAAGAGATAGGAGTTAGTTCCATGGAACTGTCTTGTTTAACTGTCATTTCTAAGCACTTGTGAAATTTTAGCACTTAGGAAACGTTAGCACTCGTGCCATGCCCCAGACACGAGTGCCATCCCCAATACTGGGTCTGAATTTATATGTAGCTGATTGGGAAAACCAGAGCCTAATTAATCAATTAATCAATTAAACAGCTAGCAAAGGGCAGAGTTTTACAGACACCAGAACCAGGATTGGGGCTATAAAAATATCTCTTGTTCACGGGGGAGTGGACACAGATGTGTGCTTAAGATATTATCAAAGAACTAAAGTAGAATAGGCCTGACAGGCAAAAGTTATTGGGGTTAACAAATACAAGTAGGGATATAGCAGAATTACCAGAATAAACAGGTGCAGTATATGGATATGGCAGTATGTGGATATAGCAGAATTACCTGTAGGAATGAGAAGAGATAGGAGTTAGTTCCATGGAACTGTCTTGTTTAACTGTCATTTCTAAGCACTTGTGAAATTTTAGCACTTAGGAAATGTTAGCACTCGTGCCATGCCCCAGACACGAGTGCCATCCCCAATACTGGGTCTGAATTTATATGTAGCTGATTGGGAAAACCAGAGCCTAATTAATCAATTAATCAATTAAACAGCTAGCAAAGGGCAGAGTTTTACAGACACCAGAACCAGGATTGGGGCTATAAAAATATCTCTTGTTCACGGGGGAGTGGACACAGATGTGTGCTTGAGATATTATCAAAGAACTAAAGTAGAATAGGCCTGACAGGCAAAAGTTATTGGGGTTAACAAATACAAGTAGGGATATAGCAGAATTACCAGAATAAACAGTTGCAGTATATGGATATGGCAGTATGTGGATATAGCAGAATTACCTGTAGGAATGAGAAGAGATAGGAGTTAGTTCCATGGAACTGTCTTGTTTAACTGTCATTTCTAAGCACTTGTGAAATTTTAGCACTTAGGAAATGTTAGCACTCGTGCCATGCCCCAGACACGAGTGCCATCCCCAATACTGGGTCTGAATTTATATGTAGCTGATTGGGAAAACCAGAGCCTAATTAATCAATTAATCAATTAAACAGCTAGCAAAGGGCAGAGTTTTACAGACACCAGAACCAGGATTGGGGCTATAAAAATATCTCTTGTTCACGGGGGAGTGGACACAGATGTGTGCTTGAGATATTATCAAAGAACTAAAGTAGAATAGGCCTGACAGGCAAAAGTTATTGGGGTTAACAAATACAAGTAGGGATATAGCAGAATTACCAGAATAAACAGTTGCAGTATATGGATATGGCAGTATGTGGATATAGCAGAATTACCTGTAGGAATTAGAGATGTCGCGAACTGTTCGCCATTTTGGGTTCGCCATTGTTGGCGCTTTTTTTTGCCCTCTCACCCCAGACCAGCAGGTACATGGCAGCCAATCAGGAAGCTCTCCCCTGGACCACTCCCCTTCCCTATAAAAACCGAAGCCCTGCAGCTTTTTTTCACTCTGCCTGTGTGTGCTGAAGAGATAGTGTAGGGAGAGAGCTGCTGCCTGTTAGTGATTTCAGGGACAGTTGAAAGTTTGCTGGCTAGTAAACGTTTTGATACTGCTCTGTTATTGGAGGGACAGAAGTCTGCAGGGGTTTGAGGGACATTTAAGCTTAGGTAGCTTTGCTGGCTAGTAATCTACCTTCTACTGCAGTGCTCTGTATGTAGCTGCAGTGGGCAGCTGTCCTGCTTCTGATCTCATCTGCTGACTGCTGCAATAGCAATAGTCCTTGTAAGGACTGCTTTTATTTATTTTTTTGTTGTTTTACTACTACTACTACTACTACTACTACTATAAGAGCCCAGTGCTATTAGTCTAGCAGTGTTGGGGAGTGGGACTGGTGTGCTAATCTGCTGCTCCTAGTAGTTCAGCAGCACCAACTTTAATTTTTTTTTATTTAACTTTTTTTTATTTTACTACCGCTGTAGTAGTGTATAAGTTGACCTTTTAGGCATTATTTGCCCTGTAGGCATTTTTTGCCCAGTGTGTTATTCAACCAACTGCTATCTAGCTGTGTGACCGTGTTCACATTCTGTCTAAATATCCATAATATTACCGTCTCCAGAAAAAACACCGGAGTGACTTTTTTCAAGCAGCCATAATAAATTTTACGTAATCCGTATCCATCGCTGTAGTAGTGTATAAGTTGACCTTTTAGGCATTATTTGCCCTGTAGGCATTTTTTGCCCAGTGTGTTATTCAACCAACTGCTATCTAGCTGTGTGCCCGTGTTCACATTCTGTCTAAATATCCATAATATTACCGTCTCCAGAAAAAACACCGGAGTGACTTTTTTCAAGCAGCCATAATAAATTTTACGTAATCCGTATCCATCGCTGTAGTAGTGTATAAGTTGACCTTTTAGGCATTATTTGCCCTGTAGGCATTTTTTGCCCAGTGTGTTATTCAACCAACTGCTATCTAGCTGTGTGCCCGTGTTCACATTCTGTCTAAATATCCATAATATTACCGTCTCCAGAAAAAACACCGGAGTGACTTTTTTCAAGCAGCCATAATAAATTTTACGTAATCCGTATCCATCGCTGTAGTAGTGTATAAGTTGACCTTTTAGGCATTATTTGCCCTGTAGGCATTTTTTGCCCAGTGTGTTATTCAACCAACTGCTATCTAGCTGTGTGACCGTGTTCACATTCTGTCTAAATATCCATAATATTACCGTCTCCAGAAAAAACACCGGAGTGACTTTTTTTCAAGCAGCATTCTTATATTTTACGTAATCCGTATCCACCGCTGTGTATACGTTGACCTTGTAGGCATTATTTGCCCTGTAGGCATTTTTTGCCCAGTGTGTTATTCAACCAACTGCTATCTAGCTGTGTGACCGTGTTCTCATTCTGTCTAAATATCCATAATATTACCGTCTCCAGAAAAAACACCGGAGTGACTTTTTTTCAAGCAGCATTCTTATATTTTACGTAATCCGTATCCACCGCTGTGTATACGTTGACCTTGTAGGCATTATTTGCCCTGTAGGCATTTTTTGCCCAGTGTGTTATTCAACCAACTGCTATCTAGCTGTGTGACCGTGTTCTCATTCTGTCTAAATATCCATAATATTACCGTCTCCAGAAAAAACACCGGAGTGACTTTTTTTCAAGCAGCATTCTTATATTTTACGTAATCCGTATCCACCGCTGTGTATACGTTGACCTTGTAGGCATTATTTGCCCTGTAGGCATTTTTTGCCCAGTGTGTTATTCAACCAACTGCTATCTAGCTGTGTGACCGTGTTCTCATTCTGTCTAAATATCCATAATATTACCGTCTCCAGAAAAAACACCGGAGTGACTTTTTTTCAAGCAGCATTCTTATATTTTACGTAATCCGTATCCACCGCTGTGTATACGTTGACCTTGTAGGCATTATTTGCACAGTGTTTTCTTCAAACCGCCATCTAGCTGTGTGAGCTTGTTCACATTTTGTCTAAATATTGATAATATTATCGTCTCTAGAAAAACCACTTGAGTTACTTTTTTTCAAGCAGCATTCATATATTTTACGTAATCCGTATCCACCGCTGTAGTAGTGTATACGTTGATCTTGTAGGCATTATTTGCACACTGTTTTCTTCAAACTGCCATCTAGCTGTGTGTATTATCGTTTCCAGAAAAACCAACTGAGTTTTTGTTGTTGTTGTTTTTTTAAAAATAATGCCAGGCAAAGGCAGGCCGCCACGCAGAGGCCGTGCTAGGGGCCGTGCTGCTATGCAATCCTGTGGCCCTAGCAAATTGCCCAGTTTTAAAAAGCCAATGACCCTGAACTCCCAAAATGCTGAAGAGGTAGTTGACTGGCTTACACAGCACACCCCATCCTCTACCGTTTCTAACTTTACCACAACATCCTCCTCATCCTCCACTGCTATGGCCACCCCACGTAACACTTCCTCCACCACCGGTGCCCCTTCTTCACTGGAGTCAGAGGAGTTATTTTCCCATGAGTTTCTTGAACTGAGTAATGCGCAACCATTATTGGCAGAAGAAGATGAAGGAGATGAGGACGTTACACCAGATTTAATTCTGGCAGAGAACACGACAGAGATGGACATAATGATGAGTGATGAGGAGGAGGAGGAGGTCCCCGCTGCTGCTTCCTTCTGTGATGTGTCAGAAGAAATTGATGCATCTGAGGAGAATGATGATGAGGAGATTGATGTTTTGTGGGTGCCTAGTAGAAGAGAGCAAGAGGAGGGTAGTTCAGATGGAGAGACGGAGAGTCAGAGAGGCAGTAGGAGAATAAGACTTAGAAGAAGCAGGGAGGCCAGCCCGCAGGGATCAGTAGGGCAACAACATGTATCGGCACCTGTGTTCAGCCGGCCAACGCACCCGCCATTGCCGCCAATGCCGCCAACTTCTACTGTTACCGCCAGATCGCACACTTCCAAAAAGTCAGCAGTGTGGGATTTTTTTAATGTGTGTGCCTCTGACAAAAGCATTGTAATTTGCAATGAGTGCAGTCAGAAACTGAGCCTTGGTAAGCCCAACAGCCACATAGGTACAACTTCTATGCGAAGGCACATGAGCGGCAAGCACAAAGCACTTTGGGAGCAACACCTCAAAGGCAACAGGCAAACTAAAAGCCACACTCCTTCTGGTCCAGCATCTTACTGCTCTACCTCTGCTCTCCTTGACCCATCTGAACCACCCTCCACTCCGCCTTCCACCTTGACCACCTGTTCCCATTCCCAGTCATCTGCCACCAGCCAAGTTTCTGTGAAGGCCATGTTTGAGCGTAAGAAGCCAATGTCTGACTGTCACCCCCTTGCCCGGCGTCTGACAGCTGGCTTGTCTGCACTCTTAGCCCGCCAGCTTTTACCATACCAGCTGGTGGACTCTGAGGCCTTCCGCAAATTTGTAGCAATTGGGACACCGCAGTGGAAGGTACCCAGCCGCAATTTTTTTTCTAAAAAGGGAATACCACACCTGTACCAACATGTGCAGAGCCAAGTTACCGCATCTCTGTCACTTAGTGTTGGGCCAAAGGTCCATATGACTACTGACGCATGGTCCTCCAAGCATGGTCAGGGCAGGTATGTCACCTACACTGCCCACTGGGTGAACTTGGTAATGGCTGGGAATGGGAAGCAGGGAATGGGTAGCTCAACAACAACAACAACAGTGGAGTTGGTGTCACCGCCACGGATTGCACGCGGTTCTGCCACCACCTCTACTCCTCCATCGCTCTCTACCTCGTCTTCTTCCTCTTCTTCTTCTTACTCTGCTGCTGGGTCCTCCTTCTCCTCCTCCACACCTGTGCACCCCCAGCTCCCCCTAGGCTATTCGACGTGCCAGGTACGCCGTTGTCACGCTGTCTTGGGGATGACGTGCCTGGAAAGCAAAAACCATACCGGATCTGTACTCCTGTCATCTCTGCAGTCACAGGCCGATCGGTGGCTGACCCCACACCAACTGCAGATCGGAAAAGTGGTGTGTGACAATGGAAGCAATCTGTTGGCAGCGTTGAGACTGGGAAATTTAACACATGTGCCCTGCATGGCACATGTGTTAAATTTAATAGTCCAACGTTTTGTCTCCAAGTACCCAGGATTCCAGGACGTTCTCACCCAGTCCAGAAAGGTGTCGGCCCATTTCAGACGTTCCTACACAGCCATGGCACGCCTTGCTGACATTCAGCAGCGCTACAACATGCCAGTCAGGCGTTTGATTTCTGACAGCCAGACTCGCTGGAATTCAACGCTCCTTATGTTGGAACGTCTGCTGCAACAACAAAGGGCCGTCAACGAGTACCTTTTTGAACTGGGTGGTAGGACTGGATCTGCAGAGCTGGGGATTTTTTTCCCCCGTTACTGGGTGCTTATGCGCGATGCCTGCAGGCTCATGCGACCTTTTGAAGAGGTGACAAATATGGTCAGTCGCACCGAAGGCACCATCAGCGACCTAATACCCTTCGCTTTCTTCCTGGAGCGTGCCGTGCGACGAGTGACAGATGAGGCTGTAGACCAGCGTGACGAGGAGCTGGAAGCGCATGATTTATGGTCGCAATCACCAGAACGAACCCAGGCACCTGCTGCAACGCAGGGAGAGGTGCCAGAAGTGGAGTCAGAGGAGGAAGGTGGCTTTGTGGAGGAGGAGGAGGAGGACCAACAGGAGCAGGCTTCCCAGGGGGCTAGTGGTGACCTTTTGGGGACCCCTGGTCTTGTACGTGGCTGGGGGGAGGAGACCGTGGATGATGCAGTCCTTGATAATGAGGAAGCGGAGATGGATAGCTCTGCATCCAACCTTGTGAGAATGGGGTCTTTCATGCTGGCATGCCTGTTGAAGGACCCCCGTATCAAGAGGCTTAAGGAGAAGGACCTGTACTGGGTCGCAACGCTACTAGACCCTCGGTACAAGCATAAAGTGGCAGAAATGTTACCAACATACCACAAGTCCGAAAAGATGCGGCATTTACAAACCAGCCTGCAAAACATGTTGTACAATGCTTTTAAGGGTGATGTCACTTCAGGAACTCATCAACATTCCAGGGGCAGAGGTGCCAGTAATCCTGCCACGAGCACACCTGCAAGGACAAAGCCCTTTGGCCGGTCTGTAACATCAGACATGCAAATGTTTTTCTGTCCAAGGCAGCGCCACAACCCTTCTGGATCCACCCTCAAAGAACGCCTCGACCGGCAGGTAGCGGACTACCTGGCATTAACTGCAGATATCGACACTCTGAGGAGCGATGAACCCCTGGACTACTGGGTGCGCAGGCTTGATCTGTGGCCAGAGCTGTCACAATTTGCCATGAACCTCTTGTCTTGCCCAGCCTCAAGTGTGCTCTCAGAAAGGACCTTCAGTGCAGCAGGAGGGATTGTAACTGAGAAGAGAACTCGCCTAGGTCACAAAAGTGTCGATTACCTGACCTTTATTAAAATGAATGAGGGGTGGATCTCGGAGGGTTACTGCACGCCGGAAGACTTGTTCTGACTTCTATGCAGCTGTCCTTCTCTTCAAGCCTCATGACTCCACACACAGCTGTCCTTTAGCGTCCTCCTCCCTCCGCCACCGTTACAAACTAGGGTGCAAACCCTACTGGTTTAATTTTTTCTGGCCTCTGTGCTTCAGTGGCTGCGTCCAAAAAAACGGGGCAAACAATGTCTACAAGGTCAACGTATGGCGAAAAATTACTATTTTCAGCATTTATATGGCATATTTTTTCTGGCAACTGTGCTTCAGTGGCTGCGTCCAAAAAAATGCATATTTTCTGCATTTATATGGCATAATTTTTCTGGCCTCTGTGCTTCAGTGGCTGCAACCAAAAAAATGCATATTTTGTCCATTTATATGGCATAATTTTTCTAGCCTCTGTGCTTCAGTGGCTGCAACCAAAAAAATGCATATTTTCTCCATTTATATGGCATAATTTTTCTAGCCTCTGTGCTTCAGTGGCTGCAACCAAAAAAATGCATATTTTCTCCATTTATATGGCATAATTTTTCTGGCCTCTGTGCTTCAGTGGCTGCAACCAAAAAAATTTATATTTTCAGCATTTATATGGCATAATTTTTCTGTCAACTGTGCTTCAGTGGCTGCGACCAAAAAAATGCATATTTTCTGCATTTATATGGCATAATTTTTCTGGCCTCTGTGCTTCAGTGGCTGCAACCAAAAAAATTTATATTTTCAGCATTTATATGGCATAATTTTTCTGGCAACTGTGCTTCAGTGGCTGCGACCAAAAAAATGACTATTTTCAGCATTTATATGGCATATTTTTTCTGGCCTCTGTGCTTCAGTGGCTGCGTCCAAAAAAACGGGGCAAACAATGTCTACAAGGTCAACGTATGGCGAAAAATTACTATTTTCAGCATTTATATGGCATATTTTTTCTGGCAACTGTGCTTCAGTGGCTGCGTCCAAAAAAATGCATATTTTCTGCATTTATATGGCATAATTTTTCTGGCCTCTGTGCTTCAGTGGCTGCAACCAAAAAAATGCATATTTTGTCCATTTATATGGCATAATTTTTCTAGCCTCTGTGCTTCAGTGGCTGCAACCAAAAAAATGCATATTTTCTCCATTTATATGGCATAATTTTTCTAGCCTCTGTGCTTCAGTGGCTGCAACCAAAAAAATGCATATTTTCTCCATTTATATGGCATAATTTTTCTGGCCTCTGTGCTTCAGTGGCTGCAACCAAAAAAATTTATATTTTCAGCATTTATATGGCATAATTTTTCTGTCAACTGTGCTTCAGTGGCTGCGACCAAAAAAATGCATATTTTCTGCATTTATATGGCATAATTTTTCTGGCCTCTGTGCTTCAGTGGCTGCAACCAAAAAAATTTATATTTTCAGCATTTATATGGCATAATTTTTCTGGCAACTGTGCTTCAGTGGCTGCGACCAAAAAAATGACTATTTTCAGCATTTATATGGCATATTTTTTCTGGCCTCTGTGCTTCAGTGGCTGCGGCCAAAAAAACTGGGCAAACAATGCCTACAAGGTCAACGACGTTGACCTTGTAGGCATTGTTTGCCCAGTTTTTTTGGCCGCAGCCACTGAAGCACAGAGGCCAGAAAAAATATGCCACATAAATGCTGAAAATAGTCATTTTTTGCCATACGTTGACTCAACGTATATGGCAAAAAATGACTATTTTCAGCATTTATATGGCATATTTTTTCTGGCAACTGTGCTTCAGTGGCTGCGTCCAAAAAAACTGGGCAAACAATGTCTACAAGGTCAACGTATGGCGAAAAATTACTATTTTAAGCATTTATATGGCATATTTTTTCTGGCAACTGTGCTTCAGTGGCTGCGTCCAAAAAAAACTGGGCAAACAATGTCTATAAGGTCAACGTATGGCGAAAAATGACTATTTTCAGCATTTATATGGCATATTTTTTCTGGCAACTGTGCTTCAGTGGCTGCGTCCAAAAAAACTGGGCAAACAATGCCTACAAGGGCAACGTATGGCAGTTGTTTAAAGAGAACAGTAGATTACTAGCCAGCAAAGCTACCTAAGCTAAAATGTCCCTCAAATCCCTGCAGACTTCTGTCCCTCCAATACAGAGCAGTATCAAGCAGATTACTAGCCAGCAAACTTACTATCATCTGTCCCTGAAATCACTAACAGCTCTCCCCCTACACTATCTCTTCCAAGCACACACAGGCAGATTTTTCAGATACATTTTTGCCCTTTATCCCCCTCTGGCATGCCACTGTCCAGGTCGTTACACCCTTTAAACAACTTTAAAATCATTTTTCTGGCCAGAAATGTCTTTTTTAGATGTTAAAGTTCGCCTTCCCATTGAAGTCTATGGGGTTCGCGAACCGTTCGCGAACCGCTCGCATTTTTGCGCAAGTTCGCGAATATGTTCGCGAACTTTTTTTCCGACGTTCGCTACATCCCTAGTAGGAATGAGAATAGATAGGAGTTAGTTCCATGGAACTGTCTTGTTTAACTGTCATTTCTAAGCACTTGTGAAATTTTAGCACTTAGGAAATGTTAGCACTCGTGCCATGCCCCAGACACGAGTGCCATCCCCAATACTGGGTCTGAATTTATATGTAGCTGATTGGGAAAACCAGAGCCTAATTAATCAATTAATCAATTAAACAGCTAGCAAAGGGCAGAGTTTTACAGACACCAGAACCAGGATTGGGGCTATAAAAATATCTCTTGTTCACGGGGGAGTGGACACAGATGTGTGCTTGAGATATTATCAAAGAACTAAAGTAGAATAGGCCTGACAGGCAAAAGTTATTGGGGTTAACAAATACAAGTAGGGATATAGCAGAATTACCAGAATAAACAGTTGCAGTATATGGATATGGCAGTATGTGGATATAGCAGAATTACCTGTAGGAATGAGAAGAGATAGGAGTTAGTTCCATGGAACTGTCTTGTTTAACTGTCATTTCTAAGCACTTGTGAAATTTTAGCACTTAGGAAATGTTAGCACTCGTGCCATGCCCCAGACACGAGTGCCATCCCCAATACTGGGTCTGAATTTATATGTAGCTGATTGGGAAAACCAGAGCCTAATTAATCAATTAATCAATTAAAGAGCTAGCAAAGGGCAGAGTTTTACAGACACCAGAACCAGGATTGGGGCTATAAAAATATCTCTTGTTCACGGGGGGAGTGGACACAGATGTGTGCTTGAGATATTATCAAAGAACTAAAGTAGAATAGGCCTGACAGGCAAAAGTTATTGGGGTTAACAAATACAAGTAGGGATATAGCAGAATTACCAGAATAAACAGTTGCAGTATATGGATATGGCAGTATGTGGATATAGCAGAATTACCTGTAGGAATGAGAAGAGATAGGAGTTAGTTCCATGGAACTGTCTTGTTTAACTGTCATTTCTAAGCACTTGTGAAATGTTAGCACTCGTGCCATGCCCCAGACACGAGTGCCATCCCCAATACTGGGTCTGAATTTATATGTAGCTGATTGGGAAAACCAGAGCCTAATTAATCAATTAATCAATTAAACAGCTAGCAAAGGGCAGAGTTTTACAGACACCAGAACCAGGATTGGGGCTATAAAAATATCTCTTGTTCACAGGGGAGTGGACACAGATGTGTGCTTGAGATATTATCAAAGAACTAAAGTAGAATAGGCCTGACAGGCAAAAGTTATTGGGGTTAACAAATACAAGTAGGGATATAGCAGAATTACCAGAATAAACAGTTGCAATATATGGATATGGCAGTATGTGGATATAGCAGAATTACCAGAATAAACAGTTGCAGTATATGGATATGGCAGTATGTGGATATAGCAGAATTACCAGAATAAACAGTTGCAGTATATGGATATGGCAGTATGTGGATATAGCAGAATTACCAGAATAAACAGTTGCAGTATATGGATATGGCAATATGTGGATATAGCAGAATTACCAGAATAAACATTTGCAGTATATGGATATGGCAGTATGTGGATATAGCAGAATTACCAGAATAAACAGTTGCAGTATATGGATATGGCAGTATGTGGATATAGCAGAATTACCAGAATAAACAGTTGCAGGATATGGATATGGCAGTATGTGGATATAGCAGAATTACCAGAATAAACAGTTGCAGTATATGGATATGGCAGTATCATCATCATCATCATCATCATCATTTATTTATATAGCGCTGTCAAGATGCGCAGTGCTTTACTGCAGTTATAGCAAACAGGGAATAAATGGTGGATAGCAGACAAGGATTACAGAGTACAATAGGCTTTACAAACTAAAAGGTTAGGGTACAATTGAGACATTAGGATTGTATAAACAATTTGTCATTTTTGATACAGCAATGACAGCAATGATTAATTAAGGTACATCGAATAGGCCTCTTTAAACAGATAGGTCTTTAAGGAGCGCTTGAAAGTTTGGAAGGAAGGGGAAAGTCTGACAGCTTGTGGCAGAGAGTTCCAGAGAAAAGCAGAAGCCCGAGAGAAGTCTTGTAGACGAGAATGGGCAGAAGTCACCAGAGGAGAAGTGAGGCAGTATGTGGATATAGCAGAATTACCAGAATAAACAGTTGCAGTATATGGATATGGCAGTATGTGGATATAGCAGAATTACCAGAATAAACAGTTGCAGTATATGGATATGGCAGTATGTGGATATAGCAGAATTACCTGTAGGAATGAGAAGAGATAGGAGTTAGTTCCATGGAACTGTCTTGTTTAACTGTCATTTCTAAGCACTTGTGAAATTTTAGCACTTAGGAAATGTTAGCACTCGTGCCATGCCCCAGACACGAGTGCCATCCCCAATACTGGGTCTGAATTTATATGTAGCTGATTGGGAAAACCAGAGCCTAATTAATCAATTAATCAATTAAACAGCTAGCAAAGGGCAGAGTTTTACAGACACCAGAACCAGGATTGGGGCTATAAAAATATCTCTTGTTCACGGGGGGAGTGGACACAGATGTGTGCTTGAGATATTATCAAAGAACTAAAGTAGAATAGGCCTGACAGGCAAAAGTTATTGGGGTTAACAAATACAAGTAGGGATATAGCAGAATTACCAGAATAAACAGTTGCAGTATATGGATATGGCAGTATGTGGATATAGCAGAATTACCTGTAGGAATGAGAAGAGATAGGAGTTAGTTCCATGGAACTGTCTTGTTTAACTGTCATTTCTAAGCACTTGTGAAATTTTAGCACTTAGGAAATGTTAGCACTCGTGCCATGCCCCAGACACGAGTGCCATCCCCAATACTGGGTCTGAATTTATATGTAGCTGATTGGGAAAACCAGAGCCTAATTAATCAATTAATCAATTAAACAGCTAGCAAAGGGCAGAGTTTTACAGACACCAGAACCAGGATTGGGGCTATAAAAATATTTCTTGTTCACGGGGGGAGTGGACACAGATGTGTGCTTGAGATATTATCAAAGAACTAAAGTAGAATAGGCCTGACAGGCAAAAGTTATTGGGGTTAACAAATACAAGTAGGGATATAGCAGAATTACCAGAATAAACAGTTGCAGTATATGGATATGGCAGTATGTGGATATAGCAGAATTACCTGTAGGAATGAGAAGAGATAGGAGTTTGTTCCATGGAACTGTCTTGTTTAACTGTCATTTCTAAGCACTTGTGAAATTTTAGCACTTAGGAAATGTTAGCACTCGTGCCATGCCCCAGACACGAGTGCCATCCCCAATACTGGGTCTGAATTTATATGTAGCTGATTGGGAAAACCAGAGCCTAATTAATCAATTAATCAATTAAACAGCTAGCAAAGGGCAGAGTTTTACAGACACCAGAACCAGGATTGGGGCTATAAAAATATCTCTTGTTCACGGGGGAGTGAACACAGATGTGTGCTTGAGATATTATCAAAGAACTAAAGTAGAATAGGCCTGACAGGCAAAAGTTATTGGGGTTAACAAATACAAGTAGGGATATAGCAGAATTACCAGCATAAACAGTTGCAGTATATGGATATGGCAGTATGTGGATATAGCAGAATTACCTGTAGGAATGAGAAGAGATAGGAGTTAGTTCCATGGAACTGTCTTGTTTAACTGTCATTTCTAAGCACTTGTGAAATGTCAGCACTCGTGCCATGCCCCAGACACGAGTGCCATCCCCAATACTGGGTCTGAATTTATATGTAGCTGATTGGGAAAACCAGAGCCTAATTAATCAATTAATCAATTAAACAGCTAGCAAAGGGCAGAGTTTTACAGACACCAGAACCAGGATTGGGGCTATAAAAATATCTCTTGTTCACGGGGGAGTGGACACAGATGTGTGCTTGAGATATTATCAAAGAACTAAAGTAGAATAGGCCTGACAGGCAAAAGTTATTGGGGTTAACAAATACAAGTAGGGATATAGCAGAATTACCAGAATAAACAGTTGCAGTATATGGATATGGCAGTATGTGGATATAGCAGAATTACCTGTTGGAATGAGAAGAGATAGGAGTTAGTTCCATGGAACTGTCTTGTTTAACTGTCATTTCTAAGCACTTGTGAAATTTTAGCACTTAGGAAATGTTAGCACTCGTGCCATGCCCCAGACACGAGTGCCATCCCCAATACTGGGTCTGAATTTATATGTAGCTGATTGGGAAAACCAGAGCCTAATTAATCAATTAATCAATTAAACAGCTAGCAAAGGGCAGAGTTTTACAGACACCAGAACCAGGATTGGGGCTATAAAAATATCTCTTGTTCACGGGGGAGTGGACACAGATGTGTGCTTGAGATATTATCAAAGAACTAAAGTAGAATAGGCCTGACAGGCAAAAGTTATTGGGGTTAACAAATACAAGTAGGGATATAGCAGAATTACCAGAATAAACAGTTGCAGTATATGGATATGGCAGTATGTGGATATAGCAGAATTACCTGTAGGAATGAGAAGAGATAGGAGTTAGTTCCATGGAACTGTCTTGTTTAACTGTCATTTCTAAGCACTTGTGAAATTTTAGCACTTAGGAAATGTTAGCACTCGTGCCATGCCCCAGACACGAGTGCCATCCCCAATACTGGGTCTGAATTTATATGTAGCTGATTGGGAAAACCAGAGCCTAATTAATCAATTAATCAATTAAACAGCTAGCAAAGGGCAGAGTTTTACAGACACCAGAACCAGGATTGGGGCTATAAAAATATCTCTTGTTCACGGGGGGAGTGGACACAGATGTGTGCTTGAGATATTATCAAAGAACTAAAGTAGAATAGGCCTGACAGGCAAAAGTTATTGGGGTTAACAAATACAAGTAGGGATATAGCAGAATTACCAGAATAAACAGTTGCAGTATATGGATATGGCAGTATGTGGATATAGCAGAATTACCTGTAGGAATGAGAAGAGATAGGAGTTAGTTCCATGGAACTGTCTTGTTTAACTGTCATTTCTAAGCACTTGTGAAATTTTAGCACTTAGGAAATGTTAGCACTCGTGCCATGCCCCAGACACGAGTGCCATCCCCAATACTGGGTCTGAATTTATATGTAGCTGATTGGGAAAACCAGAGCCTAATTAATCAATTAATCAATTAAACAGCTAGCAAAGGGCAGAGTTTTACAGACACCAGAACCAGGATTGGGGCTATAAAAATATCTCTTGTTCACGGGGGAGTGGACACAGATGTGTGCTTGAGATATTATCAAAGAACTAAAGTAGAATAGGCCTGACAGGCAAAAGTTATTGGGGTTAACAAATACAAGTAGGGATATAGCAGAATTACCAGAATAAACAGTTGCAGTATATGGATATGGCAGTATGTGGATATAGCAGAATTACCTGTAGGAATGAGAAGAGATAGGAGTTAGTTCCATGGAACTGTCTTGTTTAACTGTCATTTCTAAGCACTTGTGAAATTTTAGCACTTAGGAAATGTTAGCACTCGTGCCATGCCCCAGACACGAGTGCCATCCCCAATACTGGGTCTGAATTTATATGTAGCTGATTGGGAAAACCAGAGCCTAATTAATCAATTAATCAATTAAACAGCTAGCAAAGGGCAGAGTTTTACAGACACCAGAACCAGGATTGGGGCTATAAAAATATTTCTTGTTCACGGGGGGAGTGGACACAGATGTGTGCTTGAGATATTATCAAAGAACTAAAGTAGAATAGGCCTGACAGGCAAAAGTTATTGGGGTTAACAAATACAAGTAGGGATATAGCAGAATTACCAGAATAAACAGTTGCAGTATATGGATATGGCAGTATGTGGATATAGCAGAATTACCTGTAGGAATGAGAAGAGATAGGAGTTAGTTCCATGGAACTGTCTTGTTTAACTGTCATTTCTAAGCACTTGTGAAATTTTAGCACTTAGGAAATGTTAGCACTCGTGCCATGCCCCAGACACGAGTGCCATCCCCAATACTGGGTCTGAATTTATATGTAGCTGATTGGGAAAACCAGAGCCTAATTAATCAATTAATCAATTAAACAGCTAGCAAAGGGCAGAGTTTTACAGACACCAGAACCAGGATTGGGGCTATAAAAATATCTCTTGTTCACGGGGGGAGTGGACACAGATGTGTGCTTGAGATATTATCAAAGAACTAAAGTAGAATAGGCCTGACAGGCAAAAGTTATTGGGGTTAACAAATACAAGTAGGGATATAGCAGAATTACCAGCATAAACAGTTGCAGTATATGGATATGGCAGTATGTGGATATAGCAGAATTACCTGTAGGAATGAGAAGAGATAGGAGTTAGTTCCATGGAACTGTCTTGTTTAACTGTCATTTCTAAGCACTTGTGAAATGTTAGCACTCGTGCCATGCCCCAGACACGAGTGCCATCCCCAATACTGGGTCTGAATTTATATGTAGCTGATTGGGAAAACCAGAGCCTAATTAATCAATTAATCAATTAAACAGCTAGCAAAGGGCAGAGTTTTACAGACACCAGAACCAGGATTGGGGCTATAAAAATATCTCTTGTTCACGGGGGAGTGGACACAGATGTGTGCTTGAGATATTATCAAAGAACTAAAGTAGAATAGGCCTGACAGGCAAAAGTTATTGGGGTTAACAAATACAAGTAGGGATATAGCAGAATTACCAGAATAAACAGTTGCAGTATATGGATATGGCAGTATGTGGATATAGCAGAATTACCTGTAGGAATGAGAAGAGATAGGAGTTAGTTCCATGGAACTGTCTTGTTTAACTGTCATTTCAAAGCACTTGTGAAATTTTAGCACTTAGGAAATGTTAGCACTCGTGCCATGCCCCAGACACGAGTGCCATCCCCAATACTGGGTCTGAATTTATATGTAGCTGATTGGGAAAACCAGAGCCTAATTAATCAATTAATCAATTAAACAGCTAGCAAAGGGCAGAGTTTTACAGACACCAGAACCAGGATTGGGGCTATAAAAATATCTCTTGTTCACGGGGGAGTGGACACAGATGTGTGCTTGAGATATTATCAAAGAACTAAAGTAGAATAGGCCTGACAGGCAAAAGTTATTGGGGTTAACAAATACAAGTAGGGATATAGCAGAATTACCAGAATAAACAGGTGCAGTATATGGATATGGCAGTATGTGGATATAGCAGAATTACCTGTAGGAATGAGAAGAGATAGGAGTTAGTTCCATGGAACTGTCTTGTTTAACTGTCATTTCTAAGCACTTGTGAAATTTTAGCACTTAGGAAACGTTAGCACTCGTGCCATGCCCCAGACACGAGTGCCATCCCCAATACTGGGTCTGAATTTATATGTAGCTGATTGGGAAAACCAGAGCCTAATTAATCAATTAATCAATTAAACAGCTAGCAAAGGGCAGAGTTTTACAGACACCAGAACCAGGATTGGGGCTATAAAAATATCTCTTGTTCACGGGGGAGTGGACACAGATGTGTGCTTGAGATATTATCAAAGAACTAAAGTAGAATAGGCCTGACAGGCAAAAGTTATTGGGGTTAACAAATACAAGTAGGGATATAGCAGAATTACCAGAATAAACAGTTGCAGTATATGGATATGGCAGTATGTGGATATAGCAGAATTACCTGTAGGAATGAGAAGAGATAGGAGTTAGTTCCATGGAACTGTCTTGTTTAACTGTCATTTCTAAGCACTTGTGAAATTTTAGCACTTAGGAAATGTTAGCACTCGTGCCATGCCCCAGACACGAGTGCCATCCCCAATACTGGGTCTGAATTTATATGTAGCTGATTGGGAAAACCAGAGCCTAATTAATCAATTAATCAATTAAACAGCTAGCAAAGGGCAGAGTTTTACAGACACCAGAACCAGGATTGGGGCTATAAAAATATCTCTTGTTCACGGGGGAGTGGACACAGATGTGTGCTTGAGATATTATCAAAGAACTAAAGTAGAATAGGCCTGACAGGCAAAAGTTATTGGGGTTAACAAATACAAGTAGGGATATAGCAGAATTACCAGAATAAACAGTTGCAGTATATGGATATGGCAGTATGTGGATATAGCAGAATTACCTGTAGGAATGAGAATAGATAGGAGTTAGTTCCATGGAACTGTCTTGTTTAACTGTCATTTCTAAGCACTTGTGAAATTTTAGCACTTAGGAAATGTTAGCACTCGTGCCATGCCCCAGACACGAGTGCCATCCCCAATACTGGGTCTGAATTTATATGTAGCTGATTGGGAAAACCAGAGCCTAATTAATCAATTAATCAATTAAACAGCTAGCAAAGGGCAGAGTTTTACAGACACCAGAACCAGGATTGGGGCTATAAAAATATTTCTTGTTCACGGGGGGAGTGGACACAGATGTGTGCTTGAGATATTATCAAAGAACTAAAGTAGAATAGGCCTGACAGGCAAAAGTTATTGGGGTTAACAAATACAAGTAGGGATATAGCAGAATTACCAGAATAAACAGTTGCAGTATATGGATATGGCAGTATGTGGATATAGCAGAATTACCTGTAGGAATGAGAAGAGATAGGAGTTAGTTCCATGGAACTGTCTTGTTTAACTGTCATTTCTAAGCACTTGTGAAATTTTAGCACTTAGGAAATGTTAGCACTCGTGCCATGCCCCAGACACGAGTGCCATCCCCAATACTGGGTCTGAATTTATATGTAGCTGATTGGGAAAACCAGAGCCTAATTAATCAATTAATCAATTAAACAGCTAGCAAAGGGCAGAGTTTTACAGACACCAGAACCAGGATTGGGGCTATAAAAATATCTCTTGTTCACAGGGGAGTGGACACAGATGTGTGCTTGAGATATTATCAAAGAACTAAAGTAGAATAGGCCTGACAGGCAAAAGTTATTGGGGTTAACAAATACAAGTAGGGATATAGCAGAATTACCAGAATAAACAGTTGCAGTATATGGATATGGCAGTATGTGGATATAGCAGAATTACCTGTAGGAATGAGAAGAGATAGGAGTTAGTTCCATGGAACTGTCTTGTTTAACTGTCATTTCTAAGCACTTGTGAAATTTTAGCACTTAGGAAATGTTAGCACTCGTGCCATGCCCCAGACACGAGTGCCATCCCCAATACTGGGTCTGAATTTATATGTAGCTGATTGGGAAAACCAGAGCCTAATTAATCAATTAATCAATTAAACAGCTAGCAAAGGGCAGAGTTTTACAGACACCAGAACCAGGATTGGGGCTATAAAAATATCTCTTGTTCACGGGGGGAGTGGACACAGATGTGTGCTTGAGATATTATCAAAGAACTAAAGTAGAATAGGCCTGACAGGCAAAAGTTATTGGGGTTAACAAATACAAGTAGGGATATAGCAGAATTACCAGAATAAACAGTTGCAGTATATGGATATGGCAGTATGTGGATATAGCAGAATTACCTGTAGGAATGAGAAGAGATAGGAGTTAGTTCCATGGAACTGTCTTGTTTAACTGTCATTTCTAAGCACTTGTGAAATGTTAGCACTCGTGCCATGCCCCAGACACGAGTGCCATCCCCAATACTGGGTCTGAATTTATATGTAGCTGATTGGGAAAACCAGAGCCTAATTAATCAATTAATCAATTAAACAGCTAGCAAAGGGCAGAGTTTTACAGACACCAGAACCAGGATTGGGGCTATAAAAATATCTCTTGTTCACAGGGGAGTGGACACAGATGTGTGCTTGAGATATTATCAAAGAACTAAAGTAGAATAGGCCTGACAGGCAAAAGTTATTGGGGTTAACAAATACAAGTAGGGATATAGCAGAATTACCAGAATAAACAGTTGCAATATATGGATATGGCAGTATGTGGATATAGCAGAATTACCAGAATAAACAGTTGCAGTATATGGATATGGCAGTATGTGGATATAGCAGAATTACCAGAATAAACAGTTGCAGTATATGGATATGGCAGTATGTGGATATAGCAGAATTACCAGAATAAACAGTTGCAGTATATGGATATGGCAATATGTGGATATAGCAGAATTACCAGAATAAACATTTGCAGTATATGGATATGGCAGTATGTGGATATAGCAGAATTACCAGAATAAACAGTTGCAGTATATGGATATGGCAGTATGTGGATATAGCAGAATTACCAGAATAAACAGTTGCAGTATATGGATATGGCAGTATGTGGATATAGCAGAATTACCAGAATAAACAGTTGCAGTATATGGATATGGCAGTATCATCATCATCATCATCATCATCATTTATTTATATAGCGCTGTCAAGATACGCAGTGCTTTACTGCAGTTATAGCAAACAGGGAATAAATGGTGGATAGCAGACAAGGATTACAGAGTACAATAGGCTTTACAAACTAAAAGGTTAGGGTACAATTGAGACATTAGGATTGTATAAACAATTTGTCATTTTTGATACAGCAATGATTAATTAAGGTACATCGAATAGGCCTCTTTAAACAGATAGGTCTTTAAGGAGCGCTTGAAAGTTTGGAAGGAAGGGGAAAGTCTGACAGCTTGTGGCAGAGAGTTCCAGAGAAAAGCAGAAGCCCGAGAGAAGTCTTGTAGACGAGAATGGGCAGAAGTCACCAGAGGAGAAGTGAGGCAGTATGTGGATATAGCAGAATTACCAGAATAAACAGTTGCAGTATATGGATATGGCAGTATGTGGATATAGCAGAATTACCAGAATAAACAGTTGCAGTATATGGATATGGCAGTATGTGGATATAGCAGAATTACCTGTAGGAATGAGAAGAGATAGGAGTTAGTTCCATGGAACTGTCTTGTTTAACTGTCATTTCTAAGCACTTGTGAAATTTTAGCACTTAGGAAATGTTAGCACTCATGCCATGCCCCAGACACGAGTCTGGGGCATTCTGTTTAGGGATGGAGTCGAG
Organism: Xenopus petersii; assembly: GCA_038501925.1. Taxonomy (NCBI): domain Eukaryota; kingdom Metazoa; phylum Chordata; class Amphibia; order Anura; family Pipidae; genus Xenopus; species Xenopus petersii. The sequence continues at coordinate 83,051,219 of CM076682.1, forward strand.
TTGTATTCTTTGCTTGGTAATGGCTCTTTAAATGGAGTTCTGGAACACACATCCTCACCTGACCATGTCCAGGCCACGCCCCCATGGAGATTATTTTTAAACTTACTCCAACCATCTTCATTTTCAGCACTGTTGCACAGTGTTTCAGAAATGGAAAGATGAATCTAGCAGTACAGAACAAAATTTTGTAAATACTTTTGCTCTAGGAAGGGCTGTTTATTAAAACAGAATTGTGGTGCGGGGTTTCCCACCTTTGTAAACAACGAGGAGCTCTATTTTAACACTCTCAGTTCGAAACTTGATCCTATAATTCAGTTCTGTCCTTTATCAACACCCATGCCCCTATTCAACCACAGCACAATCCAGAATGCCCCCCCCCCGTGTAAACTCTTAGATGCAATTCCTGTGCCTTTGCTTATGATCTGAGGAGCACATTTGGAAGAAATCCTATATAAAATCAGATTTTGTGGCAAGTTACACAATGCAATCAACTTTTCAATAGATCTACATTATTTGGGTTTTTTTTGTAGTTTTTTTAAAATTATTTTCCTGCTTCTGCTTACTCTTTCATGTCAACTTTCACTGACCTCATCTAAAACAAATTCTCTGTAAGTCACACATTTATAGTTATTGCTACTTTTTATTATTCATCTTTCTATTCTAGCCCTCTCCTATATATATTCTAGTCTCTTATTCAAATCAATACATAGTTGCTAGGATTGCACCCTGGCTACCAGATTGCTGAAATTGGAAACTGGAGAGCTGTTGTTTAAAAAGGTAAAAATGCAAGAACCACAAATAACAAAAAATGAAAATTGCCAATTATCTCAGAATATCAATCTCTACATTATAGTAGTAGTAATTTAAAGGTGAACAACCCCTTTAATAATACGTATATTAGGGCTAATTTATGAATGCAGCAGCAAGTATGGATATGCTTTCATATAACTGCGCCTGGTACAGGTATAGCATTTATTATCCAGAATGCCTGGGACCTGAAGTTTTTAATATCATCACCATAGTTTTAGAGGCAGAGTTAATAATGTGTGAAATTAGCGCTCACGTTAGTAAAACTCCTCCACTCTATGCATTCCTATTTTTAGTGGTGTATTTATAAATTAATGAAAGTTAGGGTTTACTATTACATTATTACACCTCTAAAATTCCACAGGAATGAATAAAGAATCTTACTGTGGTAAACTCTAATTACACACATAGATAAATCTGCCCAGTGGTCTACCAAAATATGTGAACATTAAATAAACTCAGTGTAATTATTTTTGCCACCCATGTGTGTTTATGCAGTTAAGTTAGGATAAAGTACAAGGAAATAATTTTTAAACAAGTAGTTATAGACAGTCCAGACATAAATGTGACATGAAGAAACATATACTCCCAAAAAAAGGTATAGGTTGATGGCACACACAACAAACAGTACTAAACAAATGACAGACAGACCTCTAGAAAACATTAAAATTATATCATGGAACGTCGGGGGCCTTAACACCCCCTTAAAAAGACGTAAAATAGTAGATCACCTCAAACGTGATAAAATACAAATAGCCTTTTTACAGGAAACACATTGGCGTAGGCGAGATACAACTACCCTTAAAGATAGATGGATTGGTTCAATTACTACAGCCTCCTATATATCGAAAGCTAGAGGGGTGGCAATTATTTTAAGCAAAGCCTTGAATTACAAGATTGAGAAAACTTATAAAGACAAAAAAGGTCGATATCTAATAATGGATGTGTATATATATGGTACTAAGTATACTCTTGTCAATGTTTATGCTCCAAATACTGAAAATCACTCTTTTTTTGCAGAATTACTTCAGAGATTAGACTCCTGGGGGGCATCAAACTTGATCCTTGGTGGTGATATGAATACGGTGTACGATATATTTATGGACAAATCAGGTATACCTTCCAATTACAAACGAAATAGAATTACACCCTTACACTCCTTATGTGAACATCTACAATTACAAGACTCCTATAGATACTTACACCCAGAGGTCAGGGATTACACCTTCTATTCAGCAGTCCATAACTCACACTCAAGGATAGACTATATCTTCCTATCTACTCACCTTCTAGCTGCAATAGATGATGTCAACATTGGAAATATAGATACCTCAGATCACGCACCCATGAAATTGACACTCGGACTATCTGCACCTCAACCACACTCGTATAATTGGAGGTTCCCAGTTTACCTGCACCAGAACGAGGATTTTCGGAATTATTTAAAACAACATTGGGCTAACTATATTGACGATAATTTAGAACACTGGGAGGATAGGAGTTTATTGTGGGCTGCAGCTAAACCAGTGATCCGTGGTCACATAATTTCTTACATAATTAAACAGAAGAAGTCCTTTAATGAAAAGTATCTGTTATTACAAAAAGAACTTACACTAGCTTACAAAAATTTTAAATCCACCAATTCAGTCAGTGCGAAAGAAAAATACAAGGAAACCAAAGATCTGTTTAATACTTTATTGACAGAACAAATGCAATACAAATTGAGCCATACTGCTAACAGGTTTTATAGATGGGGAAATAAATCGGGGAAATTACTAGCAAATTTGGTTAGAAAACGAAATTCAAACTTCTTTATTCAGAAACTCAAAACCCAAACAGGTTGGGCCCGAAATACAGAAGATATAACAAAAATAATGGAATCTCATTTCAAAGAATTGTATAGACAGACCCCGGACTCACCAGAAAATGGCCTGAAATTTCTCCAAACAGCTCATTTACATAAACTTTCGGTCCAGGATAGAGACATCTTAGACGCACCTGTAACGGAAACAGAAATAACTGCAACCATTTCAAAATTTAAAAATGGTAAAGCTCCTGGCCCAGATGGCTTTGGAGTGGAATTTTATAAAGCACTACTCCCCGAGATAACCCCCCTACTAACAACTTTATATAATGAGGTCCTGCAAGGAAGTCAATTATGGGATAAGGCGACAGATGCAAGAATAATCCTCCTCCATAAAGAGGGTAAGGACCCGACAGAACCATCCTCATACAGACCTATTTCCCTACTAAATCAGGACTTGAAAATAATAACAAAAATGATGGCGAATAGACTACAAAAAATCCTCCCAAAAATACTCACCCCCAATCAGATGGGCTTCCTGCAAAATAGATACCCAGTCCGAGCGATCAGGAAAGCAATCGCCTCTATTTATCATTGTAACATAGAAAAAAGAAAACAAGGCATGTTAATAAATCTAGACGCAGACAAGGCCTTTGATAGGATTGCACATACACATATAAAAAGATTACTTAAATTCCAACATTTTGGAATACACATGTTAAACCTCTTTAAAGCGTTATATGACTCCCCCCAGACTTTTCTTACGGTCAATGGCTTGAACTCAAATTCATTTGACATCCAGCGGGGTACCAGACAGGGATGCCCACTCTCCCCTTTGTTGTTCAACATAGCACTAGACCCTTTAATAAAGCACATACTGGGAGACGGGGCGTCCGCCGGTATTCCGCTTGGACACACCAAACACAAAGTAGTGGCATTTGCTGACGACATTTTATTATTCGTTAATGACCCCGAAACAGAGCTACCCTCGATATTAGAAACAATAGTTAATTTTGGCACATTCGCGGGTTTCAAAATCAATTTAACTAAATCGGAAGCATTGGACCTGGGGGTCAATAACTCTACAAACAAAAACAGCAACCTTCCCTTTAAATTGGCAAAATCACATATAACATACCTAGGAATTAAATTACCAAAAAAACATACTGACATATACGCACTCAACATCCGCCAAACCATAGATGATATGCAGCAAGAGCTGCAAAAATGGAACCCTCTAAATCTAAGCTTTCTAGGCAGGATTCACTTAATAAAGATGATATTATTCCCAAAAATCCTATATAAATTACAAATGCTACCATATAGTATAAGGCCATCTGACTACAAGAGATTACTTAAAATGCTCCGTAATTTTATATGGAAACATAAGAGACCAAGAATAGGCATGATCAAGTTACAACAAACTAAAGACAACGGGGGAGTAAATCTCCCAAATATAAAAGAATATAACGAGGCCTCTCTCTTAAGATTTATAGGGGATTGGATACACAACAGGGATATATATACTACAACAGAAGTGGATCAACTTTTGACAGGGGGCACCTCACTTAATGTACTTCTCCATACTCCACTGAAACATATACCCCATGATATGCTAGAACACCCTTTATTCATAGACTCATATAAAACATGGGTAGCACTGAGGCACAGATTTAACTTAACTGTCGAACACTCAATTTATTCGACATGGTATGGAAACCCGGGATTTCCAGTAGGGGAAAATAATCCAACAGTAGCAGACTGGCAGAACCAAAATCTCGGCTTAGTCAAAGATATTATGAGTAATACATTTACAATATTACCAAAAAAAACCCTTCTCCAAAAGTATCCATTCCTCACAGATAACTATATGCTTTCTATTCAGATCACTCACTTTGCTGCTAAGACTCTAAGACGCCTGTCCCCAGAGGACAAAGATAATCCGTTAAACACATTGTGGCCCACAAGAGAGACACATAAGACTTCATCCCAAATATATAAAACCATAAGAACTACATTACAAATCGACTCAACAGATGCTTTTCTAACTAAATGGACTGCGGCACTTTCACAGCCAGAAATTTCCAAAATCCTCCAATGTCATGCTAAAACCATGAAGACACTTTCTGCAAGCACATACCAGGAAATGTCACTGCAGATCCTTCATAACTCCTATCTTACCCCGCTCAGGCGATATCGAATGGGTTCGCTAGATAATGACAACTGTTTAAGATGTCGACAACCAAAGGCAGATCTCATACACTGTCTCTGGTTGTGCCCGATCATACAACAATTTTGGAAAATGGTGCAGGAGTATTGGGAATCACTAACACAGCAGTCAACCTTGATTACCCCATTGTGGGCGCTATTTGGGAAACCACCCCCACACTCATCATTAACACGTTCTGAAAGATGTCTGGCAGAAAGTTTAATGGCTGCAGCAAGAAAAACTATCCTTCATCAATGGCTTGCCCCCTCTATACCTTCACTTTCTCTAGTCAAACAAAAACTACACCATATCTTTCACATGGACTGGCTAGAAACTACTACTAACAAAGAAATGTATATAGACAAATTCTTTTCAACATGGACAAACTACATAGCTTCACTCCCCGCACATACAAGATATTTAACAATATATACATTCCGAAGCACCACCTGGTTTGATACGGAACTGCTTCTCAACAACACCGTCATACAGGACACAGACCAATATTTCCAAGACGTTTATAGACCCCAGGAACAGAACCGCCAAACGCCCCCCAGGAGTCATCACACTAATAAGCTACTGTCTGTAAGTAATTTATAATTAACAAACCTTGCCTTGGTTGTGGATTATAATATGATGCATTATAGCTATGTCTGAATACTGAATATTTACCAGTGTAACCTTCCCCCTCTTTTTGTTTATCCCCTTATTGTTTTGTTTGTTTGTTCTTTTATAATTTCTTATTTCTGTTTGAAAACCAAATAAAAACATTATTAAAAAAAAAAAAAACAAGTAGTTATTTGCCTAAAATTGACTTCATAGTAGATGGCCTTTCCATAATTTTTTAACTTCTGGAAATTGGGTTTCAGGATAAGAGATCCCATACCTGTACAAAGAAGCCTTTTCTCATGCTGCCTTATGTTTAGACAAAATGTTGTAATCTAATACTGATAAAGTGTCATGTGACATGATCTTATGCATTAGCAGATCTGTCTGCTAATGCATAAGTGTCAATAAAGTTATGTCTTCTTGAACAAGCATGGTGTTTTTGTGCAGTTTCTCCTCTGTCTAAAGAAAGCTGCATGCATGAAATTGAGCTACCGGTGTTGCCATCTCTTAAGCAGAATGGCAACAAGTCTCGCCCAGGTGAGAGAGAGGAAACCAATGAAGCAGGCTGATATTTGATGGAGATGAAAAAAACTATGAACTATGGGATACAAAGTTTCTAGGCCACATACGCCTGATGAATCTTAAAGAAACCATCCAGCATGAACACACAGAGGACACAGACTTGGATGAGGACAAAAGTAAGAAAGAGGAGGCTTATGCTGAGCTAAATTTTTGGATGATAAAAGCCTATCTCTGATTATGAGAGAAGCAGCTGATGATGGAAGGAAAGCACTTCAAATCCTGAGAAACCACTATGCTGGTAAAGGTAAGCCACAAATAATAAGCTTATATATAGAGTTACATATTTTTAGAAAGCTGCAAATGAAAGTGTCACATACTATGTAATACCTGCATAAACAGCCATTATATCACTGAGAAATGCTGCAGAGACACTAAATGTTGGACTGTTGACTGCAATGATTCTTAAAGGCCTTCCAGAATCCATTTAAAACCTTTGCTATCCATATCTCAAAGGGTGATGGAAAGATGACTTTTACTGAGTTTAAAACACAGTTAATATGTTTTGAGGACACTGAGAAATACCCTGTCAGCCCAAACACTAATTATGTGATGCAGGTCAGCACCCAATTACAACAGTAAGGGTGAGAGGCATCATTAACCCTATCTGTTACAACTGCAACCAAAAGGGCCACATAGCTAATGTATGCCCAAGCAAACAAAATAAAAGAAGGTCACGGTGGTGTAATTATTGCAAAAGCCTGACACATAAAGAGACATTTTGCAGATGCAAGGGGCGGGACAATGTAAAGAAAGCAGCTGATGACACAGAGCCTTCAAAATAAGTGAGAGGCAGTCAAACAGTTTAACACCAAAGGGATTAATGGTGGGTACAGAAGCAACATCCCATATAATAATAAACATTAAAAAGTTTAAAAGATTTGATGAGACATTCAAGTCACTACACTACATGGAGTTGTCGGATGGTAAAAAAGACTTCTGGTGTAGCTCTGAAGAAAGGTGAAGCAGAAGTATGCCTGACTGACAGCAAGAGGAACAGAGTAAAGACATCACTAAATGCACTTTATATCCCTACATATCCAAGGGACATTTCTCTGTTGAAGCAGCAACAAGCAACGGCGCATCTGTTAAATTTCAGCAAGATGAGAGTGAATTGATCCATAAGAATGGTACCAAATTCACCATCAAGAAATATAATAGACTTTATTATATAAACACTTTTGATGAGACTGGTGACAGTTGTCATGGTTGTTATGATATTCAAACCTGCCATGAAATCCTTGGTCACTGTAATTATGATGATCTTTTAAAACTACAAAGTGTAGTTGATGGAATTAAGATTAAGGGTAAGGCAGGATATGACAAAAATAGTCCCTCATGCCTGGTGTATTACCCAAGCACTGAAGAGGTATTTAAACACAGGCTAGTAAAGTTCATAGTACATAGAGTGTGACTAAGAGATAAACTCAAACTGATGTGTTAGATGCTGATGATAACATTTATAGGGAAAGGTGTGTACACCCTATATTGAACCCAAATCCAGGCAAGGTCCCAGTGTCTGAAGTTGTGAGTGCAGAGAGCAATGATAACAGCCAAATACAGGACAGCCATTTTACAAGTTACCGCAAAAGGGACAGAAAAGCCTCTCTGTACTTAGACGACTATGTACTAAGGTCAGATTGTAATGATCAGATACTGACAAAGACTGACTACTGTTACAGAGCACATGATATATACCACAAACTTTTAGAGAAGCCACAGATTTACCCTGGTACAGATATGGCTTAATGCAATGAAAGATGAAAAAGAGTCACTAAAAGAGAAACATGTTGATATCAAACACAGTTTTTTTTAGATCTGTACTAAGCTATGGAAAGATAACTCTTCAGTATTGTTCCACAAACAAAATGGTAGTAGATGTTATGACTAAGCCAGTAACAAAGTTTAAACTGGGAGAAGCAGGTGGGTACTTAGCCAGAGCTGAGCTGAAAGGGTTAAGCTCCCAGTAGCAGTGACTGCAGGCAGGGTGTGGACTGGCTGCCATAATGAATTAGACAAACACTTTTGATGCTTAGTCACACAGAACACATCTAGTTCTTATATATCTGCAATAAACTATCAAAGTGCTGGAGAGCTCTCGGTAATACAACAGCTGCTCAAAAGTAAAACTTAATAAGAAAATAAAGACTTGCCTCAGAAATGTAACAGCAGCAGCAGGGAGATGCACTCTTCTATTGCTGGAGTAAACCAGAAGGTAGGAATTCCCAATACTGTTGTGTATTCCATGCCTCTCATAACAACTACTCAGACTTTACTTAAGATTTTGAAGATGTTCGGTTTTTTTGATGTGATGGGTACTGATGAGAAAATCTGTCCAGTTTTGCTTCACTGGAAAATTAGTAACACCATGGAAACATTCACAAAAACATCAAAAAGTTCAGGAACATTGAAGTCATTGGGCATTTTTTTGTTTTGTTTTTTAAATCAAAGGCATTTTTTCACTGCAGTTTTCTCAAAATTTTTTTGTCAAATTTTTACGACAGTTTGACAAAAAAAATTTGTTATGAAATGTAAAATTTCACTGTGAATCCATGCCTGGCTAAAGATTAAGGCCTAATACCAAAGTTCTCAAGCTTGGATTTATTACCATTGAACCGTATTTGCTAATTTGCTGCCAGTTTTCCAATTTAGTCAGATCACTCAACATCCTGCCATGGAACCTATAGTGTTGCATTAGTATCATCAGCACAAATTGATATATTAGTAAACAAGTTCATTCATAAAGGGGGAGGTTATTTATTAAAGTCCAAATACTAAAAACTCAAAAAAATTCTAGGTTTTTTATTTGCCAAAGAATCTGAATGTTTCAATTTATTATACATGGAGGCTGTAAAAGGTCAGAATCTGAAAATACGGCATCTCAGACCAGCCAGGGCTGTATATAAGTCAGTGGGAGAGGTCCCTATACTATTTGGAAGTTTATGTGGTTTCCGCTAGTAATAAAGTTAATAGTAGTGCCGCACTTACACTACACCACTTGTTGAAGCATTGGGTGCACAGCTGTGTTCCTTTCTGCAAAAGTGTATTTCCACAGCATAGCAATAAATCCAGCAACACTCCGATAAGCAAATCAAGTATTTATTCGTGCCACTAGCCAATCAACGTTTTGGGCTATTCCAGCCCTTTATCAAGCCAAGTGAACAGTGTAACAAACAAGCTTAAGTATGTGATTTAAGAGGAGGGGTTACCACTTGGTTCCCACCACCCAATTTGGGACTCAACTCCCAGCAATCCCAGTGATAAAATCTGTGTAAAATACATTGTAGTGAAAAATTATTTAAATAAAACTCCATATATTTCTTTGGGATTTAGTAATAGTCCACCAATAGTCCATATGTTCTGTGATTGTGACACATTGTGTATAAATATTGTGTATAAACATTATATAAACATTATAAAAGCATTATAAAAGTACCAAATTTTCTACAAGTGAATTTTCTACAATTCACTTTATCAACTTTCCATGCCCTCAAAAAATGGTTTACTTGCTGTATTCTCCAATTATCTCCTTGAAACCATTGATCCTTGTTTTTTATTACCTTAGGTACTGGATCGCCCTCGGAAGGAAGAAAATCCTGTATAGTGTGATTCACAAATCCAAATGCCAATTTATAACCCGCATCTAGTTTCCCTGGTAAGTATTCATTATTATAACTCAGGGGTATCTGGGGGGATTGGTATGAAGCAAAATCATTGTGATAAAAATAACTTGTCCTGATGGTCTAGTGGGGGGACGGCAGGGACGCCTGCCGCCCCCTCGACGGGGACGCCCATCACACTGCGCTGCTTCTGTGCCGGCTCCCTAGTGCGTGCGCGCATGTGCACTTCTGATTTACAGGCGCATGCGCGCTGACGTTTGGAGAGGCGCCAAATTCAAAAAGTATTTAAAGGGCATTCCTACAGTTTGTCATTGCCCATGATAGGATTTGTTCCTGGTGCTTTTGAGCTTGTGTTAAATTCTGAAACCTGTTTGATTCCTGTTTTTGACCCCTGCCTGGCTATTTGACTACTCTGACTTCTGGATTCTGACCCTTGCCTGATTACTGACTACCGCTTCTGATTAACCCTCTGATTGACTCCCTGGTTTGACCTTTGCCTGTCTGATTACGTTTACTCTCTGCCTGCCTTGACCCGGCCTGATCTGACTACTCCTTTGCCTAAACACCTTCTACTGCGATCTTCTGTCCAAAGACTTTGCCTTTACTGTCGTGCCCCTCTGCCTATCCAGAACCCTCATCTTGCACCTCTTGTTTAAGTCCAGGTGGCAACCAAGTAAGCCGAGGGCTCCTCCCGAGGCCCAAAGGCGGTCACACTACTGGTGAAGCATGAGCCGTGACCAGGGTGCATGGTGTTTGTTCTGGTGTTGGATGCCGACCGTGACAATCATATTGTGCATTCAATCTCTGCCAGACCTCCAAACAATTATGAATTAACATATGAGATTTTCTTTCTTTTGGGATATTCTCTTTTTTGTTCCATACTGTTCCCTTTAATAGACCATTTGTCCATACATCTTCCAAATATCTCCACTGAATGGTGGAAGTGTTTTTTGAATATTCAAGAACTTTAGTCAAAACACTTTACTGATAATAAGTTTCTAGGTCTGGCATACTCAAACCCCTTTGTAATTTTGGTCTGTACAGGGTTGTTTTTCGAATTCTACTCCTCCCCATATTCCATATATAAGCATTTATCATTGCATGTGTGTTAACAAAAATTCTCTATTTGAAGGACAATGTATTGAACAGGGAGAGAAGTAGGGGCATAATCTCGTTCTTAATAATTTTGCAAAATTTGTCTGTATAGCCATCTGGGCCTGGAGCTTTATTTAGTTTTAGCATTTTAATAGTCTGTTCAACTTCATCATTATTTATTAAATTAGTCAGTACTTAAACACTCTCTTTGGGAATAGTCAGAAGGGTTTTTTTCTTCAAATACTCTTGAGTTTTGCTATTTTTTGCCAGTATACATTGATTCCCAGATTGTTGCAAATTATATCGTTTTTTATAATATTTTTTAAAGGTTTCTGCAATATTCCGTGGAGTTATCTGTGATTTACCCTGGGAGTCTCTAATTTGATGAATAAAAGTTTGTGCCTGCTTCCTTTTTTAGGGCTCTTGCTACCATTTTCCCTGTTTTGTTTCCATGCTCATAAGACTGTTGCCTTTTTCTGGATAGTAAATATTTAAATTGATTATTTGTATATGTATGCAGTTCCAGACGAGCTTTCGTTAATTGTTTGAGATTTTGCTCTGTTTGATGTTGTTTATGATCTAACTCAAGTTTGTGTATGGTTTCTAAGAGGGAGGCGGTGCGTTTATTGCTTTCTCTTTTCAGTCTAGTGGAATGTTTGATGAATATTTGTCTTTTGACACATTTTAATGCTAACCACTTGGATAGTGGTGAAGTTTTGTCATTTTTTATAACTTTAATATATTCCACTATTGCTTGTTTTAACTCTTTAATACAGTTTGGATCATCTAGTAGAGTGTCATTTAGTCTCCATCTCCAAGCAGTAGTCGGTCTCTTAGGAAGTGCTATCTGGAGTTGAATCATTGCGTGATCAGACCATAGTATGCTATGTATTTTAGCCATTTTCACTACCTCTAGGTGAAATTGAGATATAAAAATATAATCAAGTCTGGAGTATGTCTTTTTAGCAGCAGAATAATAGGTAAAGTTTTTATCTGAATTTTGCTTATATCTCCAAGTGTCAATTAAGTGGCATTGATGTAATTTCTTTTTTTACTTTATTTAAGGCTGAGTATAGTATATTAGTAGTGCCATTAGAATTATCTAAACTTGGATTCAATGTCATATTAAAATCCCCTCCTTTTTTGAAGAAAAAAGTCCCACCCTCTGAAATGCATTTCTTGTAACATTAGTCTTATTTTTTTAAAGGTTAATTTTTATTGAATTTAAACAACAGAAAAGTAGAAGGAAGGAAAGCAAGTTAGAAAGGAAAGAAAAGAAGGGGAAAGTGGGGAGAGGAGGTATGGCTGAAAAAGTAACTATCAATGGTTGGTCGAGGTGGCTGGCGACTCAAGCCAAGGGTTCCAAATATTCTCAAACTTCTTTGGGCATCCTCGTGTACGTGAGCTTGTACAGTTCCAGTTGCGAATTAACCAGTCCAATCCATCTACTCAGAGACGGTGGCGATGGTCCCATCCGGTGCAGGGCAATGACCTTCTTTGCGTAAAAGAAAAGCAACCTCATCAGGCATCTAGTGTTTACTCTAGGTATCACGGAGTCAATGAGACCCAGAAGACAAGTAGCAGGGTTAAGTATCTGGGGAAGTTCCAGTTCAGTAGCCATGAAGTTCAAAATTGTGCTCCAATATCACTGTATCACTGGGCAATCCCACATTAGATGTATGAAATTAGCTACAGGAGCACCACATCTCAGACAGCTGGGTGAATCTACTTTCCCCATAGTAAATAATTTCTGAGGGGTGAGGTACGTTTGATGTACTATCTTAAACTGTATGAGCTTGTCTCTTACACTTACTAATGGGATATATAGGTTGTCTATAATTTCTTCCCAATCATCTGGGTCGACATGAACCCCACTACTCTCCCACTTATACTTCACCCTGGGTCGGGGATCATATCTATTGGAAATTAAGTGCCTATATGCATTGGATAGGAGCTTGATCTTGGCGGGTTGAGATATCAATTTTTCCATCCCTGTGTATTGCAGGTGCAGAGGAGGGGTTGGGAATTGCGCGGAGCAAATATGGCTGATCTGGTTATAATGGAATTCGGACAAATCAGGCAGAGAGAGGATCTGGCGAAATTCAGGCAGTGTGTGAAGAGTTCCATCAGCGTATACTTGAGATAGCCGCTTTAGACCAAATTTAGTCCATGTTCCCACCTCTGAGAATGTGGCTAAGTGTGGATAATTACTATTACCCCATAAAGGTGAATCTGGAGAGAGACTGGTATCAGCTTTAGTGATTTGCACAATTGCATCCCAGGCCCTCTTAGTGGCATCCATTACAGGTAACAAAGGGCCAAGATCCCTTTGAGTTCTATATAAAGCATTGTGTAGGCTTTCCACAGAAGTAAGATAGAGTGCCTCTATTATGGATGCCGGGTTGTCAGCGTCAAACACTTTCCAACCAGCTGCATGTGAGGCCTGGGAGGCAAGATAGTATAGTTCATAATTGGGAGAGGTCAGTCCCATCTGATCATGAGGAGCATTGAGAGTGGCTCTGGACAGAATGGGTGTTTTGTTCCCCCAAATAAATTCAGATTGTGTTCAGTCTAGATCATGTAAGGCTTTCTTGGGTATGTGGCAGGGAGTATTACTTAGCGTGAGAGGGAGTTTGGTCCAGTGTGCAAATGTGTCTTTGAATTTACGGAGTAAGGAGTATAAATTATGCTGCAAAAATAATGTCAGATCTTTGTGCGCCATTATCCCTAGGTACTTAAAATTATCTGCCACTTTTAGGTTACAGTTTGCGGCCATCCCTGTTGGAAGCTGTCCGTCAAGGGGAAATAGTATGTACTTGTCCCAATTAATTTGAAGGCCTAAGAATGTACCAAATTGTTTGACAATCCCAAGTACAGAGGCGAGTGATTCATGTGGGTCTGCTAAGTATAGGAGCGTATCATCTGCATACAATGAGACCTTCTCCTCTATTGTTTTGTAGATGAATCCCCGTACCCCCCGAGATTGCCGAATTGCTATGGCCATGGGTTCAATTGCCAATGCAAATATGAGTGGAGAGAGAGGGCACCCTTGACGAGTACCTCTTGACGGGCGAAATGGTATGGAAGCAATGCCATTAACCCAGATGGATGCCTTGGGTTCACTGTACATCAGCCGAAGCCACTTTATGAAAGAAGGGCTAAAACCCATTCTAGTTACTACCTCCCATAAGTAAGGCCACTCCACCGAATCAAATGCCTTAGCCGTGTCCAATGAAACCACCAGCCTGGAACCCATATTTTCGTGTTTCAGTTGTAAATTAAGGAACAGTCTTCTAAGGTTAAAGCTGGTTGATTTAGAAGGCATAAAGCCGGTCTGATCAGGTTCCACCACCGTAGATACAACTTTGACAAGACGCTTAGCTAAAATTTTTGCAAGAATATTAATTTCCATATTGAGTAATGAGATTGGCCTATAGGAGGAGCACAGTGTGGGGTCCTTCCCTGGTTTGGGGAAGACCACAATTGTTGCATCTGAGAACGTTTTAGGGAGAGAGAAATTTTCAAAGGCATACATCAGGGTTTCATGCAATTTGGGGACTATCTCGCGTAAATGAATATGGTACCATTCTATAACAAAGCCACCCGGGCCCGGGGATTTGCCGGAAGGGAAGGATAGTATGGCTTCGGCAATCTCAAGAGGGGAAATCGGGGAATCCATGTACTTTGCTAGTTGAGGTGAGATATTCGGAATGGGAATCCCATTAAGATACTCGTGAAGGTCAGCATTAGAGTAGTGCGCAGTAGAGGTGTAAAGAGAGGAGTAAAATTTACTGAATTCCAAGGCTATCTCAGACGGGGAGGACAACATATCCCCTGTTGAGGAGAGTATCCTGGGGACAGCAGAAGTACCATTAGGAGGATTGGCTAGGAAAGCTAGAGGCTTGCCATTTTTATCACCATATGCAAACGTAGTGCTGGTGGCGTGTAGAAGTTGCTTTTTAGTGAGCTCTATCCTATGCAAACTGAGGCGTCTAAGAGCAGTAGTGAATTCCCCATGTGTCTGTGGTGTGGGATTGCCAATATATTCTGTTTCAGATTGGGTAACTGCCATTTCTAGGTGGTGTAGGGTTTCTTTAGAGGTGTTTCTAGCTCTGGCCACTGCAGCCATTAGGGTACCTCGGGAGACTGCCTTAAAAGCCTCCCAGGTAGTCGAGGGATCCGCAGAACCATAATTGACACTCCAATATTGTGTGACAGAATCAGCGGATTCCCCGGCCACACTAGGGACCTTCAACCAGTATGGGCTCAGGCTCCAAGTTCTATGTGCGGGGTCGGAGAGAAGGTCTAACGAAAGAAGCAAAGGGGCATGATCTGAGATTCCCCGTGGCAAATATCCAACCTCTCGAACTTTAGGGAGGAGATCCGAAGAAACCAGTGCAAGATCTCTTCGAGATAATGACTGATAGGTAGTAGAATAGCAGGAGAATTGTCTGCGCTCGGGCTACTTCCAGCGCCATACATCCACCAAATTGTATGCCCGGGCCCAATCAGCAAGTTTAGAGGTAGTTACTGTAGGAGCGGACAGCCTATCCAACAGAGGGTTACAACAATTGTTAAAGTCACCCATGATACACACCGGGGCAGGGGGCAATTGCATCAGTGTTTGATATAGGTCATGAAGTATTGTTTCTGCGAAGGGGGGAGGAATGTAAATGTTAGCTATGAGGATGGGAAATCCAGCTATAGCACACGCCAAAATTTGATATCTGCCTGATCTGTCC
Organism: Xenopus petersii; assembly: GCA_038501925.1. NCBI lineage: Eukaryota > Metazoa > Chordata > Amphibia > Anura > Pipidae > Xenopus > Xenopus petersii. The sequence goes on from CM076682.1 coordinate 83,066,684, forward strand.
GAACGCACCTCTATAAGGTCAAATGGGAAGCCTTTCCTAACCAGGACCGAGGTGCCCCTAGCATATGTGGAATATGTAGTATGATGAATATACGCAACACACAGTTTCTGGAGAGCCAAGACCTGACTCCCAACTAAGTGGGTTTTCTGAAGTAGGAGAATGTGGGGGGTATAAGATTTAAGATAATTGAAAACGAATGCCTGCTTTACCTTATCGTTAAGGCCCCGAACATTCCAAGATATTAACTTAACAGCAGCCATTTGGTGTGTAAAAGGGATGGGTACTCACACTAAGATGAATACATTTCAGGCTTCTGGACACCCTGTGACTCATCAGCCCGCCATATACATACATTGTTATCCAGCCGGGGAGGGAAAGAGAAGAAGGAAAGAAAGACTGAAATGAGGCAGAAAAAACATAGTGAAAACAACATACACGAAAATAAAACCCCCGCCCAACCCTCACAGTCTGGTGGGCTTAGTATCCGAAACATAATATCAACTGGGAAGTTTGGTTGCCCTCAACAAGCTTGTTACAAATCTTGTTGTGGCCAAAGAGCTTCCGTGGTGATAGGTCAACGGTTCACAGGATATTGAAATAAGTAATGTGTAGAACTAAAAGCTAACATGCAGTCCCAAGGAAAATATAACACGTTGTGAATATGGAGCATGAGACACCCAGTGCATAATAAGGTCCAAGGCAGGCGTTAGTGTCTAAGGAAAATTAATGGCAACACCTACATGTGTCCAGGATTTCCAGAGAAGGCACTGTGTCTGCCACTGAAATAGACTCAGGACTGTAATGCACCTGTTCACATGGCACTGCCGAGACATACAGAGGTATCAACTACCGAGCAACATGAGATGAATACTTGCACTGAGAGGTACGTCCTGCAATAGTGATTACAATGAAAAGTTGTGAGTATCAGCTTTTCCTCTTCTCCTAGCAGTGGAAGGATATTGAAACCATTTATAACAGGTCAAATAACTGTCACAGAAGAGGCACATTAAAAAACAATTATGGCCTGGGACTTCTGCCGGACCGTGCTTCAATCCAGCTCAATGCCTCTTCAGGAGTATTGAAAAAATGAGATTTATTTGCGTCAACGACCTTGAGTTTAGCTGGGTATAGCATGGCATAGACAAACTTCAAGTCATGTAACTGTCGTTTTACGCCGGTAAAGGTGCTGCGCTGCTTCTGCAGATAAGTAGAGTAATCAGGATACAATGAGATATTGGCTCCTTCATGAACCAGCTGGCCTTTTGCTCTTGCTTCGGAGAGAGCTGCATCTCTATCTGGGAGAGTGGTTTATCCAACTTGCAGTTTTATAGGCCCACTACATTACAGCATAGAAAGAGTAACAAGGACTCCACTGATATATCAAGGACAGCAATATAGTGTCATATAGGAGCACAAGGGGTACCTCAGTTGTGGGGCAGTGGTGGCACAGCTGGTGCTAGGAGAGCAACGCAGGCTCCAGTATCATGAAGCACAGTCTCACTATGGCGCCTTTAGGCCTTAGCAATGGCTGCGCTGTATCCCGGATGACATGTGTTCCAGCGTGGAACGCCTCAATGACGCACTCGGTATAGGCACTGTCGGCCCCAGGGAACGGATCGGTACTGCTAACCGGAGGAGCCCGGTCTGTGGATACAAGCTCCCTGCCTGCAGTGCCTTCATTACGGTGCAACGCCTCAGTTTGCGATGGCGTCACGTGGGACCAGGCCAAACCACGGAGACTCCGGGAACACCCGTCGCCCTCACTGGGCAAACCCCTGGCGCCAAACGTGAAGGCGACTTCAGGCTCTCACCCCTTCTGGAGACCAGCAGGGAAACTGAAAGCATTGTGGAGGGAGTAGTGCCGCAGGTCCAAGCTGTACGAGGCTACGGGCCGCAGTATAATGCAAGTCCCCTGCTGCTGGCCTTGGAGTAGGCCCCAACTAGCAAAGTGGCACTGGTGATGCCGGATTTGTTCCTTGCTGGCAGCAGGCAGCTTCCCAAGCTGTTATTGTAGAATCAGATGGTAGTGGGAGCTGTTTTAAACAGAGATGGGGCCAGATTGTATGTTGAATCCATAGAGCTCTGGTGGAACACGTCTGCTCCGTTGTTCAGCTAGCCACGCCCCCATAACATTAGTCTTATTTTTAATAGCATTTAGTGAGCATATGTTTATCCCATTCTCCATCATACAGGTAGGTAATCATTCAAAGCATTTAACCATAACATATTAAGCTTATCACAGGCCTACTTATATTCAGTTTAAACAAGAGAACATTTTCTCTAGGAATGAAAACATTATGTAACCACCTTTTCTGAAAAATAACCTTAACTAACACCTTGGTGGATAAATTTGTGGGGCTAAAGTTATTGGCTCCATGAGTGTGCCCAGGAATTACCTGTCTGTACTCCTGGGGGGGAAGAAGTACCGGGTTACAGAAAAGCATCGTTTTGCAAACTCCAACATCACAAACTCTTATAGAATATCAAAAAAATTTAACTTTTTTAACTATACCAGTCCAGAGGTTTACATCTGTTATCCTTATATTCTTCTGGAGAAGTCACATAGTTCGAATACAGTCGGGTTTCGTTATTGGCCTTTCATTTTTTCCGATGTTTGTTTCATTTTCTTTTTCTTGTTTTTAGGTGAAGAGACCAATGTCCATGAGTCTTTTTTCGAAAGTTCAGGACTTTGAGGAGTCTGGCAATATTGTTTCCATTCATCCACATCTGGTTCCTTCAACCCGCAAGCTTGGCAAAAGGTAGCTAAGTCATCCGGCTAGATAAAGTATTTATTTTCCATCTTTTGAGACTTTTAATCCAAATGGATATATCCAGCATAACATAAGATACTTTTCTTTTAGTTGCTGTATCACTGATTTCACCATCCGCCTTTGCTGTAAAGTGTGCCATGAAAGATCTTGTAATATAATTATCTCAGTTCTCGCAAATTTAATTGCCTATTGTTTTCTGGCCTTAACTAGAATCTCTTCTTTAATTAGAAACCTTGATAAACAACAGATAATATTCCTGGGTTTTTCCATGGGAAGGCCCTTAGGTCTAAGAACTCCATGTACTCTTTCAATTTATATAGTGTGAGTAGTAGGTAAGTTCAGTATCTGTTGGAACAAACTGATTATTGCGGAAAATGCTCCCCTCCGGGAGTTCAGGTAGGCCTCTGATGTGCAGATTGTTTCGTCTGCTTCTGTTGTCAATATCCTCTATTCTGCATTGTAACATGTGGACCGTTTCGGCCTAGTGTATATTGGCATTTGAGAGAGACTCTATTAATGTCTCTGCGGAGACGCTTCTATCTTCTACTTCAGTAATCCTCGCATTAAGTGAGACAATCTCAGCTTTAATGTTAGCCACTTCCTCCTTAACTGTACTTTTAACTTGTGGCATTATATCTACTGACTTTTGTCGGGAGTGTTTTTAAATATTTTAAAGTTAAGTGTTTTAAGTGTAATTGCCATTCGGTAGAAAAGCAAATTAGAAGAATAGAACTGGTTTGTAAATTAATTTCCATTTTAAGGTACAGCTAAATAATTGTAATGTTATTTGAGCTATTTAAGTGCAAATTACACTATGTTAACACAAGAAAAAATAGACTCTGTCTGATGTTTACTTTGCTAACTCAGATTGATTGATCTATTTTACTCTCCGCACCTTGACTCACCTGATCCTATTAGACAAAAGAGACATTTCATAAACATATAAAACATGACATACTGTGCTTCTTAAATTGCCAATAAATCATACCATACACTGCAACCAACATGTGACAGTTTATATCAGTCGTATTTTAGTGTTTCTATTTTTTTTGAGTATATAAATGGTGTAGTGATAAAGATGTGTAGAAAAGCTATTTACCCACTCTTTTAAATCATTGTGTTTAATACTCTAGAATGCTTTATAAGCTATAAGTCTTGCTAAGGAAAATTATTGTTGTTTTTTCTGACCATGCATATCATGTTTAAATTAAAAACAAGGCTGTAAACAGAAGATGCTGACAGAGGATGCTGTCAATGCCTTTTGCAGCTCATCAGGCAGATTTAATTCATATACCCTTTACTGCCATGAATTTCTACTCACAGAAATTGACTTTAATTATCCTCTTTGGATGCAGGTGAAACCCATTTTATTAAGTATGTGTAGGAGAGCTTGGAACAGCATTGCCAGTGACCTTCATACGAACTATGTTGTAATGTGTTTGGCTTGATTTCTGGGTATCATAAAGAAGATAGTGTACCATTCTATCAGCTTTGAAGTATGCAGTTATTTAAAGATTGTGCTGAAAAATGAATTAGGTTAGAAACGACATCATTGGGAAATATACTCAACCCAGGAGTAGCAGATTACCCTTTATAGATGGATTAGGTGTTGTAAACTCGATTTATTGGAAGTGTTCTGCTTGTATGTCAATGTCGTTTAACATAAGTCAAGATAACTATCTGCCTTTTAATCTTCTGTGCATTCTTCTGTTTAGTAACTTTGGTTACAAGCTCAAAGTTAACTCTAATGGTTTCCTATAAACAGGGCTGAAAAACAAAAGACTTTTTGGCACAGAGAATGAATCTTAAATGGCTTGTGGCCTAGGGTGGCAGGATTTTAGGGGGTGGCATGCTGCCCAACACACCCACATTGTTCAGAAACACTGGGGATGTGCAGAAGATACAATTTTAAAATTTCTTGTACTCCAATCCTAATTACTCTGGTCCAGATGAAAATTTGAGCGAATAAAAGGGAGGGGACGGGGGCGACGAACGACATCGAGCCTAGGGGTGCCCGCTTTGTAAATCTGGCCCTGTGTAAAACTGCATAAAGATTTGTTTTCCATGAAGATGTAACACAGCAATAACACTCAAAACACTGTGAACTCTGTAAATAGGACAAACTGAAATGCATGTATAAAAAGCATTCAAAACAAACTGTTATTGTTGAAATTATATATACTGTTCATACTATATTCAGGCATTATGTAACCCTGACTGAAGAGTATAAAAATCAAGTTATCACTAACTAAATAAGGTGAAAAAGAGTGTGTCCAGTTAGAGGAAATTTAGACAATAATTCTCCTTGAACCCTTTGTGGCAGACAAGTGTCTGTGGATGGCATATTTATGCAACAGGAGATCCCTGGAGATCATGCCTGAAATTAATTTCTAAAATTACTGTTGAATAGGGTATAGGTAAATTAATAACTCTATGGGTGGACTATCGGTTATGTACTGTACATATGGAGCTCCTATAAATTTGTGGCACACTTCCATGACCTTTTTTCACCAGAAATAAATATTGCACCATGCTTGACATGAGTGTGGGCGCCCGCTGTGCAGCTCCTTCTTACTTCCTAGTGCCGGTTTCCTCTAAGGCACAGTGACGTTGGCGTGCGACATCAGCGCGCAATGGCGCCAAATTCAAACGGTTAAAAGGGGAATTCAGTTCAGCTAATTGCCTGTTGTTAGGTTCAATTTGCCTTGTTCCTGGGTGCTTTATTCTACTATTCTGATTGATCGATTGTGTTTTGACCCTTGCCTGCCTGAATTACTATTCTGAACACTCCAATCCTGATCCTGCCTGTCTGTGACTATTCTGACCTCTCCAATCTGACCTTAGCCTGTCCATCGACTATTCTATGCTCTCTATCCTGATTCCAGCCTGTCTGACCATTCTATCTGCTTGTGCTGGCCCGGCCTGCCTGTTCCTGGTGGTCTTCTTCCTTCCAGTATCCTGGTGAGATGATCGTGCCCCTTTGCTTGTCCAGAACCGTTTGCTTTGCTTCTCTCTCTGTAAAGACCTGGTGGCATCCAATTAGAAGGCAGAAGTGAGAGCCAAGACCAGGGAGCTTAGCTTGGGTTCTGTATATAGGGTGCCGAACGTGACACTTCCTTACATACCGTGTAATTTTCTTTTTTATCTATTTTAACAAAGTGGATGTATCTTTATTTCAGAATGAAAATGATCTAGTTATACCTGAGTAAAATGTAAAATTGCATTTATATGAAAGTCTGGTTGACAATGTAACCTCTAGAGTTGAGTGGGTAGATCTTTTTTCCAATTGTATCTAATAAAAGCTCTGATTGAGGCACAACAAGCAAATCAGTTGTTAGAACACATGATATCTAATTCTCACATAGAACAGAAAATACATATCACAGAAAAGTCCATTTGGGTTCAGTTTCTTTTGATTCTCGTCATTTTAAAAGTTCTAGCCAAGCTTCACTTTTCATAGGAACTCAGTGCCAGATGAATATTTTGTGCTCTCCCGCTTTAGGGACATTTTCTGGTGGGAGGACTTTTTAGTTAACCTAGGAAAGATATGCATTGTTTATTTTTCAGGACAACCTGAGATTTCTTTTTTCCATTTCAACTTCTAGAATAAGATATATACAAGAAACATAGTTTATTTCATGTACAAAAATCCAACTGATTTGGAAAGCCTTGTGTAGAAATGTATAGCTTTAAGGACATTTCATATGTCTACAGATAAAAAACCTCTTAGAAGTAAACAAGAATTTAGCATATAGTATGAATACTCCATGAAATGATATGCTTTTGGTAAATACACATTCTGCCAAATACAAAGATTGTCTTTCTACTTCTAATACCCAAGTGTCATGTCTCCAGCATACGCTTTTACCATATTTGGGATTTTCCTATTCATTTGCTCGGAGCTCCCTCCTCTGGACACTTGTTGTAAGTGTACAACGTCACTTCCTATATCCATTTTTTCACCTCCATAAGGCTTATGGCAGAATTTGGACTAATCAGGCTACCATACGCCCACCATGTGACCTAGAGCAATGCCTTGTGGGAGCCAGGACTCCATTTTACAGACCATGCTGCTGGAAGAAGCACACAGTTCTGCATCTCCCTTATGATAGAATCGCTGGTAAGGAAATAGTTACACCAAAACACCTCCACAGCTGCCAGAAACCCCAGAGGCATTGCTACAGAGACATTTATGCCAGTATATAGTTTATGCTGCAGTTATATGTTCATTTGCATGTTTTCATATAGTTCATTGCAACCCTACTTATTATATTTTCTGCTGTTTGTATTACAGTTTCACCTCTATTCCACTTGCTTATTCAGTAAAATCTACAGACTCCAAGCTTAGTCTCTTTATTGGATTGTGGAAAGGTTTAGCTGCATGTCGAACTACACACTGCCCCAGGGTAATACGTAGCGAGGACAGAACAGTGAAACAGCGCTACCTCAAAGGCGAGATTGAACTGTATCTCACTGCATGCACAGTGAAACAGCGCTACCACAAAGGTGGGATTGAACTATAACTCACTGCATGCGCAGTAAAACAGCAGCTGACACACAAGCGATTAAACCAGCTACGCTGCAAGCTCAGACAACAGTATATTACAGTGATCCTGATACAGACACTGCTATTAAGTCATTACATCACAGAAAAGCCACTACAAAGGCTTATCCAGAGTCGCATAATGTCACAGAAAAAGACATCCTCATTAGCGACCAGATCCCAGGTCTCAGGCTCCTCTCATCGCTCATCTGTTACCAATGCAGCCGCCATTGCCCGCGCAAAGGCAGAAGCCGCAAAGGCCCGTGCCGCCTTCGCAGAGAGGGAAATGGAGATAAAGGTAAAGAGTGCACTCTTAGAAGCAGAAAGGAAAAAAGAGAGTGCACGCTTAGAAGCAGAGAGTGCACGCTTAGGAGCAGAAAGGGAAGCAGAAAGTGCACGCTTGGAAGCAGAGAGTGCACGCTTAGAAGCATCCCTAGAAAAACTGGCCATAGAGAAAGAGGCTGCAGCGGCGATGGCAGAGGCAGAAGCACTGGAGATGATTGTGTACCCTAACAGTGAAAGATACAACAAAGTGCCTGATCTGGAGATTGAACCCCATGACCCACTACAACACACTAGAGAGTATGTCTACCAGCACTCCAAACAAGACACAGATTCTTTTTCAGCGCAGCAACCAAGCCAACATGCTGCTCCTGAAACAAGCCAAGGATGCCATACACCTCCAAAGGCCATCAGCAAGCTGCAATTGCATCAGAGAGACCACGTCAAGCTAAGTGATCCTGCCTACAACACCCACTTCAGCCAGGTACCCAAGCCTAGGGTTAACCTTGCACCTACCTCTTCAGCTGTGTCACAACAGTATGTCACAGTCCAGCCGAAAAGAGAACCTCCAGACAGGTATGACTATACAACACCTTCTCACTATTACACTCAGCCACCCTCTTATCCTGGCAGTAACCAGGTAACAATGGACTTTGCCAAGTTCTTTGCAAGACGTGAGCTAGTCACAAAAGGACTTGTAAAGTTTAACGACCGCCCAGAAGGCTTCAGAGCCTGGCGATCCTCCTTTCGGAACACTATCAGAGATTTAGACCTTTCATACAGCGAGGAAATCGACCTCCTTATCAAATACCTAGGAACTGAGTCTGCAGAGCATGCCAAAAGGATCAGAGTCATTAACATAAATCACCCAGAGACTGGTCTCCGAATGATCTGGCACAGACTTAATGAGTGCTATGGCTCAGCAGAGGTTGTAGAAAATGCACTCTTCAAGAGAATTGAAGACTTCCCTAAAATAACCAATAAAAGTTACCAAAAACTTAGGGAATTAAGCGACTTGTTAATGGAACTACAAGTAGCCAAAGCTGAAGGAGACTTACAGGGGCTTGCATTCCTAGACACAGCCAGAGGTGTTAACCCCATAGTACAAAAATTGCCCTATAACTTACAAGAGCTGTGGATGGCACACGGGTCAAAATTCAAAGAAATGCACAATGTTCCATTTCCTCCTTTCACTGTATTCATGGACTTTGTATACCAACAAGCCAAGATGAGAAATGACCCCAGCTTTGATTTCACTCTGCCTCATACCACCCCTTCAGTACCTAATACTCGCAAAGCAGCAGTAACAGTACACAAAACTAATGCTTCCTCTTTAGATTCCTTTCACAGATTGGCAGAACCTTCTCAGGAGGAGACAAGGAATAAAGACCCTGGTAAGCAGTGTCCTCTACACCAGAAGCCTCACCCTCTTCTGAAATGCAGAGCCTTCAGAGAGAAGTCCATGGAGGACCGCAAAGCTTTCCTCAAGGAAAACAACATCTGCTACAGGTGCTGTTCATCAACATCTCATCTCGCCAAGGACTGTAAGGTCAGTGTAAAATGCATAGAATGTGACAGCACACATCACAACACAGCTTTACACCCTGGGTCAGCCCCATGGACTGTATCTTATACCAAGAGCGCCAGCAAGCATGGCGGGGAGGAAGATAGCACTGTCACAAACACACAAGAAATCACTTCCCAATGCACAGAAATCTGCAATGGTGCCGTAGGAGGCAGATCCTGCTCCAAAATTTGCCTGGTCAGAGTATACCCGACAGGCCAAACAGATAAAAGCATTAAGCTCTATGCAATCCTGGATGACCAGAGCAACAGATCTTTAGCCTGCCCAGCCTTCTTTGATGCATTTAAAATCAAGGGCCCAAACACTCCTTACTCTCTAAAGACATGCTCAGGAGTTGTTGAGACAGCAGGAAGAAGGGCATCTGGATATCAAGTAGAGTCCATAGACGGAAAGGTATGCCTACCCTTACCAACTATAATAGAATGCATCCAGATCCCAGATAATAGATCCGAAATCCCTACACCAGACATAGCTAAGCATCATGTACACCTGAAGCGCATAATGCACTTAATCCCCGAACTCGACCCTAAGGCGCAGATAATGCTTCTCCTTGGAAGGGATATCCTGCAAGTCCACAAAGCAAGGGACCAGATAAACGGCCCTCACAATGCACCTTACGCCCAGAAGCTAGACCTTGGATGGGTCATAATCGGAGACGCTTGCCTTGGAAGTGTACACAAACCAGCCTGTGTAAACAACATGCTCACAAATACATTAGAAAATGGACGCCCCTCCATTTTCCCACCATGCCAAAACCAGTTCCTAATAAAGGAAAAACCTTACAGCACCAGCCTGGGACACACACCCCTCCACCTTTCTGATGATAGTTTCACCCATGACAGTGATCAGGATCATTTAGGATGCACAGTGTTCCAGAGAACAAGAGAGGATAACCAATTAGCGATGTCTATTGAAGATAAACTCTTTCTAAAACTAATGGAACAAGAACTAGTTAAAAACAATTCAAACAGTTGGGTCGCCCCTCTACCCTTTAGGCCTCAGAGACAACGCTTACCTAATAACAGAGAGGAAGCCCTTAGACGTTTCTCTTCTCTCAAACGCAACTTTCAAAGAAAACCAGAGATGAGAGATCACTTCTTTTCTTTCATGGCAAAAACATTTGAGAATAACCACGCAGAGATAGCACCCACCCTCAAAGACTCAGAGGAATGCTGGTACCTACCAATATTTGGGGTGTACCACCCAAAGAAACCAGGACAGATTAGAGTGGTCTTTGATTCCAGTGCCAAATTCAAAGGTGTCTCCCTAAACGATGTTCTCCTCACAGGCCCCGACCTCAATAACAAACTTTTGGGAGTTCTCCTTCGTTTCCGCAAAGACTCTATTGCCTTTATTGCTGACATTCAACAAATGTTTCATTGTTTTCTTGTCAGAGAGAAAGACAGAAATTTCCTGAGATTCCTTTGGTTCAGAGATAACGATCCTTCTAAAGACATCACAGAGTACCGCATGAGGGTGCACATCTTCGGCAACAGTCCTTCACCTGCAGTCGCAATTTACGGGCTCAGGCGCTCTGCTCAAGAATGTGAGGTAAGGTACGGGTCAGCACAATTGGTAGAAAGAGACTTCTACGTAGATGACTGCTTAAAGTCCTCACCCTCAAGTGAAGCCGCAGTCAGCCTTCTCAAAAGAGCACAAGAAGCACTTGCCTGCTCCAACCTCAGGCTCCACAAAATAGCTTCTAATAGCAAAGCAGTGATGGAAGTCTTCCCTTCCCAAGACCATTCAAATGATCTAAGAGACTTAGACTTGGGAGCTGATTCCTTACCTGTGCAACGGAGCCTGGGGCTTCTGTGGGACTTAAAATCTGATACCTTTGCCTTTCAAGTAAACAGAGAAGAAAAACCCTTCACTCGCAGAGGTGTTCTGTCCACAATAAATAGCCTGTATGATCCCCTAGGATTTGCTGCTCCCGTCACCATACAAGGTAAAGCACTTTTAAGAGACTTAACCCTAGAATCATCTGATTGGGACACCCCACTGGCTCCTGACAAAGGTAATTCGTGGAGTGAATGGAGAAGTTCCCTAAAGGCTCTCGACAACTTTTGTGTTACACGTCCATATGCCCCGGTACCTTCTACAGAGGTACAAAGCCAAAGACTTTGTGTGTTCTCTGATGCTTCGGTTAAGGCCATAGCTGCTATAGCATACCTTAAAACTGTGGATATATATGGACAATGTCACATTGGGTTTGTTATGGGCAAGGCAAAACTGGCACCAATCCCAGAACACACTATACCCAGACTAGAACTCTGTGCTGCAGTCCTAGCCGTAGAGCTAGCAGAGCTCATCACAACAGAGACAGGCATAGAACTCAAAGAGACTGTGTTCTACACAGACAGCAAGGTAGTACTAGGCTACGTCTATAATGAAACCAGAAGGTTTTATGTTTTTGTCAGCAACAGGGTGCTCAGAATCAGACGATCCACTCATCCAGGACAGTGGAACTATGTACCCACGGACTGCAACCCTGCAGATCATGCAACCAGAGCTGTTGCCGCAAGTCATCTTAAAGACACGTCTTGGCTCACAGGACCAACATTCTTGTACAACACAGCGCAAACTAATCCTGAAAGCGAGACATTTGAACTAGTAGATGCCAACTCAGATGGTGAAATTCGTCCACAAGTGTCTACATGTCACACAACGACCACTGACAATCAACTTAAGTCCAACAGATTTAACAGATTCTCAACCTGGAAATCACTCATCCGAGCTGTCACTTGCTTAACCCACATAGCTCACTCCTTTAAACATACTGCATCTACAAATGTAAGTACCTGCAAAGGATGGCATCACTGCCAGAAAGTCTACACAGCTGCAGAATTTCAGAAAGCAAAATATGTCATCATCCGCATTGTACAACAAGAGACCTTTTCCAAAGAGATTGACTGTATCAGAGGAAACAAGCTTGTTCCCAAAGATAGCACTCTAAGGAAGCTGGACCCATTCCTTGACCAGACTGGCCTATTGAGGGTAGGTGGTCGTCTCAAAAACATGAAATTAGAGTTTGAAGAGAAACATCCTCTAATCATCCCTGGTCACCAAAACATTCCCAAGTGAAGATGGGAGAGTCCGCAAAGTTGAGGTCAAAACCTCCAAACAAGGAGAAACAAAATTGTTCTTCAGACCAGTAACAGAACTAACTTTATTATTGTCTCCTGAGGAATAATGGTGCCATCCATGGATGCCAGACGGGGAGTGTCATGTCTCCAGCATACGCTTTTACCATATTTGGGATTTTCCTATTCATTTGCTCGGAGCTCCCTCCTCTGGACACTTGTTGTAAGTGTACAACGTCACTTCCTATATCCATTTTTTCACCTCCATAAGGCTTATGGCAGAATTTGGACTAATCAGGCTACCATACGCCCACCATGTGACCTAGAGCAATGCCTTGTGGGAGCCAGGACTCCATTTTACAGACCATGCTGCTGGAAGAAGCACACAGTTCTGCATCTCCCTTATGATAGAATCGCTGGTAAGGAAATAGTTACACCAAAACACCTCCACAGCTGCCAGAAACCCCAGAGGCATTGCTACAGAGACATTTATGCCAGTATATAGTTTATGCTGCAGTTATATGTTCATTTGCATGTTTTCATATAGTTCATTGCAACCCTACTTATTATATTTTCTGCTGTTTGTATTACAGTTTCACCTCTATTCCACTTGCTTATTCAGTAAAATCTACAGACTCCAAGCTTAGTCTCTTTATTGGATTGTGGAAAGGTTTAGCTGCATGTCGAACTACACACTGCCCCAGGGTAATACGTAGCGAGGACAGAACACCAAGCTTCAAAGTGTTCTGAACATTGTCTTTTTTTAATGAATGCCAGGGAAGACAATTTACTTACGTACTGAGCACTGACCAAATCATGTCAAGGGACGCCTTTTGTAATTTCAGTTCGGCTTTATTACAACATACAGTGCTTTACATGCAGTGTGTGTGTAGAAAGATCCTACGGGTATTCTGAGGAAGTGCCTGGTATAGAGGCACAAAATGCGTAGTATCTGTCTACACATACACTGCATGTAAAGCACTGTATGTTGTTATAAATCTGAACTGAAAATACTACGCGTTTTGTGCCTCTATACCAGGCACTTCCTCAGGGTACCCGTAGGATCTGTCTACACACCCACTGCATGTAAAGCCCTGTATGCTGTAATAAAACTGCGTGAGCTTGCGACCAACAACGAGAAGCCGTGCCGGAGTAGGCTCCGCCATCGGTGCCACGGATTACCAAGACACGCTATGAATGCCAGGGGTCCACCAAAAACTTGCCACCCCAAAATTAATCCAAAATGGGCAAATATGTCTTTCCAAACTACCAAACTACAAAGCTATTCAAAGTTAGCAGTTGAATAAGGTATCTGCAAAATAAGCACCCTGTATGTGTATTATAAAACATCACAATTATAAGTGTCATATATATAGCAATCTATGTGATGTGTAGAAGCACATAATGAAAATATAGCCAACAAAATGTTTATGTGCACAAGAAAGTAATCAAGAACAACCCAGAATGCAATATTTAAGAAATCTGCGGAAAGAATTGTAATTTAAAGGTTTTGCATGGCCAATCATTTTCTCTACAGATTCCTCTGGTGTGTGCATTAATGCATCAACAATGCAAGAAATATACACAAACAGTAACAATGCCTATGATAAAATTATTACAGCCAATGTGCACATTCCCTTCATAATGCCAAAAAACAGGTGGATTTGATCCAGTCACTCTCTTTGCCCAGTCTATTACGAATCAGTTTTTGCCCCCCACCCTTTCCCTTTCTCTTTCTCAGCAGCATCTCTAGTGTATTAGCAACTATTGTATCAATTCAAAACAGCTGCCTTTAATGAAACTCAGGGATTCTGCTCATCATGGACAAAGATAAGAAATATATTAACTAAGGGTAAATTTGAATTCGAATTTTCGAAACTTTTTGGGTCAAAATTCACACATTCAAATTGTAATCACCCTATTCAAATTTATAATCAAATGTGAGATTTATCATACCTCGACCACAGAAACAGTCCTAATTTGAATACTTGCCACCTAAAACATGTACACATCAATGGCAGAGGTCCCTTGAGCCATTTGTAAGATGTTAGTAGTCTTCTTGACATTCAAGTTTTTTTTTCGGATAAAAACTCAATTCGTATAAATCAAATGCATTTTGAATATGATTTGAATTTTCGAGTCGGAACTATTCGATGAAATATTAGACATTCTATTTTTTCTTAAATAACCTCCCAGTCTAATTGTGAGTAAATTCTAATTTATTAGAGTAAAAAAAATTCAAATGAATTAAAATTTGACCTTTGATAAATGGGCCTTTAAATTTATCAATATAAAACAGTTTAGAGAATCAGCGACCTCCCCTCCCAGAGCAGCTTTAGAAAGGTGAAAAACTAGACTTACAAAATTTAATATTATAAAAAACAATCACACATAGATAATAGAAAGTTATTGTAAAAAGTCTTTATTTCTGGTTAACTGTCTGAAACCAACTGAACTGAAAAAATGCTGGAAGGTGAACAACCCCTTTAAACAGGCATGTTTTACCAGTGGGTAAATGCCAGCTACTGAAACACTGTTTAGGAATAGCAGCTATAACTTTGAAATAAGATAAACATCCTAAAACAAACAAATTGTGATGCCGAAGCTACCTCTTCCTGCTCTCAGAAATATATACAAACTGATAAGTAAAATTGCTGGAATATGAAAGAATTGTGTGGTACAGTAGCTACAGAGCCAAGACTCAATTCCTAAATTAACATAGTAACATAGTAAGTTAGGTTGAAAAAAGACACACTTCCATCAAGTTCAACCTTTATACTCTATTTTAACCTGCCTAACTACTAGTTGAAATAGAGGAAGGCACAAAAACCCTATCTGAAGCCTCTCCAATTTGTCTCAGAGGGGGAAACATTCCTTCCTGACTCCAAAATGACAATCGGACTAGTCCCTGGATCAACTTGTACTACGAGCTATCTTCCATAACCCTGTATTCCCTCACTTGCTAAAAAGCCATCCAACCCCTTTTTAAAGCTATCTAGTGTATCAGCCTGTACAACTGATTCAGGGAGAGAATTCCACATCTTCACAACTCTCACTGTAAAAAAACCCCTTCTGAATTTTTATTTTATTCTAATCGGAATTGGTGACCTTGTGTCAGCTGGAAAGACCTACTGGTAGATAAAGTATTAAAGAGATTATTATATGATCCCCATATATATTTATACATAGTTATCATATCACCCCTTAACTGCCTCTTCTCCAGCGTGAACATGCCCAATTTAGCCAGTCTTTCCTCATAGCTAAGAATTTCCATACTTTTTACCAGCTTAGTTGCCCTTCTCTGGACCCTCTCTAATTCAATAATGTCCTGTTTGAGGACTGGAGACCAAATCTGTATGGCATATTGTAGATGGGGCCTTACCAGTGCTCTATAAAGTGGAAGAATACCCCCACCTCCCGTGAATTTATGCCTCTTTTAATACAGCTCAAGACCTTATTTGCCCTTAAAGGAAAACTATACCCCCCAAACAATGTAGGTCTCTATTAAAAGATACTGAGTAAAACAGCTCATGTGTAAAACCCTGCTTCATGTAAATGAACCATTATCATAATAATATAGTTTTTTAGTAGTATGTGCCATTTTAAAAAATAAGGGCCGCCCCCTGAGATCGGAAGATTCACTGTGCACACATACAAACCACATGTAAGATCACATGAGCCAATTAACAGACAGAGTTCTGCCTTTTGCTTCCTCACTTCTTCCTGTTACAGTTAGTGTTGTAGTATTTCTGGTCAGGTGATCTCTGAGGCAGCACAGATAGAGTCACGAAATGGTGGTTCAAGGCAAGAGATGTAAAAGGGCAAGATTTATGTAAATATATATTCCAGTTTGGTAAGATTCTTTAATATGTCATTCAATTTGATATAAACTATCTGTTGCTTAAGTATTCATTTTGGGGGTATAGTTTTCCTTTAACTTCACTTGTCCACTAGTGATGGGTGAATCTGTCCCATTTCGCTTCACCAAAAAAATTGTGAAACTGCAAAAAAAAATTCATGAAACAGTGGAGAATTAGCGGAACGCATTGAAGTCGATGGGCATCAAAATAATTTTGACGCGAGCAACGCACTCAACTATTTTGTCCAAATGCATTAAAGTCAATGGGCAATTGAATAACTTTTTAAATGTGTGCCAATTTTGATGCTCGTCTTTTTTTTTTCTTTTGCCGCGTCAAATTTTAGTTGCATTTTCACAAAAACATTTGCAGGTGCAGAACACGGAAATTTGCCACGAATCCTTGCCTGGCGAATATATATTATTTTTTACACTATTTTTTTCTGCAAATTTCACTTTACATAGCATATTAAAAGTGCCCCTCAGAGTTTCAGTAATCAAAAAGCTGTTTTGTGGGATGTTACCTTAATGTGTCCACACAATATTCTAGAGGGATATTTGAGTTTCTGCCTGTTCTGTTACCATAATTTACTGTAAATTTATTTTTGAAATCTCCACCAAAGTATCCTAAAAAGATGGATTGCAATATAACATAGGTCCAGGGTTTTATTGTTTAATCTTGGGTTCTTTTCTCCCATATACATTTAGTAAATAATGATCTTATTTTCATAAATAACTTTCTTGAGATAGTGATTGGGATAGATTGTTTTAAAAAAAAAAAAACCTTGATACTACTACCAATATGACTGTGTGTATACTTCTCATCCAGCACAGGCATAACTTATTCCATTCATACAGTAATAATGGTACCAATTCTAAGAGTGGGGCTATGTTGCCTTTGCATAATATAGATGGGTCACTTGATATTTGCATCCCTAAATATGGTATAGTTCTCTTCGTCCACTGGAATGGAAAGGTTTAGGTAAGACTTAAAAGCATCTTAAGGGGTAAATTTATATTTCATTGAGAATTTCAGTATAAATTTCATTGACTCAGATTTGCTAAAATTAATGTTAACATTGTATATTTATCTGAATTGCTTTAATATATTCATTAGATCAAACAATAAAGCTTTTGGCTTTGTAATATGCATAAGAACCATTGTTACAGGCAAATTACCTCTCTCAAGGATCCGGCAATACTTTTCTAGTGGTAGTATGTCAAAAAAAAGGTCTGGTTTATTTCTAGTGATGACCAAATTATTTTGCCACGCATTTTGATTTTCAGCAAAATACAGCATTTTGACATCAGTGGATTTATTTCACGAAACGGAGACAAAATTTGCAGCAGAAAAAATTTGACAAGGAAGAACACCCATTCACTTCAATGCATTTGAAGTAAGAAAAAACACACATTGACAATGCATTTGCAGTAAGAAAAAACACCCACTGACTTTAATGCAATTGGAGTGAGAGAAAAAAATCATCCATAGTCTCTCATATATTTTGTTTAAAAAAAATTGACCAAAAAAGTGGCCCATAGACCTTATTAATGTATTTTGCAAATTTTTCAGCAGTTTCACAAATCTTTCAGAGAAGCGAAATTCTCATCGATATTTCTTTCCAATACACACAGCTGGGGCAGGAAAACACAGGCTTCTTTATTAGCATCCTGAGACCAAACTCCCTTCCATGAATACAACTTATTTACTTTATCAATAATTTTTCTTGGAAAAAATCAAAGTGACAAAACATTGCAACAGAATTGAGTGTCAATTCACATTGTAATATTGACTTTCTAAAAAATCAGTTTTATCACATTTTCCCTGGGAAAACTCAACTTTTTTGTATTATCGGACAAACCCCCCCCAACTTTTTTGGATAATTCAGAGCAGATCACGATGTCAAGAAACAACTTCAGAGACATTTGCCTTTGACTTCTATATGACCTTAACAGGTTTAAGATGGTATGTTTTCAGATTCAGATTTTTAGCAGCTTTAGGGTATGATAAATCTCTAAAAATTCAAGGTTTTTTCCAGGACAATTTTGAGTTTTAACCATAAAAAATAAAATCTTTTTATTTGTGCAAGACAAATAAACATTTCACTCATACGTCCCTGTATAATTCCGTGCTCTTAATCTCAAAAACAAATGCTTCAGCTGCAGGGAGGAAGGGGTTTGTTTATACAGATTGCTTCTCTTTGGACAGCTAATATTATTTTTAATGTGCTCATGAGAAAATTATATAATTCAATTTCATGCACTTTTCGAGGCCATTTTACTTATGGTCGAATATCGAGTGTTAATTAACCCTCGATATTCGACTGTCGAAGTTAAATCCTTCGACTTCGAATATCAAAATCGAAGGATTTAGTGCTATTCGTTCGATCGAATGATCCATCGATCATACGATTTTTGTTCCAAAAAAAGATAGCTAAGCATATGGGGACCTTCCCCATAGGCTAACATTGACTTTAGCTTTTAGGTGGCAAACTAGGGGGTCGAAGAGACAGTACTTCGACTATTGAATGGTCGAATGGTCGACGTAGCCAAAAAAAACATTCGAAATTCGAAGTTTTTTTTCCTCTATTCCTTCACTCAAGCTAAGTAAATGGACCCTTTCATGTCAAAAAGTGTTATTATATTGAAAATTGCAATATAAATTCAATTGTAGTTGCTAATAGTAATGAGTGAACTTTTTTGCCAGCCATGAATTCCCCAGAAGCCATTTTTTGCAAAACTACAGCAAAAATTTCCCCCGGAAAAATTTGCCTCAACAAAAAAAGTCTCTGCGAAAAAACTCCCACTGACTTTAATGTATTTGGACAAAAAAAAAAGTTGCCATAAGAAAAAAACATCCATTGACTTTAATGCATTTGGAGCAAGAAAAATTGTTGTGTGCGTAACTATGGAAGTACGGAAGAGCACTGGGGCTAGCAAAAAAAAAAATTATGGTGAATTATGACTTTTAAAAGTCATAATTATAAGATTAAAAGTCATAATTTCGACTTTTTAAAGTCATAATTATGAGATTTAAAGTCATAATTATGAGATTTAAAAGTCATAATTATGAGAATAAAAGTCATAATTATGAGATTAAAAATCATAATCTCGACTTTTTAAAGTCATAATTATGAGTTTAAAATTCATAACTATGAGATTAAAAGTCATAATTTCAACTTTTTAAAGTCATAACTATGAGATTTAAAGTCATAATTATGAGATTTAAAAGTCATAATTATGAGATTAAAAGTCATAATTTCGACTTTTTAAAGTCATAATTATGAGATTTAAAGTCATAATTATGAGATTTAAAAGTCATAATTATGAGAATAAAAGTCATAATTATGAGATTAAAAATCATAATCTCGACTTTTTAAAGTCATAATTATGAGTTTAAAATTCATAACTATGAGATTAAAAGTCATAATTTCAACTTTTTAAAGTCATAACTATGAGATTTAAAGTCATAATTATGAGATTTAAAAGTCATAATTATGAGATTAAAAGTCATAATTTCGACTTTTTAAAGTCATAATTATGAGAATAAAAGTCATAATTATGAGATTAAAAGTCATAATTTCGATTTTGTAAAGTCATAATTATGAGTTTAAAAGTCATAATTATGAGATTAAAAGTCATAATTTCGACTTTTTAAAGTCATAATTATGAGAATAAAAGTCATAAATATGAAATTAAAAGTCATAATTTCGACTTTTTAAAGTCATAATTATGAGAATAAAAGTCATAATTATGAGATTAAAAGACATAATTTCGACTTTTTAAAGTTATAATTATGAGTTTAAAAGTCGTAATTTCGACTTTTTAAAGTCATAATTATGAGAATAAAAGTCATAATTATGAGATTAAAAGTCATAATTTCAACTTTTTAAAATCATAATTATGAGAATAAAAGTCATAATTATGAGATTTAAAGTCATAATTATGACTTTTAACCCTTTCCCTGCCAGCCGTTTTGTCCTAGATGCGAACATCTACTGCCAAGCAGTTTTTAGATATTTTGCACTCTTTCACTTTAAGGGCCTTTCCTGGGGTGGTCTTTTAGTTAACCCAGGAAAACAATATATTGTTTTTTTCAGGACAACCTGAACATTCACAATATGCAAGAATTTTGGTGTAATTCTACTTCTCTAAAAAAATATTGGATTCTAAGTGTCAAATAAAATGAAAAAAATCATGTTGCACGAAGAACAATCACATATATCAGAAACATCATTCATTTTATGTACGAGAACACAGCCGATTTAGAAAGGTCTATGTCTCCTGAACGCGACAATACCAAATATATATAGTTTTATGGAGATTTCTCACTTGTATAGCTCAAAATCTACAAGCAGTACACAACCAAATTTCCAAAGCAACACTCCCCAAATGGCATACTTTTGATTTCAAGGCCAAACATTCCGCTAACAGTAGGTTTACCCTAGAAAACTACCCATTACTAGAAAGAACAGATTCTGGTGAATCAAAAATGGGTAGAAATATCTTTGTACTCCAAACCACTAAGTTGCAATTGTTTCCTAAAGTTATAATGTTTTATAGAAATTGGTGAATTTTTTGAAAAATGACCTCAAAGCTTCCACTCTACAGCAACATATCTCCCACACATCATTAGGTATCAATGTAAAACACCCCCAATATAAAATCCTGGGTCAAATGAACAGTTTGATGCCCAATATGAATAGATGTACCCAAGCACGTGGCATAGGAGGCCCCAAAAGGAAGACCCCCCGTTTGTTCTGTCATTTCAGATACTGCAAAATCAACACATTTACATCGTTTTGGGGGGCGGCAAAGGTAGAAAAAAGTACGTTCACCCCAGAAAACCATATATTTTCGGAAAGTACACATTCCCCTGAATCCAATTTGGGTATGCATGTCTTTCTACACCAAAGTACCAAGCCGCAAATCATTCCTAAATTTGGTGATTTTGGTGACATTTCCAAAAATCACCTCAAAATATCTACCCTGCAGCATCGTATTACCCACATACTTTTAGGTATCAAGAGAAATCACCCCAAATATGAAAGCCTAGGGTCCTCTGAACAGTTTGATGCCCGATATGTATAGGTGTACCCAAGCACGTGGCATACAGGGGCCCCAAAAGGAAGACCCCCATATAGTCTGTCATTTCAGGTACTGCAAAATCAACACATTTACATTGTTTTGGGGGGGGGGCAAAAGTAGAAAACAGTAAGTTCACCCCAGAAAACCATATATTTTCGGAAAGTACACATTCCAACGAATCCAAATTGGGTATGCATGTCTTTCTACGCCAAAGTACCAAGCCGCAAATCATTCCTAAATTTGGTGATTTAGGTGACATTTCCAAAAATCACCTCAAAATATCTACTCTGCAGCATCGTATTACCCACATACTTTTAGGTATCAAGACAAATCACCCCAAATATGAAAGCCTAGGGTCCTCTGAACAGTTTGATGCCCAATATGTATAGGTGTACCCAAGCATGTGGCATATAGAGGCCCTAAAAGGAAGACCCCCATATAGTCTGACATTTCAGGTACTGCAAAATCAACACATTTACATTGTTTTGGGGGGGCAAAAGTAGAAAACAGTAAGTTCACCCCAGAAAACCATATATTTTCGGAAAGTACACATTCCCACGAATTCAAATTGGGTATGCATGTCTTTCTACGCCAAAGTACCAAGCCGCAAATCATTCCTAAATTTGGTGATTTAGGTGAATTTTCCAAAAATCACCTCAAAATATCTACCCTGCAGCATCATTTACCCACATACTTTTAGGTATCAAGAGAAATCACCCCAAATATGAAAGCCTAGGGTCCTCTGAACAGTTTGATGCCCAATATGTATAGGTGTACCCAAGCACGTGGCATACAGGGGCCCCAAAAGGAAGACCCCCATATAGTCTGTCATTTCAGGTACTGCAAAATCAACACATTTACATCGTTTTGGGGGGGGCAAAAGTAGAAAACAGTAAGTTCACCCCAGAAAACCATATATTTTCGGAAAGTACACATTCCAACGAATCCAAATTGGGTATGCATGTCTTTCTACGCCAAAGTACCAAGCCGCAAATCATTCCTAAATTTGGTGATTTAGGTGACATTTCCAAAAATCACCTCAAAATATCTACTCTGCAGCATCGTATTACCCACATACTTTTAGGTATCAAGACAAATCACCCCAAATATGAAAGCCTAGGGTCCTCTGAACAGTTTGATGCCCAATATGTATAGGTGTACCCAAGCATGTGGCATATAGAGGCCCTAAAAGGAAGACCCCCATATAGTCTGACATTTCAGGTACTGCAAAATCAACACATTTACATTGTTTTGGGGGGGCAAAAGTAGAAAACAGTAAGTTCACCCCAGAAAACCATATATTTTCGGAAAGTACACATTCCAACGAATCCAAATTGGGTATGCATGTCTTTCTACGCCAAAGTACCAAGCCGCAAATCATTCCTAAATTTGGTGCTTTAGGTGATATTTCCAAAAATCACCTCAAAATATCTACCCTGCAGCATCGTATTACACACATACTTTTAGGTATCAAGACAAATCACCCCAAATATGAAAGCCTAGGGTCCTCTGAACAGTTTGATGCCCAATATGTATAGGTGTACCCAAGCATGTGGCATATAGAGGCCCTAAAAGGAAGACCCCCATATAGTCTGACATTTCAGGTACTGCAAAATCAACACATTTACATTGTTTTGGGGGGGCAAAAGTAGAAAACAGTAAGTTCACCCCAGAAAACCATATATTTTCGGAAAGTACACATTCCAACGAATCCAAATTGGGTATGCATGTCTTTCTACGCCAAAGTACCAAGCCGCAAATCATTCCTAAATTTGGTGCTTTAGGTGATATTTCCAAAAATCACCTCAAAATATCTACCCTGCAGCATCGTATTACACACATACTTTTAGGTATCAAGACAAATCACCCCAAATATGAAAGCCTAGGGTCCTCTGAACAGTTTGATGCCCAATATGTATAGGTGTACCCAAGCATGTGGCATATAGAGGCCCTAAAAGGAAGACCCCCATATAGTCTGACATTTCAGGTACTGCAAAATCAACACATTTACATTGTTTTGGGGGGGCAAAAGTAGAAAACAGTAAGTTCACCCCAGAAAACCATATATTTTCGGAAAGTACACATTCCAACGAATCCAAATTGGGTATGCATGTCTTTCTACGCCAAAGTACCAAGCTGCAAATCATTCCTAAATTTGGTGCTTTAGGTGATATTTCCAAAAATCACCTCAAAATATCTACCCTGCAGCATCGTATTACACACATACTTTTAGGTATCAAGACAAATCACCCCAAATATGAAAGCCTAGGGTCCTCTGAACAGTTTGATGCCCAATATGTATAGGTGTACCCAAGCATGTGGCATATAGAGGCCCTAAAAGGAAGACCCCCATATAGTCTGACATTTCAGGTACTGCAAAATCAACACATTTACATTGTTTTGGGGGGGCAAAAGTAGAAAACAGTAAGTTCACCCCAGAAAACCATATATTTTCGGAAAGTACACATTCCAACGAATCCAAATTGGGTATGCATGTCTTTCTACGCCAAAGTACCAAGCCGCAAATCATTCCTAAATTTGGTGCTTTAGGTGATATTTCCAAAAATCACCTCAAAATATCTACCCTGCAGCATCGTATTACACACATACTTTTAGGTATCAAGACAAATCACCCCAAATATGAAAGCCTAGGGTCCTCTGAACAGTTTGATGCCCAATATGTATAGGTGTACCCAAGCATGTGGCATATAGAGGCCCTAAAAGGAAGACCCCCATATAGTCTGACATTTCAGGTACTGCAAAATCAACACATTTACATTGTTTTGGGGGGGCAAAAGTAGAAAACAGTAAGTTCACCCCATAAAACCATATATTTTCGGAAAGTACACATTCCAACGAATCCAAATTGGGTATGCATGTCTTTCTACGCCAAAGTACCAAGCCGCAAATCATTCCTAAATTTGGTGCTTTAGGTGATATTTCCAAAAATCACCTCAAAATATCTACCCTGCAGCATCGTATTACACACATACTTTTAGGTATCAAGACAAATCACCCCAAATATGAAAGCCTAGGGTCCTCTGAACAGTTTGATGCCCAATATGTATAGGTGTACCCAAGCATGTGGCATATAGAGGCCCTAAAAGGAAGACCCCCATATAGTCTGACATTTCAGGTACTGCAAAATCAACACATTTACATTGTTTTGGGGGGGCAAAAGTAGAAAACAGTAAGTTCACCCCAGAAAACCATATATTTTCGGAAAGTACACATTCCAACGAATCCAAATTGGGTATGCATGTCTTTCTACGCCAAAGTACCAAGCCGCAAATCATTCCTAAATTTGGTGCTTTAGGTGATATTTCCAAAAATCACCTCAAAATATCTACCCTGCAGCATCGTATTACACACATACTTTTAGGTATCAAGACAAATCACACCAAATATGAAAGCCTAGGGTCCTCTGAACAGTTTGATGCCCAATATGTATAGGTGTACCCAAGCATGTGGCATATAGAGGCCCTAAAAGGAAGACCCCCATATAGTCTGACATTTCAGGTACTGCAAAATCAACACATTTACATTGTTTTGGGGGGGCAAAAGTAGAAAACAGTAAGTTCACCCCAGAAAACCATATATTTTCGGAAAGTACACATTCCAACGAATCCAAATTGGGTATGCATGTCTTTCTACGCCAAAGTACCAAGCCGCAAATCATTCCTAAATCTGGTGCTTTAGGTGATATTTCCAAAAATCACCTCAAAATATCTACCCTGCAGCATCGTATTACACACATACTTTTAGGTATCAAGACAAATCACCCCAAATATGAAAGCCTAGGGTCCTCTGAACAGTTTGATGCCCAATATGTATAGGTGTACCCAAGCATGTGGCATATAGAGGCCCTAAAAGGAAGACCCCCATATAGTCTGACATTTCAGGTACTGCAAAATCAACACATTTACATAGTTTTGGGGGGGCAAAAGTAGAAAACAGTAAGTTCACCCCAGAAAACCATATATTTTCGGAAAGTACACATTCCAACAAATCCAAATTGGGTATGCATGTCTTTCTACGCCAAAGTACCAAGCCGCAAATCATTCCTAAATTTGGTGCTTTAGGTGATATTTCCAAAAATCACCTCAAAATATCTACCCTGCAGCATCGTATTACACACATACTTTTAGGTATCAAGACAAATCACCCCAAATATGAAAGCCTAGGGTCCTCTGAACAGTTTGATGCCCAATATGTATAGGTGTACCCAAGCATGTGGCATATAGAGGCCCTAAAAGGAAGACCCCCATATAGTCTGACATTTCAGGTACTGCAAAATCAACACATTTACATTGTTTTGGGGGGGCAAAAGTAGAAAACAGTAAGTTCACCCCAGAAAACCATATATTTTCGGAAAGTACACATTCCAACGAATCCAAATTGGGTATGCATGTCTTTCTACGCCAAAGTACCAAGCCGCAAATCATTCCTAAATTTGGTGCTTTAGGTGATATTTCCAAAAATCATCTCAAAATATCTACCCTGCAGCATCGTATTACACACATACTTTTAGGTATCAAGACAAATCACCCCAAATATGAAAGCCTAGGGTCCTCTGAACAGTTTGATGCCCAATATGTATAGGTGTACCCAAGCATGTGGCATATAGGGGCCCTAAAATGAAGACCCCCCCTTGTATGTTCTGTCATTTCAGGTACTGCAAAATCAACACATTTACATCGTTTGGGGGGGGCAAAGGTAGAAAAAAGTAAGTTCACCCCAGAAACCCATATATTTTCGGAAAGTACACATTCCCACGAATCTAAATTGGGTATGCATGTCTTTGTACTCCAAAGTACCAAGCCGCAAACCATTCCTAAATTTGGTGATTTTGGGGACATTTCCAAAAATGACTTCAAAATTTCGACCCTGCAGCATCGTATTACCCACATACTTTTAGGTATCAAGACAAATCACCCCAAATATGAAAGCCTGGGGTCCTCTGAACAGTTTGATGCCCAATATGTATAGGTGTACCCAAGCACGTGGCGTATAGGGGCCCCAAAACGAAGACCCCCATATGGTCTGTCATTTCAGGTACTGCAAAATCAACACATTTACATTGTTTTGAGGGGGGCAAATGTAGAAAAAAGTAAGTTCACCCCAGAAAACCATATATTTTCGGAAACTACACATTCCCATGGATCTAAATTGGGTATGCATGTCTTTGTAATCCAAAGTACCAAGCCGCAAACCATTCCTAAATTTGGTGATTTTGTGGACATTTCCAAAAATGACTTCAAAATTTCGACCCTGCAGCATCGTATTACCCACATACTTTTAGGTATCAAGACAAATCACCCCAAATATGAAAGCCTGGGGTCCTCTGAACAGTTTGATGCCCAATATGTATAGGTGTACCCAAGCACGTGGCGTATAGGGGCCCCAAAACGAAGACCCCCATATGGTCTGTCATTTCAGGTACTGCAAAATCAACACATTTACATTGTTTTGGGGGGGCAAAAGTAGAAAACAGTAAGTTCACCCCAGAAAACCATATATTTTCGGAAAGTACACATTCCAACGAATCCAAATTGGGTATGCATGTCTTTCTACGCCAAAGTACCAAGCCGCAAATCATTCCTAAATTTGGTGCTTTAGGTGATATTTCCAAAAATCACCTCAAAATATCTACCCTGCAGCATCGTATTACACACATACTTTTAGGTATCAAGACAAATCACCCCAAATATGAAAGCCTGGGGTCCTCTGAACAGTTTGATGCCCAATATGTATAGGTGTACCCAAGCACGTGGCGTATAGGGGCCCCAAAACGAAGACCCCCATATGGTCTGTCATTTCAGGTACTGCAAAATCAACACATTTACATTGTTTTGAGGGGGGCAAATGTAGAAAAAAGTAAGTTCACCCCAGAAAACCATATATTTTCGGAAAGTACACATTCCAACGAATCCAAATTGGGTATGCATGTCTTTCTACGCCAAAGTACCAAGCCGCAAATCATTCCTAAATTTGGTGCTTTAGGTGATATTTCCAAAAATCACCTCAAAATATCTACCCTGCAGCATCGTATTACACACATACTTTTAGGTATCAAGACAAATCACCCCAAATATGAAAGCCTGGGGTCCTCTGAACAGTTTGATGCCCAATATGTATAGGTGTACCCAAGCACGTGGCGTATAGGGGCCCCAAAACGAAGACCCCCATATGGTCTGTCATTTCAGGTACTGCAAAATCAACACATTTACATTGTTTTGAGGGGGCAAATGTAGAAAAAAGTAAGTTCACCCCAGAAAACCATATATTTTCGGAAAGTACACATTCCCACGGATCTAAATTGGGTATGCATGTCTTTGTACTCCAAAGAACCAAGCCGCAAACCATTCCTAAATTTGGGGATTTTGGGGACATTTCCAAAAATGACTTCAAAATATCTACCCTGCAGCATCGTATTACCCACATACTTTTAGGTATCAAGAGAAATCACCCCAAATATGAAAGCCTAGGGTCCCCTGAACAGTTTGATGCCCAATATGTATAGGTGTACCCAAGCACGTGGCATACAGGGGCCCCAAAAGAAAGACCCCCATATGGTCTGTCATTTCAGGTACTGCAAAATCAACACATTTACATTGTTTTGGGGGGGCAAAAGTAGAAAACAGTAAGTTCACCCCAGAAAACCATATATTTTCGGAAAGTACACATTCCAACGAATCCAAATTGGGTATGCATGTCTTTCTACGCCAAAGTACCAAGCCGCAAATCATTCCTAAATTTGGTGCTTTAGGTGATATTTCCAAAAATCACCTCAAAATATCTACCCTGCAGCATCGTATTACACACATACTTTTAGGTATCAAGACAAATCACCCCAAATATGAAAGCCTGGGGTCCTCTGAACAGTTTGATGCCCAATATGTATAGGTGTACCCAAGCACGTGGCGTATAGGGGACCCAAAACGAAGACCCCCATATGGTCTGTCATTTCAGGTACTGCAAAATCAACACATTTACATTGTTTTGAGGGGGGCAAATGTAGAAAAAAGTAAGTTCACCCCAGAAAACCATATATTTTCGGAAAGTACACATTCCCACGGATCTAAATTGGGTATGCATGTCTTTGTACTCCAAAGAACCAAGCCGCAAACCATTCCTAAATTTGGGGATTTTGGGGACATTTCCAAAAATGACTTCAAAATATCTACCCTGCAGCATCGTATTACCCACATACTTTTAGGTATCAAGAGAAATCACCCCAAATATGAAAGCCTAGGGTCCCCTGAACAGTTTGATGCCCAATATGTACAGGTGTACCCAAGCACGTGGCATACAGGGGCCCCAAAAGAAAGACCCCCATATGGTCTGTCATTTCAGGTACTGCAAAATCAACACATTTACATTGTTTTTGGGGGGGGGCAAAGGTAGAAAAAAGTAAGTTCACCCCATAAAACCATATATTTTCGGAAAGTACACATTCCTGCGAATCCAAATCGGGTATGGATGTCTTTGTACTCCAAAGTACCAAGCCGCAAACCATTTCTAAATTTGGTGATTTTGGGGACATTTCCAAAAATCACCTCAAAATTTTCACCCTCTAGCATCGTAGTTCCCACATACTTTTAGGTATCAAGAGAAATCACCCCAAATATGAAAGCCTGGGGTCCTCTGAACAGTTTGATGCCCAATATGTATAGGTGTACCCAAGCACGTGGCATATAGGGCCCCAAAACAAAGACCCTCAAATGGTCTGTCATTTCAGGTACTGCAAAATCAACACATTTACATTGTTTTGGGGGGGGCAAAGGTAGAAAAAAGTGCGTTCACCCCATAAAACCATATATTTTTGGAAAGTACACATTCCTGCGAATCCAAATTGGGTATGCATGTCTTTGTACTCCAAAGTACCAAGTCGCAAGCCTTTCCTAAATTTGGCGATAAAAGCAACTGTTTTTACATTTCTGAAAATCGCCTAAAAATATTGCAATTGGCCGCATTTATCTCACCCAATTTCTTACATACAATTGTAAAACACCATAAATATTGATGCCAAGGGTCTACTGAACAGTTTGATGCCCAATATGCATAGATTATCCAAGGCAGCTGGCATGTGCGGACCCCAAATAAAAATAGTGAATATGAGTTTTCTCCGCTGCCGATTCGCCTTCTGTGAACATAGACCCTTGACTTCATATTATTTGCATCAAGACCCTCCTAACAGCAATGACCCCCCAAAACCATACATTTTTGGAAAGTACACATTCTGCCGATTCCAACAAAGATAACGACGTCTTTCTACACGAAACTACCAAACTGCAAAGCTTTTCTAAACATATAGGTTTTTACAACATTTCTGAAAATCGCCTAAAAATGTTGCAGTTTGCCGCATTTATCACACACAATGTTTTACGTACAAAGAAAAATCTCTCTAAATATGGACGTCAGAGGTCTAATAAATAGTTTGATGCCCAATATGTATAGATTTACCAAAGTATGTGTTGTGTATGGACCCCAAATGAAAAACGTGCCTATGAATTTTCACGCTAGCCAACTAAGCTGCAGAAAAGAGAACCCTAACTGTACGTTATGTGCCGTAAGACCCCCAAACTGTAAAAATACCCCCAGAAACCCATATATTTTTGGAAAGCACATATTTTGGCGGATCAAACTAAGTAAAATCTATCTTTCTATACCAAAGCACCAAACAGCAAAACGATACTAAAGATACATAAGGAACAATAATGCAGGGATAAAATTGCAATAAAACCACAAAAATAGCGTAAATCAATGAAATAACAAAATAATTGTTCTGACAGCGTAATTAGTGGCCGAAATTGATTATCCAATAGTCACGCTGCCAAAATAACACGTTTTTAGGCAAAAAAACCAAAAGATAACAGTATAATGAATTCGTAAAAAAAAAAAAAACACCTGTTTTTGTATACATATTTGTGCACTAATAAAAGTTATCTGAGTGTGCAAATACATGTAAATAAGTGTAAATAAGTGTAAATAACTGTACAAAAGGGACCAAGTGTGCTAAAATTAAAAAAAAAATTTTTTAAAAAATTCCAATCTTTACTAAAATGCATAAATGTACTGTAAGTATGTGTAGGTGCAGGTAAGTGTGTAAAAAAAACGTGCACTTACCGTTTTTGGAGCAGGAGAATCGCTGTCTTCTTTGGAGGAGTCCTGGCAGCGTGTCTGCAGAGTTGCTGCGCAGCAGGAAGTGCGTGGGCGGCTCTGCAGGCAGGAAGAAGGGTGAGTGTAGTAGCAGACGCTCCATGCGATGCGTCTGCTACTTTGAAGTCGGATCTGCGACAATCGAGTCGCAGATCCGACTTGACAGCCCCCCAGCCACGTTGCCTAGGGGGCTGTCTTCTGTCCCCACTCTCTGCGGAGGCGGCAAAAGCCGCCGAAGCAGAGAGAGAGCTCAGCTGCCAAAGAACGTACAATGTACGTTCTTGGCAGCCTGAGCATTGGCCTGCCAGCACGTACGCCGTACGTGCTTGGCAGGCAAAGGGTTAAAAGTCATAATTCACCATGATTTTTTTTTTTTGCTGGCCCCAGTGCTCTTCCGTACGTACGTACGTACGTAACAAATTGACACTCTTAAAAAAAAAAATGTAATGTCAAATGTGATCTGCTCATTATTAGTTGTTAATTGCCTGGTCAGAATTTGTAGTTGAAACTGGTATAAATACATCATACCGTAAATATTCTTTTAATAGCTATTATTAGCTGCTTTTGTGTAAACTTACATCAATATATCTTCCCACTCACAAATTAAGTCTTTTATTCCAATATTAATCCTAATGTAGATCACAATAAAGATTTATTTAAATGGTACTATCTTTAATGCATATTCATTGTTATGTTTCAGTGATTTATCTGATATCAATTCATACAAAAGCAAAACTTGTGTTTTAATTTTTTTCTTTTATATAGATTTTTCTGATCACTGTTGATATAAGAAGCATATGAAAAATACATATATATTTTCCCCTTGAAATTAACAGCAACAACTACTAGTTTCAGATTTACATTGAACATTAAATTCATCTGATTTCTGATAAAAGCTATAATTTCAATAAATAGGCCCCATCTATTACAAATATAGAATGTATGATTAATCCAGGTTCTAAGTAAATTAGCTTTTAGATTCAGCAGGGGTTGGAGCCATTAACTCCAATAAAAGAATTCCTTCAGAAAAATTACTGGCTTTCAAGTTCTTGTTATGCTGCTACAAAGAAGGTTTCAAGCATTTCTCTTAACTGTTATTAATGTGTTCCAATGCACTTTACTTTATATGTCCTATTGTTCAAACTACCTTATCAGCTGTGCTTAAAAAGATTTTTTGAAGCATACAGGTATAGAAAGCAATACATTTTTTTAAATGACTTACTGCTATTTTGTCAATGTTTAATGGCATATTATTATAAAGATAGTCTCTATAAACTCCATTGGAAAGAATATTTTATTCAAGTCTTTTGAACTGGATTTTAACCTTTAAAATGTCTGTATGTTGCAGACAGCAATATTCTAAGGCAATTTGCTTTGCAGCTTTTTTTTTGGTTTTGACTTTTTCATTTTTTTTTGCATAACCCAAGTAACCAGTCAGTATTTAGAAAGTTAGACAGAGGAATATTCCCTTAAATTAGCCAAACCCCAGGGGATTACTAGTAGTACAGTATTCTAACAAAATTTGATATAATATAAATATATATACAGTATATAACATATATACACACTACATCAACATATGTAGCATTCTCATTAGCCAAAGATTCTGGTGCAGGTAGTCAAAATCACCACAGCCATACAAGGCCTACCATCTACAAGGTTCAAAAAGACCCTCATGGGGGTATATCTATCAAAGAGTGAAATTCAGCCACTCTCCATACATTTATATGGAATTTTTAAAAGAGTATTTATTAATGGGTGAAAGTGAAAGTTTACCCTTTGATAAATTTGCCTTTCATAATGAAGAGTTTTGGACTATTAATCTAGCAGACTGTGGAGATTACTAACTTCACTCTTTGATAAATATTCCCCATTAAGTCCTGTAAAGCAACAAGAAGTTAAACGACTAATAAAAACTGTGAAATCCATGCTTTTGTTTCAAGACTGGAAACTTGACGTTACGCTCTCTGGTGGTGGGTGGATGTTGTGATATATTTGTATACCACAAACTTAGATTAAATAGCCATTTGTATGAATGTATCCACTGATTCCATGAAAGGCAGAGATCCATCTGGACATACATTCTCAAAAGGTCTGCTTTGACTGTATCCCCTGTCTTCACACAACAGCACTGACTGCATGAAAGGCAGAGTTTTCAGGTGAAAAATTCTAAAAAAATTTTTGAAAATCTGATTTTTTTTTCCCGCAAAGCAAATTGTCAGGAAAATGTAATAATAAATAAGCATACAAAACCCAAGCGGATTGGATCAGAGTTTGTAGCAGAAAATGTCGAGATAAAATTGGACTTTGATAAATAACCCCCTAGATGTATAGTCTTTCCCTGTACTGAGGTTTGTCGTCCGTGTCCCTACTACTGCTAATTGCTCTACAATTAGGTGCAGCTCATCCTTAGAGAAGAACTCCACGGGCGATTTCGGCCCGATCCGACACACTGAGAAAAAATGTAGATGTCCAGTCAGGAGCTTCGGATGGTGTTGCATCGTTCATCCGATGCTACACGACCACCGGATGCAGACGCTGCACGCTGCATCTGCATCCCACAGACGCATCTTGTCGGATGAACGCTGCAACTTCATCCGACATTTCCATCTCTTACCTTATTTCCAATTTGACGTCTGTGCTTTTGTGCAGCACGTCGGAAAGCCCCGAAATCGCCCATGAAGTTCCTCCCTTAGAGACCTCAATCTTATTAATAGCTTGATCTGGCAAAGTTCTTAGGGCTCATATATTAACTTTGCGCAGCGCAGAATGATTTGCACTGTGAAAATATTTGCCCATCTCATTTGGAAGCCATTTGCAAAAGTTTGTGTGCAATGCAAATTCGCAAAAACTGGAAAGATGGGCACAATAGTACAATATTTTAGCATTCAGAAAATATGGGCAATACAACCATTTGAGAATGAATATGCTATGTGCAAACTTTATAAAAAAAAAAAAAACCCCAGGTCCCGAACATTCTGGATAACAGGTCCCATACCTGTACAAGACAGACAAAGTGCAAGAGAAATGGATTCTGTCTATCTTGTACAGGTATGGGATCTGTTATCCAGAATGCTCGGAACCTGGGGTTTTCTGGATAACGCATATTTCTGTAATTTTTGGATCACGTACAAGATACTGTTTTATTATTATAGAGAAAAATGAAATCAGTTTTCAAAATTGGGATTATTTGATAAAATGGGGTCTATGAGAGACAACCTTTCCGTAATTTGGAACTTTCTGGATAACTGGTTTCTGAAAAATGGATCTTATACCTTTACCTTGCCTGGAAGCTGGTCTTTAGTTATCGCTTCTGTTCTGGTTTCTGGACTTTTCACCCCTGTGAAAATATTTTTGTATTTTAGCCCATCCTGTACCAGTGCCTACATTGTACATGTTGTGTTCACTTTGTTCAGTGTTTTTGTGTCAAACATCCTTCATACCTGTTTCCCAGTTTATTCCCTCCTTTGTATACAAAGAGAAAGAAAAAATTCACAGTGCATGGTGTGCCTTTAAAAATATTTATCACAAACAATGAGGTGCTAGTACCACACTTTGGACAAAAAGTGTAAGCTCACGTGCCACGTCAAGGCCCCTCATTGTACATGAGTCCTACACTATTTGCGAGCATTATAACTGCATTATATGTAGTGCATTTAAAATCAAGCCCCTCCAGCAACCAATGTGACTTTGTAGTAAGACGTGTGCAATCACCCTTAGCTCAAGAGCCCTAGTGGGAAAGCAGGGAGCCTTTAAGTCCCAGCCAACAAACATACATCTGTGAATAAGTACCATTTCAAGTTTGTAGGACACACATACAATGAGGGGGCCTTGACATGGCATGTGAGCTTACATATTTTAGCTAAAGTGTGGTACTAACACCTAATTTTTTGTAATTATTAGGGATGTAGCGAACTGCCGATTTGATGTTCATGAACGCCGTTCGCGAACACCGGCAAAAAATGCGAACGTTCGCGGACAGTTCGCGAACTTCGAACACCCGCTAAAATCGTTCGATTCGAACGATCAAAGGATTTTAATCATTCGATCAAAGGATTTTCGTTTGATCGAAGGATTTTCATTCGAATCGAACGATCGAAACCATTCGATCGAATGCTTTTCATTCGATCGAATGCTTACAATCGTTCGAACGAATGGAAATCGTTCGATTTTTAGCGGTCGAAGGAATTGGAATGGTCGAACGAATCGAACGCGAACCCAAATTGGCGAACGTCGCGCAATGTTCGCGAACATTCGGCGGACGCGAACGGTCGAAGTTCGCGCGAACAAGTTCGCCGGCGAACAGTTCGCTACATCCCTAGTAATTATTACAAAAACTGGTGATGGCAAATTTTCTCTCTTTGTGTACAAATATTGGCTTTGTATTGTTTATAGCAGTTGGTCAGCTCAGGAAAGTGGGTTAGACCGAGTGCTAGCACAATGATGTTTATAGCAGTTGGTCAATACGAGACAGAGCACTGGCAATTTCTTTCTGTACTCCCTCCTTTTTACCTGCTGCAAACTGTAGACCAATGGCTTCTGTGACTTTTCTTACCATTTGGTGGTCATTCTAAGTAAGCTTTGGCTTCTGTGATTGATGGGGATTGTCTGAATTTTATCTCATGGTAAAATTACTTGAGTAATCCCCAATTTCTTTATAATACCTTAGCAACCTGATGGCTTCCCATACCATATTGGGTAACAAAGGGATTGTCTCATCCATCTTTTTTGTGAAGTCTCTTGCCATACCTGACACATCTGCCGTGGATATAATTTTAATCCAAATTTGTGATACATCTGGCCCATCTGCTCATCACGTTTGGTTGGAATACTAACTAATCTCTCTATTTTAGCAAATCTTGCAATCTAACTAGAATGCCTAGTG
This sequence comes from Xenopus petersii, assembly GCA_038501925.1. Classification (NCBI taxonomy): domain Eukaryota; kingdom Metazoa; phylum Chordata; class Amphibia; order Anura; family Pipidae; genus Xenopus; species Xenopus petersii. The sequence continues at coordinate 83,101,939 of CM076682.1, forward strand.
TGTGCAGGATTAATAGTAGTATACTCAAAAAGCAGATTCCTTTCAGAAGGTTGAATAAACAATTCTATAACAAACAAGGGAAATTTGTGCTCACCACAAATTTTTAAAACCATTAGGCAAAATACATGACAAATACAAGAGGTCTTCTCCACTCAACCCATTATCAATATATTTAAGACATTAAATTGACGTAGTTGTCCAGCTGAAATATATTGGACAAACAATCCTTGCTTTGTTTAAACCATAAGGCATTTTTTAGCAGCTGTATGCACAAAATTGCTCAATGTCTTAAATATAGTAAACAATTCTGTTTGTATGCCTTTATTTCCCTAAATCATCTTCTCATTCAGAAATGTAACCAAATTTCTATCCATAAGTAAGGTGTGCAATATATCAGAATGAATTTCACAGATCTCTTATTAAACTGTGTTAAGGACCCTGTCTCATTCTTCAATAGGACAAATTGTTGTACTGTTGTGTCACCAGACAGTGATCTAAAGTGATCTAAAACCACAAAAAATGGCATACAAAATCTTCCGCCAGCCTCAGCATGAAGAAGATTGCATTGTTTATATATAGATTTTTTTTAGTATTTCAGTTGAGTTGAGTCTTTTTATATTGACGCTCTCTAACAAAGAATTTATATTTATTTCTAGCTGTTAGGGTTATACTTACCCAGGAAACCAAGCAAAGTTTTTGCTGTATATTGAATGAGGTGTAGCGCTATGGTAAACTGATTTTGCTTTAGTCAGTTTAAGCTACTATCAGTGTGTGGTTATACCACATATGAGCCCTCTCTCTCAGGGGTAAGCCCTCGCAGCAGGGTGGAGGCAGGGTGTAGTGCAACTGTAACCAAGTGCAATAGCAAAATGATGGGTGCCAGTAATTCTTTAACGCTTAACAATGAACTGTCTTTATTTAACATAGCACATAGCACATATCCACAATGGGGCTTAGAACAATCAGTCAGCATAAAGGTAGCATATACTCACAGCACCAATATAGGCTGAATCCCTGCAGGCCAGGGAATATACAGCAGAGAGAGTTGCAGCTTATGAGGGGTATTGCTTAGTTTTCAGGATCTCTTTGAGTGGTAGTCTAGGAGAATTCCTATCATCCCTAGTCTCAACACTTTAGTCCCTACTCTGGGTCTGTAATACCCTGGGATCTTAATCCCTCTAATATCCTCGGCAGAGCCTTGAGCTGCTCAACTAAATAACCTCTCTATCACTCCTAGAGTGATCTATAAAAGAATATGCTATCTAATTACTAGGGCCAATGCACCTAGGGTCGACATGTACCCATTCCCTTCCAGCCTGCTTGGTTGGGCTAAAGTAATGGACCCAGACCTCATGGTTTCCAAGACCTTTATACTACTGCACAGTGCCATCTGGTGTACACTGTGAGAACTACAGGGGTTACATAAGCACAAGGTCCCCATAAGGACCCACTTAGGTGTCCATATCACTAAGGATGTGCCTGTCAATAAAGGGTAAGGGTGTCTAAATTTTCACATCCCTACAGAGGAATTAGTGAATTTAGAGTGGCGAAGATTAAAAACGTTTGCATAGAGAAAAGGGCAACACTTTATTCTTAAAACTTTTCTTTTTAGCCACTTCAGCTAAATGTAATCAGCTGCTTACTTAAATGTATATTTTATTATCTTTAATTCCCTGATCAATATGAAATGCTGATCCCATTATAGTAAAAAAGCTGCAACAATGAGGAAGGGAAAATTGCTGCAAGTTTTTTGGGGTTTTTTTTTTTACAATGTTGTATATTTCCTGATCATTTTTTATCTCAACTGCAGCTTTCTTGGTTCATTTTCTCTTAAAATGTATAACCAAAAGATAATTAATTGATTGGAGGTGACGTTCATTTACCACTTAGATTATCAAATGAATTGAAACCTATGACACCAAATTAAGTCATATGAAATGCACTGGTGCATAGAAAAAAGGTATTGTGAGATTGTGTTGCTTTTTCTGTTTTAATAAATTAAAATTAGAGTATTCTGTAATAGTTAAAATATATCTTCATATTTTAAAAGCACTAAGCTATTCTCTTAAAAAGTAGGTTCAAAGGGAAAACGTCATCGGAAAACGTTTTTTTTTCCAAAACACATCAGTTAATAGTGCTACTCCAGCAGAATTCTGCACTGAAATACATTTCTCAAAAGAGCAAACTGATTTTTTTATATTCAATTTTGAAATCTGACATGGGGCTAGACATTTTGTCAATTTCCCTGCTGCCCCTGGTCATGTAACTTGTGCCTGCACTTTAGGAGAGAAATGCTTTCTGGCAGGCTGCTGTTTTTCCTTCTCAATGTAACTGAATGTTTCTCAGTGGGACATGGGTTTTTACTATTGAGTGCTGTTCTTAGATCTACCAGGCAGCTGTTATCTTGTGTTAGGGAGCTGTTATTGTTACCTTCCCATTGTTCTTTTATTTGGCTGTTGGGGGGGGAGGGGGTGATATCACTCTAACTTGCAGTACAGCAGTAAAGAGTGATTGAAGTTTATCAGAGCAAATGACTTGGGGCAGCTGGGAAATTGACAATATCTCTAGCCCCATGTCAGATTTCAAAATTGAATATAAAAAAAAATCTGTTTGCTCTTTTGAGAAATTTATTTCAGTGCAGAATTCTGCTGGAGCAGCACTATTAACCGATTCATTTTGAAAAAAATGTTTTTTTTCCCATGACAGTATACCTTTAAGATAAATGGACAGGATAGCGCAATCAGCTTAATGTTTTGTACTTTTGTTATATCAATATATGTCATGGCCGGCACCCGATACCAGAACAAATGCCAAGCACCCTGGTCTCGGCTCGGCTTCACCAGTAGTGTGACCACCATTGGGCTTCGGGAGGAGCCCTCAGCTTACTTAGGTGCCAACTGGACTTAACGAGGGGTGCAAGGCGAGATGTTCTGGATGGCGAAGGGGCACGGCTGTTAGCAGAGTCTTTAGGCCGAAGGCCACGGTACAAAGGTCAAGGCAAGTGGATGGTCAGACCACCTCGTATAAGTGTCGAGTATGAAGCCCAGCTACTCTTGCAGATACAAGTGGCTTCACAGCTGGGTCAAGTTGTTGCTATGGGTGACTTCAATTATCCAGACATTGACTGGGGTAATGGGGTTGCTAAGACAGAAAAAGCTAGTAGGTTTGTAAATATGCTGAATGACAACTTTTTATTCCAGCTCGTTCAAGAACCTACTAGGAATAACTCTCTTTTGGACCTTGTAATAACTAACAATACTGAACTCATCTCTAACATTTGTGTGGGTGAGCATTTAGGGAATAGTGATCATAACATGGTCTCCTTTGAGATTCTGTTGCAGAAGCAATTCTATAAGGGAGTAACTAAAACACTAAATTTCAGACGTGCAAACTTTGACAGTATAAGGGCATCTCTGCAACATATTAAGTGGGAAATGCTTTTCTCAGGGTTAAACACGGAACAAAAATGGGAAGTCTTTAAAATGCTGCTTAACCCTTTGCCTGCCAAGCACGTACACCGTACGTTCTGGCAGGCAAGGGCTTTAACTGCCAAGCACGTACATTGTACGTGCTTGCAGTTTTACATGCTGTACTCTGCATCAGCGGCTTTAGCCGCCTCTGCAGAGGTTTAGCAGCATTGACAGCCCCCTGGGCAACGAGGCTGGGGGGCTGTCATGTCGGTCCTCGACCTAAAAGAGGCAGACACAGCAAATCGCGTGTCTGCCTTGCTGCTCTGCTTCCTCCTGCTCACCTCGTGTTCCAGCGACGCCCACACACTTCCTGCTTGCTGTGAATCTGCAGATCTGCTTCTCTCTCTTCTCCAGCTCAGCCAAAAACTGTAAGTGGCCTTTATTTTACACACTTGCATACACCTACCTACATTATACACACATACACACATATTTTAGTAAAAAAAAACAAAAAAAAAAACGTTTTTTTTCATTTTTCATTTTCCACTTATATGCACTTATATGCATTTATATACACTTATATGGACTTATATACACACTTATACACACTTATACACTGTCACACAATTCTTGGAAGTGTACACACATGTATACACATTTTATTTTTTTTACTTTTTCATTTCACCAATTTGTGTTTTTTTTACCCATAAAAACTGTTTATTTCAGCAGCGTGACTATTGGATAATCGATTTTGGCCACTAATTACGCTGTTGGTGCAGTTATTTTGTTATTTCATTGATTTGCACAATTTTTGTGGTTTTATTGCAATTTTATCCCTGCATTATTGTTCCTTATGTATCTTTAGTATAGTTTTGCTGTTTGGTGCTTTGGTATATTATTTTACTTAGATTGATCCGTCAGAATATATGCTTTCCAAAAATATACTGTTTTCTGGGGTCTTTTTACAGTTTGGGGGTCTTACGGCACATAACGCACAGTTGGGGTTCTCTTTTCAGCAGCTTAGTTGGCCAGCGTGAAAATTCATATGCACATGTTTCATTTGGGGCCGTACACACCATATACTTTGGTAAATCTATGCATATTGGGCATCAAACTATTCAGTAGACCTCTGATGTCCATATTTGGGGTGATTTTTCTTTGTACGTAAAACATTGTGTGAGATAAATGTGGCATACTTCAACATTTTTAGGCGATTTTCAGAAATGTAAAAATCTCTATGTTTATAAAAGTTTTGAAGTTTGGTACTTTGCTGTAGAAAAACGTCTTTATCTTGGTTGTTTTCGTCAGAATGTGTACTTTCCAAAAACATATGGTTTTGGGGGGTCTTTGCTGTTAGGAGGGTCTGAGGCACATAATATGAAGTCAAGAGTCTATGTTTACAGAAGGCGAATCGGCAGCAGAGAAAACTCATATTCACTATTTACATTTGGGGTCCGCACATGCCAGCTGCCTTGGTATATCAATGCATATTGGGCATAAAACTGTTCAGTAGACCCTTGGCATCAGTATTTATGGTGTTTTACAATTGTATGTAAGAAGTTGGGTGAGATAAATGCGGCCAATTGCAATATTTTTAGGCGATTTTCAGAAATGTAAAAACCGTTGCTTTTATCGCCAAATTTAGGAAAGGCTTGCGACTTGGTACTTTGGTGTACAAAGACATGCATACCCAATTTAGATTCGTGGGAATGTGTACTTTCCGAAAATATATGGTTTTCTGGGGTGAACTTACTTTTTTCTACCTTTGTCCCCCCCCCCCAAAAAATGTAAATGTGTCGATTTTGCAGTATCTGAAATGATAGACCAAATGGGGGTCTTCCTTTTGGGGCCCCTGTATGCCACGTGCTTGGGTACACCTATACATATTGGGCATCAAACTGTTCAGAGGACCCTAGGCTTTCATATTTGGGGTGATTTCTCTTGATACCTAAAAGTATGTGGTAATACAATGCTGCAGGGTAGAAATTTTGAGGTGATTTTTGGAAATATCACCAAAATCACCAGATTTAGGAATGGTTTGCGGCTTGGTACTTTGGAGTACAAAGACATGCATACCCAATTTAGATTTGTGGGAATGTGTACTTTCCGAAAATATATGGTTTTCTGGGGTGAACTTACTTTTTTCTACTTTTGACCCCCCCAAAACGATGTAAATGTGTTGATTTTGCTGTACCTGAAATGACAGACCATATGGGGGTCTTCCTTTTGGGGCCCCTGTATGCCACGTGCTTGGGTACACCTATACATATTGGGCATCAAACTGTTCAGAGGACCCTAGGCTTTCATATTTGGGGTGATTTCTCTTGATACCTAAAAGTATGTGGGTAATACGATGCTGCAGGGTAGAAATTTTGAGGTGATTTTTGGAAATATCACCAAAATCACCAAATTTAGGAATGGTTTGCGGCTTGGTACTTTGGAGTACAAAGACATGCATACCCAATTTAGATTCGTGGGAATCTGTACTTTCCGAAAATATATGGTTTTCTGGGGTGAACTTACTTTTTTCTACTTTTGACCCCCCCAAAACGATGTAAATGTGTTGATTTTGCTGTACCTGAAATGACAGACCATATGGGGGTCTTCCTTTTGGGGCCCCTGTATGCCACGTGCTTGGGTAAACCTATACATATTGGGCATCAAACTGTTCAGAGGACCCTAGGCTTTCATATTTGGGGTGATTTCTCTTGATACCTAAAAGTATGTGGGTAATACAATGCTGCAGGGTAGAAATTTTGAGGTGATTTTTGGAAATATCACCAAAATCACCAGATTTAGGAATGGTTTGCGGCTTGGTACTTTGGAGTACAAAGACATGCATACCCAATTTAGATTCGTGGGAATGTGTACTTTCCGAAAATATATGGTTTTCTGGGGTGAACTTACTTTTTTCTACTTTTGACCCCCCAAAACGATGTAAATGTGTTGATTTTGCTGTATCTGAAATGACAGACCATATGGGGGTCTTCCTTTTGGGGCCCCTGTATGCCACGTGTTTGGGTACACCTATACATATTGGGCATCAAACTGTTCAGAGGACCCTAGGCTTTCATATTTGGGGTGATTTCTCTTGATACCTAAAAGTATGTGGGTAATACGATGCTGCAGGGTAGAAATTTTGAGGTGATTTTTGGAAATATCACCAAAATCACCAAATTTAGGAATGGTTTGCGGCTTGGTACTTTGGAGTACAAAGATATGCATACCCAATTTAGATTCGTGGGAATGTGTACTTTCCGAAAATATATGGTTTTCTGGGGTGAACTTACTTTTTTCTACTTTTGACCCCCCCAAAACGATGTAAATGTGTTGATTTTGCTGTACCTGAAATGACAGACCATATGGGGGTCTTCCTTTTGGGGCCCCTGTATGCCACGTGCTTGGGTACACCTATACATATTGGGCATCAAACTGTTCAGAGGACCCTAGGCTTTCATATTTGGGGTGATTTCTCTTGATACCTAAAAGTATGTGGGTAATACAATGCTGCAGGGTAGAAATTTTGAGGTGATTTTTGGAAATATCACCAAAATCACCAGATTTAGGAATGGTTTGCGGCTTGGTACTTTGGAGTACAAAGACATGCATACCCAATTTAGATTCGTGGGAATGTGTACTTTCCGAAAATATATGGTTTTCTGGGGTGAACTTACTTTTTTCTACTTTTGACCCCCCCAAAACGATGTAAATGTGTTGATTTTGCTGTACCTGAAATGACAGACCATATGGGGGTCTTCCTTTTGGGGCCCCTGTATGCCACGTGCTTGGGTACACCTATACATATTGGGCATCAAACTGTTCAGAGGACCCTAGGCTTTCATATTTGGGGTGATTTGTCTTGATACCTAAAAGTATGTGGGTAATACGATGCTGCAGGGTGGAAATTTTGAGGTGATTTTTGGAAATATCACCAAAATCACCACATTTAGGAATGGTTTGTGGCTTGGTACTTTGGAGTAGAAAGACATGCATACCCAATTTAGATTCAGGAGAATGTGTACTTTACGAAAATATATGGTTTTCTGGGGTGAACGTACTTTTTTCTACCTTTGTCCCCCCCCCCCAAAAAATGTAAATGTGTCGATTTTGCAGTATCTGAAATGATAGACCAAATGGGGGTCTTCCTTTTGGGGCCCCTGTATGCCACGTGCTTGGGTACACCTATACATATTGGGCATCAAACTGTTCAGATGACTCTAGGCTTTCATATTTGGGGTGATTTCTCTTGATACATAAAAGTATGTGGGTAATACGATGCTCCAGGGTAAAAATTTTGAGGTGATTTTTGGAAATATCACCAAAATCACCAAATTTAGGAATGGTTTGCGGCTTTGTACTTTGGAGTACAAAGACATGCATACCCAATTTAGATTCGTGGGAATGTGTACTTTCCGAAAATATATGGTTTTCTGGGGTGAACTTACTTTTTTCTACTTTTGACCCCCCCCAAAACGATGTAAATGTGTTGATTTTGCTGTACCTGAGATGACAGACCATATGGGGGTCTTCCTTTTGGGGCCCCTGTATGCCACGTGCTTGGGTACACCTATACATATTGGGCATCAAACTGTTCAGAGGACCCTAGGCTTTCATATTTGCGGTGATTTTGCTTGATACCTAAAAGTATGTGGGTAATACGATGCTGCAGGGTAGAAATTTTGAGGTGATTTTTGGAAATGTCGCCAAAATCACCAAATTTAGGAATGGTTTGCGGCTTGGTACTTTGGAGTACAAAGACATGCATACCCAATTTAGATTCGTGGGAATGTGTACTTTCCGAAAATATATGGTTTTCTGGGGTGAACTTACTTTTTTCTACTTTTGACCCCCCCAAAACGATGTAAATGTTTTGATTTTGCTGTACCTGAAATGACAGACCATATGGGGGTCTTACTTTTGGGGCCCCTGTATGCCATGTGCTTGGGTACACCTATACATATTGGGCATCAAACTGTTCAGAGGACCCTAGGCTTTCATATTTGGGGTGATTTCTCTTGATACCTAAAAGTATGTGGGTAATACGATGCTGCAGGGTAGAAATTTTGAGGTGATTTTTGGAAATATCACCAAAATCACCAAATTTAGGAATGGTTTGCGGCTTGGTACTTTGGAGTACAAAGACATGCATACCCAATTTAGATTCGTGGGAATGTGTACTTTCCGAAAAATATATGGTTTTCTGGGGTGAACTTACTTTTTTCTACTTTTGACCCCCCCAAAACGATGTAAATGTGTTGATTTTGCTGTACCTGAAATGACAGACCATATGGGGGTCTTCCTTTTGGGGCCCCTGTATGCCACGTGCTTGGGTACACCTATACATATTGGGCATCAAACTGTTCAGAGGACCCTAGGCTTTCATATTTGGGGTGATTTATCTTGATACCTAAAAGTATGTGGGTAATACGATGCTGCAGGGTAGAGATTTTGAGGTGATTTTTGCAAATATCACCAAAATCACCAAATTTAGGAATGGTTTGCGGCTTGGTACTTTGGAGTACAAAGACATGCATACCCAATTTAGATTCGTGGGAATGTGTACTTTCCGAAAATATATGGTTTTCTGGGGTGAACTTACTTTTTTCTACTTTTGACCCCCCAAAACGATGTAAATGTGTTGATTTTGCTGTACCTGAAATGACAGACCATATGGGGGTCTTCCTTTTGGGGCCCCTGTATGCCACGTGCTTGGGTACACCTATAGATATTGGGCATCAAACTGTTCAGAGGACCCTAGGCTTTCATATTTGGGGTGATTTCTCTTGATACCTAAAAGTATGTGGGTAATACGATGCTGCAGGGTAGAAATTTTGAGGTGATTTTTGGAAATATCACCAAAATCACCAGATTTAGGAATGGTTTGCGGCTTGGTACTTTGGAGTACAAAGACATGCATACCCAATTTAGATTCGTGGGAATGTGTACTTCCCGAAAATATATGGTTTTCTGGGGTGAACTTACTTTTTTCTACTTTTGACCCCCCCAAAACGATGTAAATGTGTTGATTTTGCTGTACCTGAAATGACAGACCATATGGGGGTCTTCCTTTTGGGGCCCCTGTATGCCACGTGCTTGGGTACACCTATACATATTGGGCATCAAACTGTTCAGAGGACCCTAGGCTTTCATATTTGGGGTGATTTATCTTGATACCTAAAAGTATGTGGGTAATACAATGCTGCAGGGTAGAAATTTTGAGGTGATTTTTGGAAATATCACCAAAATCACCAAATTTAGGAATGGTTTGCGGCTTGGTACTTTGGAGTACAAAGACATGCATACCCAATTTAGATTCGTGGGAATGTGTACTTTCCGAAAATATATGGTTTTCTGGGGTGAACTTACTTTTTTCTACTTTTGACCCCCCAAAACGATGTAAATGTGTTGATTTTGCTGTACCTGAAATGACAGACCATATGGGGGTCTTCCTTTTGGGGCCCCTGTATGCCACGTGCTTGGGTACACCTATACATATTGGGCATCAAACTGTTCAGAGGACCCTAGGCTTTCATATTTGGGGTGATTTCTCTTGATACCTAAAAGTATGTGGGTAATACGATGCTGCAGGGTAGAAATTTTGAGGTGATTTTTGGAAATATCACCAAAATCACCAGATTTAGGAATGGTTTGCGGCTTGGTACTTTGGAGTACAAAGACATGCATACCCAATTTAGATTTGTGGGAATGTGTACTTCCCGAAAATATATGGTTTTCTGGGGTGAACTTACTTTTTTCTACTTTTGACCCCCCCCAAAACTATGTAAATGTGTTGATTTTGCTGTACCTGAAATGACAGACCATATGGGGGTCTTCCTTTTGGGGCCCCTGTATGCCACGTGCTTGGGTACACCTATACATATTGGGCATCAAACTGTTCAGAGGACCGTAGGCTTTCATATTTGGGGTGATTTCTCTTGATACCTAAAAGTATGTGGGTAATACGATGCTGCAGGGTAGAAATTTTGAGATGATTTTTGGAAATATAACCAAAATCACCAAATTTAGGAATGGTTTGCGGCTTGGTACTTTGGAGTACAAAGACATGCATACCCAATTTAGATTCGTGGGAATGTGTACTTCCCGAAAATATATGGTTTTCTGGGGTGAACTTATTTTTTTTACTTTTACCCCACCCCAAAACGATGCAAATGTGTTGATTTTGCAGAATCTGGAATTACAGAACTGATAGCTCAAATGAGGTGTCTACATTTTAGGGCCCCTATATGTCACATGCTTGGGTACACCTATACATATTGGGCATCAAACTGTTCAGTGGACCCCAGGCTTTCATATTTGGGTTGTTTTACATTGATACCTAATGATGTGTGGGAGATACGATTATGTAGATTGGAAGCTTTGAGGTAATTTTTCAAAAAATTCACCAATTTCTATAAAACATTATAACTTTAGGAAACAATTGCAACTTGGTAGTTTGGAGTACAACGATATGTTTACCCATTTTTGATTCACCAGAATCTGTTCTTTCTAATAATGGGTAGTTTTCTAGGGTAAACCTACTGTTAGTGGAATGTTTTGCCTTGAAATCAGAAGTATGCCGTTTGGGGAGCGGTGCTTTGGACATTTGCTAGTGTACTGCTTGTAGATTTTGATCTATACAATACATAAAACTATATATATTTGGTATTGCCGCGTTCAAGAGACATAGACCTTTCCAAATCAGCTGTGTTCTCATACATAAAGTAAATAATGTTTCTGATATATGTGATTGTTCTTTGTGAAACATGATTTTTTTCATTTTATTGGACACTTAGAAGCCTATATTTTTTTACAGAAGTATAATTACACCAAAATTCTTGCATATTTTGAAAGTTCAGGTTGTCCTGAAAAAAACAATATATTGTTTTCCTGGGTAAACTAAAAGACCGCCCCAGGAAGGCACCTTAAAGTGAAAGAGTGCAAAATATCTAAAAACTGCTTGGCAGTAGATGGTGTTGAGGTGGGTAAGAAAAGATGTGCTTTTAAAGCTTTCAAGTTAGCTGGTATAGCCGAATCATTTATAAGGTACAAGGAGGCCAATAAATCTTGCAAAGAAGCTATAAGGCAAGCTAAAATTGCTATAGAAAAGGATATTGCAGCAAGCAGTAAAAAAAATCATTTTTTAAATATGTTAATAGTAAAAAAAATGAAGCAGGAAGGGGTGGGTCCCTTACTATCAGAGGGGGGTCAGCTGGTTGATGAAAACAAAATAAATGCGCAGATTCTGAAATCATATTTTTCATCTGTCTACACAAATGAGGAATCAGTAAGTGAAGGTTTCCTTCTTAACAGTCCCAATTCTAGTAATACAACTAATGATGCATGGTTCACACATGATGAAATTCAAAAGAGACTAGAACATGTTAAGATTAACAAAGGTCCAGGGCCAGCTGGTATTCATCCCAGGGTAATTAGCGAGCTTAGCTCTGTGATTGCCAAACCTCTTTAATTAATTTTTCAGGATTCATTGAGATCTGTCATATTGCTGAGAGACTGGCGAATTGCTAATGTGGTGCCTCTATTCAAAAAAGGATCCCGTTCTCAGCCTCAAAACTATAGGTCAGTTAGTCTGACGTCAGTGGTAGGAAAGCTTTTCGAAGGGTTAATAAAGGATAAGATACTGGACTTCATAGCAAATCATAATGCCATGAGTTTGTGCCAGTGTGGTTTTATGCGTAATAGATCTTGCCTGACAATTTCTTTTTATGAGAATGTAAGTAGAGACCTCGATTCTGGGATGGCAGTGGATGTGATTTACTTAGACTTTGCTAAAGCATTTGATACAGTGCCACACAAAAGGTTACTGGTTAAATTAAGGAATGTTGGCCTGGAACATAGTATTTGTACCTGGATAGAGAACTGGCTAAAAGATAGACTACAAAGAGTGGTGGTAAATGGAACATTTTCTAATTGGACCAGTGTTGTTAATGGAGTACCACAGGGCTCTGTACTAGGTCCCTTGCTTTTCAACTTGTTTATTAATGACCTTGAGGTGGGCATTGAAAGTACTCTTTCTATTTTTGCAGATGATACTAAATTGTGCAGAACTATAGGTTCCATGCAGGATGCTGCCACTTTGCAGAGTGATTTGTCTAAATTGGAAAACTGGGCAGAAAACTGGAAAATGAGGTTCAATGTTGATAAATTCAAGGTTATGCACTTTGGCAAAAATAATATAAATGCAAGTTATACACTAAATGGCAGTGTGTTGGGAGTTTCCTTAAATGAGAAGGATCTAGGGGTCTTTGTAGATAACACGTTGTCTAATTCTGGGCAGTGTCATTCTGTGGCTACTAAAGCAAATAAAGTTCTGTCTTGCATAAAAAAGGGCATTAACTCAAGGATGAAAACATAATTATGCCTCTTTATAGGTCCCTGGTAAGGCCTCATCTGGAGTATGCAGTGCAGTTTTGGACTCCAGTCCTTAAGAGGGATATAAATGAGCTGGAGAGAGTGCAGAGACGTGCAACTAAATTGGTTAGAGAGACTTAAATTATGTGGGTAGACTGTCAAGGTTGGGGTTGTTTTCTCTGGAAAAAAGGCGCTTGCGAGGGGACATGATTACACTTTACAAGTACATTAGAGGACATTATAGACAAATGGCAGGGGACCTTTTTACACATAAAGGGGATCACCGTACCAGAGGCCACCCCTTTAGAATAGAAGAAAAGAACTTTCATTTGAAGCAACGTAGGGGGTTCTTCACAGTCAGGACAGTGAGGTTGTGGAATGCACTGCCGGGTGATGTTGTGATGGCTGATTCAGTTAATGCCTTTAAGAATGGCTTGGATGATTTTTTGGACAGACATAATATCAAAGGCTATTGTGATACTAAGCTCTATAGTTAGTATGGGTATGGGTATATAGAATTTAATTAAAAGTAGAGAGGGGTGTATGTATGGATGCTGGGTTTTCATTTGGAGGGGTTGAACTTGATGGACTTTGTCTTTTTCAACCCAATTTAACTATGTAACTATGTAACTATGCTGGGTCGAGGCAGGCAGACAGAATCGTCAGGCAGGCAGTGGTCAAAACCGGGTATCAATCAGGCAGAAGAGATCAGGCAAAAAGTGGTCAAAGTTCAGGCTGGGTCAATATTCAGAATTCAGAGTAGTCAGTATACAGGCAGGGTCAAACACGGATAACAAACAAGATCAGGGTTTCATGAACAGAAAGCACAAGGCTAAGAAGCACCAGGATTACAATCCTATCACGGGCAGTAAGAAAAAGCAGGAATGTCCCTTTTAAATTTTCAAATTTCACGCTACTGCGCACTGAAGTCATCACGCCAGCACGCATGCGCCTACTAGACCCGGAAGTGCACGCCGCGCACACACTGGGCAGAACCCGGCGCATGAGAAGAGGAGCGGCGTGGCGGGTGTCCCCGCCGATTGTGCGGCAGGCATCCCCGCCACACCACTAGACCACCAGGGTTAGTAATATCCCTTACATTACCCCCCTCTCTAGGGGGGGCCACTGGACCCCCAGGCTTACCAGGAAATTTGGTGTGGAATTTTTCCCTGAGGCGGCCAGCCCTGATGTCATCAACTGAGACCAAAGAGTTCTCCTCAGGACCGAAGCCCTTCCACCTAGTAAGATATTGAAGCTTACCACGCACAAGGTGGGAATCAAGGAACTCTTGAATCTCATATACAGGCTGACCTTCAACCAACACTGGGGGAGGAACAGACAAATGACGAACATTAGTGGCAGGTTTTAAGAGAGGAACATGGAAGGAGTTAGAAATTTTAAAATTAGCGGGTAATTGAAGATGTACAGAGGATGAATTGATTATAGCAATGCTGGGGTATGGACCAATGAACGTAGGACCCAATTTGGGAGAGGGAACCTTCAAATTGAAGTTCTTTGTAGACAACCATACTAAGTCCCCCACCTTGTACTGGGGTGCCTCCCTACAGGATTTATCAGCAGCTCTTTTCTGAGCTGAAGTCTGAGGAATTGGCAGAGGGTACAGGGGAATTAGAGACAGAAAAAGAAAATGCTTTGGGATGTAACCCATTGACAATAAAGAAGGGAGACTCTCCTGAGGAGGAATAGGTAGCATTATTGTATGCAAATTCTGCCCAGGGTAACAGTTCGGACCATGTAGACTGATTATTGGACACATAGCATTTAAGATATTGTTCAAGGGACTGGTTTACCTTTTAGTTTGACCATTAGTTTGGGGGTGATAGGCAGAGGAAAGAGACAATTCAGTTCCAACCAGAGAACAGAAAGCACGTCAACATTTTGAAAAAAACTGAACCCCCCTGTCAGAAACCATTTTTTCAGGAAAACCATGAAACTTAAAAACACGAGTAATGAATAAGTCAGCCAGGGTTTTAGTAGAAGGGAGATGTGGAAGAGGGATAAAATGAGCCATTTTACTGAACCTATCGACCACCACCCAAATCACAGTCTTACCCTGAGAAGAGGGCAACTCGACAATAAAATCCATGGAAATGTGGAACCAAGGTTTCTCTGGGATGGGTAAGGGATTTAACAGACCCTGGGACAGATGATGAGATGTCTTAGATCTTTGACAGACTGGACAGGAGTTGACAAAAAATTTTGTATCCTGTTTGAAAGAAGGCCACCAAACATGCCGGAACAATAGAGAAACAGTCTTAGCAACTCCCAGGTGTCCTGCCATTTTAGAATTATGAACCTCCTTCAAAACTTGCTCCCTAAGCTCCTCAGGAACAACCCATCTCCCAGAGGGTGTATCAGTAGGAGCAGATGTTTGTAAGGGAAGTAACAAGGAGGAAAGGTTGGATTCTAAAGTGGCTAAAATTAATTCTTTGGGGATGATGGGAATACACTCACTAGTCAGAGGGAAAAGATTCAAAACTCCTAGAGAGTGCATCCGCCTTGGTATTTTTGGAACCAGGACTGAAAGTTAAAGAGAAATTAAACCTTGAGAAGAATAAGGCCCACCTGGCTTGCCTCGAATTCAGGCGATTAGCGGACTCAATATAAAGTAAGTTCTCATGATCAGTATAGACCGTCACCACATGTTTTGCACCCTCTAGGAGATGCTGCCATTCCTAAAAGGCCAGTTTGACAGCCAACATTTCCCTGTTCCCTATGTCGTAATTTACCTCTGCAGGTAAAAACTTCTTAGAGAAAAAGGCACAGGGATGCAATTTGTTGAAAATCGGATGCCTTTGGGAAAGGACTGCCCCCGCTCCTACCTCAGAAGCATCAACCTCCGCAATGAAAGGAAGAGCGGGATCAGGGTGTTGAAGAATAGGGGCAGAACTGAACTCCCTTTTGAGGGTTTCAAAAGCTTGTAAGGCTTCAGGAGGCCATATACTGGGATCAGCACCCTTCTTAGTTAAACTTGTGATGGGGGCTACAATAGAAAAATTCTTAATAAATTGACGATAATAATTGGCAAAACCAAGAAATCCTTGAACTGCACATAACAAAAGGGGTTGGGCCCAAGCCAGGACAGCTCTCACCTTGCCTGGATCCATTTCTAGACCCTTGTTGGAAATAATAAACCCCAAAAACTGAACAGAAGAGACCTCAAAGGTACATTTCTCTAGTTTTGCATAAAGATTATTCTCCCTTAGCCTACGTAAGACTTCACAAATATGATTATGATGTTCACTTAGACTGGAAGAAAAAATAAGAATATCGTCAAGGTAGACCACTACGAATACCCCCAGCAGATCTCTTACAAACAAAGAAAAAACCCATCACCGGCAGGAGAATTAGAGGGTCAGATGAAACCTCTCTCAAGGTTTTCTTCAATATAGTCCCTCATCGCTTGGGCTTCAGGTAAAGAAAGAGGATAAGTACGACCGCGAGGAGTAGAGGATCCTGGAACTAGGTCAATGGGACAGTCATACTGTCTATGTGGGGGTAAGGTTTCTGCAGCTTTCTTGGAAAAAACGTAATAGGCTGCAGGTAAACCCTCAATTGAGGTAGTTGCTATTGTTGGAGGAATACAGACGCCCCCACAATTTGAACCCCACTGAGAAATCTCCCCCGTAACCCAATCAATATGCGGATTATGAACCTGGAGCCAGAGTAACCCCAAAATAAGAGGAGAAGAGGCACCTTCAATAAGAAAAAGGGCTATCTCCTCACTGTGAGAATCGTTGATACATAAAGATAAGAAGGCAGTTTTTTTGTTAATTATACCTGACCCTAGGGGTCTTTTGTCCACTGCTAAAATTCTCATGGGGGTACACAGAGGGACCAAAGGAATGCCATGTTTGACTGCAAAAGCAGTATCCAAAAAATTACCCTCCGCTAGTGATGGGCGAATCTGTCGCGTTTTGCTTCGCCGAATAATTCGCGAATTTCCAGCGAAATTCGCGAAACGGCGAAAAATTCGCGAAACGAGTCGCGCGGCCCGATTTTGTCGCGCGTCAAAATATTTTGTCGCGGACGCAAGTATGTGTTTTAACGCGCAACGTTATTTCTGATGCACAGTGCAATTTGATGAAGCCCATCTTCTATGGGTGTTTTGTTTGTATAACCTTTTTTCATCTTTGGGCCTACAAATAAAAATTTTCCCCTTAGTTTCAAGCTTTGTAGTCTGTGATGATAAATGAACATGGTATCTTTTGCTTTGAGTCTGAATGTGCTGAATTGGATTGGACTCCATGGGAAGACCAATACACATGCGTGTTTCACTTAGTATACTGCTACACACATGCCCTGCATTGTTAGAGGACTCCTATCTTGAAAAAATGGCTCCCATTTTGCAAGTTTCTTAAACTTTTAACGTTTGTGGATTTTTTCACATTACCTCTGGTCAACTGGTAATGGTATCTACTACTACTCTATATCTCTGTTTAACCAAAAAGTACCATCTGTACTTCAAATATCTAATAGTAGATTACTAACACAAGTACAACTAATAAATCTGAACAGATAGTATCTGGATGCTTTGTATCTCAGATAAAAATGAATAAACCATATGTTTATGTGAATGAACCTTATATTTACATCATGTAATTGTAATGATTCTGAAATACTATGTAATGTAATTTTAATGACTCCGATTAAGAATAGTCATCGTTGTGTTATTAGAATCCAAACAATTCCAAGTACCATGTGAGTATTAGTTTAGTCAAATGAAAAATGAACTCAAAATATAGAGATATAAAAATTTTTTTTAATTCACAACATATAGCACAACTGGTGCTGTAACAAATAATAAATAAATTAAAGTGGAGGAGGAGGAGGAGGAGCAACAACCCTCTGGAGGTTGTCAACAATGTCCCTAACCTCTCCCAGCTCCTGCCGCATGGCATTTACTTGATGAACTAGGGTGACCAGGAGCTCAGTCTGGTCGTAGTAGGCATGCTCTGTCTGAGTGCCTACACTGAGCCCCTGGTCGTCCGCTGGTGGTGCCGCCTGGTGAGGTGGTGGTGCCACCTGGTGAGGTGGTGGTGCCGCCTGGTGAGGTGGTGGTGCCGCCTGGTGAGGTGGTGCCGCCTGGTGAGGTGGTGGTGCCACCTGGTGAGGTGGTGGTGCCGCCTGGTGAGGTGGTGGTGCCGCCTGGTGAGGTGGTGCCACCTGGTGAGGTGGTGGAGGCGGTGCTGCCTCATCAGGTACAGGCGGTGCTGCCTGGTCAGGTGGTGGTGGTGCTGGTACTTCCCCATCATCATCATCATCAGGATCATCTTGGATCCACTCAGCTGGCAATGAATAAATTTCAGTTTGAGTAACACACCAATTGCATTTGTACAGTATACATTATACATGATAAGGTGTCATGTTGTAACTACAGGAAAATTAACTTTATTGTAGTTAAGAAGGGAAACCTATTTATTATGTTTAAATAAATCTACCTTTATGTGAAGTAAAATTCTTATTAGCCTTGTCACAGGCCTAAACAAATACACATTTGCTCCAAAATACCAAAATAAATAGGAATCAAGTGCATGGCAAGATTTACATAGTAGGCACCCCTAGGCCCACTGCCATTCGTCGCCCCTGTCCCCTCCCCTTTATTCGGGAAAATTTTTATCATCTGGACAGGAGCAATGGGGATTGCTGCATGGGAAACTATTGTATCTCCTGTGCATCCCCAGTGTTTCTGAACCAATATGGGTGTGGTTGGACAGCATGCCGCCACCCTAAAATCTTCCAGCCCTAGGCCCGGGCCTTGGTGACCTTTCCACAGATCCGAGCCTGATCAAGTGGCTTTATTGTAGTTAAGAAGGGAAACCTATTTATTACGTTTAAATAAATCTACCTTTAAGTGAAGTAAAATTCTTATTAGCCTTGTCACAGGCCTAAACAGTTACACATTTGCTCCAAAATACCAAAATAAATGGGAATCAAGTGGCTTTATTGTAGTTAAGAAGGGAAACTCATGTATTGCATTTAAATAAATCTATTATAATCTGTTTAAATAATCTCCATTTGACAGCTCATTTACTTGTTATTTAACTTGTCTGCAATTATGTCAGTCAGTCAAAGTCAACTGTTCCAATCCTAATTACAGTATTCACTTAAATACATTTTTGCTGTAAAATAGCAAATCATTATAAGATGTTTTCTTTTTAAATAACTCTACCTTCCACTTCCACGCGCAGCTCATCAACAAATGCGCTGTGGCGTCTTTTGAGATCGCTCCAGATCCTCTGGAGCTCCCTCAGACTTAAGCGCAGGCGGTACTCCCTCCGCAGCCTGCGCCTCAGCCGTTCCATTATGCTCCTCCGGAGCACCTGGATTCCTCTCACTCCAGGAGGGATATTGTCGTATCCCTCCTGGTGCAGGTACCTGACGAAGTACCGCAGCTGGTCTCGGTTCATCATGCCAGGTCCTGCCATTTTCAAACTGCACTCCTAAAAATGTAAGCACGGGCGGGGCTATTTATAGTGGCGACGCCCATTTTTGACGCGCGCATGACGCGCGTCACATGACGCGTGCGCGCACACGACACGCATCACATGACGCACGCGCGCGCATGCGCAAACACAGTTTTGATATGGCGCGCGACGAACCTCGTCGCGTGGCGACGAACCTCGTCGCCCGGTGACGAATATCGTCGCCCGGTGACGAATATCGTCGCGACGGCGAGAACCTTGTCGCCCGGCAACGAATATCGTCGCGACGGCGACGAACCTCGACGCGACGGCGACGAACCTCGTCGCGATGGCGACGAAATTGATAAATTGACTACTGTAACACTCAAATACATTGATTTTTTAAAATAAATTATGATATTAAGTCACACTATATTTGGAAATTAGGCACTATTAGAAGTAACATTATTCCCCTAGCAATCATACATTGATTTAAATAAGAGACTGGAATATGAATAGGAGAGGCCTAAATGTAAAAAAGTAGCAATGACTAACAATACATTTGTAGCCTGACATAGTATTTGCTTTTTAGTTGGGGTCAACTCATTGACCCACATTTAAAAGCTGCAAAGAGTCTGAACTTAGAAGAAAAAGGCAAATAAGTAAAACCAAATTAAAAGTTGCTTAGAATTTGCCATACTATTGCATACTAAAAGTTTCCTTAAAGGTGAACCACCCCTTTAAGGGCTTTGCACTGGATCTATGAATACGTTGTGTAAAGTGTTTGGAAACAAAGGATGGCGTGTGTTCTCTTTGAAGGTTATGGACAGCAAACTGGGACAAGACTGCTTGTGAAGTTGAAAGTTGCAAAATAGCAGATGCAGCTGAAAGTGGGATGTAAGATGGACATCATCTAGGAATGAAATTCCTTTTTCCATTAAGCAAACTGTGTTGTCTCGTTTATTTAACTCAAGGACAAAAGCATTCATAGAGGACAAATTCAATCTAAATTATTACTTACAGCATGAATTTAAGTAGAGTTTATGGCTATGTTTGTGTCACCCAGGGTTGCCAGGTTGGTTGGTTTCCAGTCAAATTTACTGGGCTGATGTTTGGGGCCTGTTTGGGCCTCTGTGTAATTTGAATGCAAGGGCCTATTTTGACTCCCAGACCAGACATGGCTTTGGGACTACCATTAAAACATTTCCCTTACTTTTGTACACAGTAATGAATGTATATATGTCATGTTTTGCTTTGGAATCAATGGGAAGAGCAATTCACACCTATGTTCCACTCAGTTACTGCTACACACACATGCCCTCCCTGTATACATTTTTTAGAGCACTCCTATCATTTCAAAAGAAAGAATAATGACTGAGGCAAAGGACTTTTGGCCGCAGTCGTTTCAGGGGTAATAATAGTGTGAATACATTTGACAACCAAGCAGCAAGCATTGTTGTAATCAATTGTATTAGAGCCAGAAGAATTAAATGAGGCAGGCCTCAACCCCCAGAAGAAATTAGCAAAACAATGGGGCTGTATTCGAAGAAACAATTTTATAAGCCATGATAGGCCTCAACCACCAGAAGAAAGTAGCCAACCTAGCGGCAAAATTACAAGCAACCTATTTAGAAGCCATGATAGGCCTCAACCCCCAGAAAAAATTAGCCAACAATATGGCAGTATTCGAAAAAACATTTTTAGAAGCCATGTTAGGCCTCAACCACCAGAAGAAATTAGCCAACAATGTGGCAGTATTCGAAGAAACATTTTTAGAAGCCATGATAGGCCTCAACCCCCAGAAGAAATTAGCCAACAATATGGCAGTATTCGAAGAAACATTTTTAGAGGCCATGATAGGCCTCGACCCCCAGAAGAAATTAGCCAACAATATGGCAGTATTCGAAGAAACATTTTTAGAAGCCATGATAGGCCTCAACCCCCAGAAGAAATTAGCCAACAATATGGCAGTATTCGAAGAAACATTTGTAGAGGCCATGATAGGCCTCGACCCCCAGAAGAAATCAGCCAACAATATGGCAGTATTCGAAGAAATATTTTTAGAAGCCATGATAGGCCTCAACCACCAGAAGACATTAGCCAACTTAGCGGCAAAATTACAAGCAACCTATTTAGAAACCATGTTAGGCCTCAACCCCCAGAAGAAATTAGCCAAACAATGTGGCAGTATTCGAAGAAACATTTTTAGAAGCCATGATAGGCCTCAACCCCCAGAAAAAATTTAGCCAACAATATGGCAGTATTCGAAGAAACATTTTTAGAAGCCATGATAGGCCTCAACCCCCAGAAGAAATTAGCCAAACAATGTGGCAGCATTCGAAGAAACATTTTTAGAAGCCATGATAGGCCTCAACCCCCAGAAGAAATTAGCCAAACAATGTGGCAGCATTCGAAGAAACATTTTTAGAAGCCATGATAGGCCTCAACCCCCAGAAAAAATTAGCCAACAATGTGGCAGTATTCGAAGAAACATTTTTAGAAGCCATGATAGGCCTCAACCCCCAGAAGACAGTAGCCAACTTAGCGGCAAAATTACAAGCAACCTATTTAGAAACCATGTTAGGCCTCAACCCCCAGAAGAAATTAGCCAACAATGTGGCAGTATTCGAAGAAACATTTTTAGAAGCCATGTTAGGCCTCAACCACCAGAAGAAATTAGCCAACAATGTGGCAGTATTCGAAGAAACATTTTTAGAAGCCATGATAGGCCTCAACCCCCAGAAGAAATTAGCCAACAATATGGCAGTATTCGAAGAAACATTTTTAGAAGCCATGATAGGCCTCAACCCCCAGAAGACAGTAGCCAACTTAGCGGCAAAATTACAAGCAACCTATTTAGAGACCATGTTAGGCCTCAACCCCCAGAAGAAATTAGCCAACAATGTGGCAGTATTCGAACAAACATTTTTAGAGGCCATGATAGGCCTCGACCCCCAGAAGAAATCAGCCAACAATATGGCAGTATTCGAAGAAACATTTTTAGAAGCCATGATAGGCCTCAACTACAAAAAAAATTGCCGACAATGCAGCAGTAGTGTCAGCCACAGCAGTAGGAGCCTTGATAGACACCCACCAGAGTTTTGCCAAATAATGAGGCATTAGTAGCATCAGCAGCGGCAGTCATGTTGTATCTTTCAATCAACTCTATATTAGAGCCAGAAGAATTAAATGAGGCAGGCCCCAAACAGAAGACGTTTGCCAAATAATGAGGCCTTAGTAGCAACAGCAGCGGCAACAACAGTCATGTTGTAACTTTTAATCAACTCTATATTAGAGCCAGAAGAATTAAATGAGGCAGGCCCCAAACAGAAGACGTTTGCCAAATAATGAGGCATTAGTAGCAACAGCAGCGGCAGTCATGTTGTAACTTTTAATCAACTCTATATTAGAGCCAGAAGAATTAAATGAGGCAGGCCCCAAACAGAAGACGTTTGCCAAATAATGAGGCCGTAGTAGCAACAGCAGCGGCAGTCATGTTGTAACTTTTAATCAACTCTATATTAGAGCCAGAAGAATTAAATGAGGCAGGCCCCAAACAGAAGACGTTTGCCAAATAATGAGGCATTAGTAGCAACAGCAGCAGCAACAACAGTCATGCTGTAACTTTTAATAAACTCTATATTAGAGCCAGAAGAATTAAATGAGGCAGGCCCCAAACAGAAGACGTTTGCCAAATAATGAGGCATTAGTAGCAACAGCAGCGGCAGTCATGTTGTAACTTTTAATCAACTCTATATTAGAGCCAGAAGAATTAAATGAGGCAGGCCCCAAACAGAAGACGTTTGCCAAATAATGAGGCAGTAGTAGCAACAGCAGCGGCAACAACAGTCATGTTGTAACTTTTAATCAACTCTATATTAGAGCCAGAAGAATTAAATGAGGCAGGCCTCAAACAGAGAAGACTTTTGCCAAATAACGAGGCATTAGCAGCAACAGCAGCGTCAGCAACAGTCATGTTGCAACTTTTAATCAACTCTATATTAGAGCCAGAAGAATTAAATGAGGCAGGCCCCAAACAGAAGACGTTTGCCAAATAATGAGGCAGTAGTAGCAACAGCAGCGGCAGTCATGTTGTAACTTTTAATCAACTCTATATTAGAGCCAGAAGAATTAAATGAGGCAGGCCCCAAACAGAAGACGTTTGCCAAATAATGAGGCATTAGTAGCAACAGCAGCAGCAACAACAACAGTCATGCTGTAACTTTTAATAAACTCTATATTAGAGCCAGAAGAATTAAATGAGGCAGGCCCCAAACAGAAGACGTTTGCCAAATAACGAGGCATTAGCAGCAACAGCAGCGTCAGCAACAGTCATGTTGCGACTTTTAATCAACTCTATATTAGAGCCAGAAGAATTAAATGAGGCAGGCCCCAAACAGAAGACGTTTGCCAAATAATGAGGCAGTAGTAGCAACAGCAGCGGCAACAACAGTCATGTTGTAACTTTTAATCAACTCTATATTAGAGCCAGAAGAATTAAATGAGGCAGGCCTCAAACAGAGAAGACTTTTGCCAAATAACGAGGCATTAGCAGCAACAGCAGCGTCAGCAACAGTCATGTTGCGACTTTTAATCAACTCTATATTAGAGCCAGAAGAATTAAATGAGGCAGGCCCCAAACAGAGAAGACTTTTGCCAAATAACGAGGCATTAAAAGCAACAGCGTGGCAGCAACAGTCATTTTGTAACTTGTAACTTTTAATCAACTCAATATTAGAGCCAGAAGAATTAAATGAGGCAGGCCCCAAACAGAAGACATTAGCCGCAAAATTGTAAGAAAAATATTTAGAAGCCATGTTAGGCCTCAACCCCCAGAAGAAATTAGCCAACTTAGCGGCAAAATTATAAGCAACATATTTAGAAGCCATGTTAGGCCTCAACCAGAAGAAATTAGCCAACAATGTGGCCGTATTCGAAGAAACATTTTTAGAAGCCATGTTAGGCCTCAACCAGAAGAAATTAGCCAACTTAGCGGCAAAATTATAAGCAACATATTTAGAAGCCATGTTAGGCCTCAACGAGAAGAAATTAGCCAACATTGTGGCAGTATTTGAGAAAACATTTTTAGAAGCCATGTTAGGCCTCAACCAGAAGAAATTAGCCAACTTAGCGGCAAAATTATAAGCAACATATTTAGAAGCCATGTTAGGCCTCAACCAGAAGAAATTAGCCAACAATGTGGCAGTATTCGAAGAAACATATTTAGAGGCCATGTTAGGCCTCAACTACTAAAAAAATTTGCCGACAATGCAGCAGTAGTATCTACGATAGCAGTAGGAGCTTTGATAGGCCCCCACCATAAAAAAATTGCAGACAATGCAGCACAGCAACAGTACTACTAGGGCTAGTAGCAGGCTACAGCAGCAGCAGCAGCAGCAGCAAGGGCAGCAGGTGCAGACAGATGGGGAATGGGCAATACTACTGAGGAGGAGAGTATGGGCAGCAATGGAGAGAGGAGGATAAATCTGTGGAGGAGAAGGAGGAGAGGAGGCTAGTCTCTGCTGTCTGCAATGGGCACTTGGATATCCCCGCTTATCCATGCCTCATTCATTTTAATGAATGTCAGCTTATCCACGCTGCCAGTGGATAGCCGTGTCCGCTTCTCAGTGACCACCCCACCTGCGGCACTGAAGACACGCTCTGACAGGACACTGGCAGGGGGGCAAGCCAGCACCTCCAGAGCGTACTGTGCCAGTTCTGGCCACTGGTCGAGCCTCGAGACCCAATAATGCATGGGGTCATCGTCAGGGCGAATGGCATCCTGCACGCTGACTGACCCCATGTAGTCAGCCACCATATGCTCCACCCGCTGCTGGTGGTGGCTTTGGGTGCTGACTGGGCCTGCTGCTGGCCGTTGAGGCTCGAAAAAGCTCTTCCACACACCCATGAGATCTCCGCCCTTGCTGCTGCTGCTGCTGCTAGGCCCCTGTCTCTGCTGGGTGTGTGGAGTAGTGGAGGCCTGAGAAGTGTCAGACTGGGGGAAGGCCTCCACTAATTTTGAGCACAGAGCCTTCCTCAATTGACCCATCCTCCTCTCTCTCTGGCTGGGTACAAGGAACTCCCCCACCTTTCCCTTGTACCGTGGGTCAAGCAAAGTAGCCACCCAATAATCCTCCCGGTCTTTGATAGAACAGACCCGGGGATCGCTTCGGAGGCAAGTCTGCATATGGGCAGCCATGTAAAAGAGGTGCCCCCGACCAACCTCTTCTTGACTGCCCTCCAGATGCAGCAGGTCATCTGGCTCGACCTGCCCCTGCTCTGTACCCTCCCAGCCGCGGACAATAGCTGGGGTGGTTGGGTGGCATGTGCCCTGCTCCCCATGCTGCACAGGCACCCAGTCCTCCTCTCCCTCATCCTCCTCATCAGGCACCATCTCCTCCTCAGCCCCCTCTGCCTGCCTACGGGGCCTACTCTCCTCCTCCTCCTCCTCAGGCACGTCACCCTCCTCTAGCAGCCCATCCAACGTGCGCTTGAGGAGGAACACCAGGGGTATGACATCGCTAAGACACGCATTGTCCCTGCTAACAAAGCGTGTCGCCTGCTCAAAGGGGGCAAGTACTTGGCAGAGCTGCCTCATTTGCTGCCACTGCTCTGCACTAAAGTACCCCAAATCCGCCCCCTGAGTACCCCTGGCACTGTGCTCCAGCAGGTAATTGCTGACCGCCCAGCGCTGCTCTACGAGGCGCTCCACCATGTGCAGGGTGGAATTCCAGCGCGTCGGCAGGTCACAGATGAGCCGGTGGGGTGGCAGACTATGCTGCCGCTGCATCCGTGCCAAAGACGCGCTGGCGGTGGGGGACCTGCGAAAATGGGCACATACCCTACGTACCTTCTCCAGCATGTCACCCAACCCTTGGTAGCTCTTGAGGAAGCGCTGCACCACAAGGTTGAGGACATGTGCAAAGTAAGGCATGTGGGTCAGGTGCCCTAGGCGGATGGCGGCCAACAGGTTGCGACCGTTGTCGCAAACAATATTACCTGCTTGGAGCTGGCGGGGAGTGAACCACCGCTGCACCTGAGTCTGGAAGGCAGCCATGAGCTCAGGTGCAGTATGACTCCTCTCGCCCAGGGAGAGGAGTTGCAGCACAGCCTGACATCGCCTGTGCTGCACTGAAGCGTAGCTGCGGGGACGCTTCAGGGGTGGCTCATCCATAGTGGAGGAGGAGGAGGAAGTGGACATGTGGGGTTTGCCCTGTACCCCACGGGGAGGCACCTGTAGCCTGAGAGGAGCGCCCCGGCTTGCACCCTCCCCAGCACTCATGAGGGTGACCCAGTGCGCAGTGTAGGTTATGTACCTCCCCTGCCCATGCCTGCTGGTCCACGTGTCAGTGGTGCAGTGCACCCTGCCGCCAACAGCATGATCCAGCGACAGGGACACATTCTCAACCACATGCTGGTGGATGGCAGGGACAGCCTTCCTGGCAAAATAATGGCGGCTGGGGATCTGCCAGTTAGGGGCAGCGCAAGCCATCAGCTGTCGGAAGGGGGCTGCTTCGACTAGCTGATAGGGCAGCAGCTGCACTGCCAGAAGCTTTGCCAGGCAGCCATTAAGCCTCTGCACTTGGGGGTGGCTGGGGGAGAGAGGCGTCTTGCGGCTGAGGAACTGGGGGAGGGAAACCTGGCGGGACAGGGGCCGCATTGAGGAGGAGGAGGCTGCAGAAGAGGCTGAGCTACACAGTGGCTGCCTCCGACTGTGAGCCCCAGAATCCTCTTCACCTGCTGCAGGGTCTGGGGAGCTAGCACCTCTTCCCTGAGGAATGGGAGGAGGTGGACAGGAAGCACCACTGCCACCCGGTGCCCTGCCACTTTGGTGCTGCTCCCACGTCATCCTGTGATGACGTTTCATATGGGAACTTAAAGCTGATGTTCCCATATGTGACCCTGCCTGCCCCCTTCGAACCTTCTGCCGGCAGAGCTGGCACACTGCTATTGCCTGGTCCTCTGCCTGGCACGTGAAAAAAGCCCACACTGCTGAAGTGCGGGCCACTGCCTTGCCTGCTGTGGAGGGTTGAGGATGGTCCCCACCCGTACGCACATAGGCTTTGGACCTAGGCGCAGTGCTGCCCTGTTGCCTGCCCCCCCTAGCAGTGGTCGGTGGAGCCGGCTCTTCATCCTCATCAACAACAAACAGTTCCCCCCCTGAACTGCTGCTGTTATCCTCTGGAGCCGGCTCCCAGGGTCTGTCCCTGTCATCGTCCTCCCCCAGACCAGACCCTGCCTCATACATGGCATCAATACCCACATCCAGCATGCTGGTGTCTGACCCCACACCAGCAACTTGCTGCCCTGCCATAAGGGGACCCTGCCCAATATCCCCTATTGATGTGGGCTGTGACATGACCACCTCCTCCTCTTCATCAGACATGAATGCCCCCCCCATTCCTGCCTGATCATCAAAAAGATCCAGGGTGTCTGGGCCCAAGTCCACCTCAGGATCAAATAAGAGGGATGGGGTGTCATCCCACACTGAGCTAGCAGGTGATGCCACCTCCTGCCGCTCACTGGTGCCTGCTGCAGATGAGGTAGCCTGGGTCAGCCAGTCTACCACTGCCTCTGCCTGCTGCGACCGTATGGGTCGCGAAGCAGTGGCAAAAAAATCGGGCACAGTCCTACGTGGACCAGTTGCCCCGCTGCTGCGACCCACAGCCACCTGCTGCTGTGGCATTTGCTGCTGCTGTTGTTGCGGCTGCTGCTGCTGTTGTTGCAGCTGCTGCTGCTGTTGTTGTTGCAGCTGCTGCTGTTGTTGTTGCAGCTGCTGCTGTGATGGCAGCTGCTTTGATGCCAGCTTGTGCTGCGACTGATTTACAGTGCCCAGACTGGGCATGGCACATGGCTGTTGTGGGGTTGGATGCCCACGGCCAGCACCACGGCCTCTTCCTCGGCCACCCCTCCCTATCCCACCCTTCTTCCCACCACCACCACCACCCATCCCTAACCCACCCTTCTTCCCACCACCACCACCCATCCCCCCTCTACCACGGCCCGTCATATTGGGCAACTAAACTTAAAAAAAATATATATATATAAGGGGGGGGTTTGGATATTTCGGGGAAGGAAAGGAGAAAAAAATAAAACCCTCAACTAAATCCCCTCAGCAGAAGTGTGCACCCACAAGGAGTACACACACCAGCACAGACAAAGACAAAGACAGTTAGCCCTAAAAAGGGCTATTGGGTGGTGAGCAGGCAAGCAGAAGAGGGAAAACAGTAAACTGAAATCCACAACCTCCACTTGCACTGACTCAGAAAAAAAAAATCTCTCTACACAAACTCCACTAGCTAAATCACACACAAATCTCTCACTATCCTGCTCTCTCTACCTCTACCAGAAACGCCACGAGTAATGCGGCGTCGCGGCTCGTCGCGCGATGAAAATTTTGACTCGCGGCGAAACGAGTCGCAAGGCGAATTTTTGCCGCAATTTCGCGAAAAATTCGCCCGCGGCGAAACGCAGAAATTCGCCGCGAATTTAACCATGGCGAATTTATTCGCCCATCCCTACCCTCCGCCCCAGAGTCCACAAAAGCGGACACATTCACAGAACCCATAGGCCAAGACAGTTTAACTGGTAACAAAACCTTAGAGGCAGATTGGGGAGAGGAAACGCCTCCACCCAAATGGAGCTCCCCTTCTCCATTTAGGCTTGGGCGTTTCCCGGCCTCTTAGTACACTGATTAAGGAAATGTCCCTTTTCCCCACAGTAAATACATAAACCAAGGGAACGCCTGCGTGCCTTTTTCTCAGGAGTTAAGTAGGATAGGCCTAACTGCATAGGCTCATCCTGAGGTAAAGACACAGATGGGTTAGATATATTAACATTAGTGACCCCAGAATAAGAAGAAGTCCCCCTTTCACCCCTTCTCTCTCTCTGTCTCCTATCTATCTGGATGGCGAGAGACATGAGGTCATCCAGATTAGAAGATAGGGGGTAATTTACCAGACTGTCTTTGACAAGATCAGACAGCCCTATATGGAACTGACTACATAGAGCCATATCGTTCCACCCGGTATTAGTACTCCTGTATTAGTAGCTGAAAACTCTTTCGAATACAGCTACTAATACAGGGAGAGTTTTTAAGATTAATAAATATTTCAATTGTACGTCAAAGGGAGTGGTCTACTTGGTTACATGTGCATGTGGGTCCCAGTATGTGGGAAAAACATTGAGAAAGGCTGGAACACGTATTCTGGAACATATTTCTGCGGTGGGTAGAAAGGACTGTAAATCCGCCGTAGCTAAACACATTTTAGATAAACATGAAGGAGTAATGGATATTCAATTTCAAATCATAGATGAGCCCCATTTTGATGTGAGGGGTGGGGATCTTGATAGGAGGCTGCTGGTTAGGGAGGCGTTCTGGATTCATCAGTTGAGAACCATTGAAGCATATGGTGGGATGAATAGGGAATGGGAATTATCATGTTTTTATTAATAATTATTATGGGTCTAATTAATGTTCCTTCAGACTCTTTACTTTGGGCCGTGATGTGGGTATTCCTTTTGGCTCTGGGGGATATACTTATGTTATTTAATTTTAATTTATTGGAATAGGCTAATTAATTTATGAATTTATGAATTTATGAATTTATATATTTACCACTTCTGTGGGCCTGGACCGTTCTGTATGTCCCCTTTAACTATGGATGTAATCATTTAGGTTCTGGGCCACACGGTGTATGATCATGTATATTGTCACGTATTTCATTCTATTCACATTTTTGTATTAGTTATTTTGTATTTGTTTAAATTTGTTTGCCTCATATCTGATGGGGATGGCTGTTTTCTCTAAGTATTACTACACCTTCCTGGCCATATGGGGTTAAGGGTTTTTTGTGGGTGTGTCTACATGGGGGCTTTTAAAGGAGTTGAAGGTTGGCTGCCGACAGCTTCTGATGAAGTGGCAGGACGCCACGAAACGCGTTAAGCGGGCAGCCAGGGTTTATTGCTGCTGTAACCTGTTTTTACATGTTGACTGAATAAAATTTTCACTTTTTTAATACTTTTACTGGACTCTCACGGTGCTCCGCTCTTTTTGTTCTTGGAATCCCTTTGACCGCATGGGATGGCGGCTGGCTGTGTAGCACGTTTGAATTCGGTGTCCGGTAAGTGCTCCCACTAAACACATTTTTTCTGGACCCTGTATAATAGCATGTTGTTTTGTCTATACACCTTCTGTCACAGTTTGTACTTTCCCTATGTCTAATATGCTCTATATAAATTCCAATACAATTGGCTTCACGCCAGTTCTGAACAAATGAATTGTTTTGATATTTTGAAAAACATGTCTTAGTGGGGTCTGTTATATTTGAGAATGGTTTGGGACTGAGTACCTACAGAGAGAACTGTTGAGTCAGCTTAAATACAGCAAAACCATTGCAACAGAGCTATGTGACAACCAGATGTAATTTAAAAATTGCAAACATTAAATTGCAATTAATTCAACAAGTTTAAATGCAATAATATAAATTCAAAGGTTGCTAAGATGTCGGTCTATAACATACACATTTACATAAATATAAACTTCCCTTTTAATTGCTTTATATATAATGTAAGGGTGAGTATGTAAATGTCATGATCATATGATACGAATGGACTTTAATAATCATCATCATTTATTTATATAGCGCTGTCAAGATACGCATAAACTGAAATCTTAGTTGTGGCTATACAGCTTTCCAACAATAGACTGACCAGAAGATGCCATGTACCGATTGGTTGCTATGAGTTACACCAGATCTGGGAAAACAAATGGAAACCACCACTATTGATTTACATACAGATGGAGCCACTTTATTTTATGTGTTTAATATAATGACAGATAAGTAACAGCAAATGAGATATTAATGTGTAGCTACATAGTATAGAACTATACTAAACTAATTGTAATTCATCGATTCTAGGATGAGAGTGGATGTGATTTATTTAGACATTGCTAAAGTGTTCAATACAGTGCCACACAGAAGTTTACTGGTTAAATTAAGGAATGTTAACCTGGAACATAGTATTTGTACCTGGATAGAGAACTGGCTAAAAGATAGTCTACAACGAGTGGTGTAAATGGACCAGTGGAGTACCGCAGGGCACTGTCTAGGTCCTTTGCTTTTTAATTTGTTTATTAATCTTGGTTTTTTTTGTATATAATACGTTGTCTAATTCTGGGTAGTGTCATTCTGTGGCTAATAAAGAAAATAAAGTTCTGTCTTGCATAAAAAAGGGCATTAACTCAATGGATGAAAAACATAAATATGCCTCTTTATAGGTCCCTGGTAAGGCCTCATCTGGAGTATGCAGTGCAGTTTTGGACTCCAGTCCAAAAAGGGATATAAATGAGCTGGAGAGAGTGCAGAGACTTGCAACTAAACTGGTTAGAGGGATGGAAGACTTAAATTATGAGGGTAGACTGTCAAGGTTGGGGTTGTTTTCTCTGGAAGAGGGTGCTTGTGAGGGGACATGATTAAACTTTACAAGTACATTAGAGGACATTATAGACAAATAAGAGGGGACATTTTTTCCCATAAAGAGGATCACCACACCAGAGGCCACACCTTCAGACAAGAAGCATTTGAAGCAACGTAGGTGGTTCTTTACAGTGAGGACAGTGAGGTTGTGGAATGCACTGCCGGGTGATGTTGTGATGATTTCTTGGACATATAATATATAATATAATATCAAAGGCTATTGTGATACTAAACATTATATTTAGTATAGATATGGGTATATATAATTGATGTGAAAGTATGGAGGGGTGTGTGTATGGATGCTGGGTTTTCATTTGGAGGGGTTGAACTTGATGGACCTCACTGTCCTCTTCTTCTTTACAGTAAGGACAGTGAGGTTGTGAAATGCACTGCCAGAAGATGTTGTGTTGGCTGATTCTGTTAATGCTTTTAAGAGTGGATTGGGTGATTTCTTGGACATACACACTGTCATATCAAAGGCTATTGTGATACTAAACTCTATAGTTAGTATACTGTGTATATGGGTATTAATACAGAAATGTATGTAAAGGTATAGATGAGTGTGTGTATGGATGCTGAGTTTTCATTTGGAGGGGTTCAACTTGATGGACTTTGTCTTTTTTCAACCAAATTTAACTATGTAACTATATAAATTAAGGGGCAGATGTATTAAGGTTTAAATGGTGAAAGCAGTGAAAGCAGTGATGTTGTGAAATACCCTGCTGGGTGATTACATATTCTATTAACCCTTTCCCTGCCAAGAACGTAGCTCCTACGTTATTTTAAAAAAAGCTGCAAGTGCCAAGAACGTAGGAGCTACGTTCTTTCTTTAATCAGCTGCCTCTCTGCACTCCTGCAAAAATCAAAGTGCAGAGAGGTTCTCCTGGCCCCTCCACCCCCTAAACAACTAGCCTAGGGGGCTGCCAGTCGGGTCCTGTGCTGCGATTGTCGCAGGACCCGACTTCTTACCTGATCCTGTGTGCTGAATGCTGCTCTCACTGTGCTGCTTCTTCCTGGATCGACCTCGTGTGAAGCTCCGCCCACGCACTTCCTGCTGTTGATCTCTTCGATCCTGGAGTGTGCAGATCTGCTTCTGATCCCTTCTTCTCCAAAAAACTGTAAGTGCCCTTCTATTTACACAGTTACACACACACATACATGCAATCACACATACATACATGCATTTACACATACACAGCACACATATAACTAAAGGTAGATTTTTTTTTGAATTTACTGGCTTTTTATGTATTTTACAGAGTCACATACAGATATACACACACTTATACACTTGTCAGAGCTGTACACACATGTATACACAAACACACACATGTATACACAGACACACACTTATAGGATCTTTGTTAGTTTTTTTTTTTTTTTAGTTCTTCAGTTTACCAGTTTCCTTCTTGTTATTCCCTAAAAAACTGTTGCTTTACCAGTGTGACTAGTGGATCAAGCATTTTGACCACTAACCACACCGTTGGATCAGTTATTTTGTTATTTTATTGATTTGCCTAATTGTATTTGATTTTTGGGATTTTTATGCTTTCATTGTTGTTCCTTACATTTTTTTTAGCGTCATTTGCTCTTTGATCATTTGGAGTACAAACACATTTTTAGCAAATTTGGGTTTGTCAGAATGTGTACTTTCCAAATATATATGGTTTTGGGGGTCCATGTGCCGTTAGGAGGGTCTTGTGGCACACAATGTGCAGTCAAAGGTCTTTGTTCACAGAAGGCGAATTGGCAGCAGAGAAAATTCATATGCACTATTTGTATTTGGGGTCCGCACATGCCAGCTGCTTTGGTATATCTATGCATATTGGGCATCAAACTGTTCAGTAGACCATTGGCATCAATATTTAGGGTGTTTTACAATTGTATGTAAGAAATTGGGTGAGAAAAATGCAGCCAATTACAATATTTTTAGGTGATTTTTTAGAAATGTCATAAAAACCACAGCATTTAGCGTAGCTTTGCAGTATGGTACTTTGGAGTACAAAGACGTGCATACCCAATTTGTATTTGGGGGAATGTGTACTTTCCGAAAAATATATGGTGTTCTGGGGTGAAATTACTCTTTTCTAACTTTGCCCCTCTCAAAATGATGTAAATGGGTAGCTTTTGCGGTACCTGAAATGACAGACCATATGGGGGGTCTTCGTTTTGGGGCCCCTGTATGCCACGTGCTTGGGTACACCTATATATATTGGGCATCAAACTGTTCAGAGGACCCCATGCTTTCATATTCGGGGTGATTTCTCTTGATACCTAAAAGTATGTGGGTAATACGATGCTGCAAGGTAGAAATTTTGAGGTGATTTTTGGAAATGTCAGCAAAATCACCAAATTTAGGAATGGTTTGCGGCTTGGTACTTTGGAGTACAAAGATATGCATACCCAATTTAGATTCGTGGGAATGTGTACTTTCCGAAAATATATGGTTTTCTGGGATGAACCTACTTTTTTCTACTTTGGGCCCCCCGAAACAATATAAATGTGTTGATTTTGCAGTACCTGAAATGACAGACCATATGGGGGTCTTCCTTTTGGGGCCCCTGTATGCCACGTGCTTGTGTACACCTATACATATTGGACACCAAACTGTTCAGAGGACCCTAGGCTTTCATATTTGGGGTGATTTCTCTTGATACCTAAAAGTATGTGGGTTATATGATGCTGCAGGTTAGAAATTTTGAGGTGATTTTTGGAAATGTCACCAAAATCACCAAATTTAGGAATGGTTTGCGGCTTGGTACTTTGGAGTACAAAGATATGCATACCCAATTTAGATTCGTGAGAATGTGTACTTTCCGAAAATATATGGTTTTCTGGGGTGAACTTACTTTTTTCTACTTTTGACCCCCCCAAAACAATGTAAATGTGTTGATTTAGCTGTACCTGAAATGACAGACCATATGGGGGTCTTCCTTTTGGGGCCCCTGTATGCCACGTGCTTGGGTACACCTATACATATTGGGCATCAAACTGTTCAGAGGACCCTAGGCTTTCATATTTGGGGTGATTTCTCTTGATACCTAAAAGTATGTGTGTAATACGATGCTGCAGGGTCGAAATTTTGAGGTGATTTTTGGAAATCTCACCAAAATCACCAAATTTAGGAATGGTTTGCGGCTTGGTACTTTGGAGTACAAAGACATGCATACCCAATTTAGATTCATGGGAATGTGTACTTTCCGAAAATATATGGTTTTCTGGGGTGAACCTACTTTTTTCTACTTTTGCCCCCCCCCCCAAACAATGTAAATGTGTTGATTTTGCAGTATCTGGAATGACAGACCATATGGGGGTCTTCCTTTTGGGGCCCCTGTATGCCGCGTGCTTGGGTACACCTATACCTATTGCGCATCAAACTGTTCAGAGAACCCTAGGCTTTCATATTTGGGGTGATTTCTCTTGATACCTAAAAGTATGTGTGTAATACGATGCTGCAGGGTAGAAATTTTGAGGTGATTTTTGGAAATGTCACCAAAATCACCAAATTTAGGAATGGTTTGCGGCTTGGTACTTTGGAGTACAAAGACATGCATACCCAATTTAGATTCATGGTAATGTGTACTTTCCGAAAATATATGGTTTTCTGGGGTGAACTTACTTTTTTCTACATTTGCCCCCCTCAAAACAATGTAAATGTGTTGATTTTGCAGTACCTGAAATGACAGACCATATGGGGGTCTTCGTTTTGGGGCCCCTATACGCCACGTGCTTGGGTACACCTATACATATTGGGCATCAAACTGTTCAGAGGACCCCAGGCTTTCATATTTGGGGTGATTTGTCTTGATACCTAAAAGTATGTGGGTAATACGATGCTGCAGGGTCGAAATTTTGAAGTCATTTTTGGAAATGTCCCCAAAATCACCAAATTTAGGAATGGTTTGCGGCTTGGTACTTTGGAGTAAAAAGACATGCATACCCAATTTAGATCCGTGGGAATGTGTACTTTCCGAAAATATATGGTTTTCTGGGGTGAACTTACTTTTTTCTACATTTGCCCCCCTCAAAACAATGTAAATGTGTTGATTTTGCAGTACCTGAAATGACAGACCATATGGGGGTCTTCGTTTGGGGCCCCTATACGCCACGTTCTTGGGTACACCTATACATATTGGGCATCAAACTGTTCAGAGGACCCCAGGCTTTCATATTTGGGGTGATTTGTCTTGATACCTAAAAGTATGTGGGTAATACGATGCTGCAGGGTCGAAATTTTGAAGTCATTTTTGGAAATGTCCCCAAAATCACCAAATTTAGGAATGGTTTGCGGATTGGTACTTTGGAGTAAAAAGACATGCATACCCAATTTAGATCCGTGGGAATGTGTACTTTCCGAAAATATATGGTTTTCTGGGGTGAACTTACTTTTTTCTACATTTGCCCCCCTCAAAACAATGTAAATGTGTTGATTTTGCAGTACCTGAAATGACAGACCATATGGGGGTCTTCGTTTTGGGGCCCCTATACGCCACGTGCTTGGGTACACCTATACATATTGGGCATCAAACTGTTCAGAGGACCCCAGGCTTTCATATTTGGGGTGATTTGTCTTGATACCTAAAAGAATGTAGGTAATACGATGCTGCAGGGTCGAAATTTTGAAGTCATTTTTGGAAATGACCCCAAAATCACCAAATTAGGAATGGTTTGCGGCTTGGTACTTTGTATTAGAAAGACATGCATACCCAATTTAGATTCGTGGGAATGTGTACTTTCCGAAAATATATGGTTTTCTGGGGTGAACTTACTTTTTTCTACCTTTGCCCCCCCCAAAACGATGTAAATGTGTTGATTTTGCAGTACCTGAAATGACAGAACATACAAGGGGGGGTCTTCATTTTAGGGCCTCTATATGCCACGTGCTTGGGTACACCTATACATATTGGGCATCAAACTGTTCAAAGGACCCTAGGCTTTCATATTTGGGGTGATTTCTCTTGATACCTAAAAGTATGTGGGTAATACGATGCTGCAGAGTAGATATTTTAAGGTGATTTTTGGAAATGTCACCAAAATCACCAAATTTAGGAATGGTTTGCGGCTTGGTACTTTGGTGTAGAAAGACATCCATACCCAATTTGGATTCGTGGGAATGTGTACTTTCCGAAAATATATGGTTTTCTGGGGTGAACTTACTGTTTTCTACTTTTGCCCCCCCCCCCCAAAACTATGTAAATGTGTTGCTTTTGCAGTAACTGAAATGACAGAATATATGGGGGTCTTCTTTTTGGGGCCCCTGTATGCTACGTGCTTGGGTACACCTATACATATCGGGCATCAAACTGTTCAGAGGACCCTAGGCTTTCATATTTGGGGTGATTTCTCTTGATACCTAAAAGTATGTGGGTAATACGATGCTGCAGGGTAGATATTTTGAGGTGATTTTTGGAAATGTCACCTAAATCACCAAATTTAGGAATGATTTGCGGCTTGGTACTTTGGCGTAGAAAGACATGCATACCCAATTTGGATTAGTTGGAATGTGTACTTTCCGAAAATATATGGTTTTCTGGGGTGAACTTACTGTTGTCTACTTTTGCCCCCCCCAAAATGATGTAAATGTGTTGATTTTGCAGTACCTGAAATGACAGACTATATGGGGGTCTTCCTTTTGGGGCCCCTGTATGCCACGTGCTTGGGTACACCTATACATATCGGGCATCAAACTGTTCAGAGGACCCTAGGCTTTCATATTTGGGGTGATTTCTCTTGATACCTAAAAGTATGTGGGTAATACGATGCTGCAGGGTAGATATTTTGAGGTGATTTTTGGAAATGTCACCTAAATCACCAAATTTAGGAATGATTTGCGGCTTGGTACTTTGGCGTAGAAAGACATGCATACCCAATTTGAATTCGTGGGAATGTGTACTTTCCGAAAATATATGGTTTTCTGGGGTGAACTTACTGTTGTCTACTTTTGCCCCCCCCAAAACGATGTAAATGTGTTGATTTTGCAGTACCTGAAATGACAGACTATATGGGGGTCTTCCTTTTGGGGCCCCTGTATGCCACGTGCTTGGGTACACCTATACATATCGGGCATCAAACTGTTCAGAGGACCCTAGGCTTTCATATTTGGGGTGATTTGTCTTGATACCTAAAAGTATGTGGGTAATACGATGCTGCAGGGTAGATATTTTGAGGTGATTTTTGATAATGTCACCTAAATCACCAAATTTAGGAATGATTTGCGGCTTGGTACTTTGGCGTAGAAAGACATGCATACCCAATTTGGATTCGTTGGAATGTGTACTTTCCGAAAATATATGGTTTTCTGGGGTGAACTTACTGTTGTCTACTTTTGCCCCCCCAAAACGATGTAAATGTGTTGATTTTGCAGTACCTGAAATGACAGACTATATGGGGGTCTTCCTTTTGGGGCCCCTGTATGCCACGTGCTTGGGTACACCTATACATATCGGGCATCAAACTGTTCAGAGGACCCTAGGCTTTCATATTTGGGGTGATTTGTCTGGATACCTAAAAGTATGTGGGTAATACGATGCTGCAGGGTAGATATTTTGAGGTGATTTTTGATAATGTCACCTAAATCACCAAATTTAGGAATGATTTGCGGCTTGGTACTTTGGCGTAGAAAGACATGCATACCCAATTTGGATTCGTTGGAATGTGTACTTTCCGAAAATATATGGTTTTCTGGGGTGAACTTACTGTTGTCTACTTTTGCCCCCCCCAAAACGATGTAAATGTGTTGATTTTGCAGTACCTGAAATGACAGACTATATGGGGGTCTTCCTTTTGGGGCCCCTGTATGCCACGTGCTTGGGTACACCTATACATATCGGGCATCAAACTGTTCAGAGGACCCTAGGCTTTCATATTTGGGGTGATTTGTCTTGATACCTAAAAGTATGTGGGTAATACGATGCTGCAGGGTAGATATTTTGAGGTGATTTTTGATAATGTCACCTAAATCACCAAATTTAGGAATGATTTGCGGCTTGGTACTTTGGCGTAGAAAGACATGCATACCCAATTTGGATTCGTTGGAATGTGTACTTTCCGAAAATATATGGTTTTCTGGGGTGAACTTACTGTTGTCTACTTTTGCCCCCCCCAAAACGATGTAAATGTGTTGATTTTGCAGTACCTGAAATGACAGACTATATGGGGGTCTTCCTTTTGGGGCCCCTGTATGTCATGTGCTTGGGTACACCTATACATATCGGGCATCAAACTGTTCAGAGGACCCTAGGCTTTCATATTTGGGGTGATTTCTCTTGATACCTAAAAGTATGTGGGTAATACAATGCTGCAGGGTAGATATTATGAGGTGATTTTTGGAAATGTCACCAAAATCACCAAATTTAGGAATGATTTGCGGCTTGGTACTTTGGCGTAGAAAGACATGCATACCCAATTTGAATTCGTGGGAATGTGTACTTTCCGAAAATATATGGTTTTCTGGGGTGAACTTACTGTTTTCTACTTTTGCCCCCCCCAAAACAATGTAAATGTGTTGATTTTGCAGTACCTGAAATGTCAGACTATATGGGGGTCTTCCTTTTAGGGCCCCTATATGCCACATGCTTGGGTACACCTATACATATTGGGCATCAAACTGTTCAGAGGACCATAGGCTTTCATATTTGGGGTGATTTGTCTTGATACCTAAAAGTATGTGGGTAATACGATGCTGCAGGATAGATATTTTGAGGTGATTTTTGGAAATGTCACCTAAATCACCAAATTTAGGAATGATTTGCTGCTGGGTACTTTGGCGTAGAAAGACATGCATACCCAATTTGGATTCGTTGGAATGTGTACTTTCCGAAAATATATGGTTTTCTGGGGTGAACTTACTGTTTTCTACTTTTGCCCCCCCCCCCAAAACGATGTAAATGTGTTGATTTTGCAGTACCTGAAATG
Organism: Xenopus petersii; assembly: GCA_038501925.1. Classification (NCBI taxonomy): domain Eukaryota; kingdom Metazoa; phylum Chordata; class Amphibia; order Anura; family Pipidae; genus Xenopus; species Xenopus petersii. The sequence goes on from CM076682.1 coordinate 83,141,536, forward strand.
AAAGACTATATGGGGGTCTTCCTTTTGGGGCCCCTGTATGCCACGTGCTTGGGTACACCTATACATATCGGGCATCAAACTGTTCAGAGGACCCTAGGCTTTCATATTTGGGGTGATTTCTCTTGATACCTAAAAGTATATGGGTAATACGATGCTGCAGGGTAGATATTTTGAGGTGATTTTTGGAAATGTCACCAAAATCACCAAATTTAGGAATGATTTGCGGCTTGGTACTTTGGTGTAGAAAGACATGCATACCCAATTTGAATTCGTGGGAATGTGTACTTTCCGAAAATATATGGTTTTCTGGGGTGAACTTACTGTTTTCTACTTTTGCCCCCCCAAAACAATGTAAATGTGTTGATTTTGCAGTACCTGAAATGTCAGACTATATGGGGGTCTTCATTTTAGGGCCCCTATATGCCACATGCTTGGGTACACCTATACATATTGGGCATCAAACTGTTCAGATGACCCTAGGCTTTCATATTTGGGGTGATTTGTCTTGATTCCTAAAAGTATGTGGGTAATACGATGCTGCAGGGTAGATATTTTGAGGTGATTTTTGGAAATGTCACCTAAATCACCAAATTTAGGAATGATTTGCGGCTTGGTACTTTGGCGTAGAAAGACATGCATACCCAATTTGGATTCGTTGGAATGTGTACTTTCCGAAAATATATGGTTTTCTGGGGTGAACTTACTGTTTTCGACTTTTGCCCCCCCCAAAACGATGTAAATGTGTTGATTTTGCAGTACCTGAAATGACAGACTATATGGGGGTCTTCCTTTTGGGGCCCCTGTATGCCATGTGCTTGGGTACACCTATACATATCGGGCATCAAACTGTTCAGAGGACCCTAGGCTTTCATATTTGGGGTGATTTCTCTTGATACCTAAAAGTATGTGGGTAATACGATGCTGCAGGTTAGATATTTTGAGGTGATTTTTGGAAATGTCACCTAAATCACCAAATTTAGGAATGATTTGCGGCTTGGTACTTTGGCGTAGAAAGACATGCATACCCAATTTGGATTCGTTGGAATGTGTACTTTCCGAAAATATATGGTTTTCTGGGGTGAACTTACTGTTGTCTACTTTTGCCCCCCCCAAAACGATGTAAATGTGTTGATTTTGCAGTACCTGAAATGACAGACTATATGGGGGTCTTCCTTTTGGGGCCCCTGTATGCCACGTGCTTGGGTACACCTATACATATCGGGCATCAAACTGTTCAGAGGACCCTAGGCTTTCATATTTGGGGTGATTTCTCTTGATACCTAAAAGTATGTGGGTAATACGATGCTGCAGGGTAGATATTTTGAGGTGATTTTTGGAAATGTCACCAAAATCACCAAATTTAGGAATGATTTGCGGCTTGGTACTTTGGCGTAGAAAGACATGCATACCCAATTTGGATTCGTGGGAATGTGTACTTTCCGAAAATATATGGTTTTCTGGGGTGAACTTACTGTTTTCTACTTTTGCCCCCCCCCCAAAACGATGTAAATGTGTTGATTTTGCAGTACCTCAAATGACAGACCATATGGGAGTCTTCCTTATGGGGCCCCTATATGCCACGTGCTTGGGTACACCTATATATATTGGGCATCAAACTGTTCAGAGGACCCTAGGCTTTCATATTTGGGGTGATTTCTCTTGATACCTAAAAGTATGTGGGAAATACAATGCTGCAGGTTAGACATTTTTAGGTGATTTTTGGAAATGTCGCCAAAATCACCAAATTTAGGAATGGTTTGCCGCTTGGTACTTTGGTGTAGAAAGACATGCATACCTAATTTGGATTCAGGGGAATGTGTACTTTCCGAAAATATATGGTTTTTTGGGGTGAACGTACTTTTTTCTACCTTTGCCGCCCCCCAAAACGATGTAAATGTGTTGATTTTGCAGTATCTGAAATGACAGAACAAACGGGGGGTCTTCCTTTTGGGGCCTCCTATGCCACGTGCTTGGGTACATCTATTCATATTGGGCATCAAACTGTTCAGTGGACCCAGGATTTTATATTTGGGGTGTTTTACATTGATACCTAATGATGTGTGGGAGATATGTTGCTGTAGAGTGGAAGCTTTGAGGTAATTTTTCAAAAAATTCACCAATTTCTATAAAACATTATAACTTTAGGAAACAATTGCAACTTGGTGGTTTGGAGTACAAAGATATATCTACCCATTTTTGATTCACCAGAATCTGTTCTTTCTAGTAATGGGTAGTTTTCTAGGGTAAACCTACTGTTAGCGGAATGTTTGGCCTTGAAATCAAAAGTATGCCGTTTGGGGAGTGTTGCTTTGGAAATTTGGTTGTGTACTGCTTGTAGATTTTGAGCTATACAAGTGAGAAATCTCCATAAAACTATATATATTTGGTATTGTCGTGTTCAGGAGACATAGACCTTTCTAAATCGGCTGTGTTCTCGTACATAAAATGAATGATGTTTCTGATATATGTGATTGTTCTTCGTGCAACATGATTTTTTTCATTTTATTTGACACTTAGAATCCAATATTTTTTTACATAAGTAGAATTACACCAAAATTCTTGCATATTGTGAAAGTTCAGGTTGTCCTGAAAAAACCAATATATTGTTTTCCTGGGTTAACTAAAAGACCACCCCAGGAAAGGCCCTTAAAGTGAAAGAGTGCAAAATATCTGAAAACTGCTTGGCAGTAGATGTTCGCATCTAGGACAAAACGGCTGGCAGGGAAAGGGTTAATGTCTTTAAGAGGCTTGGATAATTTCTTGAACAATAATAATAGCCATGGATATAGTTATGTTATAGTTACATAGTTACATAGTTAAATCAGGTTGAAAAAAAGACCATCAAATTGAACCCCTCTAAATGAAAACCCAGCATCCATACATACATCCCTCCATACTTTCACATAAATGATATATACCCATATCTATACTAACTATAGAGTTTAGTATCACAATAGCCTTTGATATTATGTCTGTCCAAAGAAATTATCCACACCACTCTTAAAAGCATTAACAGAATCAGCCATCACACCTCACTGTCCTCACTAACCATGGGATGAGTAACACACATGTTTAAACTTTAATCAATAGAAACAACACAACAAAAATGTAGGTGGAGAAAGGCAGCAGCTGTAAACTTTATTTAATTTTCAGCAATAACATTTCTTTCAATAACTCCTTACAACAATTCAAAATGTGTTATCCCCAGCCAGCCACTGCTCAAACACCAGCAGGCTGCCTCCATTTTTATACACTTTAACCCCTGCCACATCAGCACAGAGTATACCTCCAACAGCTGCGACAATATCAAAACATAGATATATAACATTATACAGGGGGTGGGAGGGTGGCTGACATGCTGTCTTGCAGGTCTGATGACTTCTCTGTTACCCGTGCCACGATGTTCCCCCTTATATAGGCCCAACAACTGCTGCCAACTCGTTGTTGCTGGGTAAAAACATCTGCCTACCAATCAACCAGCAGTCACCTGTTAACCTAAAGGACCAATCAATGCTAGGCCCAGTATTCTAGAAACTTCCCACAATCCCACAAGCCCTTGCGGTATAGGCCCTACCAGCTTCCCAGGGGCTGACCTCAGCAAAGGCCGTAACTATGACTGCTTTAGTATTACAGCGTGTACTACCCCATGAACCTGAGGGCTAATTAGGGCCCCCATATTGCATGGGATGAGTAACACGCATGTTTAAACTTTAATCAATAGAAACAACACAACAAAAATGTAGGTGGAGAAAGGCCGCAGCTGTAAACTTTATTTCATTTTCAGCAATAACATTTCTTTTTTTTTTTTTTTAAACTGTTTAGAGGGAGGGAAGACTTAAATTAGAGGGTAGACTGTCAAGGTTGGGGTTGTTTTCTCTGGAAAAAAGGTGCTTGCGAGGGGACATGATTACACTTTACAAGTACATTAGAGGACATTATAGACAAATGGCAGGGGACCTTTTTACACATAAAGGGGATCACCGTACCAGAGGCCACCCCTTTAGAATAGAAGAAAAGAACTTTCATTTGAAGCAACGTAGGGGGTTCTTCACAGTCAGGACAGTGAGGTTGTGGAATGCACTGCCGGGTGATGTTGTGATGGCTGATTCAGTTAATGCCTTTAAGAATGGCTTGGATGATAAGACGTAATATCAAAGGCTATTGTGATACTAAGCTCTATAGTTAGTATAGGTATGGGTATATAGAATTTAATTAAAAGTAGGGATGGGTATATGTATGGATGCTGGGTTTTCATTTGGAGGGGTTGAACTTGATGGACTTTGTCTTTTTTCAACCCAATTTAACTATGTAACTATGAGTAGGGGTCAATCTAATTCCTAAATATGTGATGGATTTAAGTTGCCAATTATATGGGAAGTTCAATTTCAAAAGTTTAGTCTGTGGATCTGAAATATTAATAGGTAGGGCCTCTGACTTGGACTTGACTTGACTTGATTTTATACCCAGAGAACCTCCCATACCCATCTAGTGTAACATGTAGATTTGTAAGGGACGTCTGGGGATGAGTGATTGAGAGAATAACGTCATCGGCATACAATTTTGTATTGCGTCCCCTTCACCATTAGGCCGTGTATGTCAGGGTTTTCCCTAATTTTTTGAGCTAGCGGTTCAATGCTAATCGCAAATAATAATGGGGAGAGAGGGTAGCCCTGTCTCGTACCATTAGTGATGGGTATAGACGGGGACACTCTCTCCAATATTTTAAGTTTTGTTCCTAAATCATTATAGAGGGAGTGTAAAATTACCAGAAATTCAACTGAGAAAACCATACGCTGTAAAGTGAGAAACATAAAATCCCAGTCCAGGCGATCAAACGCTTTCTCCGCGTCTAGGCTCAGGAGTAACATGGAATCCCGTCTTTTGTTAGCTATATCAACCAGATCTATGACCCTCCGTGTATTATCCCCAGCCTTCCTGCCCTTTATAAAACCCACTTGATCCATATGGATTAGTTTAGGGAGCAAGCGATTCAACCGTAGTGAGAGAATTTTAGTTAAAATTTTATAGTCGGAATTAAGTAGGGAAATAGGGCAGTAGTTACTACACCTGGTCAAATCCTTGCCCTCTTTTGGAATAAGTGTGATATATGATTCCTTAAATGTAGGGGGGACCCTCTCACCTCTCAGAAAACGGTTAAACATACGTAATACATGCGGGGTCAGGATCTGTTTGTAGGTCTTATAATAGCTATAGGGAAGGCCATCAGATCCCGGGGTTTTAGAGGAGGGCATTGTTTTTAACGCTTCCCAAAATTCATCCTCACCTACATCCACATTAAGGGTATCCAACTCCTTGGCTGTCAGAGTTGGTAAATGTAAGTCCTCTAAGTAGGATCGAATCCCATTAATATGTGGGGCTTTCTGTGTTCCTGTCCGATACAGGTTGTACACGTTATGGTAATAGGTACTGAACTCTTTCATAATTCTATTGGGGTCAGAGGTAGGGCCCACAGGAGTGTGAATCACTTGCAGAGTATTCATTGCCTTTCGTTGGCGTAGCTTACGCGCTAATAAAGTATGGGAGGAATTAGCCCTCTCATAATACATTTGCTTCAAAGACGTCAAACTTCTTTCCGCTTGGTGAATTTTTAAATCTTTAATTTGGTTCCGTAGTTGTAAAATTTTAGCCAGTCTAGTTCTACTAGGAAACTTAGCCTGTATTTCCTCGGCCACCTTCAATAAGATCTCATTCGATAGGATAGCCAAGTGGGTAGTGCTGCGCCCAACGAAATGCAATGACCCGTATAACCGGTTTATGGGCCTCCCATAATATCCCCTGAGAAGTTACTGACCCTTCATTAAGCACAAAATAATCCACGAGGGCCTCCCCAATTTTTTTTCGTATAGTTGGAATTTTCAATAGTGATTCATTCAATCGCCAAGCATTTCTATCTCTTTGGGTTTTCAGTAGCCCTATGGTCAACTCTATGGGGGTGTGATCCGAACAAGTGATAGAATGAATTTTGGAGAAATGCCGCATAGTACATAACTGTGAAGATATCAGAAAGTAATCAATTCTGGTGTGTACTTTATGAACATGGGAATAATAAGTGAATTCTCGGTCATTAGAATGTCCACCCCTCCAGACATCGATAAATGCATGGGCTTTCAACAGATCCCTAAACTTAATAGACATTTGTTCGCTACTTGGGATTATCCTACTACATTCCATCTGAGCCCTGTCTTTAACTTGGGATAACACCATATTAAAATCTCCCCCTATAATCACATTGGAACAATGGAGAGATTCAATTCTATGAAAGCATTTCGTGAGAAATGCTATGGAATGCTTGTTCGGTACATAAATATTAGCGAATTAGGAATCTCGTCTATCTGTCCCCGGGCAATTAAATAATGACCATCCGGATCTCGTATTACGTTCTCACATTGAAATCTAGAATCTCTACGGAACAGTATTGCCACCCCGGCCTTCCTGTTGGGATCAGAGGCATAAATATGGGTAGGAAAAGACTTATGGTATAAACGCCAGAGATCCCCTCTCTTGGTGTGTTTCTTGTAATAGTACAATCTCCAATTTGAGGGTATGGATTTCCTTCATTAAAAGTTGCCTCTTAAGGGGAGAGTTCAACCCATTCACATTCATAGAAATAATTTTAACCATTGTGAGGAACAGATAAGCAAATCAATGATATCACCCCAAGGTCCAAAATGACCCTTCCCAATTCCAGGGCTCCCTCCCAATTCCATTAGTTTGCTAAATGTGCCGTCATGAACTCCAGTACAGGAACAATGACTTGTAGGGTATGGCTCCATATAACACTGGGGGCAGCAGCCTAGAATTTCTAAAGACCGGTCATGCATAGTAGGTAACATTAAACAACTTTGCATAAGTAATTTACCATATACTCCAACATGGAGGTGCATTAATAGAAAAAACAAACAACTTACGGCTTCCCACCCAAACCTGGAGAAGTCCAATGTAGGGGTCAGAGAGCATGGGATGACTAAGGACCGTGTCCAATCGAGAGTGGTGCCTCTGAAGTCCAAATATTACTCATTGACTCTAAAGGAAGAGCCGTGGGACACTCTTGAACCGTAGAATCCATCTACGATACGCAGACCAAAGTCTGAGACCTCAGTCTTAGCAAAAGAAGAAGATCGAAATCACATGGGCTCAATTATTCATGGATGGAAGTGGGCTTCCCTGTGGAGAAGCAGACTGCCTGGTAGGTGTGCTGGGCAAGCTCCTCTCTTTGGATGGAACCTCTGTCCAGAGGGGCGTCTGGTCCGGTCTTCTCGGAGATGTAGGCTGCGTCGGCGATGCTTCAGCCGTCCGTGCTGGAATACCCAACTGGGCAAGAAATTGAAGCCCTAGGGCTGAGTCCCTGAGAATAAATTGCTGTCCATTCCGGATCACAATCAGCCTGAAGGGGTAACCCCACCTGTAAGGGATCTGCGCATCTCTCAGCTTTTGTGTAATCGGACGCATAGCTCGTCTCTTAGCCAGCGTCATTGGAGACAGATCATTGAAGACTTGCAACTTATGTCCCTGGAAAGAATAGGAGGATTGATTACGCAGATTAATAATTTTCGATCCCTTACTTTCGTAGTAATGGAGTCTACAGATTACATCCTTGGATGAGTTGTTAATCAGAGTAGCTGGGCCTAGTGCCCTGTGTGCTCTGTCCATGCGCCAGGCCTCAGGGGGTAGATCAGGATTAATTGTAGAGAAGAGGGATCTTAGATATGTCCTCAGATCAGCTGCAGAGACATTATTTGGGATCCCTCTTATGCGTAGATTTTGCCTCCGTTCTCTATTTTCCTGATCCTCATGCATGTTTTGTAGTTTATGAACCTCCTCCAGGAGCTCAGCGCTTTCCTCCTCAAGGAAAGTTTGGCTCTGCAACAACGCATCAGAGGCTTTCTCAACCTGATCCGTACGCTCCCCCAGGTCCCTGATATCCTTCTGTAATTCAGTAACAGTAGACTTTATGCTGTCTGTGATCGTTTTGGTAAGTCTATCATATAGCCCCTCCAGCTGCTCAGAAAGATCTGCAGACGTCACCACATCCCCCTCATATTCCACCTGTCTGCTCACCTCGGGCAACACAGTGTTGGAAGTAGCGTGGGTCACTGACTGGGGGGACACGGGAGCCGTATTACTCTGCGACTCCATGACAGCCGAGTGCGCAGGAGATGCTGAAGCGCTACTCCAATGCTCGGCGCCATCTTGGGCCTGCCCCTTCGGTCCGCGTGGTGGTCTGCGGTTCAAAAAAGGAGATAGGGCATTTGCGTCCTTCGGCTTCTTTTTACCCATGGCCGCAGTGTCCGACTCCTATTCCGTTCCCGGTTTGCTCTTCTGTCAGCTAATAAACGGCTCTACTATGGACGAGGCACCGGAGCTTGATCAAACAGCGGCCATCTTGGATCGCCGCGCATGCGCCTCAATAAAATTTCTTTTAATAACTCCTTACAACAATTCAAAATGTGTTATCCCCAGCCAGCCACTGCTCAAACACCTGCAGGCTGCCTCCATTTGTATACACTTTAACCCCTGCATGCCAAGACCAACTAAAACCTTAGATTGGTCTTGGCCAACCCCACACCTTGATTGCTTTTTCAATGGCATCCTGAATGCCCATATTAAAGATGTAATTCCCGATATCTGGCAGATGCCCCTGCGCTTGATTGCATGGACGCCGCGCTAGGGACAAGCAAACAAAGTAAAGATTTCAACAATTGAGCATTGTCAGTATTACCTATGTCTTGTGCAGTATTTCTCTCATGAAGACTGCCTGCTGCAGGTTCCCTCAGCGGAGGCTGGGCCTGTAAAGCAAGCACTGACTGGGTAGGGGAAGGAACAGGAGCTGCTGCTGCTGCTGCAACTGCTTTAAAGGAGCCCACGCACCATTGACTAGAGGCTGGGTTGATTAAAGTGTTACAGCTCTGAATGTTTGGGGAGTCGCCTCCCCTAATAGGCGGAGCCAGGAGACCCTGGGTTGCTGGTGGTGACATAGACGGCCAAGCAGCAGGAGGATTGGCTGTCACTCGTGAAGAAGGTGGTCCTGGGATGAAGAAGGAGTTAAAGGCGGCCTATCTGGAGGAGGCTGGACGGTCTCTCCGGCTGCAATAGGAGCTGTGCTGAGGAGGGGCGGGCCGATGCTCTGAGCAGGCTTAGGAGTCTGGGCTGTCAGACGCGATTTGGATGGTTCTGCTGGGGAGACACCTCCGGTGGGCGGAGCCGCACGGCCCTGAGCTGCTGAAGGAGAAGCAGGTGGCCAGTCTATAGGAGGCACAGAAGGAGCTGTGCTGGGACAGGGAGGCCCGCCGCTATGGGTAGCCTTCTTCTTGGCTGACGGATTTGGAGCTGGATTCTTCTTCTTAGCCAGACCCTTAAAGCTGCGGGTACTTACCGCGGGCCTTACCGGAGCTCTTGTCTGAATGGTGGGAGGTATTGGCGATGCTGCTTCTTCAGAAGGCGGAGACTCAGCGCCAGTTGTTATCCTCTGAGGGGAGGGTCACAGGCACGTTTGACTCAATAAGCGTAGCTCAGTGGCGCCAGCTTCAAACTGTGCCCAGCGGAGGATCTCATCAAGACGTGCCGATTTGTCCATTGCAGAACTCAGTCCAGGTGAAGTCGGGTCAGCGCTGCTCGCAGGAACTCGTAGTGACATGCTGTCTTGCAGGTCTAATGACTTCTCTGTTACCCGTGCCCCGATGTTCCCCCTTATATAGGCCCAACAACTGCTGCCAACTCGTTGTTGCTTGGTAAAAACATCTGCCTACCAATCATCCAGCAGTCACCTGTTAACCAATCAATGCTAGGCCCAGTATACTAGAAACTTCTGCGACTGCAATCCCACAAGCCCTTGTGGTATAGGCCCTGCCAGCTTCCCAGGGGCTGACCTCAGCAAAGGCCGGTAACTATGACTGCTTTACTATTACAGCGTGTACTACCCCATGAACCTGAGAGCTAATTAGGGCCCCCATATTGCAGTTTAGTTGCATGTATCTGCACTCTCTCCATCTCATTTATATCCCTCTTAAGGAATGGAGTTCAAACGTACACTGCATACTCCAGGTGAGGCCTTACCAGGGACCTATAAAGAGACATAATTGTGTTTTCATTCCTTGAGTTAATGCCCTTTTTTATGCAAGACAGAACTTTATTGGCCAAAGAATGACACTGCCCAGAATTAGACAACTTGTTATCTAGAAAACCCTATGTCCTTCTCGGTTAAGGAAACTCCCAACACATATAACATTTAATAATTTTTGCCAAAGTGCATAACCTTGCATTTATCAATATTGAACCTCATTTTCCAGTTTGTTGGCCAGTTTCCAACGTATTCAAATAACTCTGCAAAGTGGCAGCATCCTGCATGGAACCTATAGTTCTGCACAATTTAGTATCATCTGCAAAAATGTAAAGAGTACTATCAATGCCCACCTCCAGTTCATTAATAAACAAGGTGGAAAGTAAAGGACCAATTACAGAGCCCTGTGGTATGCCACTAACAACACTGATCCAATTAGAAAATGTTCCATTTACCACCACTCTTTGTTATCTATCTTTTAGCCAGTTCTCTATCCAGGTACAAATACTATGTTCCTTAATTAAACCAGTAAACTCTGTGACACTGTATCGAATGCTTTAGCAATGTTGAACTAAATCACATCTACGGTCATCTCAGAATAGAGGTCCCTGCTTACATTCTCATAAAAAGAAATTAAGTTAGTCTGGCAAGATCTATTTCGAATAAAACCATGCTGGCACAAACTCATAGTATTATGACATGCTATGAAGTCCAGTATCTTATACTTTATTAACCCTGCGAAAAGCTTTCCTAATACTGATGTCAGACTAACTGGCCTATAGTTTTGAGGGTGAGAACGGGATCGCTTTTTGAATAGCAGCACCACATTAGCAATTCAAGTATTCAAGTATCTCATCCAATATTACCATCTCCAAAAGATTTCCCAACCAGTGATGTCAAACTAGGGGACTTTTAGTTTTAATTCTGAGAACAGGATCCCTTTTTGAAAAGTGGCACTACATTAGCAAATCACCAATATCTCATGCTAAAAAGCAGAAGAAATCTTCAATGGGCCCATTAGTGACCCACCCCTACTTGCTTCATTTTTTCATATAAATTTTTTTTATTCATTTTAACTTTACAGCAATGCCTATTCCATTCTTTATTTTAGTTTAACTGCAATTTTGCATGGCCTCTTTGTACCCGATATTGTGGACAAACTGCATTAATTAGCCCAGGCTAAATTAAATGTCTTTAATACATGTTTTTCCTACCAACGTCAATTCAAACACTTCACTACTATCAAATCATAAGAGTAAATAATTAAATATATACAGCAACAATTGATAAAGCATTGATAGCTAAATTGATAAAAACACTAAAAAAACATTGCTTTTAAAGTTGTAAATGTGAAGAGAATCCTTTTTTTTTTACTGTAATAAATGAAATTGTACTCACAACTTGAATGGGAGGTTATTCATGAAAAATGTGAACATCTAATATTTGATCAAATAGTCCCAACCCGAAAATTTTATCAAATTCAAATCGAGTTTTCCTTGAAAAAGGGAAGTCGGGAATGCAATATACATATTCAAATGGTTCAGACCTCTGCCATTGACTTATAAATGAACTTCACAGGTTTTAGGTGGTAAATATTCAAATTAGAACTGTTTACATGGTCGAGGTGTGATAAATCTCACATTTGAATTTACAATCGAGTTGATGCTTTTAAATTTGAATTTGTGAGTTGACACGAAAAAAAAAAATATTGGAAAATTCACAATTTCATCCTTAATAAATCTGCCGCTAACTGTGGCTCAACAATAAATATCTGTTTCAGTTTTTGTTTTGTTTGTTGATGTGTTTTTATTTCCTTGATATTTTCTATCTGGGTCTGTTGTTGTGCATGCTGATGCATAGACTCATCATTATCATATTCACCACCACCACCACCAGAGTCGGCATGTCCTTCTCTTCCAGTTCTCTTCCTGTTTTCTAATTATGGAAACAGCATGTGAATATAGAACTATATGGCTCATTTACCAATGCCCCATGCAGTGTAAAAAGTGCAGAAAAAGCTGCATTCATCCTTTTTTTGCTCTTTGCACACTGTGTGTGGCATTGTTCAAATAGTCACAGGATGTTTTGGAGTACAGAGAACTTGCAGCTCCGTTTGCTAATACAGCATTGACTGCATTAATCAGCGTTGTATTATTGAAGGGGCAGGTAGGGGGAGAAACACATGCCCCCCCCCCACACACACACACACTCGACTTTAGGAGTGACAGGACTTAGCTGTGTGTCCTGACACTGCATTCTTTGTTGAGCACCGGATTCTTTATTCAGTGCTCAGTGCAGAGTGCAGCTTCCAGGGGAGGGCTTAATAAATGAGTATTAAGGGACATGTTCTGGTGCACAGTAGTGCTCTTGCACATGCACCCCAGGGGTCTTAAATTACCTTTTTTTTTTTTTTGGTACAAAAACTTTCTGGCATGAAAAGTGACGTAAAAGTCATGTCAATGTCAGTACCTATGCAGCTTTTTCAATGTAACGTTTTACTTTTCTTATATGAAATACCTTGCACTACATTTGCATGTAGTTTAATATTATTTACATTAACAGCTGCTAATATTGCTCTAAGCAATCATTATTGCTAGGTTTGCATTTTTTCTCTCACAGTGTGTGGTGACATTGCAATGTATTATAATTATATGTTTAATATTTCTTTTGAAATTATATTTATCTAAATTATCATATATACTTGTAGGGACCTATAGGATCTATTAGGCTCCTATAGCGTTAATCCCCTACCTTTCTTGTATCTTTCTCTATAGCTGTTGTTTATTGGGCAAAAGCCTTTATACCTGTTTGTGTAACAGTTATAGATATAGGCCAGAGGGTGTAATGACACTCCCCTGCCACACTGCTATATAGTGTTGTGTAGGGAGTGGCCTCTTCCTCTTTGGCTCCTGGTGTCTGTGCTGCTAGGTGTTTCCCATTGAGCCTGGGATCACCAAGGCCCCAGTAAGCCATTTACCCCAAAGGGACCTGTACCTTTGGTGCTGAAGTCGGGAACCAGGAAATCCCGTGAATGAGGATTAGCTATCATTAGGGAAGATTCTGTAATAGTCTCTCTAGGAGAGAGAGATAGCCAGATTTATGTAGTATGAGCAGTTGTATGCTCCATCAAGGAGAATAGCGGGGAGTAGCCTCCCAAAGGCTTCTAAGGTGCCTTTAGTGTAGGGAACTCAGTGATAGGGAATTCAGTTTAGCAGAGCACTGCCTGACCCCTACTTGATTGATCCTGTTTCACATTGGTCGCTGGTCTTTGAGAGTGAGATATTCTTCCTACTGTTTGACTTGAGGAGTGACATCTGTACATGCTGCATCATCATCCTGCTATCCTTTCTCCTCTGTGATATGCTAACTCCTACTACAGCTCCTGCGTGAGTAAACCTGTGGTCAATTGCCTTCGCATATTTGTGTGCCAATAAACCATCTCACTTGTTTTCACTATTTAAGAACCTCCTGGCGTCCATTATTCTATTTTAACACTAATTAGCCTGTGGTTTGTAGTTTTACACCATCTTAAAGGGGAAGCTTCCATTTAACGAAGGCTCTGCCTTGAGTGTAGTTTCACAGTGTAACCCATGCTCATACACTAGCTGGACACTCTTAACCACTAATTGACAGAATAGGTCAAGAAAGCGTTACATACTATTTTCCTGCTTAAAGGAACAGTCAAATACATCAAAAAATGGAAGTGTTTTAAAGTCCTGCACTGGTAAAAACTGCTATGTTTGCTTCAGAAACACTACTATTGTTTACATAAACAAGCTGCTGTGTAGCCATGGGGGCAGCATTCAAATGAGAAAAGGTTTGGGTTACACAGAAGATAGCAGGTTAGCTCTGTAGAAAATAATGGTGTTATCTGTTATTCACGATTTAACCTGTGGCAAAGACATTTTTTCCAATTTCTGCCATTACTACACAGCAACTTGTTTATATGAACTATAGTGTTTCTAAAATAAACAGATCCCTTTTACAAGTGCAGGGCAACAGTACATGATATTTTCATTACTTTAAAACACTTTCATTTTTGAGGGTTACTGTAACTTTAATCCAAAAATCTTGTTAAAAGTTGATCTGCCTAATTAATACTTGTGAAGAGATTTTGTATTGTTAAAGACAAAATAAAGGGATAAAATGTTCACTTTTGAACTCTAAGTTTATGTACAAATTACAATACTTGAGCTAATTTACTGACATAGGAGCTAAACTATATAACTTCAGTATCCTATAGCAACCAATCAGCAATTAGATTTGATCAGCCTATTACAAGTTAAAAAATGAAAGTAAAGTCATCAAAGTCATCCAAGCATGTAGAGAATACCTAGAAACTAGAGGTGTGAAATATAAAATACAGACAGACTTTGTCATTTATTGCCTTGACTTTGTATTGAAAAACAATCTATTTGTATTTAATGATAGATTCTATAGACAGAGGGGCTGCCATAGGAGCGGCGTGCGCCCGACCTATGCGTGTTTACATCTAGGACATTGGTTCAGTGCTTTGAAGAATCATGGGCCAGGGAGCACGTTATCCTATGGTTAAGATATGTGAATGATATCTTGGTCCTATGGAAAGGTACATCTGAATCACTAATACAGTTTGTTGAGGAACTTAATTGTAATGATAAGAATATTAAGCTTACTCTTTCTTTTGATAAACAGGAAGTATCCTTTCTTGATCTGCTTATATATAAAAGAAATGGATATCTTTGCACAAAAACATATAGAAAAGTTATGACTACCAACACACTCCTTAAAGCAGGCAGAGTTTTTAAGAGTAAGAAGGAATTGTTCGGATGATGGGGATTTTGAGGTACAAGCAAAATAACTATGGAATAGTGGAATGTAGATATAACCATACAACTATCGAAAGAGGTTTGCAAAGAGAAAAATCCACAAATAAATCACAACTAATCTATAAACAAAATAAACAAGACAAAGTGCAATGTAGATATATTACAAATTATAATTCACAGTGGAATGACATAAGAAAAATATTGCAACAAAATTGGGATATATTGTTAGCAGACCCAGATAAACATGAATTAGTGGGTTCATATCTTCTATTAACTGCTAGACGGGCCTCATCTCTTAAAGATAAACTTACTAAGAGTCATTTTGTAGGCACAAAAAAGGACACAAGTAACACATGGTTAACAGGTCCCCTGTCAGGGAACTGTGGTTCAAATGTGGTAATCATTGGCATAACTACCGGGGGAGGAGGGGCTGCGATTGGGCCAGGGCCCACACCCCCTCAGGGCCCCCCGGCAGCTTGAGCGCCACATCCTGCCCCCTTTAGTTACGTTACTGGTGGTAATTGCAAAGGATGCAACTATGTTAAAAATGTAATTCTGTATGCAGCCTGTATGCTGAAAAGTTATTAAGATGATAAAAAACGCTGGTGTTTAATATTTTGGAGTTGTCTTTTTTTAATTGAGTCCTGTCTGGTGCACTCGCAACTCCAACAATTGCCTGTGTGCTTGTCAAATCAACAGTTCATACTTTGTGTGTGTGTGTAAAGGTTTTGCTAACCTTTAGGTTCTCTTTAGTTTCATTTTTCCTATGTGAACGTATTCTGTTGGCAGTTCAGTGACTGGCCAGTAGATGTCACTATAGAAAAGGGTAAAGGTTTTTCATGCCCCAGTGAAAGTGTTAGCCAGCTAGGCTGGGTCCTTAGCAAGCTAGGCTGGGTCCTTTTTCCCATAGGGGAGTAGTTCCCTAGAGGTTATAAAAAGGGATGTTGCCATGTGTTCTGTCTCTGGTCCAGTGCACCCATTGGAAGTGGGTTGTGCTGCTTGGGCTGAGGTGAAGGTAGGCCTCAGTATAGAAGTTAGTGAGTATCAGGTCAGAAACTAAAATAGGTCACTCTAGGTGTGACAGATAGTTTCGGGAAAGTTAGTGAGCAGCTAAGTCTCCAACGAGGAGTTAGTGAAGGGTTAGCAATCTGCGGTGACATTGCTGCCAGATTAGGGACTCAAGTGGTTAGTCTCAGGGATAGAGAGATCCTTGGAGTGTAAAAACAGCTGTGAGATCGCCTTCAATGGTGAATGTGCACCAAAAGCAGGAAAGGTGGCTCAATTCACACTGACTAACAAATGATCAGACAGTATCTGTGAGTAATACAATTGTGTAAATGACCTGCTGCCACTACTTGCTTCATGAAGTGTACCACCAGTTCAATAAATGTTCTGCTGCTTTAAAGACTCACTGGCACCCAAAGTTTATTTGTTCAATAGTGAATACTGCGTGTGCTTATACCAATGTGGTAATCCCTTCCTCCATACCATAAGCGAGGGCCCCACCTGAGGATAAAAAGTCTAATTATATTGTGCCTACCGGGAGTTGCTGGGAGTTGGACCCCTTGCCCGGGTACCGAAACCAGTGGATAGTAACCCAAGGGAAGGTTTACACACACATATTTATATATTGTGACAACTTGACCTAGGGGTAACTGGGGCAGTGTCTTGGTGACACTTTCCAGAGTATTTTAGGGTAAACAAAGCAGTCAAAGAAGTTGCTCTTCTTAAAGGCAAGTGCCTGCAGTTTATTCTTTGGTAAAAAGCACACAAAGAAATTAAACTACAGTTGGGTGGCTTTCCCAAAACCATCTTAACAGCAAAATAACCAAAATATATAACATAATCACTGGTAACCAGTACCTTTCCTGTGCAGTTCAGCTCCTGCTCTCTCTCTCTCTCTCTCTCTCACTCTGAGGTGGGAGAGGTCCCACCTCCCAAGGTCAGTCAGTTACTTTAGCTGCAGCAAATACCTTGCAGCTTTGGTCTGTATTAATTATTATGTTCCAGGATGTTGTATTATATAACACCCTGGGAGAAACATATCGCTCATCTATAACTAACCCAGCTGCTTTGTTACAATATATATGCGAGGCAGAAACAAATGGTATTGAAAGTCTTTTATAAAATGCTTGCACGTCTAATTAACATTAGTGAAACTTTGACAGCGTTCGGCTGGCGAGATGCAGCTTTGCATTTTAGTGAGTATGCATAGTGGTAGTGAATTTGCAAATGGCAAAGTGGCACAAAGTGAGTTGAAGCCTTCACAGGTGAAAATTCACCCTTTTGTGAATTTGCCCCAGTGAGTGAATACTGGTGCAATGCGTAATTTCCATTTTTACTATAATACTGTTTTTTTCTAGAATTTCATTAGCTTTCCTCCTATCACAATCCTGTGCAAATTAGAATGCCTAACCACTAAGGCCAGGTTATAATTTAATACAGACATTTAACTTAAACCTGTTGAAATGTATAATGCAAGCTGCATCCATGTCATTATGACTTTCATGGGGGCAGCCCATTAGAGTTTTCCATCAGTAACCTATGGTAGACTTTGGCATTTACTTTGCTTCTTGCAGTTGACAGAATAAGGCTAATTACTGATCAGATGCTATGGGTTACTGTCCAGGTGCACATTTTCCCAAGTTTTATGAAAGGAGCCTGATGATTGTCAAGCATGTATTGCCCAATAAAATAATTATTAAACCCAAGGGCCTAGGGGGATCTGAGTTATTCTTGTCCCACAAATCTGCCCCTCCAAATCTAATAACAACAGGTAGACGATAAATAGATATAATAACAAATCCTCTATTTGTCTTTTTATCTCATGGTTGAGCCTAAACAGCATTAGCAAATCTGCATTCATCAATAATATTGCATGCAAAAGGCTTGAGGCATTGCACATTGTTGTGTTAAAATCTTGCATTAATCCATATTTCAAAGTTTTAAAATCACAACATTGAACAGTTATCCATAAGTCTGCTGTGATTGGATTGTCAGTTTGGAAATAAAGGAAATATCTGTATCCATATTTGCATATGCAAAGCTATTGCAGTCATTAGATGCTTAAAATATAATCCATCACAGTATTATATGAATGCATTGTCTACCCTCTTATGGTTTGACCTTAATTTTAAATATATTTTCTAATCTAAAAGAATGTCCTCTTGTTAAATCATGATCCTTTCAACAATAAATCTATAGAGGTGTTGTGAATTTATATTGTATAAGTTGATTATCATTTAAATAAAGGTATCAAATAAACTGAACAAACATACAGTATAACTCAAACTGATCATAGAATTCCCATTTAATGCCTTTATATCCTTCTCTATTCTTCAAGTACTCAAATAACATGCTCATATTGTAGGACAACTTCTGTTATCTGTCCGTTCAATGGAGTGTCAAATGATTATTCTTTGCAGACCTAATTGTAGGTGTGGGATCAAGAGGCATTTTAATACAACAATTATGTGCTAGCTGAAAATATTGTTGCTGCCAAGATATAATTTTGGGTGAATCTGTGGTATTATTAATGTATCCTCCAGAATGACAGAGTGAAATGTAATAAATAGCTGATCTTTTTACCAGTACAGCACTAAACAAAGCCTTTAACATAAATGGCACTCTGTTGGACTGTATCTGTTCTGCTTTCAGCACCTGTGACAGATGGTCCACAAAATAAAATCTAGTCCAGTCATCATTATTGTGTAATTTTCACATCCCTCTGCAGTAGTCACAGATGGCACTCACACAGTTATGTAAGCCTGTGAATGCACAGATCTCCAAGTCACTATCTGTTTCACTGTTTAACAAGTACTTGCCTTGCATTGTTTTAAGCTTTCAAATATGTAAATAGTCTAGTATAAAAAATGCTGCATCTAAGTGTGTTTTACCCCAGCAGAGAAAGTAATTGTGCACACATATTGCATCGGATTTGCATCATTTGAATTGAATTGTATGGGGTTTGAAGTTTAAAACCTGAGCCTCTGGAACAAAAGGAGGACAAGTTATTTTACATGATACTGCTGAATCCCTCTATACACTGGCTGAGAGCAAACAAACCTTCAGCAGGTCAACAAGCAATTCAACCTCAAATAAATTCCTTCCTGAGCCTGAAATCGGAAACCCATTATTCAACCGCATCTAAGAACCAGCAATGTTATACTCCCACGGTGCATTGTTATTATTTTCTTTATGACTGACAAATGTAATTTTTATCAAAATATCCTGAATGCATTTATAACATAACGTATTTCTGCATCTTTCCAAGAAAACATGAGGGCTCATTCATAAATGCAAGTGCAGTGTAAAAGTACAATTTCAAATGTAGCTAGCCATGTATTTTCCTTCAATGTAGCATTGTTCTCACAATTCCAGTGTAATGGCAGGTGTTGCATCTGATGTTATTGTGTCTGATGCATCAAAATGTACTTGCATGTGATTCTTCAGTACTGACATGGAGGTCACAGCTGTGCCTGAATTAATACAAGTGCAGGAAGTGCATTTAAGAAAAATAAGTTTTAATGCATGATGTCAATATGTGCAACATTATCTTTGTGTAGGCATGTTTAATGTATCAATCAGTAGAATTCGAATGCAGGACAAATCCACAGCAGTATTCTTAACTGCAAAACCTTTTATTGGGAATGTACAACACACAACATGTTTCGGGCTAGGCCCTTTATCAAGTGCACAGGAACATACAAGGTGTGGGTATTTAAGCATTTTATGACCTTTCACCTCATGTGATGCATTATGGGTATGTCAAAATTGGTCTTAATTAAAACCATTTAAAACAATTAAATCAATTAATATGCATAACATCAACAATTTTTCAGTGTCCATAGAATTCGGTTGAAATCCACCAATTTGTGAAATATTCGTGTAGTGAAAATACTAAAACCTTTTAAAATTTAACCCTATTTGAGACAAAAATAAAAATAAAAATAAAAGAGTCCATTTCTCCATTTCCACTTGTCGCCAGGCCAATACTTCAACAGTCTAGCCTATACGTAAAGGAAACTGCCGTTAGGCCTATCCAGGCACTAGCTATAGAAAATGTTGGCACTCACGCATTATTGTTACATTAATAGTGGTTTAAAACATTGTTGCTTTCCAGGTTAATAAATACTTTTGTATAATGTTGTTACTTTGTCAACATTGTTATATTTACTTATAATCGCAACATAATGTAGCCAGCAAGTAATTTTGGTCTCCTGTATCAAAACTCACCATTGCTTGATACGGCAGGAGATCCGTAAAGACTAGCTGACTGTCAGTATCTCCTGTAGAAGAAATAAGTAGTTAATACTCTAAAACTTCAAATTTACAAGAAGCATGCTAGATTTAGTTGTTCATTCATCCCTTTAGGGAAAACACATAGACCACAAAGTTAGTGGTGCAGGTGGCAAAGGGCATTAGTTTTATTTCTTTACCTGTTATAGGGTGGTTTATATTAGCTCCTTTTATGATTGAGTTGCAGCAGTTGCAACTCATACAGGGAAAAGTTCCGATCTTAGGTGTGCCCTTAAATATATTGATTTTATTATCAGGGCCTGAAGTGGGACATAATATATCACGCAAGGTTTTACCCCTTTTGTAAGCAAAGCGTGGCGGGTTCGAAAAGATTGCTCCATACTTGGGATCAAGTTGCAGTAATGGCCAGTATTTTTTGATTACATTTTCAATATTTTTGCTCCGTCTATCATATTTACTGATAACGGTTAATCTGTCAGTATCTCTTAATTTCTGCTTACTACTCAACAGGTCCTGACGGGATAATTTTTGAACTTCATTGTTAACCTGGGACAATTTGCCCTTAGGATATCCTCTTTCTAGAAACCTTTTAGTTAACTCATTTGCTGCCTCTTTATAGGCCGTGTCAGTGGATGCTATTTTCCGCGCCCTCATGTATTGGCCCTTGGGAATAGCATTCAATGTTTGGGGGTTATGAAAGCTCTTTTTATGTAAAAGGTTATTCCTATCCATCTTTTTCCTGTACAAATTTGTACTTAGTACATTGTTTGTTAGTTTTATACTAATATCAAGGAAGTTGATTTCACAATCAGAAGCCTCCATTGTAAATTTGACCGTATGGTGTGCTTCATTAGCCATTCTCACCATCTCCTCAAATTTATCCACGGTTCCTTCCCAAAATATTAGTATATCATCCACATATCTATGATATTGTTTTATGTACTGCAAATATGGATCTCTAAGAAACAGCTTTTTTTCAAGTTCGTAAACAAAGAGGTTGGCAAAAGAAGGAGCGACCGCTGAACCCATTGAGGTACCTTGCTTCTGCCAGTAAAAAGAATCCATATGTTTGAAGTAATTCTTTTTGAGTACAATCTCAAGGCAATCCAAAATAAAGTAAATCTGTGCATGAGGTATAGTGGTTTCAAGCAGAGCCTCCTCTATACATTTAATTCCCTCATCCTGAGGAATAGAGGTAAAAAGGCTTTGGATATCTATACTGCACAGCAAGGTACCTGGGTTAACATTCAAATGTATGTAATGAATCTACGTATTTTGAAAGGGGTTCAAGTACTGACCCGATGCCGGACACTATTCACAAGACCCTTGAAAAACCCCCGGGTAGACCAATAGTGTCCGGCATCGGGTCAGTACTTGAACCCCTTTCAAAATACGTAGATTATCACCTTCAAAAATTGGTTGCAAATATTCCAACATGTTTAAAAGACACAAAAGAACTGTTAATTAAATTGAACCAAAATTTGAAGACTATTGAAGTATTGGCCTGGCGACAAGTGGAAATGGAGAAATGGATTTTTATTTTTGTCTCAAATAGGGTTAAATTTTAAAAGGTTTTAGTATTTTCACTACACGAATATTTCACAAATTGGTGGATTTCAACCGAATTCTATGGACACTGAAAAATTGTTGATGTTATGCATATTAATTGATTTAATTGTTTTAAATGGTTTTAATTAAGACCAATTTTGACATACCCATAATGCATCACATGAGGTGAAAGGTCATAAAATGCTTAAATACCCACACCTTGTATGTTCTTGTGCACTTGATAAAGGGCCTAGCCCGAAACATGTTGTGTGTTGTACATTCCCAATAAAAGGTTTTGCAGTTAAGAATACTGCTGTGGATTTGTCCTGCATTCGAATTCTACTGATTGACTCTATTGGGGGATCAACACAGGATACCCCGCAGGATAACCTATCAAGCAAACAAACGGTGAGCTGCAGTCCATTTCTTTATATAATAGAATGTTTAATGTATCCAATTTAATGGATTGAGAGCTGAAAAGCAGGAAGTTGTGTTCTGTTCTGTTATGCTTGTCATCCAGTCACTCCAGCCTTTATAGATTACATTTTTGGCTAATTAGTTATATTAGAAACTTTTTTTTATTGTATACAGTTTATATTTTTACACAGAACTGTTACTTTTTTGTTTTAGAAAAAAGGTACACACAAAAGAACATCACATTCATTAAAACCCCTCCTTTTTTACGCTTTTTCTTTTTTAGCAGAAGAAGTATCAGTTGTATCAGGTGATAATGCTAGGTCTATGTTGGCCTATTGAGGATCCAATGGATCATTCAGTATTCATATTGCACCTAGGACAATAAGTGTTGAATGCTCTGTAGGAAAAGGAATTTTCTTTGTGTTTTTGAAGGTCTGGTGAATTAGTTTGTCCTGCTTCTTGATCCCTGGTGGGAGTTTTACATTCTGCAAGGCATGGGAGTATCCAGTTAGCTGCAAAATTGTTGTAAATTGGATGATGATCTTGTGGGCTAAAATAATAAATGGTACAGTTGGGGCTTTAATCAGTTATATATGCTTTACTGTTGATACTTCCAGGTTTTGAAACAGAATGACTATATTGTCATCAATTGTCATCATTAGGATGTGCAGGCCCCCAATATTTTTCTCCTGTATAGCTCTCTCAGCATATATTATATTTTTGAGTTTTCTGATCTAAAACATGACCATTGCATTATTTAATATAAAAAATAAGCAAAAATAAATATCATGTGATTTACAGCCAAAGCCTTTGGTTACAATGAACAATAAACATCAACAATTCTATGCACACGAGGAATACATTATTGATCAACCAATGTCACATTCTAACTTTTTTTAAAAAATAGAAACTGGATAGGTGTTCTAGGCAGTCCTAAGTTTCCCAGTCTTACTCTCTAATTATTTTGTATTAGCTTCTCTGAAACAAGGCAGCTGCCTCTGGCATACATTGCTATGTAATTTTCTCATTTAAGCATATCTATATATGTTTTAAAAATGCAACATCCACAGGCATATGCTTTTCAGAAATATATATATTAATTGTATTATATCAAGAGCCATTATCTTCTATGTTTCTACATCAATGCTTTATTTCAAGGATCAGTGCATCCTGACCCAGTAGCTAAATACTTTACTCTAAGAGAATTATGACTAGAAAACTCTTTGCTTTTCACATTTTGGATCTTAATTTTACAATATATTATTACTGGTATTCAGTGACTGAGATGAGGTTGAATGCCTTAGGAGAAGGTTATGCAAAATGCTGTAGAAAACACATTTGCTAAAAGTTATGTTAACGGTTATCTAGACAAAGAACATATTTGCTACAAATAAAATTTGAAAAAGTCCTTTGAAACTTTTCCATAGTCGCTGGCAAATATTACATTGAGCATTTTTAATAAGGTTAACATTAATACCGGCTCTGGAGTTAATTTTTTTGTCTATGGAGTCTATAGGGGATAGCCTTTCCTTAATTTGGAGCTTTCTGGATAACAGGTTTCAGGATCCCATACCTGTGTATATACACATACCATATGTGTGTGTGTGTGTGTATGTGTGTGTGTGTGTACATAGTTATATAATACTTGGAGGGCATACATATTTATATTAAATATAAAATAACATTTGGAGCAAGTTGGCCTATATGGTATAATGGTTATTAAAAGGTTTAACCTATAAAAAGTTTCAGTCCAGTAAACCAAATGGTACATAGAGTGGTGTATTATTCAATTGCTAAAACAGAATCTACCTGAACCAAAAAAAAATGCACTGCTTGGAAATGTGGATAATGAATACATTTTCTTCATGAAAAACTATCTAGATTTCTATCTTACTATTCATATTAGTAACAAATTAATTTCATCTTCATTTAATTAGATAAGAATATCCTCCCTCACCGTTTTCAACTCTGGCTATATCTTTTAGCTGTGTATTGTATTGTGATATTATGGTAGATGTGCTCAGTAAAACACATGTTGATTGTGTTTTGGGGTAATCGTTGTTCATTTTATGTTAGCTTTATATACAATAGAGCCACTAGGGTGCATAATGGTCCATGCAGTATATATAATACATGTGCACACTGATTGGTACATTGTGCAAAGTGCCTCAGGCCTTTGCTTTCCGTTTCAGAGAGCTGAGGTCTGTGGCTCCCTTCACTAATACAGTGTTGACTGTTACAAAGTGCTGTATTCGTGTAGAGTGGACAGGTGGGAGCAGTCGGTAACTTGCCCCCTTACAACAAATTGCTGAAACTGCTCCTGCAGTTCTGCATCCTCTTTTTTGAGCTTTTTTCCAAATCACATTTATTTAATGCTAAAAATTGTGGATTATACGAATTGATATAAACCACAAAAATGTGTAATTTATTAATCGTTAAAACCACAAAACACACCTTGAAAAAGGTTTTAGACCATAACCGAAATGTCGAATCAAATATACACACACACACGGGGGTAGATTTATCAAAGAGTGAAGTTAGAGATCTCCACAGTCCGCAGAGTGAAATACCACCTCTCTCCATTCATTTCAATGGGATTTTTAAAGGCGTATTTATCAAAGAGTGATAGTAAAAGTTCACCATAAATCACTGATAAATCTACCCCTTGGGATCTTCTACCCAAAAATCCATTATTTGGAAAGCTCTGAATTACAAGAAGGCCAACTCTTATAGATTCCATTTCAATCAAATAATCATAACTATGTATGAATATATAAAAATGGATCATATAATAACCTCTCTAATGCTTTATTTACCAGTAGGTCTTTCTAGTTGACACAAAGAAGATGTGGAATTCTCTCCCTGAATCAGTTGTACAGGCTGATACATTAAATAGCTTTAAGAAGGGGTTGGATGGCTTATTAGCAAGTGAGGGAATTCATGGTTATGGAATAGTGATGGGCGAATTCGCGAATCCGCGAATTTCGCGCTAAATTCGCGAAACGGTGAAAAATTCGCGAAACGGCGCCGGAGTCTCGTTTTTGACGCCGGCTCCCGTTTTTGATGCCGGCGTCCGTTTTTTCGAAAAAAAATTTTTTTTTGGGATGTTGGGGTAGGAGCAATTCTATCTCAGAGACTACCATGTTATGGAAAGTTGCACCCCTGGCATTCTTTTCCAAAAAGTTTTATCCTCCTAACCAGAACTAAGATGTGGGAAATTGTGAACTTCTAGCAGAAAAACTGGCCCAGGAGGAATGGAGACACTTATTGGAAGGCTCTACAGTTCCAGTGATAATCTGGAATACATCCAAACTCTTAAACCCCAGACAGGCTTGGTGGGCATGCTACTTTTCTCGGTTCAACTTTGTCATAACTTTCTATCCTGGCTCCAGGAATAAGAAGGCTGATGCGCTCTCTAGAAACTTTCTTCCTGAAGATCCCTGTGTCGAAGATGCTGAACCCATTGTGCCTGCAGCAAAAATCGTATCTGCCTTAATTCCCTCAGTGGCTTCACAGTTGTTACCTGCATAATCATCAGCTCCTCCTAACACTCCCTAAGGGGTTGCATATGTCCCTCCTGAACTCTGTCATTCCATCCTCTGCCAGTCTCACAGCTCCAAGCAGGCTGGTCATCCTGGGATTCATAAGACAACAGACCTGTTGTCTCGCCTTGTCTGGTGGCTTTCCTTTCGGAAGGACATTAAAGATTTTGTATCTTCCTGTGCGACTTCCTGTGCTGCATCGAAGTCTGGACATTCTCCTCCTAAGGGATTACATCTACCTCTACCCATACTCTCTCGACCCTGGAACCATTTAGCCATGGAATTTATCGTGGATCTTTCTGTTTCCCTGGGGCACACAGTCATCTGGGTGGTGGATAGATTCAGTAAGATGGCCCATTTCATACCCCTACATAAGCTACCCTTAGCTCTGGAACTGTCTAAACTCTTCATTCAACATATTCAACATATTTTTCGTCTTCATGGATTGCCAGCTGAGATTGTGTCCGATGGGGGGTTTCACAGTTTGTTTCAAAATGTTGGTGATCTTTGTGCAAGGCTCTTAATATTTCTCTTCAGTTTTCTTCTGCCTACCAACCTCAGTCTAATGGTGCTGCTGAACGTGTTAACCAAGCACTTGAACAGTTCCTGCGATGTCATGTTTCTTTGTGCCAAGACGATTGGTCTGATCTGCTCCCATGGGCTGAATTTGCTCACAATAATGCTGTGCATGCTTCTTCGGAAAGATCTCCCTTCTTCTGTGTTTTTGGTCAACATCCTCTGGCTTTTCCTCAAGATTTACTGCTCACCAATGTTCTTGCAGCTAATAACCAAGTTGCTCATATGTCAGCCATCTGGCATGCTACAAGAGCCAATTTAGAGAAAAGTTCCATCTCTCAAAAGAATTTTGCTGACAAGAAAAGAGTTCCTGCTCCCCAGTATTCCCTCCAAGATAGGGGTTGGCTGTCTACCAGGAATATTCACCTCAAGATTCCTACTCCCAAGCTTGGTCTCAAATTCATCTGTCCTTTTCCAATTATCGAGATCATCAATACAGTTGCAGTCTGTCTTCAGCTACCTCCTGAGATGCGGATTCCAAGTGTTTCCCATGTGTCCCTCCTTAAACCAGAGGAGACCTCTTCCTCTCCCGCTCCTATTCTTGTTGATGGTCACCAGGAGTTCGAAGTGGACATGGACAGTTGTTTCTCTTATTTACTGCATTTTTCTAAACTTCTCAACTTCCTATCAACATTTTAAAACTAATTTCCATGGAAAGATCCCTCATCCGGAAATCCTTTCTCATATATTCTGTCTCATATATTCTTTTCCCTTTTCTGTTATTTTGTTGTTTTTGAATGATAGTTTTTGATGCTTTTACCTACGAATGAACACAAGAAGTACAGGTTTCAGAAACTTATTTCATGGTATACCTTTGTCTCCTGAAAGCTTTTAGCTTCCGCTGCTTTAAATAGAATTACTTTCAGCCACTTTTCTGATAAATGGTTACATTTGCAGCTACTTACATGTCAGCCTTAGATTACTTGCTTGGCCTAGTGATTGCATCCAAGATATAAATCCAACTCCTTGTCTACTCTCTGTTTGTGCAGGAATATCTATGATCATTAACCTACATCCAGTAGCTGAATGTCAGCTATGAAATGTTTCTATATTTATGGGATTTGGGAGCAAAGGGGGAAAGGCTTTTACTTCTACTTTCAAGACAATCAGACAAAAATCTATTATTAGCATTTTTTTAAATAAATATAGAGACAGAGTGCAGAGTTTCTTTGATGCCATGCATGCAGGAATCAGATTTATCTGTGTAGCTTGAAGGAGAGCTTTTATAGATTTGGGTATTAATTTAAATAAAGCTGTGTGTGGAACTACTGTATGAAAGTAAATGTTGAACTTGGAATTTAAAGTGTCTGAAATGACTGATTTCAGATCTACAGATGAAGCCACTTGGATTTGTGAGTTAAATGTGTCATGACTCAGGGTTAATTGAAGAAACTGTGTTATCTAAAGTCATCTTAACTCATTTAATGCATTTAACCTTTTCATTAGCATACCAAAGCTCCATTGTTCACAATGGTGAATGCTTTAATTAGGTGGGATGTTGTGACGCAGTTTTCTGTGTTAAATGAGATAAATGGGATATCTGTGTTTAGTTATTCTGTGTCAAACAGACAAACCAAAGTGGCTGCATCTGTATTACGTGCCTGCCTACTCTACTGCACGAAAGTTGTATTATTAGATTGTATAGATTATATTTCTTATATTCAATAGAGCTATACCAGAACATCTCCCCAAACACAGTTTTCAACCATCATCATTTTGAGCACTTCTGTAGACAATTTGGTGAATCAGCGCACAGCCTCTTACCACATGTAGGGGCAAATTCACTAAGAATCGTAGTTGCGCCAGGCGCTAATTCGCCGCACTTCGCCAGGCGTATTTTCGCCAGCCCTCCGCAAATTCACTAAAATCCGAAGTTGCGCACAGGGGTAGCGTAAGTTTGCGAAGTTGCGCTAGCGTTATTTCGCCAAGCCAAGCGAAGTTTCGCTAGCGATGGTTAATTTGCATACGGCGCCAAATTCAAATTTCAATGGAGGAATACGTATCAGCACTACAAATGCCTAGAAAACCTTCAAGCAAATAAAAGCAGTAGCACACCTGGTCTCTCAGAATCCTCACCGGTGCTTGGGGTTAAAGGAATAGTTCAGTGTGAAAATAAAAACTGGGTAAATAGATAGGCTGTGCAAAATAAAAAATGTTTCTAATATAGTTAGTTAGCCAAAAATGTAATATATAAAGGCTGGCGTGAACAGATGTCTAATAAAACAGCCAGAATCCAAGTTCCTGCTTTTCAGCTCTATAACTCTGAGCTAGTCAGCGACTTGAAGGGGGGCCACATGGTACATTTCTGTTCAGTGAGTTTGTAATTGACCCTCAGCATTCAGCTCAGATTCAAAAGCAACAGAAATGACCCATGTGGCCCCCCCTCAAGTCTCTGATTGGTTACTGTCTGGTAGCCAGGGCAACCAGTCAGTGTAAACAAAGAGAGTTGAAAAGCAGGAAGTAGTGATCTGACTGACTTGTTATACATGAAATCACTCCAGCCTTTATACATTACATTTTTGGCTAACTAACTATATTAGAAACATTTTTTATATTGCACAGCCTATCTATTTACCCAGTTTTTATTTTTACACTGAACAATTCCTTTAAAGGAGGACGGCACCTCCAACAAATGCTCAATAAGATGAAACTCCAGCACACGAATGCTTAAGGGTTCATAACTCGTGTTTATTGTCAATGCCAAACAGGAAACAACGTTTCGGGGGCGTACCCCTTCGTACCCCTGACGAAGGGGTACGCCCCCGAAACGTTGTTTCCTGTTTGGCATTGACAATAAACACGGGTTATGAACCCTTAAGCATTCGTGTGCTGGAGTTTCATCTTATTTAGAAAACCTTCAAAACATCAAATAAAAATTTTATTTTGCCCTACACATGTGCCCACTGTCTAGGTAAGTTGCCATGAGTCAGGAAATCTAGGGGGGAAGGAGGGGAGCCCCAAAAATATTTGCGATCTTTTTGAGCCTATCACCCATCATGTAGAAAACACGCCAGCGTTTTTTGGGACTTAGAAAAAAATGTGACTTTTTTGGAAACAATCCCTATCTACTCTATTGCGCTTCGCCAGGTCTGAGGTGGCGAAGGAAGTCTAGCGTAAAAGGTAGCGTTGCAGTACACTGCGCAAGTTAGTGAATTTGCGTAATTACGTCGCTAGCGAAAATTCGCCTGGCATAAGGGTGCGAAGTAACACTAGCGAATTTACGCCAGCGTTCGTTAGTGAATTTGCAAAGTACCGAAAATGCCAAACGCTAGCGAATTGACGCTAGCGTTCGGCGCTTCGGCGCTTAGTGAATTTGCGCCGTAGTGAATGCATCTATCCTTTATTAATGGATGTACCGCAATCCAAAATATCAGCATATAGATAAGAGAAAAGAGAGCACTCCAATGCAGATTATCTGCTTGTAATTTTCATTTATTGCAAACAGCTATACACTACATATTTCATGTTAAAAACATGTTGTGTATAGCAGTTTGCAATAAATGGAAATCACAAGCGGTTAATCTGCATTGTAGTGCTCTCCTTTCTCTCATCTATATGCTGACATTTTGAGCACTAATACTATATGACTTAGTAAAAGTTTCTGTTTGAAAACATAGAAAGACATATAAATAGACATATTTCAGCATATAATAGCAGTTGTTAAAGACTACAATCTATATATTAGATTTAACTTTACTAACTATAGCATTTACGTAGCCTTTAACCATCAGTCTATATATAAATTTATATTATTATGAAAAGTGCTACGACACCTAGCTGCCAAACATCAAATTTTGCAAATAAGGGTATGAATTTAAAGTTGATCCTCCTTTTGCTTCTACAAAAATGTCCACTTTTCTATGAAGGTTTTCCACTAGACATTGGAACATTTTTGCTGGGATTTGAATTATGTACAGATCTTCCTTAATGTGCCTTTTAAATGGATGCTAAAAAATAGAAAACTTGAAATTGTCATACTATACTGTAATATTGTGGTTTCCTTTCATGAGAATAAGACGCACAAGGCCATTATTATTATGTATTAAAATTATGTATTAAGGCAGATACTTAACTTCATTTACTTTTACTTAATTTTTCAGGATTCATTGAGGTCTGGCATAGTGCAGAGAGACTGGCAAATTGATAACGGGGTGCCGGTATTCAAAAAGAAATCCCGTTCTCAGCTTCAAAACTATAGGCCAGTTGGTCTGATGTCAGTGGTTGGAAAGCTTTTCAAAATGTTAATAAAGGATAAGATACTGGACTTCATAGCAAATCATAATACCATGAGTTTGAGCCAGCATGATTTTATGCGTAATAGATCTTGCCAGACTAACTTAATTTCTTTTTATGAGAAGGTAAGCAGGGACCTTGATTCTGGGATGGCAGTGGATGTGATTTACTTAGACTTTGCTAAAGCATTTGATACAGTGCCATACAGAAGGTTACTGGTTAAATTAAGAAAGTTGGCCTGGAACATAGTACTTGTACCTGGATAAAGAACTGGCTAATAGAGTGGTGGTAAATGGAACATTTTCTAATTGGACTAGTGTTGTTAATGGAGTACCACAAGGCTCTGTACTAGGTCCCTTGCTTTTCAACTTATTCATTAATGACCTGGAAGTGGGCATTGAAAGTACTGTTTCTATTTTTGCAGATGATACTAAATTCTGCAGAACTATAGGTTCCATGCATGATGCTGCCACTTTGCAGAGTGATTTGTCTAAGTTGGATAACTGGGCAGCAAACTGGAAAATGAGGATCAATGTTGATAAATGCAAGGTTATGCATTTTGACAGAAATAATATAAATGCAAGTTATACACTAAGGGGCCGATTCACCAAGGGTCGAATATCAAGGGTTAATTAACCCTCGATATTCGACTAGGAATTGAAATCCTTTGACTTCGAATATCGAAGTAGAAGGATTTAGCGCAGAAAATTCGATCGAACGATCGAAGGATTATTCATTCAATCGAACGATTAAATCCTTCGAATTGAGCGATTCGAAGGATTTTAATCCAACGATCGAAGGAATATCCTTCGATCAAAAAAAGTTAGCCAAGCCTATGGGGACTTTCCCCATAGGCTAACATTGACTTCGGTAGCTTTTATCTGCCGAACTAGGGGGTCGAAGTTTTTTTTAAAGAGACAGTACTTTGACTATCGAATGGTCGAATAGTCGAACGATTTTTAGTTCGAATCCTTCGATAGTCGTAGTCGAAGGTCGAAGTAGCCCATTCATTGGTCGAAGTAGCCCAAAAAAACTTCGAAATTCGAAGTTTTTTAACTTCGAATCCTTCACTCCAAGTTATTGAATCGGCCCCTAAATGTTGGGAGTTTCCTTAAATGAGAAGGATCTTGAGGTTTTTGTAGATAACAAGTTGTTCTGGACAGTGTCATGATGTGGCTACTAAAGCAAATAAAGTTCTGTCTTGCATAAAAAAGGGCATAAACTCAAGGGATGACATAAGGCCACATTTGGAGTATGCAGTGCAGTTTTGGACTCCAGTTCTTAAGCAGGATATAAATGAGCTGGAGAGAGTGCACAGAATTGCAACTAAACTGGTTAGAGGGATGGATGGAAGACTTAAATTATGAGGGTAGACTGTCATGGTTGGGGTTGTTTTTTCTGGAAAAAAGGCACTTGCGAGGGGACATGATTACTCTTTACAAGTACATTAGAGGATATTATAGAGAAATTGCAGGGGACCTTTTTACTAGGGATGTAGCGAACTGCCGTTTTGGTGTTCGCGAACGCCGTTCGCGAACACTGGCAAAAATGCGAACAGTTCGCGAACTTCGAACACCCGCAAAATCGTTCGATTCGAACGATCGAAGGATTTTAATCGTTCGATCGAAGGATTTTCGTTCGAATCGAACGATCGAAGCCATTCGATCGAATGCTTTCATTCGATCGAATGGCTTCGATCGTTCCATTCGAATGAAAATCGCTCGATTTTAGCGGTCGAAGGAATCGAATGGTCGAATGGTCGAACGATTTTTCTTCGAATCGAACGCGAACTCCAATTGGCGAACGTCGCGCGACGTTCGCGAACATTCGGCGGACGCGAACAGTCGAAGTTCGCGCAAACTAGTTCGCCGGCGAACAGTTCGCTACATCCCTACCTTTTACCCATAAAGTGGATCACCGTACCAAAGGTCACCCCTTCGGACTAGAAAGAAAGAGCTTTCATTTGAAGCAACGTAGGTGGTTCTTTACAGTGAGGACAGTGAGGTTGTGGAATGCACTGCCGGGTGATGTTGTGATGATTTCTTGGACATATATAATATCAAAGGCTATTGTGATACTAAACTTTATATTTAGTATAGATATGGGTATATATAATTTATGTGAAAGTATGGAGGGGTGTGAGTATGAATGCTGGGTTTTCATTTGGAGGGGTTGAACTTGATGGACTTTGTCTTTTTTCAACCCAATTTAACTATGTAACTATGTAACTGAGGCGGTATAGCTTACTGCAGAGATCACGAGTGCTGACAACCCTTACATAACCCCTGGAGATGCTTGTTGCTAATGGTGTGGCTCCCAACACATAAAGGGCATTTTTGGAATGCAGTGCACTGTGAAGTTTTTGTATGAGAATCAAACTAGTCCCCATAACATCTCAATGCATTTTAAAAGCACGCCCTTCAGTGCTCATTAAAGAAACATTTCTCCCCCTGGTCTGGCTGCTCAAGGAACCTTGCAGTGGTTAAAAAACACAGCACAAGGTGTAGAGTTCAGTGTAGCGAGGTATACTTCAGCCTTATACTGAGGCTGGGGGGGGTTTACTAAAACTCAATTGTTCTCATTTTTAAGAAAACACAAATAGACTTGTTTACATAAATGTCAGTCACTTATCAAAAGTTCTAAAAAGGAAAAAAGGATAAATGGGAAAAAGCCACAGAAAAGTCATGAAAACTACAACTTTTTTGCTTTGTTACATAACTACGACTTCACAATGCTGCATAAACCAGTTCCAAGCCAATTTGGAGAAACCACACATCTCACAAACCCAAGCAGAGTTTCCTGGTGCTCAGTGGTAGGGGAATCGGCAACCACCCAGCCAAGGTACGTAGAAGGATCACCGGCACACAGGAGTTTGGTTAAGCAGGGCAAACGTTGCACTGCATTTAATAAAATTGCAAGGGCTTGCCCTGCTTAACCAAACTCCTGTGTGCCGGTGATCCTTCTGCATATAAGCCAGTGTCAAACCACCCGAAAACCATCAAGCAAAGAAATATATTTCAGTTGGGGACAGCTGCCATTGACTTCTATATGATTTCAACATGTTTTAGCAGGAATATTTTCAGATTCAAAAGTGTTGCAGTTTTAAAATAAATTGTGGAAAAGTCACACTTTTTTTCACAACTTTTTGGGGGTTTTGTCAACAAAAAGCCCAACCCAAAAAAAGTTGCTGTTTAGTAAAATGGCCCCTTACTGTCTGCCATAGAGCCATCATTTAGCCATGCAACTTAGGGGATGGGTTGATGCAGTCTGGGTGCTGGCAACAAATAATGTAATAGTCTCAGGAATTACAACACTCAACATGTCTTGTGAAAATAAAAATATTTTTTTTTTTTTCAAATTAAATTTTGGGTCAATGTCCTGGGCTGCTTTCCATTGTCTTTCAGTGTAAACAAATGAGTAACAGAAGTTGCTCTCTTAAAGGCAAGTGTCTGGAGTTTATTCTATTACACCGTCTTTGGTAACAGGCACACAAAAATAAAAATGAAAAACAAGGTAAAATAAACCCTAGCACCAGAGCACTTGCCAGCCTAACTGCAGTTGTGTGGCTTTCCCAACTCCAACTGAACAGCAAAAACAAACAAAGTTATTACAATCACTGGTATCCAGCAGGGCCATTTTAATAAGTGGGTAAAGGAGGCATCTGCCCAGGGTTCATTTATTTTGGGGGCCTACTGACTTGCACTTACTCTTTTCCAGAGGGATAAGAGTAGCTCATTGGCCTCTTACCACACACAGTCCTCCACTGGTCCACCACCTGCCGCAGTCTACCTCCACAAACTTTCCGGTCATATTTTATTTAAAAAGCGATCAATGACTTACTGAGTGGTGCAACTTTTCTTGGAGAAGGGATGGGAGGGTCACTGGTTTGTAGCCAGTTCTTATTAAGGCTGTCAGAAGATTTCTGCCTGCCTCACTTTACTTAAACTGTGGAGGAACTGTGGGAGGGTGAAAATATGGCTTAGGTCAGAAGTCTGGTGAAG
Source organism: Xenopus petersii (assembly GCA_038501925.1). NCBI lineage: Eukaryota > Metazoa > Chordata > Amphibia > Anura > Pipidae > Xenopus > Xenopus petersii. The sequence continues at coordinate 83,175,998 of CM076682.1, forward strand.
AGGTGACGTCCCAGATCTCGGCTTCATGGAGAAGTGTTCCTAAGTGCACAAAAGAGCATTTGAATGGGGGCGTATGTGTGCCATGACGTGAAGCGGAGGCACATACAGAGAGCTCCGCATCTACAGGAGACAAATAGCCTGGTATTTAGCTTCTATACCGCATCTCAGAGCAAAAAGGGCAAGATGAGTACCAGGGGAAAACACGTGGAAGTAGGGAGACGTCGGACGAAAGACCAAATTGGCTCAATGTCCCTGTACCTGCAAAAGACCAGATCGCAGAGGCAGCGTCTTCAAGATGGCGCCCGGGAATCAGACAATGACGCATTTCCTGACTCCACGCCACCCAGCTCTCTGGGATTAGGAGACACATCCGCAGCCTTTCTCCAACAACACTCTGGTGAGTCTTCACCTTCACCAGCACACAATTCTACTCAAATACAAATGGTGCAAGTCCTTGATCTGGTTACTGTCCAAGTCTTGGCCCAACAGCTCGCAGAGCTACATGAGAAACTCACAAGCTCCATTACAGATAATGTTCATATGGCCCTTAAATACATACAGGCAGACATTATTGGCCTTGGGGACAGAACAGACAAGATTGAAAACAAGGTAGATGAGCTTATTGCTAGATATAATCAGCTGGAAGAGGAAATATATTGATGCGAGCTGAGCATCACAACTTACAGTCACACACTGAGGATCTGGAGAATAGATCTAGAAGGCAGAACATAAGGGTGAGAGGGATATCAGAAACCATTCTCCCTCAAGATATTAGACCCTTTCTACGCTCTATTTTCTCTGCTATCAACCCGGATCTACCAGTAGAAGCATGGCACTTCGATAGAGCTCAAAGAGCCCTGGGTGCTAGGCCTCCTAATGCTACATTGCCTTGAGACGTCATTGTCTGCCTGCACTACTTTGAAAGTAAAGAAAGCATCATAGATAAAACACGGAATACATCGCATGTGGAGCATCAAGGGCAGAAAATACAAATCTTCAACGATATCTCCCCAATCACACTGAACAAGAGAACAGAACTTCGCTCTATAACCCAAACACTGAGAGACCACAACATCCCGTACCGCTGGGGTTTTCCATTTAGGCTGATTGCGACCAAAGGGAACTGTCAATACCATACTCAAGGATCCAAGCTGCTACAGGACCTCGATCTACCAGCACCCGATCCAAAGATGCCCGCATCGGCCATGAAGAAACCACAATCTAACCATCTCTCTCCAATCTGGGAAAAAGTGAAACCCAGCTCCTGATGAGACATGAATGTCTTCCTCCTGTTATACCATGCTCTTCAATGTCAGTCTTCCTGAGATGGAGGCTTTCAAAGGATTCTCTGTTTAACCCTTCCTCATCTAGTGACACCTGGGACTCCCCCAATGCAGGCATGGTTTGTCTGTGGAAACCTTACCTCACTCATCCAGAGGTAGAGCAGCGAATTACTGAATCCACTACCTACTGGTCATTTCCAGACTTGCTGCAATCTACAAAGAGTTTTTTGCATAAGTATAATTCACTTGCTAATGTTTATTTTCAACTGTTTCAGTTTATCTTAAGTTGTTTTTACCTTATATTCTTACCCTTGGGAGGTCGCTCAATTGTTTTTTTCTGTCTCCATATATCCACACAAAATGTCCCACGATGGCTTATTAATCAATATGCCCTACTGCAGTCTAATATAGGTCCACAGCCACACAAATGGCCCATGGGAGGTCATAGGTGCCAAGTGTATATGTTTGAGCCCTCTTGCGATTTAAGCCATCATGGTTAAGATACTAACATTAAATGTAAATGGCTTAAACAGTGTTATGAAACATTACATGCTTAGTAGGGAATTACATAGAATATGGCATGACATCGCAATGATACAGGAGTCTCACTTTAAGACCTCAGAGAACAATACATTTTCCACCAAACTCTATCCTAAAATTTACCAAGCTACTGCTAACTCCAAAAAAGCAGGCCTCCTCACCTTAATCCACAGGGATTGCCCATTTGAGGTCCAAAATATTCAATCAGATGCTAAAGGCCGATATCTGATCCTGGAAGGCTCAATAGAAGGCAAACCCCTTAGACTAGCAAATATTTATGCTCCCAATAAAGACCAACTACATTTCTTAAGACCACCCTTCCTAAGGCCAGAGGCGATCACTGCAGCCCCATTATTATTGGAGGGGATTATAATTTGGTCTACTCAGAAAACAGAGACTGCTCTCACCCCTCTCGATCTAAGCATTATAAATCTCAATGTCAGAGGTTTTGCCAATTAATACATAGGCTAGACCTGAGAGATCTATGGTGTATACACCACCCAAATAAGAGAGCCTTATACTTAGCCTTATATATATATATACTCTATACTTATATAGATTAGATTTGTTTTGGCTTCCAGAGACCTACTTGGTCACCCAGCATCCTCAGACCTAAAGCCGATCTCATGGTCAGACCATTGTGCTGTTACACTAGATATTCATTTGACCTGTGCATGTGCCTTCATGCACAGATCTTTCCCAAATGATTAAGGACTACTTTAAAGAAAATACTCAGTGGAAAAGATCTCTATTTTGTGGGAAGCCCATAAAGCGGTACTTAGGGGTAAATTAATAGCGATAGCAACAGCCAGGAAGAAAACAAAATTTCTCACTAGGACTTCTTTAATACATAAATTAAACCATCTGGAACATAAAGCGCACCGTAACCCTTCAATTGCTATACAAAAGGAGATCCTTGGGGTCCGGAGGGAACTCAACCTACTTTCCTCAGGTGACATAACAAAAGCATTAAAATGGACTAAGCAAAGATACTATGAAAGGGGAGATAAACTACACTCCCTACTAGCTAGAAAACTTAGAGAACAAATAGCCCACTTGGCAATAGTCTCGATTAATAAATCTGATGGGGAAATAATCTTTTCACCTAAGGGGATTGCCTCAGCCTTTGAGGAATATTACTCCTCCCTTTTCAATCTTCCGACTATTAAGCTCCCATCGCATACTAACCTAACAACCCTCAGACAATCTTTTTTGGAAGAAAATGTACATACAACGTTAACCCCAATGCACCTAAAAGCCCTTAATAACCAGTCACAGACAATGAAGTTAAAAACATAATTAAATCACTTCCCTCTTCCAAAGCTACAGGCCCAGATGGCTACTCATATGCTTACTACAAAAAATTTCACGAGTTACTAGTACCTCACCTCACAAAACTATTTAATTCTTTCATGGCCAAGCAAACAATTCCCCAATCTACAGTATGTTATCCTCATATATAACTGTACTACATAAAGAAGGGAAAGACCTGGGTCTATGTGGTAGCTACAGGCCAATAGCTCCCTTGAACTCTGACCTCAAGGTATTCACTTAACTACTGGCAAATAGACTGGGACCTCTCATGCCCAAGCTTATTAACTCCGACCAAGCTTTATTTATGGGAGGCAGGCAGGGTATAATACTCGCAGAACTATTGATCTGATTGATGTTGTTGACAAGACCAATACACCAACTTTACTACTTAGCCTAGACGCGGAAAAGGCTTTTGATCGCCTCAATTGGGATTTTATGTCCGATTTGCTGAAATGGCTGGGCATGGGAGGCTCCTTTCTTTAAGGCTATCCAAAATCTTTATACCAATCCTACAGCTACACTCAAATTACCAGAAGCATCCCACACCCAGATTCCCATAAGCAACAGGACTAGACAGGGGTGCCCTTTGTCACTACTGAACTATGCCCTGAGCATTGAGCATATCATGGCTAGGCTGCATAACAGTGGTCAAGATAGCAATCCTCCCCAAAATGTTATATTTGTTCAAGACTCTTCCAGTGGCAGTTCCCAGACAGGTCCTCAAGGATCTCCAAACAACCTTGTTCAAGTTCATATGGGGTAAGCGCAGACACAGATTAACCTCTACTGTCATGATGGCCAATAAATTGCAAGGGGGACGTGCAGTCCCATCCCTAAGAGCATACTATGAAGCAGCCCATTTAAGATAGATCCCAGGATGGACCATATATGAGTATACCTCCAAATGGGCATATATTAAAGCACTCTGGGTTACTCCAATACACCTCAACTCTCTCCTATGGGGTACAAGGGAAAAGTGTCTTCCGCCAGTTCTTTCCCCAATGTCTTTTACATTATGGATATGGAAATTATGTAAGGCAAACTATAGATTAGCTAATTCTCCCTCCTTGGTAATTCCATTTCTGGCCAATCCCTCCTTCTCACAAGGCCTTTCAGACCATCTTAACAGTCATTGGGGGCCACAAGGACTATTTAGGATATATGATCTTTTAAATCCTTTAACTCTTAAGCCATTAGAGATTCAAGATAAGCTTCAAATCTCTCACACCCGATTATATGAATATGCACAGATCTCCCACTTGTTAAGACATTCCTCCCTAAGAACATACCTATTACTCCACTTACATATTTTGAGAGACTCTGCTTAAAGGGGCTTCTTTGTAAAGCATTGATTTCTCTGATTTATAGCAACATTATGACAATATCTGAGGATCCTTTCCCTAAGCATCCATACATGTTAAAATGGGAACAGATCACCTCATCAACTCTCTCCTTGGAGGATTGGTTGGAGATCTGGGAGAATGCTAACAAAAGTGCAACTTGTGTTAGACAAAAAGAGTTTATTTACAAATCAATGTTTTTCTGGTATGATACCCCTGTAAAACTCCAATATATTACCCATCTATAACTAACCTAGTTGCTTTGCTACAACTACTTGTTCTGAGAGGGTCATCCACATGTATAACAAAATCCACTTCAGAGGAAGTAGTCTTTAACTTGAGTAGCAATAGAACAGAAATGGCACCCACCCACTGGTATCCACCACTACGTGTAATGATTTAGATATTATCATTGACATACATTGTTTTCAGCCTTTAGTGAAGCTGAAAGAACAATTCAGGACAGACAATAGGTCCAATATGACATCTTTTAAATGAAAGAGTAATTATTAACCCCCAAATACTCCAAAGTCCATTCCAACATTTACTCAACTTATGATTGACACAGCACGAAAATTTTGTACATTTCCCCAGCTCCAAAATCTGTTAAGGGTTGAAAGGTAGGCTCTCATTACACTTTCCAAGGTTCCTTCGATTGTGATTCGTCTATCTGATAAGCATGGGTCCATTGTACTTCAGGATTACAGTGATTACAGACAAAAGGTGCTAAAACAACTTGCAGATACAGGAGTATACTTAGATAAGCACCCCTGTCATGTTACATATGCTTATTAGGAATATAGCAGCTTAAAGACAGTGCAGCATCACATCAATTGCCATACAGTCTATACAGTATATGCCAGCAAATTCATTCATGCATGGTATACAATGCATGGTATAGCTGTTTGCATTAGCACTTGTCATCCTGACTCCTACCTGCAAGTCTGTGAATTAAGCTAAAAAGAAACCTGTCTGTATTACCTTGCAAACACAGGCTCTGCAAACTTCCAGCTAAATCATAATTGATTCATTGCCCTGCTGTTGAAGGACTTAGCACAGTGCTACACATTCTGGGAAAGCTATTCCACAGCAAAAATTAGAATTCCTTCCAGACACATTGAGTAAACCAATAGACAGAGACCAGAGGGGACAACAGGAGAGGAGATGGGCCAAACAAGGAAAAGCAAACCATAAAACAAATAATGCATGTGTAACATGACACTCCACATGTGAATGTCCTGAAGCTGTAGACTGTGCCAGGAACAGAGACTCAAAGAAGGATAATTCTGTTGCAGGACTTAAAGCTGCTTAAAACAGACTAAAGTGCAGCTTTGGAAGCCCTGAAGCAATTGCGGATGCTTTGTTTAAAAGGTTTCAAAGCTTCCCAAAGGTATCTGGCAAAGACAACCTAATGTTTCAAGAGCTAAGTGATTTTCTTTTGGAGCTCCAACTTGCCAAGGCTGACATCCATCTCCCTGGCCTTAGTTACCTCGACACCGCACTTGTAGTCAACCCTAGTTTCTGCTGATTAGGCATTACCATGAGCAAGTTCATCACTATGGTTGTCACTTTACAGAAGGTGCAATAAGAGCTGCAGGCTTCTGGATAGTTGGGATGAAAAGATGCATATCCTCCATACTCCACAAATATGTGAAGTGCAAAAATTTAAGAGGAAGGGTCCAACGTCAACAGATGGCTGATGGCAGCATTCATGCAGTGCCAATTGAAGTTATAGAATCTATGGTCTCTTCTTGCTTCGTTAATGCCTTCTGAAGATTTATGAGAGGACCTGTAAAATTACTGAGGTCTGACAGTTGGACTAATTTTACAGGAGCACAAAGAGTGGAAAATGTCTTGAGTGACAACAAGTGTAAATGGGAATTTGCCTCATTCATCTTACATGGGAGGTTATTGGGAACCCATTATTGGGATTGCAAGAAAGATCTTGGATTCTATGCTACATGACCTCAAAACTTCCTAGCTCACCCATGAAGTGTTAATCACTCTACTTGCAGAGGTATCTGCAATAATTAATGTCAGACCTCGGGTTCCCATGTCCTCAGACCCAGAGTTCACAATGTTGCTGACCCCAGCCACTATCCTTACTCAAAAAATTGGAATTGTTGCTATTCCTTCTAGAGATGTGAATTGCCCTAATATTCACAAACGACAATGGTAACAGGTTCAACACCTTGCTGATCTGTTCTGGAGTCATTGGAAAAGGGAGTACCTTTGCAATCTACAAAGGCATATCAAATGGCGAACTAGCAAACCTAACTGACAAGCAGGTGATATAGTCTTACTGATAGATAATGACGCACACCGTTATTATTGGCCCATGGGTTTGATTTCAAAAGCTATACCAATTGACGACGGAAAGGTGCAAAAGGTTGAAGTTAAAGTCATTAATAAAGGTTCTCCTAAACTCTTCTTCAGGCTAATTAATGAACTGGTGCTTCTTCTATCCAAAGATGAGGATGCATCTCCAAGATGGAAATGAACTGTTCTCTTTTCCTGTAACAGTCTACATCTTCAGGACATTGCATTAACCCTTTCCCTGTCAGCCGTTTTGTCCTAGATGCAAACAACTACTGCCAAGCAGTTTTTAGATATTTTGCACTCTTTAATTTAAGAGCCTTTCCTGGGGTGATATTTTGGTGTAATTCTACTTCTGTAAAAAAATATAGGCTTCTAAGTGTCCAATAAAATTAAAAAAAATCATGTTTCACAAAGAACAATCACATATATCAGAAACATCATTTATTTTATGTACGAGAACACAGCCGATTTGGAAAGGTCTATGTTTCCTGAACGCGGCAATACCAAATATATATAGTTTTATGGAGATTTCTCACTTGTATAGATCAAAATCTACAAGCAGTACACAACCAAATTTCCAAAGCACCGCTCCCCAAACAGCACACTTCTGATTTCAAGGCCATACATTCCACTAACAGTAGGTTTACCTTAGAAAACTACATTATTAGAAAGAACAGATTCTGGTGAATCAAAAATGGGTAAATATATTGTTGTACTCCAAACTGCCAAGTTGCAATTGTTTCCTAAATTTATAATGTTTTATAGAAATTGGTGAATTTTTTTGAAAAATTACCTCAAAGCTTCCAATCTACAGAATCATATCTCCCACACATCATTAGGTATCAATGTAAAACACCCCAAATATGAAAGCCTGAGGTCCACTGAACAGTTTGATGCCCAATATGGTGTACCCAAGCATGTGGCATATAGGGGCCCTAAAATGTAGACACCTCATTTGAGCTATCAGTTCTGTAATTCCAGATACTGCAAAATCAACACATTTACATTGTTTGGGGGGGGGGGTAAAAGTAGAAATAAGTAAGTTCACCCCAGAAAACCATATATTTTCGTAAAGTACACATTCCCATGAATCTAAATTGGGTATGAATGTCTTTGTACTCCAAAGTACCAAGCCGCAAACCATTCCTAAATTTGGTGTATTTAGTGACATTTCCAAAAATCACCTCAAAATTTCTACCCTGCAGCATCATATTACCCACATACTTTTAGGTATCAAGCGAAATCACCCCCAATATGAAAGCCTAGGGTCCTCTGAACAATTTGATACCCAATATGTATAGGTGTACTGAAGGAAGTGGCATATAGGGGCCCCAAAAGAAGACCCCATATGGTTTGTCATTTCAGGTACTACAAAATCAACACATTTACATTGTTTGGGGGGGGCAAAAGTAGAAAAAAGTAGGTTCACCCCAGGAAACCATATATTTTCGGAAAGTACATATTCCCACAAATCTAAATTGGGTATGCATGTCTTTGTACTCCAAAGTACCAAGCCGCAAACCATTCCTAAATTTGGTGATTTTGGCGACATTTCCAAAAATCACCTCAAAATTTCTAACTGGCAGCATCGTATTACCGACATACTTTTAGGTATCAAGAGAAATCACCCCAAATATGAAAGCCTAGGATCCTCTGACCAGTTTGATGCCCAATATGTATAGGTGTACCCAAGCACGTGGCATACAGGGGCCCCAAAATGAAGACCCCCATATGGTCTGTCATTTCAGGTACCGCAAAATCAACACATTTACATCGTTTTTGGGGGGGTCAAAAGTAGAAAAGTTCATCCCGGAAAACCATATATTTTTGGAAAGTACACATTCCCAAAAATCTAAATTGGGTATGCATGTCTTTGTACTCAAAAGTACCAAGCTGCAAACCATTCCTAAATCTGGTGATTTTGGCGACATTTCCAAAAATCACCTCAAAATTTCTACCCTGCAGCATCGTATTACCCACATACTTTTAGGTATCAAGAGACATCACCCCAAATATGAAAGCCTAGGGTCCTCTGAATAATTTGATGCCCAATATGTATAGGTGTACCCAAGCACGTGGCATACAGGGGCCCCAAAAGGAAGACCCCCATATGGTCTGTCATTTCAGGTACTGCAAAATCAACACATTTACATCGTTTTGGGGGGGGCAAAAGTAGAAAAAAGTAGGTTCACCCCAGAAAACCATATATTTTCGGAAAGTATACATTCCCACGAATCTAAATTGGGTATGCATGTGTTTGTACTCCAAAGTACCAAGCCGCAAACCGTTCCTTAATTTGGTGATTTTGGTGACATTTCCAAAAATCACCTCAAAATTTCTACCCGGCAGCATCATATTACCCACATACTTTTAGGTATCAAGATATATCACCCCAAATATAAAAGCCTAGGGTCCTCTGAACAGTTTGATACACAATATGTCTAGGTGGGACCACTCGCCCAAAAAGTACAACACCTCCAGAGGGAACACACGATTATGGCCTCTAGAGTGGACGACCTGGAGAACCGCAACCGTAGATCTAACCTCAGAATAGTGGGCCTGCTAGAAGGATGTGAGGGAACGAAAACCGAAGACTTCATTGAAAGATGGCTACAGGACACTTTGGGTCCCTTCACCTTCTCCCAACACTTCGTGGTTGAAAGTGCACACCGGGCTCCTGCCAGACGTCTGTCTCCAGGAGCCCCACCGCGGCCATTGATCCTCAAGTTGCTTAATTACAGAGATCGGGATGCCGCTTTAAGAGCTGCTAGAGAAAAAGGCGACATTACCTTCCAAAATGCGAGAGTCTCTCTGTATCCTGATATTTCGCTTGTGATCCAGAAAAAAAGGGGAACGTTCACTGAGGCTCGCCGCAGATTGACAGAGCAGGGGATTAAATATGCCATGCTTTACCCAGCCAAAATGAGGATCCTGGATGGGGAAAAAGCTCTTTTTTTTAATGCCCCGGGTGACATCATCCAGTGGTTAGAGCTTCGGCCTTCCTCTCCCAGACGTCCCACTCCATAGTCCGGAGGATGGAGCTCTGTCAGGACATATATTGTGTTTAATGCCAACAAACTGTTTGGAATTTTTTCCCGTCTGTCTCTAAATGCTTCCCTTGTGTTTACGGGTCTGATCATCTGATTATGACTTATACGATTTGATATGAGTTGCTTATGGATTCCCTCACCACCAAAAGACAGTCTTTTTGACTCATAGCATCTTCGAGGCTAGCATACTTTGTTTTATTTTGATATTCTGTTTCTCCTCCTGTACCAAAAGGTGAGACCACATTTGGCAGAATTACGTTGGTCACTCGTCACCAAAAATAACTGATTAGATGGAGCTTGTGCGCAGCACTTCTTAAGGCCCCAACAGGGCATCACTGCAGTTAGGGGGAAATACTGGTTTACATTCCCTAGTAGTTAAAGTTGTACTCTGTTTAGGGACTGATCTATCCCCGGGTTGGGGGGGTACCGGGTGGGGGATAACTTGTTGACTCAAGTTGGGCTTCTTACTGTCTACATGTTTTATATGTTTTTCTTACTGCTTTGTCTTACAACTCTACCAGCATCAATTACTCAGGGCTTCAAGCATGGCCTAGGTCTCCTCCTGAACATTCAGGTTAGGTCCCTGTGGGATGGATAGTCATGGCATCTAGACAGAAAACGATACAAGAAGTGTCATGGAACACGCGTGGTTTGAATGACCGCATCAAACGCTCTATTATTTTAGATTATCTTAAAAAAACAAGGGCAGATATCTGTATGCTCCAAGAGACACATCTCACGGGGAGAAGAGTACTGGCACTGAGATGGGCTTGGGTGGGCAGCCTTTATCATGCCGAATACTCCTCGCATTCCAGGGGAGTGGCAATATTCACTAGGAAGGGGCTAGGTCTGGGAGTAGAAGACCTGCGAACTGACACGAAAGGTAGATATGTAATCCTAAAATGCCTGTTGTTGAATCAATGCCTAATACTCATAAATGTGTTTGCCCCTCCCCCTTTTACTGTACTCCTTCTCGATGAGATACTAATGGATGTCACAAATATGGGGCAGTACCCGACTGTATGGTTAGGGGATTTCAGTGCAGTCCCTGATTCTTCCATGGACAGGCTCAGGCCTTTAGCCCAGGACTCCTCAATTTTTCCTAACTGGATAGCAGGAGCGGGATTACTAGATGCGTGGAGGTGCAAAAATCCGAATGTTAAGCAGTACTCCTGCTTCACTGTAGCAACCTCGCCACTGTCCCGCATAGACCTCGACTTAGTTAACCAAGAGGCACTCCGCCTTGTCATAAATGTTGATTTCCTACCCCGGGTGTGTTCTGATCATGCACCCCTACAATTATGCATCCAACTCCCAGGCCCTGAGCAGACTTACCCTTGGCGTTTGGCCCCAAAATGGGTTCACAACCATTGTGTACTAGAGAGTTTCCAGCCCCAGCTGAAAGAATTTTGGGAAATAAATGCAGATACTGCAGCAGCAGCAACAGTTTGTGACGCATGTATAGCGTGGACTAGGGGTGCTTATATTTCACTCATTAAGAAGGAGCGTATTAGAATAGAGGGGGACATAGAGAGGGCCAAGATGGACCTACTGGAAGCCGAGAACACTTTGACTCAGGGAGATAGCCCCTCACACAGACAAGCCTTAGCAGCAGCACAAAGATCTATAGATCTCCTGCTTACTGATAAATACTCCCAGTTCGAAGTGAATAGGCGAGCTGCCTGGTATGATAGAGGGGATAAGAGTGGCAGATTGCTGGCGCTATTAGCAAAAGACCCCACCGGGGAGGAGCTCTTACACGCTAAAGCAATAGCGAATGCCTTTGGGATTTTTTACAGGGATTTATATCAATCAGGTTGCTATGATAGGACCGCAATGGAAGAATATTTGGAGCTGACACCCTTCCCAAAACTAACTGGTGTACAGATTGAATCCTTAGTCTCCCCTATTTCGGCCGACGAGATTAAAGATGAAATAGCTAACTTCCCTAATAATAAAGCCCCCGGCCCGGACGGAATACCACTAGAGTGGTACAAGGCGAATGCTATTCTGTTGGCCCCTATCCTGGCCTCAGTGTTTAATGATTTTGCTGAGTCCGGCAGTATCCCGCTCTCCTGCTCTTTAGCGACGACAACTGTGATCTTAAAACAGGGCAGACCCAGCCCCTTGTGCGACTCATATCATCCCATTTCGTTTCTGAATGCAGACATTAAGATATTTGCCAAGGTCCTGGCTACCAGGCTTAAAGAGGTAATAGAACATCTGATTTGGCCAGATCAGACAGGCTTCATGCCAGGAAGAGCAACAGATATCAATATTAGGCGTCTGTATACAAATATTCAAGCCCACCATGATAACAGGGGAGTGAGGGTTGTGGTCTCATTGGACACAGCCAAGGCCTTTGATACTGTCCAGTGGTCTTATCTATGGGAGGTCCTGGCCTGCTTTGGTCTGGGGGACATATTTGTCAAGTGGATAAAAGCTCTGTATAAATCCCCAATGGGACAGGTCAAAGTCAACAACTACCTTTCAGAGTCGTTTGAGCTACATAGAGGCACGAGGCAGGGCTGCCCTCTTTCCCCCCTTCTGTTCGCGTTAGCGATAGAACCACTGGCCATTCAGATTTGCAGAGATCCAGACATAGTTGGTCTCAGATTAGGTCAGCTGGAAGAGAAGGTGTCCTTGTATGCCGATGATATGCTGGTATACCTGGCAGACCCGGGGGCCTCGCTAACTAGGCTTCTGCAAGTGGTTAACCAGTTCGGTGTTCACTCTGGGCTTAGGGTAAATTGGGAGAAATCTACAATATTCCCAATCGATCAGATACCTCCCCTGGCCCGAACTCCCTCCCCTCTGCAATGGACTTGCTCCTTTAAGTACCTAGGTGTGATTATTCATAGAGACCCCAAAGAATATATATCCAACAACTTAGACCCTGTCTTACAAGAATACCACAGGAAAACTACCACTTGGGCCAACCTTCCACTCTCCCTAGTGGGAAGGGCGAACCTTGTCAAAATGATATTCCTGCCTAAGTTCTTATATATGTTACATAATGCCCCAACATATATACCCCAAAGCTGGTTCAAACAACTGGATAAAATAACCAGCTCCTTTCTTTGGGAGAAACGAGCCCCCCGCATCAGGCTGGCAGCCCTACAGTCCCCTACATCAGGGGGAGGCCTGGCGTTGCCAAACTTTTTACTTTATTACCACGCCTCACAACTGGTTTATGCTCACTGGTGTCTGACGGTGGATATGAATAATCATGCCCTTTTGGCGGAAGCGGCGTGTGCCACCTCACTTGAGGCCCTGGCAAATCATTTGTACAGAGGAGAGAACTCCGCTTTTCCCCATACTTCATCTATGACCCCAGTGATAAAAAATTTTGATCTATATATTAAGCGCATGTACCCACGCCAAGATACCTGGTCCCCTGGTACCCCCTTATGGGAGAACTCCAAACTTCAACATTTTAAGGGGCTTCCCGATTCTGGGCTTTGGGCGTCTATGGGAATCAAATACTTAACCCATATTATAGAGAGAGGGCAGCTTAAACCCTTCCAGACCTTGAAAACAGAGCATCAGCTACCAACTAATATGATATTTCGCTATCTGCAACTGAGCTATGCCTTTCAGGCCCAGTTTCGGGTCCATCCCTTAGACTTAAACCAATGCACGCTTGAAAGATATCTCCGGCAGCCAGGGCTCCAAAAAGCCATATCATGGATTTACGCTATTTTACAGAAATCCTCTGGCTCACATGTGGAACGTTTACGCCTAAAATGGGAAGTAGATATCCCAGCTATGGATGAGGAGGCTTGGAAGGGTGTCATAGAGCAGATTCCAGAAGTTTTCATTTCAAATAGGGATAGACTGATACAGATAAAATTTTTCAACAGGGTGTATCTTACCCCCCAACGTCTTGCCAAGATATATCCGGGAACACCAGACACCTGCTACAAATGTGGGGTAGAGGTTGGTACTTTCTTCCATGTGTTCTGGGAATGCCCTAGTATAAACGGTTACTGGGGGACAGTAATAGATTATATTCAATCTAGCTTTGACTTACTGAATATTCACTCCCCGGAGCTATGTCTAATGGGTCACACTGAACCACTTACTTTCCCCTAGTGCCAGAGATTATTTTATTTGCAACTACTCTATTATGCTAAGAAAGCCATTTTGCTGACCTGCAAGGATACTTGCCCCCCCCTCTTTAAGTCGATGGAAACGATCAATAAACAAAATTCTCCCCCTGCAGGGGGCAGTGTATTTAGCTAGAGGGTGTCCGGAAAAATTCCTAAAGATATGGGGTCCTTGGCTTGAGTTGCCTGACACTGCTACTCACTCATTCCAAGCAGTGACTTAGGCATGGTTGTATTGCTCTTCATGAAGCAAATGCATGCATATCGCTTTGTTGTACCTAATATGTAACCTTTGACTACCCTAGGTAGACAATTGTAAGACTTTCTTTTGTTTTCTTCTGTACCTTTGTATGTCTTTTTGAAAAAGTTAATAAAAAACAAATAAAAAAAAAAAAAAAAGAAAATTACTTTTTAAATACTCACTGGGTCCTCTATTATGCCTTTCATATCAGAGATTAGTTTTGAGCCCTCCTGTTGGTCATTTCTGAGATTTAATATGTCTATCAGATCTGCTGGTAGCTCGATGTGGACAGGTTGTGCATATACCCTTGTACCTAACTACCTATCAACTAACTATACAGGTGGAACAGTCAGCTTGGAGCACAGAGGCTGATTTTAAGGCTGCCGCCATTACATATGTTTATGCCAGCCCTGATGCTCAGTAAAATCTTCCAAAAAATGTAAATGTATCAGCGCCTATGGCAACAGAGATAAAAAAAAAAAAAAAAAAAGTACAGTATAGTTAAATATTGCACCCAGTGTCAGGATTTAGTTTTTAGGTGTAGTTCCCCTTTAAACCTTCCACTCTTAATGGTGACATGCAAGATTCCTTTACATCCAGTCCTTTGCCTACTCACAAGATGATAATACAAAATAATGCTCGTAGTGTTAACAGATCTCCATTCCCTTCTGGGTCTGCTCACATGTTCCAATGTGGGAAATATAATACAACATCTGTGAGTACCCACCATAAAGCACACATATGGTGATCTGTAAAGAGTAATATAACAATGTACAGTAATAGTGGGCAAATATGGAACTGTAACAACTAAAAACCCACTACACTTAGATTTTTCTTCTATGCTACATTCTTATTCTCTGAGCTTCTTTTAGCGTTGACTTCGATATTTCCTCCTGTACCAATAGGTCCGAGTTTTTATATATATAAAGGCTTAAGTATCAATGAAATGCCCATGTTATCAACTGACCATTCTCTCTCAGTAACCCATTGTAGCGCGCCTCTTGAGGCTATACTCAAGGAAATAACCGGCCTAAGTTTGTTCCAGCACATCAGTTCACTAACCTGTGAGGGGCCTGCTTTAACCATCCAAGCCAATTTCCACTATTAGTAAGAGCCAAAAAGTTCCCGAAATGAAAAAAATGCACACAAAAAAAGAGTTGGTAATGATTTAAGAGGTTCGGAAAGACTTAAAATAACATCATCTGCAAATAATGATTTTGTATATGAGTGGGAGCCAAGGGAGTAACCTTTAATAAGCAGCTTTGTTCTTATTTTCTCAGCTAAGGGCTCCATTAATAACGCAAAAATTAAGGGGGAAAGAGGGCACCCTTGTCGAGTTCCATTAGTTAACTTAAAGAAAGGTGAGTTATAAACACTAGCACATATACTTGCTGTTGGATTGTTTTTAAAAAAAGCCAAGCTACCCTATCAAAAGCCTTTTCGGCAACTATTGAAACTAATAGACAGTTTCTATGAAGATTAGAATGTAGAGCTATGTTAATCAATTTTCTTGTATTGTCAGGTGCTTATCTAGTGGCTACAAACCCAGCTTGGTCGTTCTGAATGAGAATTGGGAGGAGAGAATTGGAGTCAATTTGCTAATTTTTTTTGCATAAAGTTATGTCTGAATTAAGTAGTGAAATTGGGCGATAACTTATTAGGCAATATAAATTGTCTTAACTTGCTATAAAAGGTGCTTATCTAACAGAATTAAATCAATACGAGAGTGTGAGAGATGGTTAGGAGAAAAATATGTAAAATCATATTCATTAGGAGGCTAAGCTCTCCAAGCGTCATATAGATCATATGTTTCCAGAGAGTATTGAAAGTGTTTCGACAAAGTACCATTGGTATGCATGGAGGCACCTGTTAGTACAGTCAACTTATCTAATTATGAGTCAGGCACCATGTTAAAGTCACCCACAACAATATAATGATATTTGTTTATATCCTGTACTTGTAGCAGAGATAAAGTTTTGTTTAGAAATTTGGCTTGATGTGATTTAAGGGCATATAAATTTAATAAAATATACTATTTGGCTGCAAGTTCAAATTGAAGTAGTACATATGATCCAAACAATCAGAAATAAGGTTGAGGATGGGCGTGGCCTGCAGCGCGATGTGAGCAGTCGCACTTGTTGAGAGCTCAAACTCCTGAATTACCCTGATTTACCTGACAGATCCACATTCGATTAATACAGTGGAGCATCCCTGGGATCAACTACCTCCCAGACATCTGATGGGCCAAAACCGAGCCCAAAAACGAGCCTCTGAGGCGGCGGCGAAGCTGGGAAAATTTGCCAGAGACGGCAAGCCTGCACAAGATGGCGCCTCTCCCTCTCGGCCTAGTTCCCCGGACCCAGATGGCCCTGCATCGCAGTCGGAATCGGCTGAACCTACGCTCTCTGATTTGTTGGCGGAGATCCGTTCCACGAGAGAAACATGTGCTTCCCTGATTACCGCTACGACTGAAGAGATCAAGGTAGATCTTTCTATCATTAAACATGATATGCAGAAAATCAGGGAGCGCGCCAAGATGGCGGAGCAGCGGATTAGCACGCTGGAAGATACTTGCCTGCCACTGCCTAACACGGTGCAGCAGCTACAACAGTCGTTGAAACAGGCCCAGCTTAAAGCCGATGATATGGAGAATAGGCTCCGCCGCAATAACCTACGTTTTGTGGGTTTTCCAGAGGGAGTGGAGGGGGACAGTCCGGAAACCTTTCTGGAACTATGGCTTAAAGTTACCTTTGGGACTCACAATCTCTCCACGACATTCGCCATAGAGCGGGCCCATAGGGTCCCTACTAGACGCGGGCCTCCAGGTACACCTGCGCGTCCACTGATTGCACGCCTGCTGAATGCGAGGGATCGCGACAAATTATTGAAATTGGCTAGAGAGAAAGGTGGCATTACATATCAAGCCGGCAAGGTGTCTATCTATGCGGATTTCTCAGCGGAAATACAAAAGCAGAGAGCCCAATTTGCTGAAAGCAAGCGGAGATTGAGGGCGCTCAATTTGCAGTACGCCATGATGTACCCCGCACGTCTGAGGATCTCCGTAGATGGTATTACTCACTTTTTTACCTCCCCACGAGACCTCAACGACTGGCTGGATCGCAACGGGCGCAGGGGTGACCCGGATCGCCTAGATCACCCGGTTCCACAGTAACTGGCCATGGAGGTGGTTTTCTTGTTGGGGCCCAGTCCTCGATTTGTCCTTGTGTTTCCTGCCTGAGGCGGCCCTGCATTCTGGATATCTTCTACGCCACCACTTTGTGTTGGGCCTCGGATTCAAGCATGGGACTGGTAGTAAGAGCCGCTACGGCATATTTTTACCCCCTTACTTGCCATTTGGGCAATTGGCTTATTTGATTCCTATGGGGGTGTGATATGTTATGCATGTTGGACACCTTTCTGGATGTGGACATTATGTCACTGGACTTGGAAGGAGGGCACCGTTTGGAGCTGTTCAAGTTGCTATACTTTTAGCTCGTTTTACGTTTCCTGTTTTGGCCACCCCGGAGTGACCTCTCACTTAAGGTTATGGGTAACATTCTACCTACTGTTGGGGTTCTGGGTAGAAAGGGAGGGCTGGGGGACAGTTTATGGGTTTTTTTTGTAACAGTTTCTTTATATGCACAGACCATGTTCAGGGAGGTTAACGTCAACAACAATGCGGATACGCATATTTTGTTACCGGGGAGCTTAAAGCCACCATGACCTTGACCCTGGTTAGTTGGAATGTGCGGGGTTTGAATCATCCCATTAAAAGACGGCTGGTTTCCGACTACCTGAAACGTAGGGGTGTGGGCATTGCTCTTTTACAGGAAACGCATTTGACCGGTAGTAAAATACTTTCTCTTAAAAAACCTTGGGTAGGCTGGCACTTCCATGCAACCTATAGTACACACTCTTCGGGGGTGGCGACTCTGGTGGCCAAACACGTCCCTTTTCAGCTACTGGATGTCCAATCAGATGCTAAGGGGAGATACATTTTTCTACATGCTAAGGTTTCTCATCAGGAGTATATCATTGCTAATGTGTACATCCCGCCCCCTTATGATCCTACTTGTGTCAGACAACTTATTCACTTTATGGCCCAATACCCCCATGCACGGGTAATCGCAGCTGGGGATTTTAACTCCCTGCTTGATACTGATCTGGACAGGCTGCGAATTCGCCCACATAGTACTATAGATACAAGCTCTAATTTAGCTGCCCTGATGAAAGGTGTGGGGCTTACTGAAGTATGGAGACACCTTCACCCACACGACAGACAGTATTCCTGTTTCTCGACATCACACTTAGTGCTATCCAGAATAGACTTTGCTTTTGTGAATGATTCTTCTCTTGCTTGTGTGCAGAGGGCAGCTTACCTGCCTCGGGGTATAACAGATCATGCTCCCTTAGAGCTTACTCTTAGGGTTGGTGTGGTACAGCCGCAGAACAGGTGGGCACTTAACCCAGTGTGGTTAAAAATCCTTGACAATGATAAAGAGCATGAGGTAATGTTCAAGGACTTTTTTCAACTCAATGCTGACACTGAGGACCTGAATGTATTGTGGGATTCTTTTAAAGCGTACTTACAAGGCCAGCTAAATAGTGAGATTATAGGGTATAAGAAGCAGTCTAGACAACAACAAACCCAACTAGAGAGTGAGATAGTACGTGCTGAAGCCCAACTCGCTGTCTCCCCTACCCCTTTGCATTACGCCTGCTTAAAACAACTTCAGGACAGCTATTCACAGCATATGTGGGAAAGGTCGCAGCATAGGCATTTATTTACCAAGGCCAGGGTGTTGGAGCAGGGGGAGAGGGCAGGTAGAATGTTAGCATTGCTTACGAGAGAACAATCTACCCCCCCAGTAATTACTCATATCAGAAAAAATGCAACTGAGTTGTCGTCGGACCCAGAGGAGATTAAGCGACTGATAGCTCATTACTATGCTAACTTGTATAGCTCTAAATTGCCTGAGGGATGCCTGATGGTTGATGAGTTTTTACAATCCCTGAGATTTCCAGCCCTAACAGAGGAATTTAGGGAATTCCTGGATCAGCCACTGACGGTGGTTGAGATTGTGGAGGCTATAGAGTCGTTCCCAGTGGGTAAAGCTCCTGGCTCGGACGGGTTGCCCATAGAAATTTATAAAAGACATGCTGCTACTTTGGCTCCACTCCTCCAAAAAACATATGGGTTTGCTCTTCAGAAACAACTGCTCCCGGCCTCTATGTATGAAGCCACCATTATACTCCTCCCTAAGCCGGGCAAAGACTTAACAAGCCCAGACTCCTATAGGCCTATATCTCTCCTCACAGCCGACGTTAAGATATTGGCTAAGGTCTTGGCCAGGCGGCTTGCGCAAGTTATCCCGCATATGGTCACTGAGGATCAAACGGGGTTTATCCCAGGGAAAACAACAGCTCATAATGTTAGAAGGCTCATGCTTAATCTCACTATTGACCATTATAACTCGGGCCAGAGGGCGATTGCAGCCTTAGATGTAGCAAAAGCATTTGACACGGTGGAGTGGGCATATTTATGGAAAGTAATGAAGGCCTTTGGTATTGGTCCATATTTTACTTCGCTTACTCAACTCCTGTATGGGGCCCCTACTGCTTCACTAAGAGTTAATTCTTCCCGGACCAACAGTTTTGCACTATCCAGAGGCACCCGGCAGGGGTGCCCTCTGTCGCCTCTGCTCTTTGCCCTTGCAATTGAGCCACTGGGACTGGCAATTCGGCAGAACCCGCATATCAAGGGGCTCCGGACAGGAAAGCGGGAGGAAAAAGTTCAGATGTATGCGGATGATACTCTAGTGTACCTGGGTGATACCTTGGGTTCTCTTGAAGCACTCTTAACTCTTACCAACAAATTTGGGGAGGTCTCGGGCCTGCAAACCAATCCGGCTAAATCCTCCTTATTTTTGGTTGATCCCGAGGAGGCCTATACGTTTCCTACACCATTACCACTGCAACTTGCCTCTAAATTTACGTATCTCGGTGTCAAGGTGGCCCTACCTATAACGACTTACTATGAGTACAACATTGCCCCTCTGCTACAGTGGGCTCGGGATAAATTTCAGATCTGGAAGCAACTCCCGCTGGGTCCGACAGGCCGTATACAAATCATTAAAATGGTAATAGCACCCAAAATATTGTATGTGTTGTGGCAGGCGCCAATTAAATTATGCAAGGCCTTTTTTACCGAACTAGCCCAGTCTTTTAGGCTGTTTATTTGGGGTAACTCTAGAAGTAGACTCTCCACTGCAACCCTTCAAAGGCCGAAAGACTTGGGGGGAATGGCTCTACCAGACATGCAACTCTACTATCTGGCATCTCAATTGTCTCAGGTTTGGACCCTTAGATACTCAGGCAAGGATGAGGCGCTGTATCAGCTATGGCAGGAAGTGTTGCAAACGGAACTACCCCCAATACATGCTTTGGAAGCCACGGGCCTGGGAGGCCCTAGGCCCATTACTAACCCAATATTAATATCACAGAGGTATATTCTTACTTTAGCGAATCAAACTATTAAAGCAGACTCTTTAGGCCCGCTCTCACCGTTATGGTATAACAAAAAACTTGCCCCTCTAGATGCGCTAACTCCACCTAAATCCTGGTTGGAAGCTGGCATTTATGCCTTGGGGCAGGTCTGGACTGAACAGGGTTTAGCTTCCTTTGCCCATCTAAAAGAGGTCTTCTCGTTGCCTGATTCGCAATGGTTTACCTACTATAAAGTCCGGAGAGCAGTTCAACACTCCCTTAACTTTAGGTCCACTCAGTTGTCTGTGTCTCCAGTCGTTGAAGTGTTCCAGCAGGAACAGCCTGGTCACAAAATATCATTGTTTTATAAAGCCCTCCTGTCGCCCATAGTTAAGGGGTCGCCCTTGAAGGTCAGAGATAGGTGGGAACTGGATGTTGGGCAGATAATGGATGATCAATGGGAACAGGTGCTTCTGACCCCTCTGTTAATCTCTCCTATATATAAGTACAGACTGCTTCAAATGTATTTTATTCATAGGGCTTACTATACAAGAACTCTACTACACAAACTGAATCCAGAGATTTCTCCTATGTGTTTGAGGTGTAATCAGGAGGAGGGGACGTTCATACACACCTTCTGGTCATGTCAGGTAATAAAACCTTTCTGGCTAGCGATACGAGAGAGAATTACTACACTATTAGGGTTTGAGATTCCGCTGGAGCCGAAGTGGTACCTTATGGGGATGGATCCTCCCGTCCAGCTAACCCGCCCAGCCAAAAAAATTGTACTTAAGTTATTGTTCCAGGCCCGTAGGCTTATTGCACAACACTGGAAGGATAGGAGCCCTCCCACTTACTCTGCATGGGAAAAGTCTATTCAAGAAACTCAGGCCGTAGAACATTTGATAGCTAGGAAAAATGGTACAGTCAAGCAACATCTTTCTGTCTGGCAATTGTGGATTATTGAGAGTGCCTAGTCTTCAGCTTGTGTATAACATGATGTGATGTTATGTTTTCTCACTGTACTTTATCTTCTGTATGTATCTTCTTGGTTTGTATTACCAAGCTTGTGTCCTGCTGAACTGTATTTCTGTGATTCCATTGTTGTACCTGCTATTGTTGTTCAAATAAATCTTTCCTGAACTAAAAAAAAAAGAAATAAGGTTGAGAATTTTAAATTGAAGTGTATTTCTAATCAAAATTGCTACTCCATTCTTTTTTACAGGAGCATTAGCATAAAATACTTCTGTGTAGAAAGGGATTTGCAGCGAAGCTATTAAGACCCTTAACATTAAGTGAGACCAGATGTAGATGCATAATGGTCACTAACAATATTGAGTATAGATAGTTGCACAACCTCATATCTTAAAACAAATGAAAAATATAGTCGGTACCAATCACAGTGCAATAAAGAACTCTTAAACAGAAAAACATAAAAAATTAACAACAAAATAAAGAATACCCTAGGATAGCATTTAGGGCTTATCCGGGTGCCAAATGCAGTAAATATACTGCAGATTATAGCTGCAGATTCCAGCCTGTGGGGAGACATGGCTAAGCAATTTTACCATTTAGTTAAAAAACAACAAAACACCAAGTGAAATAAGGGAAAAAAACTAACAGAAAAAGGGAAAAAAAAGGTTATTTGAATTTTAGCTCATTCCCGTAAACTGTAAATGTATAACATCTTCAAAGAAAAGGAAAAAAAATCTATTTTGTTGCAGAGAGAAAAAAGAAAGACAGGCCATCCTCGGGCTTTCCAGCAGAGTAAATATTTTCAGGTTGTGCCGATCTTTGGGATTGCTTTTCTTTTCTTGGGGAAACTTTTGACTAATCCAGAGGACGCTTCTTTGGTATCTTTAATGTAGTAGTATCCATTGTCATATCATGTAGACCCCAATCTTGCATAACTTTCATTGCCTCTGAAGGAGTCATAAAAGTAGTTCCGTAGAACAATTAAACTTACAGGGAATCCCCATTTATACAAGACGCTGTGTTTTGTTAGTGAATCGTTACAGGAGCAAATTCCTTTCTGCAAGTCAAGGTCTGTGCTGAAAGATCTGCATACATATGTAGATTTTGGTATTGTTCTAGGATCTGTGCACCAGCTCTAAAAATGTGCAGTAGTAATTCTTTGGTGGTATATTAATGAATCCTGGGAATGGTATAACGCGATATCTCCGCTGGAAGATTTTTGGGTTTAGGAATTCTGTGAATTCTATCGACTGCTAAATTTGTAGGAGTGAGTTGTGGTAAAAGTGTTGCTAGCAGCGTTTGAAAATATTGGCCCAAATCTTCCTCTTTTACTAGCTCAGGGATCCCTCTAATACGAACATTATTAGGCCTTGCTCTATGTTCCAAATCTGCCATCTTGTCTTTCACAAGTGTAATTTGTTTATCAATTAGTTTAAGGCAATCTGAGTTTTGATTTTGTGATTCCTGAACCTCATCCATGCTATGCTCTAGGCCGTCGAATCTATTTCCTATTTGCAAGATATCAGTACGTAGTATCTTTGTGGTGTCTTTTAAATCTTTGTGTAAAGAGGTTTGAAGTTTGTCTAATAAAGATCTCAAATTGCTCACCATAATAGGTGAGGTATCCAGTGAAGTAGAGTCCTCCTGTGCAGCGGCCACATGTTCACGAGGTCTGGAACAATCTGTGTCATCAGGTGATCTGTCTACTGAATGTCCCGTTTTTGCCAAGAATGCAGTCATATCAATCTGAGAGTGCTTCTCATTAGCTTTCAATGACATCCTGAGGATTATTGGATGTTTTCCCTATGAGACACGTTTCTCCTTATCATTTGTAGCAGGCTTGAATCCAGTTCAAACGACGGAGCCTCTCAAACAGACCCTGGTTGATCAGCTTTGCCTGTAGCCAAGGCAGTTCTTATTGCATATCTGTGGTTATTCATGCTCTCACAATAGGTGGTTGAGGCGTTGCCCACGTAATAGAGTCCACAGTGGCACAACACCATATATACCACATGGTGTGTAGTGCAGGTTAATCTGTGTTCAATTACATACTGTACTTCTGCCCTGTCCTTTGATGAGTAAAAACATCTCCCCTGTGACATGCCGCTGCATGTAAGGCAACCAGTGCATTTGTAACATTCTTTTTTCAAAAGGTCTGTCCAGCCATGTGTTTGATATCACTGTCAAATCTTTTACCGCTAATAGATCCTGTAGATTCTGGCCTCTTCTGTATGCTAATAGTGGTCTCTTATCTAGGAAAGGTAGTTGTGGATCAAAATTAACAATCTTCCATCCGTTAGTCTGTGCTTTTTTAACTTGCTGAATGACGTTAGTCCAACTTGTAATGAAAATCAGATCTGGTTTTGGTCATCCCATGTCTTTAGATTGCTTTAGTAAATCCTCCTGGTTAACCAGTCTTGCTTCCTCCAATTTTTCACGTATTGGTTAAGCGGAGTAACCCCTGGCCATAAATTGTTCAGCAAGTTTAGAGAATTGTAGTTCTGCCATGGCCTGCTCTTTATTGTTTCTAATTACTCTCAAAAATTGAGAGTACAGGATGTATGGACCGTGGTGGGAATGTGCATGTATGAGACTATTCCTGTGTGTAGGTTTCTTATATATAGTCCCAACCTCTTCTCCATGTTTGTAAATGGTTACATCCAGATAATGAACACAATGTTTGTCATACATCATAGTCAGCCTTATGGGAGAATCAAGCTTATTTAGAGCCTGACTGAAAGATTCTAAGTAGTTTACAGTGCCCTTCCAGATTAAGAGTACATCATCAATATAGTGTTTGTAAAAATGTATCTTGTCTCCCCGCATTGGTAACAACCATTGTGTTTCATACTGTTCCATAAATAGATTGGCAAAAGAGGGGGCGACATTAGACCCCCATAGCGGTCCCAGCAGTTTGTAAATAGAAGGTTTCTTTAAACATAAAATAATTGTGTTATAGAATTAGATCCAACAATGAGACCAGGAATTCCACTGGAGGTGAACCTTGATGGGTTCTCTGCAATGCCTCTCTGCATGTACAGTAGCTACTCCTAAGGCATGAGAAATAACTGTGTATAAGCTTGATACATCCATTGTTACAAGTAAACAATCAGGTGGAACCTTTATGTCCTTTAGAAGTGTTTGTAAGTGTTTTGTATCTCTTACATAGGATTCCATCTGCTGTACCATAAGTTGGAAGAAGTGGTCAATATATTTGGCCACAGGTTTAAACTGGGATCCTATCGCAGAGATGATTGGATGACCTGGGGTGATGCTAAGGATTTATGTATCTTTGGTAAAGTGTGATTTCATTTATCAAACCCTCAGTGGTTTCTGTTGAAATCAAAGAATCCAATACGTTTTTAAACTTTACAGACTGGAGAGTGTTTAAACACTTACAGACTGGGATCTTGTTTGAGTCTGATATTTGTGATTCTATCTGATAATTAACCTTAAATATGTGTCTCATAGTATAGATTTGGATAGATTTATCCAACAATACTATTGCACCACCCTTGTCTTATAATCAGCTCATTATCTGCTCTTAGGTTTTTTTATCCCCTCTCTTTCAATCTTGCTCATATTGCGATTTAAGGAGAAGGTGTGAATGCGGAAATTGCATGGGCTGTGTTTGGGGGTTCAAAATTACTTTTGGATCAAAAAGGTGTTTGTGCTACAGGTGTCTTATCTTTATAATAATCACATAGCTTCAAATATCTTTTGAGTCTGTGAATATCTTTATGTACATCAAAAGGTTCTGAATAATTGTTGGAAATGAATCTCAAACCCTGATTCAACATGGTAAGTATGTGTTTGGACAAATTCACTACTAGATCCTCCTCCTACCTCTCCTCATTGGGTTTTCCGTGATTTTTCTTCCCCCCCCCACTTAATATAATAGATACAATATATAACTTTACTTTTAAGATTCTTTTTCTGTGCAGCTGAGCAGTTTATGAACATTTTAAAAGCATCTCAGTATGTAACAAATACATAACTTACATCAAGAAAAAGATGAGATCCAGTGGTATAGATTGTAATGATACTTTATAATACATTTTCTACTTTCTCTAGCAGCAAGCAATAACAGTAACAGATAGCTGACTAATATATAATGACTGATTGAAGGAGTTGCTGACTATGAAAGATTGGAGTATGTTGCCTAGTAGGTCTAAAAAAGTTTAGTAAAATCATTAAGGCATAGCTGTCTAAACTAATGAACAGAAGTAGCAGGCTTTAATGGTTCTTTATAGACCAACATAAGAACACCATTACTACTATGAGAAAATGGTATGTTGCCATATAAAGCTAAGCCATTTAACCAGCTCTTATCTGACTTTGAATCTTATTAGGAACATAAAACATTAAATAGTATTAAATTCAGTAATTTAACTTACGCAGCACTTTGAGGAGCATAAATAGTTATCATATGCGGTGTAAAAACAATGCTAGGTCTCACAAATATATATGACAAAAAAAGGATAAACATCATTTCTTTCTTTATTTCCTTTCTTTGTTTCTTTTAATGTAATATGGGATATAAATGTATTTATCTTTTGAACTTTAATTTGGGTTTTACTATACAACCAAGTTGACATATAGCATGCTCTTACTAATTTAATGCAAGCACTTAAATAATATCACATTCACTGAATTGAATCATTGAGCCTGTTGAATCAAGGAAATAAAGCTGTTAGTTGACACAGTACAATTTAAAAGTTGACTTACTTTGGTTTGTTATCTAAAATGTATCTAAGTGAGTTAATTCATGAACAATATAAGAGGGTCTCTAACATACTGTGTCCATTTTTAAATTCTATAACAGGAATAGCATGCATTCATTTTAGTGTGTCTACTGTACAAGTACTTGTTCCTAATTCTATTGTGTGTTGAAAGAATTCTCTGCAAAGTCTTATAAGAAATATATTTTGTTATATATTAAGAAATATATTAAACTGTAAACCACACCAAACCTTTGTGTCAGACAGACAGATACTGTATATACTGAAACACCAGAGACAGGAAAATTAAGCTTTAAACTTCAGTTTTGGAAAAACGATAAATTAAACATGGAAAGAAACTGAAAAAAGTCATTATTTCTGGTTAACAATCTAAAAGCAACTGAACTGAAAAAACTAGTTGATATGTTCTATAGCAGTTAGAGATGATTTTTTTTAGAAACTTTTAGAACTTAATTGAAGCTTAATTGAACTTTGTTCGGTAACTGCAACCTCTGGCTCCATGAACATGGGCAAAAAATGACAGCGTGAGCAGAAAGCTACACTTTCTCTGTTCCTGCACAGGACGCCTACGGACTTACCAGAGACTCAAGATGGCGCCTCTCAGGTGTCGGAACCACCTCTCTCTGCTCCGTCTTCGTCAACCTCCATGACTGGCTCCCTTTCACCAGACTTACAACTTACACAACTGCATATGCAGCTGTCTGCCACAATTACGCACACAGTTACAGCAGCAGTATCAGCAGCAGTTAAGGAAATTCAGAGAGATCTGGTGGACCTTGGGGAACGGACTGACAAGTTGGAGACTTATACGGATGACATAGCCCAGAGAATAGTTAATGTGGAGGAAGAGAATTCCCTACTTAGAGATGAAATTTTTCAACTCAAGGATATCTGTGAAGACCTGGAAAACAGGTCTCGCAGGCAGAATTTACGATTTCGGGGTGTCCCAGAAGAGGTGGACAACGCAGGGTTGCACAAATACCTAAAAGAGCTATTTGCTTACATCTGCCCAGACACCCCTAATACTCTCTGGACGTTAAATAGGGCACATAGGTCACTGGCATCCAGACCACCCCCGAATAGGCCACCACGTGACATCATTGTGCGCTTCCATTATTATGAGAGCAGGGAGGCCATATTGACAAAGACCCGTACTATCAATGCTGTGGAGTTTCACAAACACAAAATTCAAATCTATGCTGACTTATCACCGGTAACCCTGGCTAAACGAAGGGAACTGCAACCAATAACTCAAGCTTTGAGGAATGCCAATATACCTTATCGATGGGGTTTCCCCTTTAAGCTAATGGTTAACTACTGGGGCCAATCGCACATCCTAACAAACCCGCGAAGGGGCCATAAACTGTTGGCGGCCTTAGGCATTCAATTGAAGGACGTCGCACCAACCAAGGCTAGATCCCCACAGAAAGCCACGGGGGGGGGGCCCAGTGGTCTACAGTCTCTAGCTCTCCACGCTCAGTGCGACTTACGTTGTCACCTTCACCACCATGACCAGGAAAGTTTTCTGACACATGGAGGCTGATACATATTGATGGCGAACACCTGCAGGAGTGTATCTCCATTGTTCTCGACCGTGATACGCGGATTCACCTATGCTGGTAATCTAACCACTGAATATTTCTATAGTTATATATATCCCTACATTTTTTTTTTTTTTTTCTTCCAAGTGATTGCTCCGGTAGCTTGCCACCACCCCTCACCCGAGAGGCCGGAAGCCACTCATTTATCCTCTATCCTGCATTGACTGAAATCGAATCTGCGGGATCGGATGTTTTGTTGTTTTTTTTTTTGTTTTTCTAACCTCAAGGGCTGACCTTTCTGCTGTTTGCACAACCATGTGCCTGGTTTGGAACTTTACAGGTTATAATTGTTACATGTTATATGTTGATTGCTTACGACTTTCAATGTCTATACTCTTTTTTTTTTATTTTTAACTGTGACTATTTTGCATTTGGGCGATGTTCGTTTACGAAGCTGAATTGTAACTTATTTCTTATGCTATTTATTAAGATGATAGGCCTTCTTCTGGGTAAAGAGTCTGCTCGACATAATTACACTTTCTCCACGTCCCCCCAAAGGGAGATGAGGTTCAAAGCTACTCTTGTTGTAATTTATAATGGCTAAATTTGTTTCTATTAATGCCAAAGGGCTAAATAGTATCACTAAGAGGTACTTAGTTTTAAAAGAGATAAAAAATCAAAAAGCAGATATAGCCTTGATCCAAGAGACTCACTTTGCTCGAGATTCCTCTTATCAGCTTAGGTCTAAATATTACCCCAAAGGCTATTTTGCCTCACATATACAGAAAAAAGCTGGGGTGGCTATTCTTATACATAAAGATTGCCCTCTGTATTTTGCGGGCCAAATACATGGACGTACCAGTTCTTATTGTAAATGCATATGCGCCAAACAGGAGCCAAATTAAGTTCTTAAGAAAGGTTTTCATAAAGTGTTCTGGATTTAACATACCTTATCAGATTATAGGGGGAGACTTAACTAAGGATAGAACCCAACCCTCCCCTGACCACTCAGCTCATAGCCTCTCAAGGGAGTTTAGAAAATTGGTAAGACAGTTTTCTTTTTTTGATTGCTGGAGGATTAATCACCCACTAGACCGCCAACATACATACTACTCCCCGGTGCATAAAGTACATTCCCGAATAGACTGATTCTTAGTAACACATCCATGCCTACAAGTGCCATCCTCTACAAAAATTCTCCCGATTACTTGGTCGGATCACTCGCCAATAACTTTATGTTTAGAACTCTCAAGACTTCCTCCTCGGGAACCTCACTGGAGGATGCACGAGACATTCTTACATGATCCAGAGACACTCCAACAGATGGAGGAATTGTTGCAGGAATATTTCCGCCTTAATGTGGGGTCAGTTAATTCTTTATCTACGTTGTGGGAGGCCCATAAGGCCACCATGAGAGGGCACATTATAGCTCTTACGACTCAGAGGAAAAAGCGATCCTTGCTTAAATATACCGCTCTCACAGTTCAACTGTCTACCCTTGAAAGCCATTACAACAAAAGTCATTCTAACCCGCTCTTAACACAAATATTAAGCATTAGGAAGGAGTTAGCTACGCTTGACTACACAGCAGCACAAAAAGCAGTTATATGGACCAGACAACGGTTTTATGAGAATGGGGACAAACAACACACGTTACTAGCAAGAAAATTAAAGGACCAACAAACACAGTCCTGAATTTCCTCCATACAAACTCCTACAGGCCAACTCACCAAACACAGATAGGGAAAATATTCCATGATTTCTACCACCATCTATACAACATACCTTCAGCCCAACAAGTAGACCCGAATTTACTATCTAACTTTCTCACAGAGGCAGGACTCCCTAAGCTAACAGATGACGAGATCCAACTGTTAAATGCAGAAATCACACTCGAGGAGTTGACTAATACTCTAAAGAATCTACCTACAGGAAAAACCCCGGGCCCTGATGGCCTGCCCTACAAATATTATAAAACATTTGCACATATTTTAAGCCCCTACAAGGTGAAGTTATTCAACGACTTTTTAAAAGGCAGCCCAATCCCAAATTCGAATTTGAAATCTTATCTATCACTAATCCCTAAAGAAAATAAAGACCATACCAATTGCACCAATTATAGACCGATAGCATTATTAAATTCAGACCTAAAGCTTTTTTCTAAAATACTAGTCAATAGATTAGCCCCCATTCTCCCTCGGTTAATCAATGACGACCAGGTCGGCTTTATTCAGGGTTGCCAAGCAGGCGACAACACGAGACGGACTATTGACCTAATAGAAGTGTTACATAGGAAATGCACACCAGCTCTACTCTTGAGCCTTGACGCTGAAAAGGCGTTAGATCGCTTAAGCTGGCCCTACTTATTTTCCCTTCTCAAACACCTAAATTTCTCAGGTCCCTTTTTGTTGGCTCTTCAAGGTTTGTATAGCCTCCCGACCACACAGCTGAAACTACTGGGTCAAGCAGCATCGGTCATAAACATCAGGAACTGCACACGGCAGGGGTGCCCTTTATCCCCACTTCTATATGCAAGTATAGAGCCCTTAGCTGCCACTATTAGGAACTCGGCCGACATAACGGGAGTGAATGTCAACGGGACACAGTTCAAAATAGCATTATTCGCAGACAATGTGCTGCTCACGTTAACAAACCTACAAGTTTCCCTACCTAATCTGCATAGGATTCTAGACATCTACAGCAATCTTTCTAATTATAAAGCTAATGTAAGTAAAACGGAGGCACTCCCGCTTAACATTCCTTGGAATAGTCTGTTGGCTTTACAATCAGCTTTCCACTATAAATGGAAGACAGCATCGATATCCTATTTGGGGACCCAAATTACACCACACTACTCCGATCTTTTTAAGCAAAACTTTATCCCTTTAATCCTACACATGAAACAATTATTAGGAAAATGGGCTACATATCCAATCTCATGGTTTGGCAAAATATCAGCAGTAAAAATGAGTATTTTATCTAAGTTTTTATTCTTATTTCAAACATTGCCTATTACTGTTCCTTTGTGTGTGCTGAGAGATATCCAATCATGCTGCCATAAATTCATTTGGAGCAACAGTAGACACAGAATAGCAGGGAAAATATTAACAACCTCGACTGAGTTTGGGGGTCTCGGAGTTCCAGCCTTTCAGAAATATTATGCGGCCGCTCAGCTCAAACAAATTTTGGCATGGTCCAGATGGACCTCATGTAACAATTGGAGTTCTATAGAAAATGCTTTCTCACCAGGGGGCCATGTAAACCATCTTATATTGTCTCCACCTACATGCACAGCAGACCTCTCTATGCTGTTGTCTTCTACGCGGAGCATGTTATCTCTCTGGAGAAGGCATAGGGACAGACTATCCTCCATGAAGTCTGTAAACTTGACATTCCTGAACAACCCCAACTTTTTACCTGGAACCTGTCGACATTTTATCAACAGATGGGGTCGCACTCAGTACCAGACGATATACGATCTGATCGACCCACTCATTAAAGATATGATGTCTTTTAATGGCCTCTCAGCGACGGTACCACAAGGGACATGCCGATTCTTTGAATACTTGCAACTTAGGCATTTCCTTACACCATACTGTTCTGGACTCAAGAATGTGCCGCCTACCTCTTTTGAACGCCTAGCTCGATCAGGGCTCCCACAAAAGGGTCTTGTCTCAAAGATTTATAAAATACTCAATGACCCTCAGTCAGACACTCTCCCAAGACGCTCATATATGGAGAAATGGGACGCTGATTTACCTCAACCACTTTAGGATGAAGACTGGTTGGGTATTTGGTCCAACGCGAAGAAAATGGTGCTTTGCTCTAGACAAAGAGAACACATTTACAAAATTCTCCTACATTGGTACCATACGCCAGCCAAGTTGCATTCTTTCTTTCCAGATCACTCGCCACTTTGTTGGAGACGTTGTGGGGAAATCGGTGATGTGCCTGACATTTTTTGGACTTGCCCTATGATCCAACCACTATGGACTGAAATAGCAGTACTCATAAGTAGGCTACTTCGCAAACCAGTAACAGTGGATATTCAAATCTTCCTGATGGGCAAGCCTCTCTCAGATGCTCATAAACAGACTCAGTCTCTTCTCAACCAAATTTTTACGGCTACCCGCATGAGCATAGCCGCTAAATGGAAGACACCGAATATACCTTCCCTGGAGGAAATAAAAAATAGAGTAAATAGCAATAAAGCTTTTGAGGCGGGCATAGCGACATTAAATAACCAAATGACTCAATTTATGGAAACTTGGGCGGCTTGGGAACTGCTATCATAGGCTTAGATAGTCAACTGGCTCCTATACTGTTTTTTTTTTTTTTGGCGGTATGGTTGGATCTCTCTCTTTTATCACATATAACAGGCTTTTACTTTTCTACAACCCTCACGACTTTGGGGTCCTAAGATGATAATTGCTTCAATGTCACAGTCTTCTCTTATTTTATTTTATCTTATTTTGATTTTACTGCATGATTCATTTGATATGCTTCTTCATTTCTGTATCTGGATACTGCATAGAGCACTGTTAAGATTGCGTAAATGAACAATTCTTGAATATGTCATGCTTTGTTCTTTGTGTGAAAAATAATAAAAACTTTAAGTAACAAAAAAAGAAATACAGGGTAAGACAAAAGAACAATCGTGTATGCCTAGTGGATGCAACCCTCAGCTGTAGGTCAGGAAATCTTTTGAGGGAGCTGCATCCATTACTCCAAAAAACATAAAAGATTGTGAATTAAGCTTACCAACCAGCTTCTGCTGTCAAACAAACCTTAATAATTTATTGCGAGAAGTTTCCTGAAATACCCAGGCGATTGTGGTATGTCTCCTTGTAGACATACATGATGATGGACTTGAGCCATATATATTCTGTAGCATGAGTAGGGTGCAGAAACCACATTCTAAAAAGGAACAGCAACTATACAGTGCTCATTTTCCTGCCACTAATCTAAGGTGGTTTATTTAATTATGCTCCTGATATGTCACACTACTAGACTTTAAGTTGGGGAAAAAGGACAGAACCTCTGAGGCAGAATAAAAGACAGATTTAAAATTAACAACAAGAAAACAGAATATCCAGTGAGGGCACATTTTTATAATAGTAGCTACAGTACTAACAATCTCAGGTTCGCTGTACTAATGGGGAACTTTAACTCAGAAACTGACAGAAAGTTGGGTGAATATATAATTATGGAAAAGAATGACACTCTGCTCAGTGGCCTAAATGAAGATATTCCTTCTACAGTATAGCAGCAGTTCTTTAGAACATATCTAAGCACACAGAGTTCCAAAATGTTGTAAAACATTTTCATAGTGTGTAGTTTGCGTAGCGCTTAAACTATGATGGTTTAAAATTAAAGGGGAACTCCAGCTTCCAAACCAAAATTTGATAAAGAGGCCCACATAACACAGAAACCCCTAATATATCCATCACAGTTACCTGTTTCTTATAAAAGTATGAATAAATGCCATTTTCTGTGCTGAAATCCAGCTGTTTAACAGTTCTTCTATTTCTGCTTCATTTGAAATCCTGGCAGGGAAGGAGGGACTAAACACTGATGTTACAAATTGTAACAACTTATCCACAGCTTACAGACAGCATGCAGGAACTACATAACCTACATTGCACTGTGTCATTCCTTTCCTTATTGAAATCACATGTGCAGGGTATTATGGGATTTGGAGGATGCAGGCGGAGGACAGCTGGCTGTTGATACCAAGTAACAGTAGTCAGAACATATCAGCAGGAGAGCAGGGGGTAGGCTTAGGGAACCATTCCAAACCATAAAAAATCATGAAGTCTGCATATTTTTCAAATGATGTATATTGCAAAGTTGCTTGAAATTATTTTCGCTTTTCTCAAAGCTTAAGTTATGTTTTTGTGGAGTTCCCCTTTAACATTTTCAAATATTGGTCCCTTAAACACTGCTTTTAAAGTAACTGTGCTACCTTTTGGAGAAGATTTTAATAAAATAAATGTTTTGTAACAGTGTTTTTTCCAGAAATGTTTGTGATGCAGCTCAAGTACTCATCTAAATGTTTTGTTGAAACAACTTTTGTGAAAGGGCATGCCAGTAATCACTTAAAACAGAAAAAGTATCCAAGTGTCACTGTTCACCCTCCTCTGCCGGTCGAAATCCGTTCTCCTTCGGAAAATCAATAAAATTCTGAATAAAAAAACCAGCGCTAAAAGCTTTGAGGGGAAAAAAGCAAAAGATGGTAATATATAGTGTAGTATTTTCCTTTTACGTATAAGCACCCTTTGTGTCACAGATTTCTTTACGAGTTTCACTCCTTTACAGGTGGGGTCAATTCACCCTATATGCCTTCACCACTTTCAATTATTTCACCCTTCGTGTTTATAAGTTTTATACTTACAAACGTTTAAAGTAGTTGTTAATTTTACAAGTTAATTTTAACTTGTATCTATTTAAATTAAAAACGGTTTTATACGATGTTAAGCCTGTTTCCGTAGAATTGATGCGAAGGGTAATTCGAATGAAGAGCTGTAATACCTTAATGCAAACAACTACTTTAAACGTTTGTAAGTATAAAACTTATAAACACGAAGGGTGAAATAATTGAAAGTGGTGAAGGCATATAGGGTGAATTGACCCCACCTGTAAAGGAGTGAAACTCGTAAAGAAATCTGTGACACAAAGGGTGCTTATACGTAAAAGGAAAATACTACACTATATATTACCATCTTTTGCTTTTTTCCCCTCAAAGCTTTTAGCGCTGGTTTTTTTATTCAGAATTTTAATGCCAGTAATCACTGCATAAATATTTATGAGGAAAAGACTTAAATCAACAGCTTTTACTTTCAAAGTACTGCCATAGTTGATTTTCAAAGGGAAATCCATATGCATTGTGCCATATAACTTAATCCTCTTACACTCTGTCATTGAATCGTCATCCTTATAATGTAAACGTCAATATCAAAGCAAAACTGCTGCTTTGTATGACGCTTCCACTTTGTATGGGTAAATTCATTTCTAAATGATGCATTTGGAAGAAGTATTTTGTCTAGTACACACTATGCTATATATTTAATTCTGTTCAGTTCATATTAAAATTAACTTTCAGTATGATGTAGACAGTGATTTTTAAGGGGGATTTGCTCAGTATGCCGTCTTTCATCTTCAACTCTGACATTCAAATCTATTGTGGCTGACTCTGACAGCTGTAAAATAAAAGTATTCAATCGCCCAAGCATCACAGAGAGTAACTATGGTATGAGCAATAGCAAAATGTTCAAGATGAACTGACCTTTAATGCTTTGACCCACAAAAATATTTAAGGGCGATGGAGATGCAAATCCATATTGCAGAAACCTAAAGGAGGAGAAGAAATACAATCACGGGGGATAGCAATTTGTAGGCACCTCATTGTGATTATAATTTACTGCCTTAAAACCTGGGTTGGTACTCCTGTTTGCATAAAACTGCATTGGCCCGGGGTACGTCTTTAGGAGCACTGCTGTTCTCTCGAGGCTGTTGAACGAATGCACATTAATTAGAGTGAAAACCCTGTGGCCATACAGGGATCTACAAAGAGGAATAAGATGATGATGTTTTATAGAAGTACACCAGGCTGGTGCCGCTTTCAGTGAACAGAAGTCAATGGAGGGGGGTGTCTAAAAAAGTACCCCCCCAGTGCTTAACTGTATATGACATTTTTTAAGATGGATAGGGCTGCTGTCTAAGGTGAGTGCATGATGTGCACAAATCCCTGTTTCATTGAAATATGCATATGGATATTGTCATTAGAAAGAGGAAAAAGGGCATTCATACATTTATTTGATACCAATAATTTAAGTTTAATATCTCTGCAAAATCATCAAAAGTATTCACAATAACTTAAGAATCATATATAGACTATGGGGCAGATTTACGAAAGGGCAAAAGTGACTATCGCTGGTGATGATTCACCAGCGTTACAGTTTTTAGGCACTTCGCAGAATTTTGTAATAGGCGCAGGCCATTTGCCAAGTGAATTTTCACACTGGCAAATGTACGTTACGCCGAAAATTCCCTAAGATGCGGATTTTACTGAATGTTACCTTGCCAGACTTACCTTCGCCAGCTCAGACGAGGTGAAGTGCATTGGAATGCATAGATCTTCCTCAATTCTCTGTTACTTACATCATATTTTTAGTGGAAAAAATGCCAAAAAACTCTGGCGTCTTTTTTCAGAGTGATAGCCTGAAAAAATTCCAAATTTTTTTTTGGGTAACCGGGTTCCCCATACATTTTCTAAAATATACAGTGGGTTAATGTGTAGGGCATTATAACAACTCTATTTTGCTTATTAAGGTTCCCTGCACTTGTGTAATGTAATGTATTTGCTGCAACATACAGATGCAGCCACTTTGGTTTGTCTGTTTGACACAGAATAACTAAACACAGATATCCCATTTATCTCATTTAACACAGAAAACTGCGTCACAACATCCCATCTAATTAAAGCATTCACCATTGTGAACAATGGAGCTTTGGTATGCTAATGAAAAGGTTAAATGCATTAAATGAGTTAAGATGACTTAAGATAACACAGTTTCTTCAATTACCCCTGAGTCATGACGCATTTAACTCACAAATACAAGTGGCTTCATCTGTATACATCCGCGTAATTTTATAATTTCCCACCATATGCAAATTACCTCTAACGAAGTTTCCCTAGGCATAATTGAACGCTGACACATCTTCGATTTGAATGCTGAAGTAATGCTAGCGAAAATTCACTAGCGCTCGGCGCACTGGATGCATTTCACATTTTACTAAATTAGCGTTGCATCCAACCAAATATCCGCTAGCAGCGCAGGCAGACGTATCCACGGGAGGCGGTAGGAATAATATCAATATTTGGCTTTATTTAAACATACATTGTGGTATAGTAGCAGTGGGAGTGCAAAAAACTAACGCGTTTCGTGCCCCAAACACTGGGCACTTCTTCAGAGTTCAATAGAAGTGACGTAAAAGTTCAAATAAATAGCTGTGATCACACGTGTTGCATATTAATCAATTAATTAGTATATATAGTGCTTGTGCATATTACTTTATCTTTAAGATATGTGAAATAGAAACATTATATGATATACAATCACACCATATATATACTTCATAAATATTTAAGGGAATAAAAGTGAAAAGTTATAGTTCATGTTTATAGTGTATAAAATATCATTTAAAAGTGACAATCAATTATTTAGAAAAAGGATTACATTAATTCCATAAGAGTGGATGCATTGGAGTGCTCGGTTGAGTGTTGCCGAGATCCCGCGATAGCTGCGGTGGACGAGGGAGAGAGGAAGGAGTGGGGAGAGCTCCGCCATCGACTCCTCTTTTGTTATCGGTACTAAATTAGCGTTGTCTGATCAAATTTTCGCCTGGCGAAGTGTATCGATGGGTGCGAAGCCGTCGCTGGCAAATTTTCACATGTTAGTAAATTTCACCCCAGGGATCTACTATCCGGAATGTTTGGGACCTGATGATTTCTGGATTAGGGGTCTGTAATTGGATCACCATGTCCAGTGGCTACTATAAACCAATTAAGACTAAATAAAACAATAAGATTGTTTTGCTACGTTCAAAGATTTATGGAAATTTAGTTACTATCAAGAAGGTATTATGCTATTATTACTGACAGAATGTTACTAAATGCTGAGACTTGGTGTGCCATGTGAAAGATTTAATAACAAAACATGAAATGATCTGCCAAGAGCAATTTGTAACAATATAATTTACTGCTGAAATATTTAAATTATTGCAATAAAATCTTAATTCATATGTAACAATAAAAATAAAGTTTTATAAATACTGACTATTTTTTGTGGGGGGTGAGAAATATGCAGTTAAATAAACATTCCCCTAAGTTATCTAGTATAGGTAAATCTAAAAAAAATGGACTTGCTGAGTAATCATTGAAGACGTTTCACTACTCATCCGAGCAGCTTCTTCAGTTCTGACTGGTGTGGGCAATTCTCGGTATATAAACTCTTCCACTAATCCAATCACAATGGCACATTGTAACTCTTCAAAGAGATGAAATCTGAAATTCACAGAGGTGTTGATTCTATGTAGTTAGTGTGATAGGATTATCCAATGTGTCATGCAACTCCTAGAAACAGGTGTTACTTGTGAGAGTTGTATGAATGGATGTGTGAAGTGTTCTGAAACTGCTGGGGAACAGCATCGTATGTAGCAGACGGGTGGTGTAGAAGGCCCCCGCCTCTGTTCAGGGATGCTCTGTTCTCCACCTTGACATTAATCACTTCTTTCATGCCTCTTTCAAACCAGCGGTCTTCTTTATCCAAGATTTGGACATTGTTATCTTTAAAGGAGTGTCCCTTGTCTTTTAAGTGTAGAAAGACAGCTGAGTCTCGCCCTGTAGAGTTCGCCCTCTTATGCTGAGCCGTTCACTTGGTGAGCAGTTGTTTTGTCTCCCCAATGTATAGACCTGTGCACTCCTCGCTACACTGGACTCCATATACCACGTTACTTTGTTTTTCTTTTGGGGTTGGATCCTTTGGGTGTACTAGTTTTTTTCTGTTTGTTGCTAGGTTTAAAAAACACAGGGACGTGGGGTATCTGAAAAATCCTCCTGAGTTTCTCTGACACTCCAGCTACATATGGGATGATTATGTTTTGCCTATTATATTTCTCTGTGCGGTTATTTCTATTGGTGTTCCTGTTGGGCATAGTTGATGATGTTTTGACAAAGGCTCAGTCTGGGTAGCCACACACTTTCAAAATTCCTCTGAGATGGTTTTTGCTCTTTGTCTTTGGACTCTGTATCAGTTGCCACACATTCAGAGGCAGAGTTCTAATGACCCCAAGTTTGTGTTCCAGCAGATGGTGGGAGTCAAACAACAGACACTGATCCGTATGAGTGGGTTTCCTGTATACTTCCATTTTCAAGTTACCCCTCTCTTGGATACATATCAAACAGTCCAAAAAGGCAAGTGTCTTCTCATGGACATCTTCCCTTATGAACTTGATTTTATTGTCCACTAAGTTAATGTATTCTGTAAAGGCAGCCACTTCACTGGATCTGATTTTAATCCAAGTGTCATCCACATACCTGAACCAG
Source organism: Xenopus petersii (assembly GCA_038501925.1). Lineage (NCBI taxonomy): Eukaryota > Metazoa > Chordata > Amphibia > Anura > Pipidae > Xenopus > Xenopus petersii. The sequence goes on from CM076682.1 coordinate 83,215,045, forward strand.
TGACTCAGTGTAGTTCCCTGGAATGTAAGTAAGGCCCTCCTTTCCACTTCCTTGATGTACAAGTTAGCTACAATGGAAGAGACTGGAGAACCCATTGCACAGCCATGTTTCTGTCTATAAAAAGGTTCTTGTACTTGAAGTATGTGGTGTTAAGGCACAAATCTAGCAACAAACATACTTGGTTAGGACCGAGCTTCGTTCTGCTGTTGAGGTTATTTTATTAGTTAAGTAGTTGATCCTCTAGAACGAAATGTGTTTCCCCAATCAGGCAATCAGCAGGGCTCTCCTCCACCCTCAAAAAATGACAATTTTCCACAAGAGATTGCTGTATTCCTCAAAAACCACAAGGTTTTGAGGGGGAATAAAACATATAAAATATATATAGTGCAGTATATCAAAATAAATTATGATATTTTTTGTGAACTTGCTATGTTTGAATATAACCGCATGTGAATAAAAAATCATGCATCACCACCAGGAGTTAATATTTAACCAGTGTAAAAGTTCGTAACTTAAAGGGTGCTAGAGGTATTTCGGTTATAGTCCTTATTCATATATCCAAGTTTTGACACCCGTGATGTTTAGAGATATAGTTGCACAGAAGCCCACACTCCAATCCTAGTGTGTCTGGCAGGTGTTTATACTTGAAGTAAGTTGATACAGGAATATGTAATTTGAGCGTCTCAGTCTGCTTTCATTCTTCTTAAAACTTTAGTGGGTATAAAGGAAGTAGCGTGCACTCATAAGCATTCCTCCAATAAAATCGCTTTGAAACCAATGTGTCATTCCGGTCTATTGTTCCGAGTCCTGAACCGTAAATGAACCGTCCGATGCGTTCACCTTAGTCCAGTGTAGTTTCCTCGGGTCACCAGGCTGCCGCTTCCACACTCTCGTCCTATCGCTGACGTGTTTCGCAGAATGGCTTCATCCAAATGAGCGATAGTTTCACTTCCAAACGATACCCACCATATTCAAAGTCCAGAAAACTTTATTGTCCACAGAAAACCATCTATCCTTTGCAAAGATCCCCATAAATAGATACGTTCCATAAACATTGCTGCACAAAATACATACTATTTCTGATATTTCATAACAAAAAAATCATCCTGTTAAAAAAGCCCTAAGGTTAAAATCAATATTAAGGCCATGGGGGGGGCATAATGTTTTAGGTTTATGGATCCACCAACTTTCTTTGCGTAGTGTGTTGTTCACCATATCACCCCCCCTCCAGTCTTTTTTAACCCTTTCAATCCCTAACCATTTTAGACCCATTGGGCTTTTGTTATGTTGTTCGATACTGTGTGCTTCATAAAACCTTTGCATATATTATTTACATGTTCCCCAATCCTTTCCTTTAGTATTCTATTTGTTTTGCCCACATATTGAAGGCCACATGGGCACTCCAGAAGGTAAATGACATTTGTAGTGTCGCATCTTATAAGGTCCTGAATCTCAAATTGTTCTCCAGTTGTATGACTTTTGAAATTCTTAGTTTTTGTGCCAAATTTACAAGATTTACAAAGGCAACATGGGAAAAATCCCTTGTATACATCCTTTCCTCTTTTCTTGTCCACTCTGTTACTACAGCTATGAACCAATTTTTGTCTTAAGTTAGGGGCTTTTTGAAAGATAACTTTTGGTTTCTTGGGGAGTATTGTTTCCAGTTCTTTGTCCAAACTCAGAACATGCCAATGTGTCATAAAACACATACTGAAATTCTCTTCCTCTTTCATGTTGCTGTAAGTTTGTTTCTCTTCATTATATTTTAACATTTCATCCCTATCCCCTTGTCTAATTTTTTATAAGCTTTTTCTATGGCTTTTTCTTTATTTCCCTTAACCCTTCTGTAAGGGTCCTGGATTGTTTGTCATAATTCTCCAGGTCACTGCAACTCTTCCTTATTCTTCTAAATTGTCCCTGGGGGATATTTTTTATCCACTGTGGATTGTGGTTGCTGGTGGCTAGGACATAATTATTGGTGTCTACCGTTTTGAAGTAGATACACATGTGTACTGAGTCTTCCTTTACATAAATCTGTAAGTCCAAAAAATCTATTTTTTCAGCACTAAAATTTAGTGAGAACTCCAAATTGAAATCATTTATATTTAGTAAGTCCATAAATTTTACAAGATTACTTCCCCTTTACTCCAAACAATCAGAATGTCATCTATATAGCGTTTCCACAATATTACGCCCTCCCCTGATAATTTTGGATCTAATATTTGTTTCTCCCAGTACCCCATAAACAAGTTTGCGTAACGTGGTGCGAACTGTGTTCCCATCGCCGTCCCACATATTTGGAGGTAATATTCCCCATTGTACCAAAAAAAGTTATGTTTATGAAATATCAGAAATAGGATGAATTTTGTGCAACAATGTTTATGGAATGTATCTGTTTATGGGGATCTTTGCAAAGGATAGATGCTTTTCTGTGGACAATAAAGTTTTCTGGACTTTGAATATGGTGGGTAAAAGAAGCAATCGTTTGGAAGTGAGACTATCACTCATTTGGATGAAGGCATTCGGCGAAACGCATCAGCGATAGGACGAGAGTGTGGAAGCGGCAGCCTGGTGACCCGAGGAAACTACACTGGACTAAGGTGAATGCATCGGACGGTTCATTTACGGTTCGGGACTCGGAACAAAAGACCGGAATGCCACATTGGTTTTAAAGCGATTTTATTGGAGGAATGCTTGTGAGTGCAATTTTGAATTATTTATTAAAATTTTTATAACGCTTCCACACATATTACTTCCTTTTTACCCACTAAAGTTTTAAGAAGAATGAAAGCAGACTGAGACGCTCAAATTACATATGCCTGTATCAACTTACTTCAAGTATAAACACCTGCCAGACACACTAGGATTGGAGTGTGGGCTTCTGTGCAACTATAACTCTAAACATCATGGGTGTCAAAACTTGGATATCTAAATAAGGACTATAACCAAAATACCTCTAGCACCACTTAAGTTACAAACTTTTACACTGGTTAAATATTAACTCCTGATGGTGGTGCATGATTTTTTATTCACATGCGGTTGTATTCGAACATAGCAAGTTCACTAAAAATATCATAATTTATTTTGAAATGCTGCACTATATATATTTTATCTGTTCTATTCCCCCTCAAAACCTTGTGGTTTTTGAGGAATACCGCAATCTCTTGTGGAAATTGTTATCTTGTTGTAGTCGATTTCTTATAGTCTCGATTGCCTCTGTCATAGGTATACATGTGAACAATGAAGTGACATCATATGATACCATTGTTTCTTCTGCCTCTAGTGTAATGCTGTCAATCTTGGTTACAAACTCTTTGGCATTCTGGATATGATGGACTGTATTGCCTACCAACGGGGCTATGGTGTTAGCCAAGAATTTTGCAATGCTGTATGTCACAGAATTTATGCTACTGACAATGGGTCTTAGTGGGGCTCCTTCTTTGTGTATCTTGGGGAGTCCGTATAAGTTCAACTACTGGGATGTGTTATGGTGTCACTGCATAGTTTAACCCCTTGGCTAGTATGTCCTTTTCTGACTGAGTTAGTACCCTATCTGATAGGTTCCTAACCCACGTGTCTTTGGTGTTCTTTGGTGTCTCATCTTTCTGCCTCCAGGTTAGTTCTTCAGTCCTTTTCCAACTGCTGCTTCGTGACAGTAACGTGGTGAATTTGCTTATTTGTCGCTCTTTAATCTTCATTTGTTGGGCAATCTGTGCATGTTCAACAAAAACAACCATCCTTTGCAGAGTTCCATCAGGCAGTTCTTTTTAGATGTTCAACCTTCTGCTTAAGGGCATCAATGGTAAAGTTGATCAGTCTGACCCATTCATTTAGTAGAGGTTTTGGGCTTTTTGTAAAATTGTGTTGGTTCTGTGATTTTTTTACTGCTCGGATGAGTATTGAACCATCTTCAATGATTACTCAGCAAGTCCAGTTGTTTTTAGATTTACCTATACTAGATATACCATGACCTGGATGAATTAAAATCTTTATAGTCATTACCCTAAGTTATTTTATGTGAATTAACAAGCTATCACACACTAAGCAGGTTTTGTGAAACTACTTTTTATCATTAACTATTAAAACAATGTATTCACATTCTTTATGCTCATTTACAAATGCTGCAAGTGCAAAGTGCTAAAATGCATACAACATATGTGTGCTTGTTTACTATTTACAAAGGTACTTTGCTCCCATAAATGATCTAAGGAATTGTACCAAAAGATCCATATGACTGGGGCATTGTACCAGAGTGCAAGGCATTTGCCTTGATAAAGCGTAAGCGAAACGTACGTTGGCGAGCCTTCAAACCCCTTTTTATTAAAAAAAGCTCATTATTGAAATCTTACCTTTTTAAACTTTAATTGAATCTCGGATCTAGAGAAATTCAATGGAATTGTAGCGCTATTAGCACAGCATTCATTCCTTTTATTCTCCTTTATCTCTAAGGCACTGAGGATTTGTTGGTTTTATAGCAAAGTTAGCTCTCCTTACAAGTCAATTAAACATAGTAACGAGACTACAGTCTTCAGTGTTCTACTTTCTCCCACGTGTGGTCTCCCAGGGCTTAGAACAACGTAGCTAGTTTCTTCGGGACAACTCCACCTCTATACTATTTTCTAATTTCTAACTTTTATTCATGATTTGCTGACACTTTATTTTTAATTGTTTGATACCATGAACTCACTTTAAAATTATAACTACAGCACTAGCATCTTATTTAATTCATATAAGAACCATGAACTTTTAGATTATTATCAATTGTGTGCAGATAAATTTTATTGCGGGTCACATCATCTTTTTAATTATTGATATATAACACAATCAATTGAAATACCATTAATTGTATGTTGGTGCTAAATTGATTGAGAACTAAGCATATGTTTATAATAGCACTAAGCATTTATATAACTAGATCTCAATTAATTTTAGTAAGGTAGTGTGGGGTTTTACTGCTTTTTCTTGTTTTTACTATTTTTATTGTACCAGAGTGCTCATGAAGCCTGCTTTGATAAATTGCACATATTGGGCCAGATTCCAGATCTCCTAATTCAGTTCCAGAATTTCCCATAGAGCCAGATGCAATTCAATGAGAAAAACTAATTTCAATGTTTATCAAATTAAAGCCAATGTGTTTTATACAAGGTACAAAGTATAGAGTTCAGGAATATCTTTGATAAATATTACTTTCAGGGTTACTTTAGTGGGTTGCACACATAAGTCACTTAGCTATTTCCTAGTATATCACATGCTAATGCAATTTGTGTCAGGTATGGCCATAGGGACACAACATGCATGTAATTGATATGATGAAAGGCAGCAGTCATGTTGCAATGAAGAAAAGAAGATTTAATGGAAGACAAGAATGCAGCAGAGTCAGAGCAAGCATAAAGAGATAAACAAATCCCAGTCCAGTGTTCAGAGTCAGGCAGCTAGCAATAACAGGTCTGTAATACAGGCAGAGGGTCTGGACAGATGGCAAACAAGGAATATCCAGTAAACAGGTTGTGGTCTGGGGCAGGCTGGAGACAGAAGCAAAGTCCAATAACAAGCCCAGAGAGAAGGGCGGAGTTAACTGCCAATGCAGACGGAAGCTATCTAGAGAGCTCCGTACGGGGCATATTTGCAAAGCAGGCTGGAGCACCCTAAACGCCAACAAAAGGGTCGGAAACCTGACCTAAACCCACCGGACATCATGGGGAAGCTGAGGAAGCGACCGTCGCCGAAGAAAATGACGGCCTTCTACCCCAAAACTGGACCGCCGCAAGATGCGTGTCTCTCCCTCCAAGATGGCGCCGACTATGGCGGCAGCAGCCCTGCACGCGCAGTCAATGAGGCAAGTACTGAGGCCCACACGCCACCCGATGTTAGATCCCAGCAGACTGTTACCCTGCCTATACTTAAAAGTCTACTCACCTCCCTGCGCACAGATATCCAGGCAGACTTCAGGGGCGCCATCACAGAGCTCCATAGAGAGGTGAGACAAATAGGGGACAGGACTGATCACCTGGAGGGAAAGATGGCAGAGTTAGTAAGCTCACACAATGAGCTGATAGACTCCAATGCAGCACTTGAGCATGAAGTATTCCAATTAAACAGTAAAATGGCTGATCTGGAAGACAGGAACAGGAGAAACAATATCAGGCTAAAGGGTGTCTCAGAACAAGTTAAAATGGAAGACTTGCACCACTATCTTAGCAACATGCTCCGAGAGATTTTCCCGGAAGAAACTCCTGATCTCCTCCTCATAGACAGAGCCCATAGGCTGCCAAAAAACAAGAACACCCCCCCCAATGTGCCCAGGGAAGTGATACTACGGCTCCACTTTTTTCATATCAAGGAACTCACCCTGAAGGCGTTTAGGGACAAACAGGATATTCCTGAACAATACAATATGCTCCAATGCTATCCTGACCTCTTGGCATATACGATGAAAAAACGCAAAGACTTTACTCCCATAACCACTGTGTTGCGGGAGGCAAATTTACCCTACAGATGGCTGTTTCCGGTAAAACTTCGGGTCATGTACAAAGACTCACCCTACATCATGGCGACGCCACAGCTGGGAGCTCAACTATTGCAGCAATGGCACCTCCTGCCGAATCACGACCGCCTGCCACTGACAACCACTAAACAGCCCAAGATTCCACAGGATTGGCATGTACAAAAAACTGCACATCGCAGAACGGAGGCCGGACAAGATATTCCCGACCGAGAACCAGAGATAGCTTCAGAGGTCACTTGAAGACCTGCGACGGCTGTAGCCTTCTCCTAACGACGAGCAAGATAACCAGCTCCACACCTGATAACCCTCAAATAGTTTTGACGCTTTCCCCCGACGGACGAACCCCTATGATGTGACCATCTCCCCCGATCATGGCTTCACAGTGCACTACATCGCACGATATAACTCTTGAGACAGATAGGACTATCAATGTCAACCATCATTACTCAGAAGCCACTCTACTCGATGCTATTTACAGTATTGATGTATATATGTTCTTCAATGTAAAAGTTCTTACATTACTGTTACCAATGTTCTTTTTTTCTTCTACCTTTTCTATCTTTCTCTTTCCCTACTTCCCCACCCCCCCCCAATCCTGGCCAAGATTTGATGATCCTTCGTAGAAAAGTGCCGAAGACAGATGCGGAAATAGCTGAAACCACAGCCCGACCACCACTCCTGAGGCCTCAAACAGCGAACTCTAGGCAGCATCTAACAGTGAGTACCAAACCACAGCACTACGCCCACACCACACACAAATGGCGATCACTGTTACCACATTAAATGTTAACGGGCTCAATAGCCCGAACAAACGATCCCACCTTTTACTTTGGGCTAAACAGTCTAAGGCTTCCATATTGTGCCTCCAGGAAACCCATCTCACTAATGAACAACCCAATAGACTAGCGTGCAAAGACTACCCACTGCAACTCTATGCGAATAGCTCAGTGAAGAAAAGAGGGGTAGCAATTTGGTTCCACTCTACCATCGCACCCCGTATGCTTAAACAACTGGAGGACCCGCAAGGCAGATACCGCATTGTCACATTTGAACTGCAAGACCAGATATACACCGTGGCATCTGTCTATGCCCCAAATGTGAAACAATCCTATTTCTACCGCACCTTCTTTAGGTCGCTGGACAAACTGAAACAAGGCAAGATAATAGTAGTGGGTGACTTTAATGTGCCACTAATACAGGCATTAGACACCAGTTCTGGAGCTGACCACACTCCTAGAAGAGAAGTACTTACTCATGCACTCAATTTGAGAAACCTTTTAAAAAAGCACAATCTCTTTGATACCTGGAGGTCGTCCCACCCTACGGAGAGAGACTATACGCACTACACTCGCATGACAGATACTCTAGACTAGACTATATATTTACGGACAAAGACACCCTACAAGCTACGGAAGAGATACAAATTGGTTTGATGGCATGGACGGATCATGCCCCAGTAATCTGGACAAGTAACTTCCACAAATCTGCACCGTTCACATCACATTGGCGACTTAATGAGTCACTACTACTGAATGGAGAAATAGCCCGAAACTGCAACCAACTACTACAGGAATACTTCACCCTTAATGATAATGCCGAGGTCCCGACTCCTACAGTTTGGTGTGCACATAAGCCAGTCCTCCGAGGTCAACTTATAAAATATGCTTCACTGCTTAAAAAACAACGTGAAAACAATAGGCAAGCACTAACAAAACAACTGCAAGACCTTGAACTGCAAAATAAAGCTCACCCTACTAAGCTAACAACAAAACACATTAGAGACGTGAAGAATCAGCTATGTGAATTAGACCTATTTAAAATGCAATACCACCTCCGTTTACGCCTCGCCCACTACACGAAAGGTAATAAAGCCTCGAAGTTACTAGCACACTTACTGAAACAAAGACAAGTAAACCAAGCTATTGATCACTTGAAGAGCGAAGATGGGGGGAAAATTACAAATCCCAAAGACATAGCAGATAAATTTGCGGACTACTATGCCACTCTCTACAATTTGCAGCGAGACGCCAATACTCCTCAACCAATACAACAAGATATCGCTGACTTTGTAGCACGCGCCAACCTCCCTCAAATCTCTTCGACGCAGTTAGATCTCCTAAACACACCTATCCAACCTGAAGAAATCCAGACTGCAATCAACTCCACTCCGATAGGGAAAGCCCCAGGACCGGATGGCCTGACTGCTGCCTATTATAAAGCTTTTCAATCTATACTGGTCCCTCAACTGACCCGTCTCTTCAATTACATACAACAACACGGTGAAATACCAGAAGAGATGCTGAGAGCTACGATATCAACTATCCCCAAACCGGGTAAGACCCCGAACCAATGCCCTAATTTTCCTAATTTTCTCATTGTTAAACAGTGACACCAAATTGTATGCCAAGGTGATCGCCAATAGGCTGAAGGGAATCCTGCCTGGCATCATTCATAAAGATCAATCTGGCTTCACCTCGGGGCGACATGGTGCAGACAACACTAGGAAACTCATCTCTCTGATTGAAAAAAACGCACGTCTCCGCACACCCACACTCCTGCTAGCTTTGGACGCCGAGAAGGCATTTGATAGAGTCCACTGGCTATATCTGGAAGAAACCCTTCAGGCTTTTGGGTTTAGGGGGCAGATCCTACAGGCTATCCTGGTGCTTTACTCCACACCAACAGCGCAGGTTACCAACATGGGCTTTCTTTCACGACCCTTCTGTATCATAAATGGGACGAGACAAGGCTGTCCTCTCTCCCCACTCATATTTAACTTGATCCTGGAGCCGCTGGCGAAAACAATTCGAGATTCACCTGACATCACAGGTATTACCTGTGCCCACTCGGACCACAAAGTAGCGCTCTTTGCAGATGACATCATGTTAACACTTACTAATCCTGAGAAATCACTGTCGAGGGTCACTCAGATATTGAATGAATATAGCCAAGTGTCCTATTACAAGCTCAACGTAAACAAGACACAAGCTCTCCTTTTCCATGTCGCAAAGAAGGATAAGAAAGCATTGCAGGCACTATACCCATTCCAATGGAGGAAAGATACAGTATCCTACCTCGGCATTGAACTAGGCACTACAGTGGCGAAAACATATAGTAGTAACTATCCGAAACTTTTGAGAGCGACCCAGACGCAATTAGAAAAGTGGAAGTCTCTTTATATCTCCTGGTTGGGAAGGATCGCAGCAGTCAAGATGATGCTCCTGCCCAAGTTCCTATACATTTTCCGGACTCTCACAATCATGGTACCAAAATCCTTTCTCCAGCAGTCACAGAATACTATAGATACGTTTATATGGAGTGGGACCAAGCCTAGAATCAAGCGAAGTCTAATGCAATTGAGCCAGAAAGAAGGGGGTTTGGTGTTCCAAGCATAGATTACTATTACAAAGCCACTATCTTAGAACAACTTACCCTATGGAACCTCCCGGTAAACTCCAAACAATGGCTGGAAATAGAACAAGAGCAGATCCATCCACGTACGTTGCAACAATTAATGTGGTCCAAATCTCCCCTACACAAAACAGACCCCAGCGCACTCTACCATACCACTTCGACGGCCTTAAAAATTTGGACTTCAATGAAGAAGGCTGATCACATTTATACATTTCCAACAAAACAAGCTCCTCTCAGGATGCTAGAATTGGAAATCCCTGATATCTCTCTAGCTAATTGGGAGATGCTTGGAATTACAAGTATAGCACAACTGTTTCTAGATGAAGGTCTAACTACGTATGAGACTTTACAAACTAAATTTAATCTCCCTAAACACGATTTTTACAAATATCTACAAATTAGACATTTCCTGAACTCCCACATAGAAAGCCTATACAGACTACCCACGCCCTTTGAACGCATATGTTTTCGCAATGCTGGGGGTCGCAAAGGACTGTCCAGAGTATGCCAAGCTATCATGCCTGGCCTAGGGCCGACCAAACCATTACACCTTCAAAGATGGGAACAGGACCTCAACATTGATCTCCCATTAACGCAATGGACCCGGATAGCGACTATTGCTTCTAAATATACCAAATACACGAACCATGTGGAAAACAGTAGAAAGATACTGTTCAGATGGTATAAAACACCTTCAGCGCTACATAAGATGTTCCCTAACGAGTCAGACAATTGCTGGAGATGTAACATTGCGAAGGGCGACATGCTACATATTTGGTGGACCTGCCCCAAAATATTGCCGTTCTGGCAACTAATCAATGACCTACTCTCAGAGATATTCAACACACCGATAAAAGTTACACCAGCGATGGCACTTTTAAACCATGGTATACCCGACCTACTCCCAGAGGCCAGAAAACTAACCTTCCACATCCTCACTGCAGCACGCTTACTGATACCACGGCACTGGAAATCTACAATTGTACCTAGTAGAGAAAGCCTACTCCTTCTAATAGATTCGAACCTTATACATGAAAAATATGCTGCCACGACCCCTGCACAAGTTGACAAAGATCTAGCAACATATAAGTTATGGGAGAAATGGAAACAAGAACATCCAATGACTAACACCTGACCACTCCTCCAATGAGTTCTTGATAGCTGAGGCACACGATGTCCACCTCAACTTCCCATTGGCCGATCCTCCGGCATCGAGTTAGCTGGCAATCAGTGAATCATCTCTCCCCCCCTCCCAGGAAGCACTGCTGGAACTCATGGACAAGGCCAGTCATCTCCCCCTTTACTCCCCCTCCCCTTCCCCACCGCTACTCACCTCTTTGTTTCACCGCTGTCTCTTCTTCTCTCCAGTCTTCGCTGGAAATTTTTCTGTTATCTGAAAATCAATAAAAAAAATTTCATATTAAAACAAGCCCAGAGAATAATACAAGAACCAGGCAGGGCACTGGAATAGGGACACTGGAACAAGGGCACTGGAACAAATGGTGAGGACTCAGGAACAAGCAGGAATTCAATATCACAGGCTGTGGTGCTCAATGATCAAGCAACTGGAAGAAGGAAGACTTATAAAGGTTATGTAGCTTTATAAGTGACAGATGCAGTTAATGACTCAGGAGGAGGGCACTGTGTGTAAGAGAATGTTAGAGACCAATTATGGAAACTAGTCAGCACAAAGCTAGATGCTTCCAGTGGCTCACTGGGTTAATGCAGGAATAGATAATCAGAGACCAGAGCTCGATTACTGGTTGGCCCTGACATTTGATCCTAGCTACATTTCTTTCTTATTTAAGGACTTAATTATCTGAATTATATAATAAAACAATTATTCTGACAGTCTGCTAAAATGTCTTTTTATAGACAGATATGTGTTTCAAGTAAATGTCAAATGCTAATTGCTACTTGTCAGCATATCAATCTTTATTTTCCTATTTCACTCTATTTTTAGCCTTTTCTTTTCTTGGGAGAATATAAACAAGGAAAGATGTAGTATTATCAGTGTTTTTATCAAGCTATATAAAAATCACTTTTTAGATCAATTTTGAAATCTTTGCGATATTGCTTATTGATAAAGTAAAATTATCATTCTGCTATTATAATTATATGAATTAAGGAATTTTTGACTCTCTACAGTTTACCAATGCAATCCAGTATGAATGTTCACCATTGCAAAGTTAATTTGCCAAAAGCCTCTTAAGCTCACGTTTTAGTAAATTGGTGATGTTGTTGTGATTTTTCATGTTTGGTAAAATTACTCCAAACTTTAACTTTTCTGAATATGTCCTTCTGGGCCTGACTTCACTCATTTCTCTACGTCATTCTAATTAATTCCAATTTAAAATGTTCTACAGGTTGACAGCTTCTCTTTAATAACTAACTTAATATATAACTTAGAAGAGAAGAATATTGGGTATTAAAACTGAGAAAAATAAAAGGCAGTTTTTGTAGAATAAATAGACACAAAAAAGTCTCTAGAGCTGTGCTGGTCAATATTTCCTTGCTGAGCGTCACTTAGCTGCTATTTCACAATGGTGTCATACAACAAGGGCTTTGGCGATGTGGACATGCTGGGGGCCATAAAAACTCTTGGAAAGCTTTTGGAGTTTCATAGCCATCCCACACAAACACTAGGGAATAAAAGTAAATCTGATTCTGTCTACAATTAAATATATATTATGACAAATGTCATTATATATTAACTATTTCAAGATTTAAATAAACACAGATGATTAAATATGTTAAAGAACATAATCTGAAATTATCTGAATAAAACAGGCAGAAGTTGTCAGTCACACAAATGCTTTATCAAAACTGTACTTGGAAAGGCATTTCATACGTAAGATTCCCCCTCTTAATGTTCTCCTAAATATCAGTTTCAGTGTCAAGTCAATCATAAATGCAATGGTTATTGCATCTGGAACCCTGTCAGATTATATATACTTAAATTGTACACCTTTTTGTACCTCAAGCCTCCTTAGAAATATTTATTTGGCCTGAGTGAAATCATCTTTTTATGGTTTGCATATTATTATGATATTATTATAAGAATTGTTCAGTATAAAAATAAAATCTGGGTAAATAGATAGACTGTCCAAAATAAAAAATGTTTTCAATATACAGTAGTTAAACAAGAATGTAATCTATAAAGTTTGGAGTGACCTGATGTCTTGGTTTCCACTCATTTGTTTCCAGGCAGTAACCAATCAGTGATTTGAGGGGGGTTGCATGGGTCATAACTGTTTGCTTTTGAATCTCATCTGCATGCTTAAAGAAGAAATCAACCTGTGGGGAAAAAAAAGTGTGTACAAGCCCATATATTGAAGTTGTTGATAATGCAACAACGGTAGTGACAAATATGTGGACAATACAAGTCATCCTGTAAGTGAAGTCGAATGTGAGGAAGAAGCACACTCCCATGATGATGCTGTATTTTCAGAGGAGCCAGAGGAAAATGAGAAACCACGTGAAGATGACCATTCTGAAGGTGCGATGGATCCATTTCAAGTGTTGGATAAGGCATTCCAATTAGTGATGGGGGAATCTTATCAGTTTCACTTCACCAAAAATTTGAGAAAATTCCCCAAAATGGAATCTTAAGACAACAAGGTCTCAAGATAAGCAGGTATCTAGGTGAAACTGTGACTTGCAGTTTGCCTGTGTTGCGCAACCATCTGAGACAACAAAGTGCTATAGCATGTTCCATTTGAAATACCCCCTCCCCAAAAAGAAAACCACAATAAAAAAAGATTTTTCATCAAACAAATAACTTTGTTAGTAACACTTACACTATTGATATCTTATTGAGATATCTGGTTACTAGGGTATATTTTACTATAGCAACCAGTCTGTTTGCATGAGAGAGTGTAATGTGAATTGTAAATGGTGTTATAGAAGGAATATGTTGATAATGTTTCAGGAAAAACAAAAAGTATAAAAGCTATTTAGTGTGATGGGGACAGTAATACATGTTTAGAAGCATGGAATATGCAAATGACACTTGCCTAAAAAATAGACAGGGCCATACAACAACAATGATCCTGCTTGAAAAATAAAGACTGTACGTGTGATATCAACTACATCAAATGAAATCTAGCATGCTTAAAGATGAGGTGACACATGACATTTGTAAGATAAGATTCAAAACAAAAACAGTGCAACTACAGTTCCAGGAGTTCTCCCTTGATTCCGACACGGTTTTCCCGTTTCTCCTCGGGCGGCAATCACAATATCAACAGTCTGTAGGAGTCAGCGCTAAAAGCTAGGAGAAATAAGAGTGCAGCATAAAGAGAAGCTAAGTGTAGTGGATTGTTGGTAGTTGTAGTTCCTAATTGCCTCAAATGGCCACTATACGCTGTTAATTACTTTTTACATCCACCACGTGTTTTGTTTATAAGTTGGGTACTTACAAACGTTTATAGACTTTAAAGCTTTCAGATATATCCAGACTTGAGCATTCTATGATTTTTCCATGCTGTCAGAGAAAATATATAATGTGCAGAAGATACCTTTTTATTGTGTGTAAAAGAGAACAAATATTCCACTCACATTTGTGAAGTTGTTACAAGGCAAATCTCCATTTATTGTTTGTAGTAATGCGTGTTGGTTCCCGGTTCCAGCTACGGCTCGCATTGCTTTTACACGCTGTAAAACCCTTGGCGCCTGGAGATGACGTCACCACCCTTGCCTTACGCTTTTCGTCACTATGGGACTTTGTTAGAGGCTTCCATATGGGCAGACTCATCTTCCCTGCCACTTAAGGGCTCAGTTGTCATGGACACATCTCTCTAGTTCCTACTACTTCCTGATTTTGTTTCAATGTCGATGCGTCTCCATGGCAACCACACTGAACACCTTCTACATTCTGCGCTTCACAACTCTGAGATTTCCTTTCGTTTCTCTATTAAAAACTTTGCACTGTTTATACATGTCGTAAATCTTTATGGTGAAATGATCAATGTGGGTATTTTGATCCAAACGAATATCTATATTTTAAATGTCGAGATGAGTTTATTATTTCTTATATGAATTAGATTCAAAATAAATTGATTTAAGAACTATTGTCTATATTTAAATTATTGAGAATTATATCAAATAGATCCAAATAAATTAATTTGGTGAATTCAAATCAATCAATTCATCTGATTACTCCTAATGAAATTATTTTATTTTATTTAAACACACAGGAACAAAAGGGAAATTGGAGAGAGAAGGAACAAAAGTTTCACAAAATAAATCAAGGGAAACATTGGTAAACACCAATACTCACTCAGAATCAATATGCACCATTGAGAATAGATTCACTTCAGACAATAAGATGGAAAATGGGGGAAACACATCAAAGCAGATCTTGTGGGGAGATCTCCCACAAGCAGTGGAAAACACACATCAAGGGGTACTAAAGGGGGTAAAAGACACAAGATCCATACCATGCTGAAAACTAAATCTGAATATATTCCCACACAAGAGAAGGGTAATTATATTAAAACTTACGAAGAACTAGTAAAAAAAGATTTAACTGAGTTAATAGAGAGATATGATTCAAAGTCAAAAGAAAAGAAAGCAAAATTAAATCTTACAAAAAAACTAAAGATTGGCCCTAGAGGAAATAAAAAAAAGATGAATCTCTCATAATCAAAGCAGCATATAAGGGAGGAGGCCTAGTCCTTATGGACAAGGAAAAATACCTCATAATGTGTCAGGACTTACTAAAAGATGGAAATACCTACAACATTTTGAAAACTAACCCAACAGAAGTATTTAAAAAGAAATTAGGATGCTTGTTAAATAATGCAAGAGATGAGGGAATTCTAAATGAAGAGGAATGGAGATATTTAAAAATTCAAAATGCAGTTTTATCCGTTCTTTACTGTCCCCCGAAAATTCACAAAAACTTAAAAAATCCCCCAGGTAGGCCCATCATTTCAGGTATAGGCTCGTTAACCAGCAACCTGTCACAATACATAGACATAATGCTTCAGAAGTATGTAGTAACACTTCCCTCATATTTGAAAGATTCTACAAAATTTATAACAATTTTACAAGAATTCCAATGGGAGCCAAATATGATCTTGGCAACCTTGGACGTCAAATCGTTGTATACATCTATAAGACATAACCAGGGCTTAAAAGCAATTTCACATTTCTTAGCTGAAGATGAAGATGTACCTATTCCACAAAAGGATTTTATATTGAGTTCATCCTTGAGCACAATTTTTTCTGGTACAAAGATAACTTCTACCTCCAGATGTGTGTTACTGCCATGGGGACAAGATTCGCACCCAGCTACGCAAATTTACATTAAGACTATTATAAAAAATAGATTGGAAAGTGTTAAAATGTGACGAAGCTTTAGGTTCAATTCCACCATAACCTACAATAGTTTTTAGGAAATCAGAGAATTTAAAGAAACTATTAACAAAAAATTTCATGGAAACAAACAAAACCAAAACTAAAAAAAAACCCAAACATTTGGGCTGGTTTTTATCCTTGCGCATCCTGCAATGCAGGTACATACAGACAAAAAAAGAAAAAATTTACTTCAACTGTAACAAAACAGGAGTTTACCATACAACAGTACATTAAATGTAGTACCGGAAACGTAATATATGGTTTACAATGCCCTTGCGGCCTACAATATATTGGTAAAACCAATAGAACATTTAGAGACCGCATTATAGAACACATTAGGGATGTAGAAAAGAGTCACACAATGTAGCTAAACACTTCAAATTACACCATGAAAAAAAACTAAGAGGCCTAATTTTTTTGGGGATAGAAGAAATAAATAGAAAATGGAGAGGGGGGGATTTAACAAAAGAAACACTGAGATGGGAAAGTACAGATGCAGCCACTTTGGTTTGTCTGTTTGACACAGAATAACTAAACACAGATATCCCATTTATCTCATTTAACACAGAAAACTGCGTCTCAACATCCCATCTAATTAAAGCATTCACCATTGTGAACAATGGTGCTTTGGTATGCTAATGAAAAGGTTAAATGCATTAAATGAGTTAAGATGACTTAAGATAACACAGTTTATTCAATTAACCCTGAGTCATGACGCATTTAACTCACAAATCCAAGTGGCTTCATCTGTAAGTGTATTTATACGATACAAACATTAGAACCAAAAGGATTAAATACAGATTTCAATCTGACAGTTTTTCTGTAAAGAAAAGGAGACCAGCAGAATAACCCCACCTACATTTTATTATACTATGTTTATTCTATTGTTATTCCATTTCTAGTGTATTTTTCTTCTAATTTTATATATGAATTTTATTTTATTGTAATTAAAATTTATTTTTATAGTTGTTTTTGTAAATAATGAACGGAACGTGTGGGATATACCTGATCAAATTGATTAGAAATATTTTTTAAACTAATTGGAAGTTTAATAAACAAAGTCAAGAGACAATTTTTAAATAAAATAAAATAATTTAATTAGGCATAATCAGATGAATTGATTGATTTGAATTCACCAATTTAATTTATTTGGATCTATTTTTTTTTTTTCAAAATAAAATTTTTTATTGGTGTCACACAATCCACAGTACAGAATGAAAGGCATAATAAAAGCAACAGATCACAGCAGTACATAAGATGACATAGTAGCGTGTCTACAATCAGACCATTTTCCGTGCTTCCACAAGACATGACACCAACTAGAGCAAAAGGGAAATGTGCTCGGAGTTACCGACACAATTATGTCTAAGACAATTCTAAGTTCTACTATCAACCCTTCAAACGAAAAACTTCTGGTCAATATCAGATAGGTACAGATATGACAGTGTAGACATAAGTTAGTGGAGTGGAAACCAATGAGTATTGTTGCATATCAAAAGCTATCACAACAGAAAAACAAATAGAATGGAAAGGATAGTAGAAGTCAGGAAAAGAGAAAAAGATCAGAAGGGAGAGAGTGGGAAGTGGGAAAGGAGGAGAGGAACTGTCCAGGATTATTCACAGAAAAATTAGTAAACATCCCTTAACAAAAACATGACCTTTACCTGAATCAGCGCGGCCGAAGAGAGCTAGTAAGAGATATCCCATAGAGACAAAAAGGAACATTTGACGGCCCGGGAAAGTCACCTTTGCCTACTCTGACTTCATGTTTGGATAAGCCGCAGGTACTGGTCAGAATGTACGTATTGGGTCCAATAGAACCATTTTTTAGTGAAATTCCTCGTTTCTCTTTCCGAGGTAGGTCTCAGCTGCTCAAATCTATAGACTTCCATCACCTTGTTACACCAGTCTTTAATTACTGGAGGATCGGTCCGTTTCCATTGTAGTGGAATTAGCGCCTTGGCGGAGTCTAATAATATTGGTGTCAAAGATTTTTTGTAAGTAGAACAGGAAAGATGTGTATTGTGAAGTAAAGCTACGAGGGGGTCGTCTTCAATGTCAGTCCCGGTAATCTCTAAAATGACATTCCTAATGGCGTCCCAGAATGGTTTTAGGACGGGGCAGCTCCAGAATATATGCAACAGAGAGCCCGGATTGCCCTTGCATCTCCAACAGAGAGGCGAGGCCGTCCCATAAATCAGGGCTAGCTTAGTAGGGTATTTGTACCATTTTGTATATATTTTATAATTAAGTTCCTGCAGTTTCGTACATGTAGATGATGTGTGCATTAACTGAGTAATTTTGTCCCAAGAGTCCATAGGTATCGCAATGGCTAGGTCAGATTCCCATTTAGATTTAAAATAAAGAGCCGGGCATCGGGATAATTCAGAAATAATCTGGTAAAAAAAGGAAATCGCTTTTGGTGGGGCCTTATCTTTCGCCCAAGCAAGTTCTATTTCAGTAGGCTCTGGACGTGGAGTGTGTGAAGGAAATATTGAAGTGATAAAGTGCCTAATCTGGCGGTATTTGAATCTGTCTAAATCAGAAATATCTTGAGTAGGAATGAGTTCTATATGTTTTAATCGATTCCCGGTATAAAAAAAACTGGCCCCCGAGTGTAATTGTCACTTCCAGCCTTTATAATAATCCAGATTTAAACCAGGGACAAATGCTGGATTGCCAAAAACTGGGGTATGTAAAGGGGGGCATTAATCCATCTACCTGTCTTGACCAAGCTGTCCCAAGTGTCCAAAGTATACCTTAGCTTAAGATCAGTTTTATCTCTGAATACTGTTTGAGAGTGCGGCATCCATAGGCTTGCCCACAGGGGTGTAACCATGGAATCTTGTTCAATTCTAGTCCATAGTTTGGACTGTCTATGAAAGGACCAATCTAAACATCTGGTTAGGACAGCAGCCTTATGATAGTTGAGCCAATTGGGGAGATCCAGTCCTCCCTGTTTTTTGCCTGCTGAGAGCTTTTGACGGGCAATTCTAGGGTTCTTGTTCAACCAAACATATTTACTAGTGATGCTATTTAAATTTCTAAACAGCAATTTGGGGGGGGTACGGAATTGTTTGGGATAGGTATAAAAAATGAGGGAGGACATTCATCTTCAGTACGTTTATTCTACCTATCCAAGAGAAAAGTGGCTTAGACCAGTTTTGGAGGTCACGAGAGATGGCTTGTAGTAAGTCCTTGTAGTTGTGTTCAGTAGTTTGCTTGGGGTCTGAGAATATTTTAAGTCCTAAGTATACGAAGTAAGAATAAGCGGGTTTTATCGGGAAGTTTTGTAAAATAGCCGTGAAATCAGCATGTGGATAAGAGATGTTGAAAGCCACTGATTTCGACAAGTTTATCTTGAAATTGCTAAATTTGTTGTAGGTCTGAAGCTCTATTAGTAAGTTAGGTAAGGAAATTCTTGGTGTTTTGACAAAGAATAAGAGGTCGTCTGCATAGGCTGCTATTTTATGCTCCCGAAGGCCGACTCGAAATCCGTTTATGTCTGGGTTGGCCCAAACTTTATTAAGAAAGCTTTCTTAGGCGAGGGTGAAAGCGGGCAGCCCTGGCGCGTGCCATTCCTAATAGCAAAAGATTCCGATAAATCACCATTAATCTTCAATTTGTCCGTCGGGTGAGTATACAGTTCAGAAATCCATTTTATCATATTAGGGCCCAGGTTAAATTCCAGTAGTGTGGCGCAAAGGAAATCCCAATCAACTCTGTCGAACGCCTTTTCTGCGTCTGTGGATAACAATACCAGAGGATGGCCAGCAATCTTGGAATGATGCAAGATACTAAACAATCTGTTGGTATTGTGGGCTCACGACCAGAGACAAAACCAACCTGTTCTGGGTGTATCAGAAGGGAGAGAATCTGATTAAGCCTCATGGCTAACACTTTGGCATATAGTTTAGTGTCGGTATTCAATAGGGAAATAGGACGAAAGTTGCCTGGATCTAAGGGATCCTTGCCTTTTTTATGTATCAGTGTGATGTGAGCCTCAAGTGCTTCTTTGGGAATGGTGGATCCAGTGGGTATGGAATTGAACGCACAGAGTAAATAGGGAGTCAGATAGCTTTCCATTTCCTTGTAATAAGAGATGGTAAAGCCGTCGGGACCCGGGGCTTTGCCAGTTTTGGTGGTTTTCAGGGCTAAGGCGATTTCCTCCTTAGATAGCGGAGAGTCTAGAAACTCACGGGCCTAATTGTCTATCACAGGAATGTTAGAGCTGCGGATGTAATTCCTGCAGGCTTGTATCCTCTCAGTAAGGGTAGGGCCAAGCGATCGGGTTTGGGGTAGTTGATACAGATTTATATAAAATTGTCGAAACATGGCCCTGTGGGGATCTAATCTGTGTGATATGATTACGAAGCTGCTTTTTCTTGAGCATAGCTGCTAGCAGCCTTCCACATTTATTACCATGTTCAAAAAAATTTTTTTTGTTGAATTCAATGGCTTTGTTAGAATAAAGGGAGTAATTGCCCCGGAGTTCTTTTCTCGCTTGGGTGAGGGCATCGAAAATGTGGGCAAGTTTAGATTGCTTATGTTGCGCTTCAAGGGCTCGGACTTTGGCTATTAAGTTTGTGAGTGCAGCTCGACGCTCAGCCTTTTTCCTAGCACCAATTTTAATTAGCTCCCCCCTGATAACACATTTGTGTGCCATCCATAATGTCCAGGGACTAATCCCTTCGGTATTGTTTTCAGCAAAGTAGAGTTTCAGGGATTGGCCTATTTCATTTTTAGTCTGTGGATCGCATAAAAGGGTATCGTTGAGTCGCCAAGTGGAGGATTTACGTGTATGTAGTGAGTGCAGGAGAGTGCAAGTAATCGGGGCATGGTCGCACCATGAGATGACATCTATCGTGGCATCTTTGAGGAGTGTGACGTCGGAGTGATGTATGAAAATATGATCTAGCCTAGAATAGACATTGTGCCCTGGAGAATAAAATGAATAATCCCTAGTTGTAGGATTGATAAGTCGCCAGGTATCTATCAGGGTGTGGGCTCTGAGTTGTTTTTTAAAGATTTCTATTTTTTTATGTGAGATGCAGGAATGCCCTGATGAAGTGTCCACTAGTGGTTCCAGGGCAACTTTAAAGTCCCCTCCGAATATAAGTGTACCCTGCTCAAATTCTGTAAGGGCATGCAACGTGTCCGCTAGAGCTTTGTGTTGTTCTGTGGGTGGAAGGTAGGCTGAAGCGAAGGTGTAAGTAGCATTATTAATCATTCCTTTTACCATATTAAATCTACCTGTAGGGTCAGCTCTCGTGTCTGTAAGGGTAAAGTTTAGGGAATCAGCAATTAATATCATAGTGCCCCTAGACTTGGATGTATATGAGGAGCTGGTGAAAACAGCCGAGAAGCCTCGAAATTTAAGAGCGGGGACCTTGGATTTTTTAAAATGAGTTTCTTGTACCAACATGACTTGTACCTGAAGCCTTCGCATGTACCTCAGCAGGTTATGGCATTTGAAAGGTGAGTTTAATCCCTTAGCATTGAGAGATCCAACTCGGATTTCATCCCTCATCTGTAAAGGTATCGCATGGAGCACCGCGTCCCCCGGGCCTCGGCCACACTGAAGGCTGTAAGGAAGCAGGAGATATAATTATACAAAGTCAAACAATCCTGGGCAGAGGGGAAAGAAAGAGAGAAGGAAGAAAAGGATTTCTTGTAACATCCAAAAAGAGAAAACATCAACCATACTGCAGACGTGGTGTGCCCCAGTGTCATGTCTGAGATAAACCCTATGGTATACCCTCGAGGGGGCATGAGTGTGGTTGCCAGAGGTACAGGAAGTCCCGTTTCCGACCCAAGCATTATTTTACTTAAATATTACAGGGCCCAATACAAAGTGGGGTCCAGTAGCATAACTAAACATCATAAGAACTCAAATCCGTTAGTGATATCGGAAAAGTTACCCAGAGGTGTCCCTATAAAACCTCTAATCATTGATTTACGAGGTTTCTAGAAAAAAAAAAAAAGGGGGGGGAGAGATAAGGAAAGAAAGAAAGGGGAGACGGAAATAGTAATAATAATAAATATAATATATTATATTAACAATAAAAAAAAGGGGGGGAGGAAGAGGAAAAGAAGGGAAAAAGAGGGGAGGAGGAGAGACAGGAGGAGCAAGACTATATTCGGCAGACATAAAACATGAGTAAACATTTCAATAATCAGCATGTCCAAACAAATTGAATGAACAAAAAGCAATGAAGCAGAAAGAGCAGGTTTCTGCCATTGAGCTAAGTCCAGTAAATCCAAAGAATCCCCGCAATAAGCCAGGTCTCTCCATTCCTTAAGATCCAGCAATGGCAGGCCAATGTGTTTGCAGAAGGCCTCCAAATCATCTGGTTCTTTGAGGCTAAGCACTCTCTCATTTTTCTTTACAATCAAGGCAAAAAGAAAACCCCATCTGTAAACAATACCCTTGTTGCGTAGGGCTGTGGTAAGGGGTCGGAGTGCCCTCCTCTGTTGGATGGTTAGCCACGCTAAGTCCTGAAATATGGAAACGTCATAATCTTGAAACTTAAAGCTTTCAGTATTGCGTGTTTTGCGCATAATGTCCTCCTTCAATGTGAATTTGTGAATGCAGCAGATTACGTCTCTGGGTTTTTCTGCTCTCAATCTAGGGGTGCCCAGGGACCGGTGACCGATATGGGTATTTATGTCCCTGTCTAGAATGGTATTAAAGAGTGAACATACCGTTTGGCCCAGCTCAGCATTGGTTACAGTTTCTGGGATGCCGCGTATTCTCAGATTGTTGCGGCGTCAAGAGTGGCTGAAGACGAGCTAAATCCGGAGCAGGCCGAGCCGGTAGGGCTGGGGCTTCTGGTAGTTGCACGCGCCATCTTGGGATCACGTGCTTCTGCACGGGCACTGGATCTCCTGCCCAGAAAGGGAGACATTGTGCTTTGAGCGCTATGTGTGCTAGTTTGGGAAGATTGCTCACCCTTCTTATGGTGTTTCCCCATGCTTTCAGGAACGTCCAGAAGAGAAAAAGGGCTCTGTATTAGGTTTTTTGGAAGGCTTGGGCCGGGAGCAGAGACAAAGTGCGTCCTCTCAGCATGCCATTACGCCACGCCCCCCCCATTTGGATCTATTTGATATAATTCGCAATAATTTAAATATAGACAATAGTTCTTTAATCAATTTATTTTGAATCTAATTTAAATCTAATTGAATCTAAAACGGGAAGTAATAGGAACTAGAGAGATGCGTCTCCAAGACAAGTGAGCCCTTAAGAGGCAGGGAAGATGAGTCTGCCCGTATGGAAGCCTCTGACGAAGTCCCATAACAACGAAACGCGTAAGGCAAGGGTGGTGACATCATCTTCAGGCGCCAAGGGGTTTACAGCGGGTAAATGCAACACGGGCCGTAGCTGGAACCGGGAAAGTCTATAAACATTTGTAAGTACCCAACTTATAAACAATCTGCGGGGTGAACAGGAGGATCTTCATATTGCATCATATTATCTTTATGAAGCTTTGTCTTGATAGCTTTACAATGTGACCAATAAACCAGAAAACTAAATATATTGAGGTGTGAGGTTGAAGATATAGATATAGATATATGTGTTTTCAACAGCTGAATAGAAATTGGAGTTGATGGGAGGTCCTTTCCAAGTCAACTTGCAGTCTGACCATCACCAGATGGTTGATAGGGTAACAATAAAAATAGTAATGAAGTACTAGTCAAGTGTAATACACACACTTATTTCCAAAAAACTAAACCTGAATGGTTAAATAAAAATAAGACAAATGGGTGATATATTTTGAATCATTGTATTTTGTGCAAAAAATGAGAACATGTGAAATTACTTTAGTTATTGAAATACACATAGGCTTAGTTGTAAATGCCTTTAAACAAGGCACATGTGTTAGAATAGAAAACTAAAAGAGAGTGAAAAGGCTTTAATGATAATAGGAAGTACATTTCCTCCAGATCATAGTGGCATAAAGGAAACCAGAAGATAACGCAAAAGACTTTAGGTGATAATTGTTTTTGGGCTGAATTGTATTACATAGTAAGCATTGCCGGTACTTTCAATGGGCCATTAGGTTGCGAAAACTTAGTTCACAAAAAGATTAATTGGTTAGCGTGATTAGTGTTTAGCATATGGAATTGAATTGCAAACATACAAAAAGTAGCACTAATCATACAAACATTACCATATCACATTGAATTGAATCGAGCCCTATATTGGAAACATTTTTTATTCTGCACAGCCTATTTACCCATTTTTTATTTTTACACTGAAATATTCCTTTAATCAACTGACATGCTTACAAAAGTTAACAATATTGTGGATCTCTGTGAACTACAATAAATAAAGTCAATTTAAAATAAACCAAATTGGAATAGAAGGTCAAGAACCTCACATATTCAAAAATGAATACTATGCAGAGTATGCAGAAAGCTCAGAATAGCCTTCTCCCATTGACTCCATTTTATCCAAATAATCCAACATTTTTAAAATGATTTCCTTTTCTCTTTAATAATAAAACAGGACCTTATACTGTACTTGATCCAAACTAAAATATCCAAACTATAATTCATTCTTATTGGAATCAAAATCAGCCTCTTGGGTTTATTTAATGTTTACATGAATTTCTTGTAGACTTAAGGTATGAAGATCTAAATTATAGAATGATCAGTTATCTAGAAAACCCCAGGGCCCAAGCATTCTGGATAACAGGCCCTATACCTGTTTATTTCAAATGAACTGAAGCACAGGGCTGTGTTCTATCACTGTGTTTCAATTTTAACCCCTACTAATTACCCCTAGTGCATATATACTGTATATACAAATATCTATACAGAATTATCAATATGTTCACATATAAAAATATATATGCGTATATCTTTTTAATAACCTTGTGTATTATGCTTATCCAAGAAGTCGTCCAAGTCCCTCTTAAAGGCATTAATAGAATCTACCATTGCAATATCACCTGTTCTCACTGTGAAGAATCACCTTTGCTGCTTCAAATGTAAGTTTAGTTCAGGTCTAAAGGCTTGATCTCTAGTGTGTTCATCTTTTCTACTGTAAAGATTAATCATGTTTCCTGGCAAGTGCATTTTCTGCAGAGAAAACCACCCCAACCTTGATCTTTCCTTATAGTGTTATTCTTCCATCACATATTCCAGTTTAGTTGCACGTCTCTGCCCTCTTTCCACCTTATTAATATCCTTAAGGACTGGGCCCAAAACTACACTGCATACTCAAGGTCAGGCATTACCAAGAAACTAGCCAGAAAGGCCTGACTGTAAAAGTTCTGGCCCTCACATAAATGGCTTTTTTATGCAAAACTGCACTTTATTTACTGTAGTATTTCTTGAGTTGAGTATCTCTATTGCTGATTTTATTTAATAGCTGATTCTTTCTTTAAAGTAATTGCAATATTGATCACAGAAGTCCATTTTAGTCATTCAGGGATTTATTTAAAATATGAAAATAACTGAAGGTCTTTTGAAAATAGTTAAAGATGAACTGCACTACATATACAGTACTACTACATATACTGCATCTTACAGATGTATACCAGACATCACATATCAATATACTGTACACTACACATATAGGGGGGCAAGATGCTCAAGATGTCCCAGTTTCTTTTATCTACATCTTTCATGAGGAAGTGTCCCTTATTAGGCCAGGGATAGTGTGACCATCATAGTTTATATAATAGCAGGAAACACATTGCTATCCCTCTATGGGGTGCCGTTTGTCCCAAATACATTCTGTATACAAAACTATCCCTAATACACAGAATGAATGTCTCTCATGTTATATAAGTATTTGTGACCATACACAGAGAAAACAAATATACAAAAGACTTATTTCTATTAAAGAATGAAAACAACATCTGGTTAGTGCACAAAAGGATGTCATTATATTACAAACTCCATTCTGTACAGTTTAACAAGCAATCTGTCTCACAAATGTATAACCTCCATGTAACGGACACACTTATGTGCAAAGTTACTTACAGAATGAATTATGTAAAAACAAAGTTGGACATAATATATAATAGTGTAACTTACTAGTGCTCGTCAAGCTAGATATGACTGACAAAATAGATATCTGTGACAGAAAGCAAGATTTTATGGTACAGGATTCATTCTTTCCACAAAATGACAGTTTTGTTTCACAAAACAGATAAAATAACTATTCTGTGAAGTAACACTGTCAGTCACATTCCTGAACCAATAAGAACAAAGCTTATTGCCATATACAAACAAGATGAGAAGTGGCCAGCTCTGCTCCACATGTCTAAGGCAAAGTATCTGACCTGCTATAGAGGGCGCCCTCTAATGTCCCCTGTGCTGCATAGTAATAAACATGAACAAACCTTTCCTAAAAGAGCTGCTGAGAAATATAATGCTGCACTTATAATGATTGTAGAGAACGAAAAGTATGCAAAACTTATATAAATATGATCATTTTAGGTGATATGGCTATTCTTATTGTAGTGACCGGCTTGTGTGGCCATTTTGGTTAAGGGCATTCCTGCTGTTTTGCCATTATCTTATGACTCACTCCTCTTCCTGTCTAAGCTGAGAGTAATTATGGGACAGGCCACACCCACCTGCGGTGTTGTATTAAATGTACCAGAAGTTACTGTGCTTGTCTGGCTGCTTTGCCTGACTCTCAGAGTCAGTTATAAGTTTTGTATATGATAGTTAGACTCCAATGTCTCCTCCTAGCTGTAATCTTGCACCAATTAGCTTGTAGTAGTCTCTTAATGATGTGCTTAGCTATATTTCAACTACGCTTTAGCCAGAGACTTAGGACTAGGGTTGCCACTTTTTTAAAAATGTTTTACCGGCTGCTGGGGGCGGGGACACAAAGGGGCGGACCGTGATGTCAAAAGGGATGGGCTGTGATGTCAAAAGGGGTGGGGCCACACCACGGACACTAGAAGAAGTAAGCGAAAAGGCAAGTTCCAGGGGATTGGGCGCAGGCTGAGGGCTCCTTTTAATCGTATTACAAATTTACCGGCAGCTACATTGCCGGTAAATTTGTAATACCGGCCTTGGCAGGTATTTTACCAGCTTGGCCGGTAAAATACCGGCCGGGTGGCAACCCTACTTGGGACTGATCATGTGTTCACATACCTCCCAACTGTCCCTTTTTCAGAGGGACAGTCCCTCTTTTGACAGCTTAACCCGAGGTCCCTCATTTGTACTGGAAAGTCCCTCTTTTCTCTGCACTGAACAGCCAGAAAAAAAACAAAAGTTCTAACTTAATTGGCTTTTGGCAGAGAGGCCAGTACAGCTAACAGGTGCAACTAAGATACTTTGTAACAATTTTGAGATAAGAAAATAAGTAATCTTAACAGTTTAGATAAGGAGAAATATTTTCAAAGTTTAATAACCTGCCAAACTTTGTAAAATGAACATGGTAATTATGGGGTGTGGCCACAAAAATGGGTGTGGTCAAAAAAATTTGCCGCGCTACATGACAAAAAATTTTTTGGTCCTCTTTTTACTTCCAAAATGTTGGGAGGTATGACCACGCATTCTCTATAGTATGATGTGTTATATGAGCAGCCACTCCTGAGTACTGTGTGTAAACAAAAGGGGGTCATTTAGGCAGGGGCAATTTTAGGGGATCATAATCTATTTATATAGAAGCAAGAAGCTGCACAATGCTTTATATTTATTTATAACAAAGGACTCTAATGATGCCATCCCCTTACCTGCCCAGTGCTTAACCCTTTCACATCAGAGTGGGTCGAGGGGGGCACAACACTAGAGCAGAGAGCACAACTGCGCCCATGTCACATGCAAGTCCAGGGCCGCCAGCAGGGGGGACAAGTGTCCCGGGCCTGAAGGGGGGCCCAGAAGTGCTGCATTTTTCAAAGAGCCGGGTCCCCTTTATGAGCGCCCGAGCCATGCAGCCATTTCGCATATTACAGAATGCGGAAGTGCCGAAAAGACAAAGCTGAAGTCCCGAAGCGGCGAAAAGACCCGAATTCACGAAAGGAGGTGAAGTTGAAGTCCTGAAGCCTTTTGTTTACACACAGTACTCAGGAGTGGCTGCTCATATAACCTACACATCATACTAAACACAATGTGTGTGCACATGATCAGTCCCAAGTCTCTGGCTAAAGCTATTATGTAGTAGTTGTACTATAGCTAAGCACATTATTAAGAGACTACTACAAGCTAATTGGTGCAAGATTACAGCTAGGAGGAGACATTGGAGTCTAACTATCATATACAAAACTTATAACTGTCTCTGAGAGTCAGGCAAAGCAGTCAGACAAGCACAGTAACTTCTGGTACATTTAATACAACATCGCAGGTGGGTGTGGCCTGTCCCATAATTACTCTCAGCTTAGACAGGAAGAGGAACAAGAGTGAGTCATAAGATAATGGCAAAACAGCAGGAATGCCCTTAACCAAAATGGCCACACAACAGGTTACTACAATAAGAATAGCCATATCACCTAAAATGATCATATTTATATAAGTTTTGCATACTTTTCTTTCTCTACAATCATTATAAGTGCAGCATTATATTTCTCAGCCATTTGTAAAAACTTCCATTTATGAACCTGTAGTGTTTAACAGCAGCTCTTTTAGGAAAGGTTTGTTCATGTTTATTACTATGCAGCACAGGGGACATTAGAGGGCGCCCTCTATAGCAGGTCAGATACTTTGCCTTAGCCATGTGGAGCAGAGCTGGCCACTTCTCATCTTGTTTGTATATGGCAATAAGCTTTGTTCTTATTGGTTCAGGAATGTGACTGACAGTATTGCTTCACAAAATGGTTATTTTATCTGTTTTGTGAAACAAAACTGTCATTTTGTGGAAAGAATGAATCCTGTACTATAGAATCTTGCTTTCTGTCACAGATATCTATTTTGTTAGTCAAATCTAGCTTGACAAGCACTAGTAAGTTACACTATTATATATTATGTCCAACTTTGTTTTTACATAATTCATTCTGTAAGTAACTCTGCACATAAGTGTGTCCGTTACATGGAGGTTATACATTTGTGCGACAGATTGCTTGTTAAAATGTACAGAATGGAGTTTGTGATATAATGACATCCTTTTGTGCACTAACCAGATTTTGTTTTCATTCTTTAATAGAAATAAGTCCTTTGTATATTTGTTTTCTCTGTGTATGGTCACAAATACTTATATAACATGAGAGACATTCATTCTGTGTATTAGGGATAGTTTTGTATACAGAATGTATTTGGGACAAACGGCACCCCATATCCCTCTTTCAATTCCACCTGTAATGTGGGCTATATGTGCTGGGATGTCCAGGAACAGAAGGTCCCAGTATCAATTTTAGCCTTTTAAGCCCATTGCTTAGCAAAGTCACTGCTGCAGGAAATGAGGACCAATTGCTTATAGCCTATCTCCCATCATAGTAGATTCCAAGGACAAATAAGAGTTAGTAAAAAAACCTCTGCTTATCTGATACACCTTGGCTAACACCTTAGTGAGACTACCTAATATTGTACCTTTTGGGTATTGCTGAATTTGTTGTCTCATTTATAGATTAGGTGCCTTAACTGTATGTAGTAAACACCAAGTTCTTGGAAAACAACCCTGGAGCTTTTTATTTGCACTGTCACAGTATCTAATATAGATAGTTCAACTAAATCTAACTTCTTCCAGATACTTTCAGTGAGGGACTATCTGAGGGAAAGGGTCACAATGTAACAGTGCTCTACTGGTCAGCAGAAGAGATAACCATTGTTGTGTGTACTAAGTGCACACAGCACAACACACACATTGAGCTAATTGCAAATGAGAAATATTCTGAAAGTCATAAACAGCAGGAGAATGCAATTAATGTCAGTTACGGGATTCACATTTATATCACCAGGGATTTACACTGACACCAATTCTAGGGATTTTCAGTAGATATGTCTTCAGTGGGTAGTGCAGAATTCTTGTGGGTGACAAATCTGCTTGTTTAGTCTGACTATATATCTTAAACATTGACTTGTTTATATTTATTTACTGCCATTTTAATATATTTTCCTTAAACCTTTCTTTCTGTTTAATAAAACGTCTTCGAACTTGTGAGTTTTCCTTTTTAGAAAAGTTACTGTATGTTTTATTGTTCTGCAATACCCAAAGGGAGTTTTCATAATCCCTGGTTTATGGTGGTTATTTTTGTCTTCGAATGTAGCACATTTTTCTTCAAGAAATATATAGTATAAAGCATTAAAATATATCTTTTGTTTTTAACTTCAGAAACAGTAACTGAAACCAATATTTTTTCAATTATGTTTTTATATTAAGTTCTAAGTTTTATCTGATTTATAAAAAAAAAAACATTTTCATTACTCAAATTTCATAGCCCATCATTATTTCATACTTACTACAACACAACTGAACCTGGGCCCCATAAAAAGGTGATTTTGTGAAACATTTCAGTAAAAAAAGAGAATCTACTGCATTTTTCTTTACTGAGTGGTGGTGAAACGTCTTTTTTGCTTATGTAAGTTTAAATAGACGAGTGTGATAAATAATACATTTCCAATCAAGCCATTTGTTGGATGCCTGTAATTGTACCACTATTAATACAGGTCATAGGGTGAAATTACAATATACAATACAATAATACAAAATAACATATCTGCAATGTCCTTTGTATCAAAATAAATGAAATATTATTTAATCTTTCTTTGCATAAATTCTGACATTTTGGTACCCTTTGGGACTTTACACAATGCTTATAGTAAATGATGTTATTTACATGTATACCTGAATTTTCTGAGACATGCTCAGGTTGATTATAATGTTACTTGACATAA
The DNA here is from genome assembly GCA_038501925.1 of Xenopus petersii. Taxonomy (NCBI): domain Eukaryota; kingdom Metazoa; phylum Chordata; class Amphibia; order Anura; family Pipidae; genus Xenopus; species Xenopus petersii. Next base: position 83,246,123 of record CM076682.1, read on the forward strand.
TTGAGTGTTCTCACATGCTGCATTTCTGGTGTCATTTCAGATGCATCCAGCAGACAAAATTAAGATGATGATGATGATGATTATTATTATTATTACTAGTATTAGGGGCAGCTGTATCAAAGGTCCAGGTGAATTTTAAAATGAAAAAAAAAATCGATTTTGAGCTATTTTTTGTGTACTATGACTAGGGAATAGTCCAAATTCAATTTGAATTTGTAAAAAAAATTCAAAAATTCGAATATGGAAATTTATCATGTACTGTCTCTTTAAAAATTTGACTTCGACCATTTGCCATCTAAAACCTGCCAAATTGCTGTTTTAGCTTATTGGGGACCTCCTAGAACCTACTTGGAGTCAATTGAAGTCAATAAGGTTTTTTTGGGAAAAACTTTGAATCAAATTCGATAGAGGTTTTTAACCATAATTTAGGAAAATTGTGAGCAGAGTCATGGCATTGTCATCCCTTCAAGACAAACTGTACATCCATAACTGCTGGTTTACTAGTACAGATAGTACAGCCATAAAATGTATTTATAAACAGCCAATTTTTATTTTGTTTGATCACAATGCTGCTCTGTCCTTATCACTTGTCCTATGACAAATTGTAAAGATTGGTCTGGCCTTTGCCCCTCTGATGGCACAATCCACACCTCATAGTGGACTTTTTTATTTGGCACAGGGTGCAGGGTATTGCCAGACTTTGGGGGAGGGCTTAAGAGGATTTAAAAAGATGATAAAACCTCTCTTCTTGAGCAATGCTATGTGTATAGCATGAAGGAAATTATTTCTTTCTGTTTTAAAAAGGTTTCTTCCATTAGGTTCTCCTCCAAGTCCTATCCCATATTCCAGTAATTTAACTAATGGCACTAAAATAGGCTATATACATATTTTGATCTATGGGTTATTGAGTTTACATAAGGATCTAAGGCTAGTGCCATCTGGTGTAATGTTCTGATCTGCTCCCTTCCACATAGTTTTAGTTTGCTGTGTATTTGCATAGGTAGCCAGTACATAATGTCGTTTTGTCCATATACCTGTTGCATTCTGTGTTCTCTCCATCCCTATTGGGCTGTGCTTAAATCTCCATGCAAATTGGTCACTCCAGATCAGTACAAAAACTATTTCACATGCCTCCATTTAAATAAGCTATGGCTATTCTAGGTCTTTACCTACCATTATACATGTTATATCAGCATATCTAAAGGTGGCTGCATTATGCTCAGCTTCTGCCCAGTGCTTGACCACTAGTTGCTAGGCTATATCTTGTTTCTTGATTTTGGGGTTTTTTTTCCGTCATAAATTTGAATCTGTCATGTTTTGCTTTGCCGAAAAATTAACCAAATGCATTGAAGTCAATGAGTGTTAACATTTTTTTATGCAAGACAATTTTTTAAGCGTCCAACAATTTTTATGCTTGTGACACTTTTTCTCTTGTTAACATTTTTTGATGCGAGACAATCTTTTACGTGTCCAACAATTTTTACGCTTCTGACACTTTTTCTCTCTACAAATTAAAGACAATGTGAGTTTTTTCTTGTAGTGACGTTTTTGTCTCTGCAACGTTTTTGTCTTGGCAACTATTTTGTTACAGCAAATCCATGGCTGGTGAAAAAATTCGCTCATCACTATATGCAACCCAATAGTCTACTAACTCTGTGTCAACTTTTAAAAATCCTTTACTGTTGGGCATTGGATGTACAAATATGAACTAATTTTATTGGGTCTGTTCAAACTTACAGTTAAACTGAATTACATTTAATCTGAATTACCCCTTTAAAATACTCAATTGGTCATTTATGGAAGGTTTTGGGGCTGTGTACTATTTTTCTGCTATCTTGGTGCTGTTGCAATGTTCAATGCTACATCTGTAAAATATAATTCTTTCTTTGCTAAATTCATATCTCATCAAAATAAATATATTTCTGTAAATGAAAATGATCAGTGGTTGTATCAGGTGATTTATAATAATTTATATTATAATATTTGGGAAAACATCAGTTTGTAAAAGCAATATGAGCCAATAATACAGACTATAAAAAGTTCATTATAAATTGTACATTTACATTGTATTAAGAATCATGCACAGGTTATTTTATAAAATTGCTTGGTGTTCATAATGAAAATGAATCAGTCATTGAAGAAGCAATATATTCTGAAAATAAATCAGTAATGGTGTGTGCATTATCAGTTCAAATAATACACTTTAGTTTAGCATTGATCTATGGGTCTGATATTTTCAGTAAAATGGCATTCAAAGAGAAAACAGGTTCAGTGAAGCATTCAGTTATGGTCTTGACCTTTTTATTCAGAACGTTTGATAACATTTCCAAGAAAAGAAAGTATAATTTTTCCCTCTCCAAACTGACATTTCCACCATTCACAAACGCACACACACAAATCTGTTTCCATATCTCACACTCAAAAACACAGCCTATATCATTTTTTCAATATCATATGGTTATATCTTTTACAACTACTTATTTACAACAAGTATTAATACTTCAACAAAAATATTAAGCATATATTTCCATTATCTGTATTATGAGTTCAGTCTAACTGGATATTTTAATTCCAAACAACATTCAGGTAATGTTATTCATAGGGCATGAAAGCAGATACCAGCTCTTTATGAAATTCATGAAAAGAAGCATATTTATGGAAGTATTTTATCTATACAAACTTGAATGAACTTATGACTGAAATCCTTATGGAATTTTAACCAACGCCTGAAAAAACTCCAGATTTTGTTAGGATTACTTTGATTTCTATAAACTTAGCAATATAGTCACATTCATAGCCATATTTATTGTCATCTCTTCTGCATATAAGAAAGAAATGCATACTGTACATAATGAGACAAACCAAACCTTTTCATATGACTTTACATACAGAATACTCACAGACCCTTCTTTATTCCTTCAACCGCTTTCTCTTGGCTAGTATAGCCTGCCTCTTGGTCACCAACTCTCCATCACTAGGCAGAGCCCGTGGATGTGTATTACTCCAGGATCTACCTAATCCTGAGCCTGTTTGCTTGGGTCCCTAGAATGGCAGCAGAAGTGCCGCTCGTTACTAACCCCCTCATTAAACTCCTCGTTGCATTCTTAGCTGCTCACTATTTTTCCTAATGATCCTAACTGTCACTACTAAAGTGACCTATAACAAGATTCTAGAGACATGCACTATTTTAGACCTGAGTTGTAACATCAGTAAGTAAACTACTAGCAATTTGATAAGGATATGGGCACCACAAATCCACATTCAGAACATAATTGATTATGCTCAGATTTAAAAATACTTATATCAAATAAGTTTATCAATATATTTTCCCTTTGCCTATTTTTTTTCACCAATAAAGTATTTCTTAGTTTTATGGCAGCATTGGGCATTTTGTTCAATTGGCTAAAACCTTGCAAACATGTAAATCAAGTTCCCGCTAAGGTGTTCGCTTGTGCCCACTCACACAAAATTTGAAGCCAACACACACAACTAATTTTGATGTGCACAAAGAATTTTGTTTGAAAACACATTTTGTATATAAAGTTTTTAAAGAATGAGCACAAAAGTTTAAAATGTGAGGTTAAAATAATTTTTTGGCACATATAGCCGAGAAGGAATTAGAAGTAACACTGCTAAAAGCTGTGACAAAATTCTGCAGTCTCAAGAAATTTCTAGAATATTATTATATGTGGGGAAAATCAGTTGTTTTTGCTGACTACTGACATTTTTTTACTGGTAATTTTTTTAAATAAAAAGATTTCTTCAAAAAGTATCTGCTTAAAGGACATGTACTGTAAGCCCTCTTGACAAAAAGTAATTAGTGAACAGCCTCTTTGAAATCTTTAAATAACTGCCACTCTGGTTTTCAAAAGGTTAACAGTATGGCTACAGCATTCCTTTAATCACTTAAAAATCTTTCTACTCCTCTAACCAACTCTGCCCCCTCCGTCATGAATTTAGCATACATCAGCATACTAAACGCACCCTCCAGTCTAACAGACAATGAAGAGGTTGCATTGCTGGTTCCTATTTTTTTTTTTTTCTCCTAACCACCTTTCCTGAGCTCAGTCGCTTGCAAAGTAGATATTTAGATTGCCAGTATGCAAACCATTTCCTTCTCCTTTTGCTGCTTCAGTTTTGTTAGCAGGAGCAGTTATCAGGAGGGCTAGCTTGGGGGTTATACAATATGTGCACTGGTAATATGATTATGCTTTTTGCAAGGACCAAGCATTGAGTAGATTCAATTCCCGGTTTGCCCTGTTTAACTAAAAAGTAACAAAAAACATATATTTTTGTGATAAAAACAATAAGCAAAAAAGTATGTTCAGCGTAAACTCTATTTATTGAAATCATGTTGAACAAGAGGATATACAGTACTACCCATTTCAAATCATACAGTACTACCCATTTCAAATCACCACCGAAATTTTATGGAATAGAGATGAGTTCATTTACAAAAACATTTAAATATTGCTTTTAAACTGTTCACTAGGAAATTGGAGCATTTTTTGCATAGTAAACCAGTTTTAAAACAGCCTAGATAACATCCAGACCTAAAGGCCACACATAAATTGTGGAAGCAATACATCAATCAGATCATGTGGAACATTATTTAATATTATAAATTGCAGCAAAGGATGGTGCAATGGTCCAAGATAAGACCGAGATATTTTCATTGAAGGGCAATGAATTTTTGTTAGTGATGGGCGAATTTCTCCTGTTTTGCTTTGCCAAAATTTCATGGATTTCCCGTGAAACTGTGAAAAATTTGTGAAACTTGAAAACTGACACCTGTGTCAATTTTGATGCCGGAATTTTCTGAGTTTTGCAGATTTATTCGCCACCAGCAAAACACTGAAATTCGTTGTGAATTCACACCTGGCAAATTTATTCGCCCATCACTAATTTTTGTACATAATTAAACAGTATGCTATACAACATCTATTTGAAGCCTCCAAATTACAACCTTAAATTGCACTGAAAAAATTACATCTATATCGTTTAAGTGGATAACACTTATATGGTGACATACAGTATAAAAATATATATGAATATATATATGAATAGCTATTAATATTTGTACTTATGCTTCTAAAGGACTGGCATTTGAAAACTACAATTCTGCCTTTTTGAACTGGCATTTTCAAAATCTTTAAAAGACTGTTTTTTTCCCTTGCACAGTTCAGTACTTTCATAAACTGGAGAGCAGTAAAGGTCAGCAGAAACCTTATGATATTTTGTTATTAAGAAAATAAATGGTTGGGCAGATTGTGAGATTCTTCATTTTTATGCATATACGAATGTCTAATAATGAACAATAACACAAATTATTGTTCTTATTTAAACTTTAGCCTATATTCCTACATTGGATGACATAAAAAGTTTACTGATGAGTGATTAGTTATAGATTTTACTTAGATGTATGGAGAAATATATTAGGTAGCATAAGCTGCTTAGTAACATTTAAATGTTATAAAACACTTACTAAAAGAGATCAATGTGTGATTACTCATTTTACAACACCGGGAAAAACAGGTGGAAACAGGTGCACACCATAATATAGCATATAAAGAAGTCATATGTGGTGCTATCTATTAAAACATTTCTGGAAGAAATGCATTTAACTGTGAACTGAATTTAAGTAAGCTATATACGTAAACTCAGTCAGATTTTTTGACTGTCATCAGGCCAATAATGCTAACATGGGCTTTCTTGGATATACTTGTCTGGATGATTACCTTTTCTCTGTTATAATAAAATACTTTTGTACTTTGTCCAACTAAGATATAATTAATCCTTATTGGTGGCAAAACAATTTATTTCATCTACTTAAGATTTAAATGATTTTTAGTAGACTTAAGGTATGATGATTCAAATTGCAGACCCTTCATCCTGAGAGCCCAGAACCAAATCATTCTGGATAACAGGTCTCATACCTGTACTAGCATAACACACTTGATAACAGAGGAAGGCAAATCAATTCATATTTCCATGTTTAAATCAAGCTGATATGGGGGGACGCATGCGCGCGCAGTCCAAGATGGCCGCATCCTGAGGCTGCTCCGCAACTTCCAGCTCCTTTGGCGCTAATGGTCACTACATTACCGGCTTTTTCGTGGCGCAATCTACCTCAGAGGCTTCTTCACATTGTTGCCGACCTCTATGGCTAATCAGCGCTCCCGCAGCACAAAGAGTTTTCGTCATTCAGCTCCTGCTCCTTCACCTACGCAGTTGCGTTCTGTAGCTGAGCTCCTTGCTAAGCCTAAAAAGCTGTCAGCATGGAGTCGCTACCAGATATTTTTGGTCAATCTTCGGCTCTGTCTACACCACCTCAGCAGACACATTCTTCTGACGAAGTCCTTCTGGACAAATTTAAAATTTTGCTCCAAAGTGAGCTCGAGCGTACAGCGCTCAGGATTACTACGGATTTAACTAAGCAGGTTGCTGAATTGGGCCAGAGGATTACAGAGACAGAATCTAAAATGGACGATTGCATTACTGTCCTGGATTCCCATGAGCAGGATACCATTGCTCTTCAATCGCAGCTCAGAGATGTCCAGGATAGGATTGAGGACTCCGATAACAGATCCAGGCGGAATAATATTTGGATTAGAGGTTTACCGGAAAGTATCTTGGATCTTAAAGTTGCAGTCCTGGACTTACTACAGACCCTTGTTCCGGAACTCCCAGCTATCAGACTGGAGATGGATAGAGTCCACAGAGCCCTTCGGCCACGTCGCCCAGATGACCCTCCTAGAGATGTTATCCTTCGTTTCCATTTCCACCAAACACAAGTGGCCATCTTAGCGGCGGCAAGGGCAAAAGGTAAACTAATATACCAATCCCACCCTTACCAGATTTTTGCCGACTTGTCCCCTACTACGCTTCAGCGGAGACGCAATATGGGACCTATCACTGCTATCCTACAGCAACGGAAAATACCCTATCGCTGGTTATTCCCGTTTCGATTGCTGTTCTCCTACAACAACTGTCAACATTCAGTTATTACCCCGGAAGAAGGCCGAGATTTATTTTCTAAGTTGAGACTTGCAGATGCAACTTTGAAGGATATTCCCCTTACTGTTTCTCCGCGGAAAATATCTACATCTTGGGAGAAAGTGAAATCCTCTTCGCAGAAGTCCGCTGCTTCTTTATCTCCTGGATGAAGAACCATTCTCCAGATGTGCTGTTACATTTCACTGTCCCGTCTGGGTACTGTTTGGAGACTCTTTATTGTTGGTTGCCTCACTTCTCACGTTTTCTGGACATGTCTTAGGTATTTGACGGTTTATGGATCCTTGTCTTGGTTCGCCTATGGTAGCTATATCTACGCTTCTCTATTTTTCTACTATAGTATGATGTAGATGTTATCTACCTACTGAATTATAACACGACCTTATTGGTTGGCTTTCTATATGTTTCCAAATTTCTATCTGTTATAAGTTAAAGCTGGATATGTTAACATTTGCTATCAAAAGGGCTGGTTGTTTAGTGCTATCCCCCCTTTTTTAGGTACAAGACTGGTTGGTCCCTCATATAGCCGGTCCTGCGGGGTTCCTGCTGCGTCTCTGTTTCCTTTCTTGCACAGTGTTGTTATATGGTTCAAATTTTTTGAAATGTTTTTGATTCTGATTTTATGTTTCTTATTCTCTCCTTTTTTTTCGATTTCCTTCCTGCACTGTTGTCCTTGTGTAGCAACCTTTATTTCATTATCCTGTTCTCAGATTTGGTGAGCTCCCTATTTTTTCTTTTTATTGTAGCAATTCGGAAGCTATCTCCCCTCATGGTCATGATGCCTCTTAAAATACTGAGCCATAATGTTCAGGGGTTTAATTCACCTACTAAGCGGACTAAGGCTTTCGCCAATTACGCAGCACTACATTCAGATATTATCTGCCTCCAAGAGACCCATTTTTCCCACTCCTCCCATCCCAAATATTTTCACAAACGATACCCTAGGGTTTTATTGTCTACTAGCCCGACTAAAACTAAAGGGGTGGCTATATGTTTTCATGCCAACTTACCCTTGGTAATTGACAAAGTGGTGTCGGATCCTGAGGGGCGATATCTTATAGCTAACGTACTCCTTGGAGATTCCCCCTTAACTATTGTTTCTTACTATGCCCCTAATGTCCATCAACTTGAGGTCTTCACTACACTCTTTGACCTCTGCAAAGGTAATAAAGTGGGTCAAATGGTTATCTGTGGGGACCCCAATATGGTGTGGAATCATCATTAGATCATTTAACTTTATTGGAAAATCGAAAGGTGGTTAGCCCCAGCAAAGAGGCATTAAGGTTTAAGGATACAATTGTTTCTAATGGGCTGGTTGACGCTTGGAGAGAGTCCAATCCAGAGGTACGCCAATTCTCTCATTATTCAGCCCCACATAAGCTGTCTTCTAGGATAGACCACATCTTTCTCACGTTTGCTATTGTGGCCTCCCTTCAATCTTCCACGATGGTAAATGTGGGTTGGTCAGACCATTGCCCTGTTATAGTCACTTTATCTCACATTCTATCTCGAACATCGACTAGATTTTGGAGACTGAACGAGTCTCTGGTTAGCTTTCCCGAAGTAGTAGCTAAGGTTAAAGATAATTTAAATTTGTATTTTTCTCAAAATCTCTCTTCAGTTTCATCGAAAACTGTACTGTGGGAAGCCCATAAACCAGTCATTAGGGGAGTGTTTATTCAAATTGCATCTCAAAGAAAGAGGACAAAGTTGAAGGCCATTAATATTTTAGTTAAAGAATTGGATAGATTATCAGATTTGTATATACGTTTTCCCACTGAGGCTCACCTGACCCAGTTCCGTAATGCTCAGAGAGATTTGGATTTACTTTTATCCACTAACACTGAGAAGACCCTACGATGGGCTAAACATAAATTATATTGCTCTTTAGACAAACCAGGGAGGATGTTGGCCCGTAAATTAAACGAAAGAGATAAACCCATATCTATCCATAGAATCAGGACTTCTCAGGGTCCTCTGTCAGGAAATCCACAAAAGATCGCGGACACATTTGCAGCCTTTTACCAAAAACTTTATGCCAAGCCTTCCCCTATTTCGGAAAAAACCTACGCTAAATTTTTTACGGACCTAGATCTTCCCCAACTTTTACCTGAACAATCTCAGCTCGTTGATGAGGCCATTACGCAAGAAGAGGTAGCCCAAGCTATTAGACAGCTTAAATCAAATACTGCTCCGGGTATAGATGGTCTTGCTAATATTTATTATAAGAAATTTGCACCTATACTGAGTCCCCATTTGACCTCTATGCTTAATTGTTTGCGGGAGGGACAAAAGCTTCATCCTGAATCTCTGTGTGCTAAAATCTCTGCAATTCCTAAGCCTGATACGGACCTTTTTGATTGTAAAAACTATAGACCCATTTCGGTTTTGAATACGGATATTAAAATTTTAGGTAAAATTATAGCTACACGTATCAATGTTTTCCTCCCCTCAATAATAAATAAAGATCAGTGGGCTTTGTCCCGGGTCGTCAAGCTTCAGACGCTACTAGGCGTCTTATTCTACTTGCGCAACATGCCAAAGCCTCAGACATCAAGTCTATGATCCTTAAGGGGGGTTTGGCTCCAACTTGTTAACCTGGGTTAAGGCTCAATATGACGCCCCTTCAGCTGCAGTCCATATAATGGGGTTTTCCTCTACACCGTTCCCGATTTGCAGAGGGACCCGTCAGGGTTGCCCCCTATCCCCTACCCTGTTTAATCTGGCCATTGAGCCTTTGGCCATTGCCATCCGTTCCAACCCAAATATCTCAGGTATTGCAGTAGGTGGTATGCATCATAAAATCAGCCTCTTTGCGGATGATCTCACTCTTACCATTACTCGGCCTATGACCTCCCTTCCGAATTTATATGGTCTCTTAGACACATTCGGTTCTATTTCAGGACTCCATATTAATCACCACAAAACAGAGGCATTAAATATTAATCTCCCCCATGCAATAGAAAAATTGCTCCAACTCAACTTTGAGTTTATTGGGCATCCGAACTATATTTCCCTTTTAGGCATTAAACTTACAAGCTCTTATGAGCTATTATATAAATTCAACTATCCACCTATGTTTAAAGTTTTCTCTCTTAGAAAAGTGGAGCTCACACCATATATCATGGGTAGGTCGTATTAACTCTGTCAAAATGACACTTTTGCCAAAGCTTTTGTATTTATTTAGGACCTTACCGGTCCCTATCCCCATGGGGCATTTAGCTAAATTTGAATTTTACGTTTTGTATGGGCGGGGAAATCTCGCAGAATCAGTAAAGCCACTTTGTATCGCCCTAAGTCCGGGGGTGGATTGGGCCTCCCAAGTCTCTCCCTTTATTATAGAGCAGCTCAGTTGGCCCAGGTCCTCACGCTACATTCCACTGAAGACTGCCCACACTGGGTCACATTAGAAGCCGCATTTACCCAACCATTTTCCCCCCTTGCACTGGTATGGAGCTCTCCGGGGAGGAGACCTAGACAGGCTAGTAGCTGTCTCAAGCAAACTTTGAAAATCTGGGATATTTCCAACGAGAAATTACATTTGAGCTCCCCCTTTTGCTCTGCAGCTCCTATATTTGGTAACCCTCAATTTACCCCAGGCCTCCAGACCTCACGTTTCCGGTGGTGGTTGGACCAAGGAATTTGGGCTATGGGTCAACTATGCTCTTCCTTGGGCCCACTTTCCCTTCATCAGGTTATTGATAAGCTTTCTGTTCCAACTAGTGAAAGTTTTCGGTTGCGACAAATCCTCCACTTCAATGGAACCGTGGGGAAAACAAGAATGTTCCTATGACCTTTTTTGAAAGGTGGTGTATCCACTCCCCTAGATTGCGCAAATCAGTGTCATGCCTCTATGGTAGGTTTTTTGAATCCCACCAGCCTTTGGAGCTACCCTATATACAGGCTTGGCATAGGGACCTATCTAAAGAATTATCTAGAACAGTGGGATTCACTGGTCCACAACTAAGAGGTCTTCTAATAACATCTCCTTGCAGGAAGCCAATTATAAGGTACTTTTTAGGTGGTACCTAGTCCCAGCGCGTATAGCAAAATTTTCCCCCACCGCAGATCCCCGGTGCTTCAGAGGCTGTGGGGAAATGGGCACGATGTTTCATATATGGTGGACCTGTTCGGGTGCCCGAAGATTTTGGATTAGGGTCTTTAACATGATTTACTCTGTCTTTGAGATTTCCTTGCCTAGAGACCCAGCAATAGCCCTACTTAACGTTAAACCCCAAGAGCTCACCACTGCTCAGTTTCGCCTGTTCTCGTTCATAATGTTAGCTGCTAAGAGGACCTTGGCGGGAGCCTGGAAACAGAAGCAAATTCCTATTACCCCGGTTAAGTCCAGAGTTGATTGGATTATGTCCCAGGAAAAAATGAGTAGTGTTCTATTAGATACCCATCAGAAGTTTCTGTTAACTTGGAACCCGTGGATAGGGTATAGATTTGGGACTGATGCTCCCGTTATCCTTTTTTCTCTGTAGCCTTCTTAGGGTATATTTGCAGGAATGGTATATTCTTTGTTTTATTATTTTTTGTTTTTGATTTATTTTTTGTTTCCTTTATATAAAAAGATGCTTTTGTACCCTGTATGTTCATTTATTGAAGTATGAACCCTGGTTCACACAACATATGTACATTTACAGATGATGTATGTCTCATTGCTTATTGTATGTACATGTTGGCATGCTGCTTTGTGTTTTTTGATAGCAGTAATTGACTGTACACTGATGTTGTGATAAACAATAAAAATTTATTGAAATAAATCAAGCTGATATTAATTTGAATTTTATATATGGTCCATGCATTAGTCTTATGCTTCAGCATTCAAGGCGATATCATAAAGAACAAAGACAATTGCAATATTCCATATTATTTTAATTAAATCTGTATTTTCCCAATGTTTTGCTATTATTGTATTGAAAATATGTATGTAACTGATTGTCTATTCCCGTCCCATTATAAACAGGGCAATTTGTTCAGAGTTTATCAGTCTTTGTACAAACAAACCCTTCCTTGCACTAAGCTGCAGCTGTTGAACAGTGCATACATGAAAATAAAAATATAAATAACAATAATAATATAAATATAAAAAACATGGTGAGTCAAGGCATATATTTTCTTTATGTCCATAAAGACCATATCACTCTACATTTTAAGCATAACATTCTAATGTTATTTCAGTTCCTTGTCTGTAATGATAAATCTGTACCCTGTATTTAACTATAAAATGTACCAGGGACCCTCCTACCCCTTTGCATGCCAGTCCTGAATTGCCTCGTGTATGTTTGCTATTAGTCCCATTCATTGCCATGTGCCAAGATCATGCGCCATACCTTTTAACATTGCAATGTTTTTTCTTGGCACCCTTTCATTATATGTCAATATTTTTAATATAAGAAGGAAATGTAATAAATATAGTAAATGGAAAAAAGCATTTGTACAAATAATAAAAATTTGCATTTCACAATGGATTATACTTTGTTAAACTGTACACACAGTACACTTTGCTTGAAGGTGGTGTACATTTTTGAAGCAACCATACAGTACATTTTACTTTAAGAAGCTTTATTACATTTACTGCATTCTGGTGCAGACTATAAAGTGTGCAATCTTTCTTCCACTGTTGGAAGTGGCCGCTATATTAAATTTGGGCAAAGGAAAATTTGTTCAGGGACAAAGTTTTGCATTGCAAATAATTTCCATTACTAACATTTATTAGTAATGGAAAATATACAATTTCTGCATGACACACATGGCCACACTGGCTTCCAGATATTCAGATCCTGCTCAATCCTGTTTTATTGTGTGTTTTTATGTATGGTTTCTGACTGTGTGTTTATTGACCTTAATTGTAGCCACATGTCCCCATCTACATTTATGTCTCATACCTGTCTGTATGATCTTTATAGTGTTTAGGCTCCTTGTTAGTTCCATGGGTCTTAAAGGGTGTTGTTGAAGAACCATGTTGGGTATTCTTGTTATATGAAAGGTCATGTTGGTTTCTCCCCAGGGATACCAACTGACAGACGGTTACAAATGTTAGTAACGCTAAATAAATCCATATTTGTTACATACAATCCTATTGGGCTTATTTAATGTTACATTTTAAACAGGTATATAATATGGTGATCCAAATAATGAAATAAAACTTTACCCAATATAACTCAGGTCCAAAGCATTCTGAGTAATAGATCCCAGAGCTCTAGGCTCAACTGTGAGTTTAAAACAAAAAAGTAAGTGTTGTATAGCATCTATTAAAGCCAACCTGTACAGTGTGAGCACTTTACTCTGAGCATAATTCTATAAGAAAATCTTAGTCTGTGTCTCAGTATAGCCACAAGTCTCAAATTTCAGAATTACTTTATATGAAACACTCTCATTTAATACACATATTGCAATTATTAATAACACACCTGTAGAAAGATAGAAAACTGTGTATCTCAAGTGATTCAGGGGTCCGTTTACTAAAGTGCGGTAAATCTGACTTTAAGTTTCCGCATGTTATCGCTGAGAATATTTTTACGCCAGAATATTCGCAGCGACTAAGTTTACTAAACAGCGATGCGCTCAGAAGTCATTGCGATCACTTGCGGTGGAACCAGCTTACGTTAGCGGTAATTTTAGCGAGTTGCGAATTTTCTGGCGAAAAATTAAGTTTTTGCGAATATTTATGCTATAAAATAGTCTTCTTTTATGGCGGTTATTATGGCAATTTTTACTGTGACATTTATGGCCAGAAATGCACCTTCAAAACTCATAAACTTTATTAACGGATAATTATACCATCCAGAAACATTACCAGAGTGCCAATAGAATCATAGGAACACGAAATGATACCAGTCAATCTCTTTGCTTTATAGAAATGCACAGTTTAATGTAGCCAATCACAATGAAACCAAAATAGCGTATAGGCTGACGAATCCTTGGACTGTGATGCCTGCTGCCAATAATACGACTCTGAGCTGAAACTGCTGCTTTTGCACTAGATAGAAGCAGAAGCCAAAACATCCTGTCAGCAGTAGCTACAGATCTCTCTCCTGTCAGCAAAGAATGATGGGTACAAAAAAACTAGTATTATGGGATATTTCCTGCCCCTTGAGAATTTTCTGGTGAAAAAAATACTTTTACGCCACTACATAAGTGGCGGTAAAAGTTTGCGAATATTCTGGCGTTAATTTTGTCTTTAGCACATTTCGCTGTTTAGTAAACCAGGCGTTAATGTATGCGTAGCGTTATTTTCAGTGAATGCGATAACTGGCGAACAATTATTCTTGCGCAAGAAAATTCGCAAATTTATATTTACCGCAGGTTAGTAAACTGGCGATAACATATTTGGCGAAAATTGTGTCTATATTTTGTGCGAATATTTTTAACGCACTTTAGTAAACGGACCCCTCAATTTGATATCCCAGTGAGTATCTAAGCCTCACATCTATTATGGCATCTCAACACATGTTGAATATTTATCCCTAAAGAATTCAATTGTATTTTTCAAATTAATATTAGGAATCCAGTTTATGAAATGTAATTGTCCTTGATAGCCTGAGAATTAACTTGGTATACCCATACATGGAATTGTACTTGAACACAGCATTGAATATAGACATCATCCTGACAATGGACTACTGAAATATGGACAGAATTTGTACTCTATAAAAATTCCAGATTTAAAAGGCAGTAATTCAATAGGGTTCAATGTTGCCAATATGCAAACCCTCCACTTAGTGGAGTCATTAGTTAGAATGGTAAATGTATTTGTTAGTGTAGGTTTCCATAGGGTACTAATGTCCCTATGGTTTTAAATTCCTATATCTCCTGGTTCCCTTAGTTCCTGAGTAGATGTCCACATATTTCAGTATTGCCCAAGAGAATTTATGGCCACTTCCTATCACACTGTAATATAGTGCTTTGAAAGGGGTGGGTCTTCCTCTTTGGCTCCTGGTGTCTGACCCATCCAGATGTCTCCATTAAGCCTGGGCACACCAAGGTCCATAAAGCCAGTTTTCCCTAGAGGGACCTGAACCTCTATTGTGGAAGTCGGGGTGCAGGGTCCCCATGAAGGAGGCTAGTGAGTGGCAGGAATATAATAGTTATAGACTCTCTAGGAGAGTAAGATAGTGAGGGAAGGCAGAAAGAGCAGCTTTGTGCTCCATCAAGAGGGTCTAGCAGAGAGTAGCTTCCCTAGGCTATAAGATTACCTACAGTGAAGGGACTACAGTGGTTAGGGTATCAGACTTTAAGTTCTCCTCCCTGACTACTCCACTGGGTGAGATCCAGACCATGTGTGAGGTATTTCTGCCTAGAGAGAAGTTGTACTGCCTTGACTAAATTTTCAGGGAATGCACCTGCATCTATCTCTGATATACTGTCTGAGCTGTGTGCCTATATATATTCTGCAACTGCCTTTTTACTGATGTATGTACCCTGTTGATCATTTGTCTTTGACAAATAAACTATTTATTCTGTTCACTGCAAGAACCTCCTGGCGCCCATTTCTTTATTGGTTAAAGCACAGTAGCTGGGGGGGTGGCTTGACCAGCGATGTAGCTAGACGTGCCTGAGTAGAGCTCCTCTCTAAGCGTTATCTGATCAGTAAATCTGGAGGCTAAAGCCTTAACGTCGCATATCTTATCGAACTCCAGGAGTAGTGGAGCATCACCCAAGCTCAATGCCTTCTCCTAAAAAGGAGCAAGACATACGAGACAAACTCGAGAAAACTCAAACTCGGCTGCCTGAACAAGATGGCGGCATGAGAGAAAGCACTAGTATGTGTAATATAATGGAAGAAAGCCGGCACATGTCCTCTTCTCTATCTGTGGGAACGGATCTGAACATGGTGCTGGAAGCTACCGCTAACTGTCAAACCTCTGTCACCACTGAACTCACAACCACCTTTACAGAGAAAATCGAGGAGGTTAAAATAGGCATCTCCTTGCTCTGCCAAGACCTACAAAACATACGGGCCAGAGTGACCGAGGTGGAAAACAGTGCCACAGAGGATGTACTGCCGCCACTACAAAAATCAGTATGCCAACTCAAACCAAACTCACAACACTACAGTCCCACACGGATGACCAGGAAAACCGCATGCCACGCAGTAATATTAGGCTTTTCTGGAAAAATTTCTGATCAGCAACTTTGGCAGAGAGTCCTTTTCTATGGCATTTGCAGTGGAACGCGCCCTCCCAGAACCTTCATTGCCAAGACGCTCAACTACCACGATCGAGACTCTGCTCTCCGCCACTGTAGAGTGGCCTTTTCTCTGGGCAATACTGGAGCAAATAGGCTGTGGAGCGGAGTTTATAGCCTGGGCGCAGCTGTTATACTCTCTTCCCCAGGCCAAGGTGATAAACAGCTGGACATCTAGACCCTTTTCACTTTGCAGAGGAACAAGGCAGGGGAGCCCACTATCACCTTTGTTGTACACCCTTGCTAAAATACGACAAGATATACTTATTGAAGGGCTCTTACTTGCCAACTGTAACAATAAAGTGGGACTGTATGCAGATGCCATGATACTATTCCTAAAAGACACTGAAAAGTCTTTAGACTGGGCATTTACGATAATTGATTAAATGGAGGAGAGAGAATAAACTTCCCTTGAGACATCCACAACTTATAACCAACAATCTTAAATATCTGGGCATTTACATCACTATTGACCCATTAGGTTATTTACCTGAAAATGTATATCCTCTATTGAAGTACATAAGAATGTGAGAAGTTACCGCTAAAAGTTGCTGGAAGAATTAACCTGGTAAAAATGGTACTGCTCCCTAAAATACTAAATACGGTAATACATAGCATAGCATTCCTTAATTCCTAGCACAAAAGTTATTTTGGACCCTTACATCCCATGTACTTACACTTCTGTGAAAAGACTCCAGACCTAGACTACCCCACCAACAAAACTCAAACGCTAATGGAGGCTTAGCGCTTCCCCACTTTTATTTATACTGCATCTCTTCACAACAAATGCAGTTCTCGCACTGGTTTCATTTACAAAGCCAAGACAGTGCTGGGAGAATGGGACACACAGGCCCCATACCCACTAGGAATAGAGTGTACCTGCTACTTAAAGGATGTTGAGCATATCCCACCCCAAAGCCCAACAACACTAAGAATTTAGGATAAAGTAGACAAAATGGTACCTTTGCCAGCAGGGACAATTGAACACTACACTCCACTACGGGAAAATAACACAAGTTCTGGACAATGGCAACATCAAGTCATTTGAACAACTTAAACTAGAATACAGCCTCCCAAGTATTTATTTTTTAGATACCAATAGCTCCATCATGCCCTAGCTATACAATACCCTCAAGGGTACCCCACTCTGGAAACCAGTATATATATTCACTGTATCCAGACTGAATACTCTAAGGGCTTGATTTCTAAGCTATATGGTATTCTACTAACACCCACATCTAACACACACACCCAACGCTCCAAAACTGCATGGCAAAATAATGTAGGCCAGCTGGATCAAGAAGAGTGGGAAGAGGCCCTGGAGGCCCCCAAATACACCTCCTCATATGTACATGCATGTACAATACAAACCTATATCCTGCATAGAGCATACATTACCCACTTAACCCTTAGGCACTTTCGCAGAAACACAAACCCACAATGCCCCAAATGTGGCTCCTAACTTCTTCCACCTAATATGGGCCTGCTCAGAGATTGCAAGATACTGGGTGCAAATAACCAAGTTTATACATGATATCATGGGATCCCCGGTTCCTCTGGACCCTAAAGTCTGCCTACTGGCAATTATAGAAGACATATACCCCAACACATACTCGAGAACAGCGATGGCAGAATTACTTCATTGTGCAAGGAAACACATAACCAGCAGGTGGTTGTCACCACAATGCCCAACGCTAAGTGGCTGGAATAGTTTAGTGAATCAAGCACTCCCACATAGAGCAATAACCTACAAAAACAGGGGTGCCCTGATAAATATGAACGGATATTGAACCCCTGGTTAGAAAACTCCCAAAATATAACACGTCCAGGTTAATAAAATCTTCAAAATGTGCACCTCTGTGGGAGTGTGGTGTGGTGCATCTATTCCTGAAAAATGATTTGTACAAGATGTAAAGATGTTAATCCAATGTGGAAAAAGATGTTTCATAATACTCTCAATTTGTATGGGATTATGTAACCAAAGATGTTTTGTTAACAGAAAAGACGTTTTTTAAATTAATCTATGTCTGTGCCTCAGTGTCAAAGTTTGCAAAATAATAAAAGTGTTTGAAACAAAAAAAAAAAAAGCACAGCAACCTGTGGGAGTTGTAGTTGCACTACACCGCACCTTCATTGCTTCCACTTTGCGAAGACCCTGCCTTAAGTGTTAGAGTCCAGCGTAACCCATGCTCTAGTATACTAGCTGGTTGTTAACTCCATTGGCCTGTATCGTACAAAAATGTGTTACATTTGTTTTCTTATTTTTCTGTTATGTTGTAATCTAGGGTCCAATTGTATAGTATAAAATTACAGCTTATTATGCTTTATTTGAATACACATTTCTCCTAAAGTATTTTACTTTACAAGAATTGTATTGCTTTTTAGGAGACTTCTAAAGCAACATGCAGAATTATCTTTACAGTAGTTACATAATAAAACCAAAAGAAACCTCAGGGTTTATTAAGTAACCAATAGCAACCAATCACAGATTTATTTTATATGGCCTACTAAAAATTAGAAATTGAAAGCGAAGACCGGGTTGATTGCTTTGGGCAGCAGCATTTATGCAAGTTACCACCTACTGTATGCTAGTAAATAAACCTTATATATTGCTGGATTATAAATGAGCTTGAATGCAATTAACAAAGTCTTATATGAAATACATTGGAGCAGTTACCTTGCTACAATTTAAAAAACAAATTTGTCCCTAATTGGCATTAGAAACAGTCTAATCTAATCTCTTCAAATATTGTTTGGGGAAATATACACTAAAATTTCAGCTGCAACTTTTTCAGTTGAATGCAATGTTTTTTCTTGACAAGAGAGAAACTAAGCTGTTACATTCTAGTTGTGGTTGACACGTTGTTTGTTTCTTTCCACAGCATGAGCCTAGCAATTTTAAAAACTTGTTTTTCCTCCAATTTTATGATTGTCACTGAAGTTGTGATTTACCTTTGGGCTGCTCAATCTGTCTAGGAGTTGCATAAACGTAAGCAGAAATGAGGTATACCATCTGTGTCTTTGAAGAGATAATTTTATTTTAGCAAAAAAGGAAAATAGCTTTTATAGTGTAGCTTTATATCTTTCACTCAAAACAAAAAATTTAGTTGAACGAGTGCCTTTACAATCCAAAACTATTGTGTATTGCAGGAAAGTTATTAAAGCCAATGTAAATATCAGTCACAGAGTAGATAGAGGTTGGGATTAAGTATGTTTTAAATTTTTGATTGATTTAATTAAAATTGATTCTATGGGAAAAGACATTCCCATAATTCAGTGTTTTCTGGATAACAGATTTCTGCATAATGAATTCCATACCTGTAGCCATAGCCATGCTAGTTTACTAACACTGGGCAAATTTGAACACAGAGAAACCAATTGATTTGATTTCATGGTTCTACTTGCAATAGACTGGTAAAAACAGGTTGCTAATGGGTTGCTATGAGTTACTGCATCAAAACTGACTGCTGTAAATTAACCTCACTGAGGATCAAATATGAACCCTGGGCAAATCTTCACGTGGGCAGCTGCTGGCTGACAATATGCTAATCACTGATTGGTTATATGGTTTTGAGTTATTTGGCTTTTTATTCAACAGCTATCCAGTTTGTAATTTCAGCAATCTAGTTGCTAGTGTCCAAATTACCTTAGCAACCATGCACTGGTTTGAATAATAGATCGGAATATGAATAGGAGGGGTCTGAATAGAAAGAGTGGTAATCAAAAGTAGCAATACTAATACATTTGTAGCCTTACAGAGCATTTGTTTTTTAGATGGGGTCAGGGACCCACATTTGAAAGCTGGAAAGAAGGCAAATAATTAAAAAAAAAATGTAAAAATAAATAAATAATGAAAATCAATTGAAAAGTATCTTAGAATTGGCCATTCAAATACCAAAAGTTAATTTAAAAGTCAACCACCCCTTTAATGGTTAAAGATCAAAAGCTCCTCCCACTGAATGGTAAATTGTTGTGTGAATAGTGTGCAGAGTCAATAATAAATGCAGCATTTAAGGAGAAAACAAAACATTCATAAATGAAAGTTAAAACAACTTTTAATAGAATAAAAATGTAAACCTTAAGATTCAGTCACAAGGTTCTGATCATATGAATGGGGGTGTAATAACTATGGATCTTTTTTGGTTTCTCCATCTGCTCTTCCGTTCTTTCAGTTTTTTAGAGTACAGAAACATCAGAGATGTGTCTGAAATCAATTTTCCTCCACCCAAAACTCCATTTACCACAATCACTTAAGGTGGCCATACATCCTAGGGCCGGGCGATTAGATTACAATGTAGAGAATGGGCGCCGACGGGTCATAGGACCAAATCAACTAGCCAGAAAAATCAAACCTCCCTGATTGATATCTGGCCGTTTTTTTCCCTGATATCGATCGGGGAGACCCATCGGAAGCCCCATACTCTGGCAGATAAGCTGTTGAATCAGTCTAAAGGACCAATATCAGCAGCTTTAATCTGTCCTTATGCCTTTACACACTTCTGGTATTCTTTTGCAGATCTGTTACATACACAAGTAGTGATGGGCGAATTTGCGCCTTTTTTGACGCAGACACTCGTTTTTTGACCCCGTTTTTTTTTCGCCAGCAAATTTTCGGAGCCGTTTCGCGAATTTGACTTGCATTACGTGAATTTCGACCAATTATACAAGATTAGACATGATGGAAATTGCAATTCTAAGGTATAAGTATATTGACTTGAATGCCTAAATTATCATAAGTAATATGTAGGGTGTACTACACGTCCCTTAAAAATTAGAATAACAGAACATATTTATTCCATTGATAAGAAAAGTTCTAATTCCCCTATAGGTAAGTATTTTAAATGATCAAAGGGTCTAAAAGTCCAGATAATATAAAAAGTTGAGATTCCAATCAGAGAAGGTAACTTTTTAAGAACTTAAAAGAGATTTCTGGATATTTGAGTTAAACACACATGTCAATTTGGGTCTGAATTTCTTATATTATCTGATATGTAATGCATAATTTGTATATTTTATTTTAAGGAATTTTAGACACATAAATAAATGGGCAAGTTGAGTTACTTATTTATTGCATAAATGTACAAATAACTATGTATCTAAGGTTTTTAGGCTCACAGTGGATGTAGATCTGTAATGTCACAGCAATGTATGTATACCAGTCTGCTAGGCCCTCTTGTAAATAATTATGAGGATTAGTGGTCATTGCTGAGATAGCAGAGTATGAATCTAAGAACCCTTCACATAACTTTGACCTCAACTCCACTAAACACCTATGGGAAGAATTGGGCGCTGTTTTTGAGTGAAATCACAAAACATCAACTCAACTTTACAAATTCCCATGTGGGTGAACGGAAGCAAAATAAACCATGACGTCCAACATTTTGTGATAAGCCTTCCTAAAATAGTATATGCTTTTATAGCAGCAGAGAAAGGACTAACTTTATAAAAAATATTTGATTTGGAATGAGATCTTGGACAGAGAGTTGTCTAAATTCTTACTGGCCATATAGTCTGTATGATATGATGCATTAAAATACCACTCAACGGTGAACCAATGTCACAGCATTTGGAAAAACCTCTGGGGCAAATTCACTAACCGGCAAAAATTCGCCAGCGCTGGCTTTGCACACATCGCAACACTTCCCCAGGTGTAAATTTGCCTGGACAACGCTAATTCATGAAGATCCGAAGTTGCACACAGGGTACCGAACACTGGCAAAGTTGCGCTAGCGAAAATATGCTTAGCGGTTCAAAGTTACGCTAGTGTTGGCTAATTTGCATACGGCGTGCAGTTAAAGTACAATGGCCGTATATGCTGCATCAAATACATTACATTACACAAGGCCAGGGAACCTTAATAAAATTATATAGAAGTTTTATATTGCCCTACACATGTGCCCACAGTTTAGTTTAGGTGCCATATGTTATCAAATGAAGGAGGGTACCCCAAAAAAAATGTTCCTTCTTTTTCAGCCTCTCACCCTGTAAAACGGAAAAGACGCCAGCGTTTTTTGGTAGAAAACATTTCAACTTTTTTTTGAGGAACTCCTATCTACTCTATTGCACTTCGCCTGGTCTGAGGTGGCGAAGGCAAGTCTGGCGATAGAGGTAATGGTCAGTAAAGTAGAAAACTTAGTGAATTTGCGCTGTAACGGTCTTTCGTCAGAGAGAAAATTCACCTGGTGTTAGGTTGCGCCAGAGTCTATTACCTTGGCGAAATTACGCCATTGTTAGCCATTTCGCAATTTAGTAAATTTCCTCCAGTGTCCTGCCTAAATATAAACATATTCTCGGTACATTGTAAACCACAACATTTAAATTGCTTGTACAGAATCATGTACTGTTATTTTAGTGTTCTGTGAATAAACACATCAACAACTTCGCACCCTTGTGTATACATTCATATGAAATAAGCATAATGAATAGGCTATGCAATTCTTTAACATGGCATCTTATGGTTATTACTTCTATTTGCTGCTGAATGTTAGTGCATTTTACCATTAACAAATACTTATAAAAGCAGTCTATATAACGCATATTAAATATTTAAAACTGCTGCATCTGATGCTTTGCCAAATGCCCAAACCTCAGAAATCATTCAAACAGTTGGCACATTTTCTGTCTCTGCAGCTAATGATCTTACTATGCCAACTAAATTAGCGTTATGTGGGTACTATAAATCATAATTTTCTATTTTATGTTTTTTACACAATGCAGGATATTATGGCTTGAAAATGTCACAGAGATTTCTGCATTAACATGAATATTAACTTTGAGATTCTTTGTTGTATGTGAACTGTGATTTTGAAGATGTGAACTTTGTATTGATTTATAGACAAATCGAAAGACGTTAGTTTGCTAATGTGTGAAACAAAATGTAGACTTTTTCAGGCACAGACACCGTAGCAAATTGCAATGCCTCCGTCTGGGAAAATGCATAGGAAATACATATCAGTAGGAAATGCTTTTGATTTAAACCATTTAATTGCCATCTTTGCATTGAAGAGCAATCAATTATAGTCTTTAATTCATGATATAGAATCTATTTATGAAAATAATAAAATGCTGAAATCTGAGGAAATTAAAGGATGTCATAAATTACTAAGTATTTATACTATTTATCCTTCAGAAGCAGGGAATGGAGAGGTGGGAGGGACTGTATGGAAAATAGTGCAAATACAATTATTCACATCTATTATGATCTCTACAGAAATCTGACTGTTGTTTGGCAAGCACTTGGAACTCACCCAAAGTGGTGAAGCATGCAAAGCCAGCCCATTGCTGACTGTCATGTTGTAGGTAGCCAAGGATGAGTAGAGAATAACAGTGCTTTATTAGCAGAGACTCATGCAGCCATTATACAACAGTAACTTTCACTTTTTAGCTACCAGGAAGTATGCACAGTATAGGTATGAGCACAGTGACATCTACAGGCCATTTGTATAAACACCACATATTCCCACTATAGTAGGAAAGCATTTGGACAGCTATAATAACAGCAACAATTAAACAGTATGCATTTTAAAACAATATTATACATTCTTCACATCACAAAGTCCTTGGTCCATGCAGGTAGTTTTCTGATTCTCTCAGTACACCTTATAGGTTAACTTTCTTCAGGCCTTTTGCAGTTGACATCATGAGTAGAAAAATGTCCTTCATCAAATGGAGCTTCTCCAAAGTCATATCTAACAGGAGCAAGACTACTTGCATTCCATATGCATCCATCAGACAGTTCATTTGTGTATGGTCCTCGCTGGCGTCTCACTTCAAGTGGTGTAGTACATTTAGATTGTCCTTGTTTTAGTATTCCTGGTTTCTTAATTCTGACTAAAGATCAAGTCTGAAAGTGTACTTCTCTTGCACCACGTTTTCTGTCATTACAAGCCTTATATTTGGCTTGTTGACGTTTCACAATGTCAGCAGTAGATGATTTTGTAGGCACAGTATTTTGTGGAAGTTTGATGTCTGCAACATGTTACTTAGTTCGCATCTGTCTGCCATGCAGGGCCGCCGTTAGAAATCACGGGGCCCCATACAACAAAATTGTCAGGGCCCCCTGGGCCCCAAGCAACAAGGCCCTCAAGCCCCACCCCAGATCCCACCCACTCCACACTACAGTTAAAAGACCACATAGACATCAGTGCTAAAAAAGGTAACCCCCACACACACACAAGTTATAAAAAGCTATTGATTGTCAGGCCCCCTTATAAGATAGAAAAAAACATTGGTGCCAGGGCCCCCCATAAATATTTTTTTTTCTTTGAAAATTCGTGACAGGGCCCCCTGCAAGTAAAAAAAAAGAAATTGATAGCCTGCCCTCCCCCCCCCCCACAAGTTATAAAAAGCCATTGGTGATCAGGGGCCCATCTGCAAGTAAAAAAAAAATTGGCTAGATATCCCCAAATTTTTACAAAAAATACTTGCCAGGGCTTTGTGTCTAAGGGGGGGCCCGGCCATGCTTCACTTACTTTCATCGTGCTGCCAGTAGGACACTGCAGCTCTGTGCATGGAAGCTTTTCTTCAATTAAGATTTCCTGTACCCTCTTGGTCCTTTAAAAATAAGTCCCGGTAAAGCTATACAGGGATTGGACAAGGGGATCCAATCCCAATGCAGGTTTACCGGGACTTATTCTTAATGGACCAATGAGGGTAAAGGAAAACCTAATTGGGAAAAGCTTCCATGCACAGAGCTGCAGTGTCCTACTGGCAGCACGCTGAGCTGAAATCAAGTAAGTGAGCATGGCCAGGCCCCCCCTTAGACAGAAAATCCTGCGGGCCCGGGACAACTGTCCCCCCTGTGACCCCCTGATGGCGGCCCTGATACCATGTAATAATTCAGCAGGAGATGATTGGCTTGTTGCATGGCACGTTGCTCTCTAGTTATGTAGGAACTCTGTTGTAAATACTTTCCAAGATTTCCCCAGTAAGATTTGCTGTCTGTAGTGATTCTTTCAGACTTCTGTTGAATCGCTCAATTTCTCCATTTGCTCGGGGGTAGTACACTAAAGATTTCCTATGCACCATATTCCTCTCTCTCAGAAAGGATTCAAACTCATATGAGACAAACTGTGGTCTGTTGTCTGATATTAACTCCTTTGGATTACCTTCTCTACTGAAGACTGTAGACAGAAATGTTATTACTGTAGCTGATGTTATATGAGAAACAAATGCAATTTCAGGCCATTTACTGTAATAGTCTATCAAGGTTATGGCAAATCTACAATCTATGGAAGCATCTGTAAAAGGATCGACAATATCAATAGCAAGTTTTTCCCATCAGACTATATCACGAAAAAACCTTCACAGCGTTACTTATTGGGATTTAAAAAAAAGGATTTTTCTTTTCTACGAGTCCTGCGATAAATTGTTCATCTATTTAATATACATTGATTTATTTAATTTGTTATTATACTTTTATTTTCTGCTTAATACCGGTTTCAAGCTCACCCTTAAGGTTTGCTGGTCCGGGTGCGCAATGCCCCAGACCCCTCGCAAGGTCACCGGATTCAGCTTCCGAAATGAATGAAGATATAATATCTTACCCGGACTTCATTGTGACCCAGGTGCAGCCGCCCTGAGTCCGTCGCTAAGGGAAAACGAAATGCTGCACACACCAAAATCCAGGACAGCGCACTCTTCGGATCACTCAAGGAATCGCTTGATCATCAAATCATTGGTAAAAAACTTGATTTTATTAAATATTTAACATTTTAACAAACTGTATAATCCTGCGCCATGAGGTCTGACGCGTTTCGTGTCACTGCACTTCATCAGAGACCTCCATGCTGAATCAGGAAATGGTACTGACTGAAGTGGTGGTGTATGTGTGATAGCTGTTTAGTCATAAGTCAAAAGTAACACAAGAATGAATGGCAGTTACCACATCAGCATCCATTGCTGGCCACCAGTATAGTTCTCATAGTCTTTGTTTTGTACGTACAATTCCTTTATGACTCTCATGTGCAAGTTGTATGAGCTTTTCTCGCAAGGTCTCTGGTACCAATAAATGATGAGCTCCACGGACAACATAGCCATCTACTAAGGACAGTTTGTGTCTAATCCTGGTTGAAGATCAGGACTGAGTTTCTTCTCAACCTTTGGCCATTTGCTTTGTAAGATGTCCCGTAATTTTACTTGAATTGGACATGTGAGGCAAGCTTGCTTAAAATCAGCAGCTGTAACTGTAGATGATAGTAAATCAGTCAATGCTACAACTTCTATGTCCTCATTCGGTGTATCAGAAGCTGCAGGTAAAGGTAA
This sequence comes from Xenopus petersii, assembly GCA_038501925.1. Classification (NCBI taxonomy): domain Eukaryota; kingdom Metazoa; phylum Chordata; class Amphibia; order Anura; family Pipidae; genus Xenopus; species Xenopus petersii. Next base: position 83,272,595 of record CM076682.1, read on the forward strand.
ACGTGATAAACAATCAGCAGTAACATTTTTCAAAACTGGTTTGTATTGCATTTTGTAGTTTAAATTCAGTAGCCTTGCTGATCATCTAGCTATATGCATTCCAGCTCTTCCTAGTCCCTTTGTTGCAAGCAGTGTAGTTAAAGGGCTAGGATCAGTGCATAAGGTAAATTCTCTACCCCATAGTTAGGTACTCCATTTTTCTGTTGCCCAAACACATGGTAGAGCTTCTTTTTCAACAGTGGAATACTTACGCTCTGTCTCTGTAAGTGTTCTGGATGCAAATGCAACAGTTTTCTCTGTATGATCAGCATGGATCTGTGTGAGAACTGCACCAATGCCACAGTCTGAAGCATCTGTTGTAACCATAGTGGATAGTGCAGGATCAAATAAAGCTAGAGCTGGACTGTTCACAATTAGCTGTTTCGCAAAGCTATGTTGAGCAGACTCTGACCACACTAGACTTAAAGTTCCATGTAGTAGTGCTCTGAGTGGCTCCACAGCTGAAGCATAGTTGGGAATAAACTTAGAATACCATGAAGTAAGACCTGAGAAAGCTCATAAGGTCTGGAAGACAGATGGAGGAGGTGCTTGTGTAACAGCATTGACATGGTCAGGGTCAGGCAGTAATCCATCTTGTGAGATTATATGACCCAAAAATGACAGCTGAGTTTGTCTGAAGTGGCATTTGGAAAGGTTCAGTTTCATTCCTGCAGAATCAATGCATTTCAGAACCTTTTCTAGGTACTTGTCATGAAGATACATAGTTGTAGTGTAGACAATTATATCATCCAAGTAGCATTCTACACCAGGTATGCCATTGAGTATAGAAGACATCAGTCTTTGAAAACAACTCGGTGCTGAAACCAGTCCATAAGGTACACGCTTGAACCGAAACAAATCATCATGGGTGATAAATGCAGTGAGGTCTCTTGCAGTAATATTTGATAATAAGCACTCTGAAGATCAAGAGTAGAAAAGAATTTTGCTCCTTGGAGTTCTGAAAATATTTCCTCTATGTGTGTCAAGGAACATACATAACAACTGCTTTATTAGGTTCACGGAGATCAACACACAATCGAATACCTCCAGTTTTCTTCATTGTTACAACAATTGGTGAAACCCATTCATTGGATTCAGATTTTTCAATCACATCTTGCTCGACCAGTTTCTTTAGTTCCTGTGAGACAGTCTCCCTTATAGAGTAAGACAATCCCCTCAATCTCCTTCGACTTTGAATGGAACGATTCGAACGAAAAATCGTTTGACTATTCAACCATTCGATAGTCGAAGTACTGTCTCTTTAAAAATTTCTTTGACCCCCTAGTTCACCACCTAAAACCTACTGAGGCCAATGTTAGCCTACGGGGAAGGTCCCTATAGGCTTCCTATCAATTTTTTGATCGAAGGATAAGCCTTCGATCGATGGATTAAAATCCTTCGAACCGTTCGATTCGAAGGATTTAATCGTTCCATCGCACGATTAATCCTTCGATCGTTCGATTGAACGAATTGCGCTAAATCCTTCGACTTCGATATTCGAAGGATTTTAATTTGGCAGTCAAATATCGAGGGTTAATTAACCCTCGATATTCGACACTAGGTAAATTTGCCCCTTAATACTGTAACATTTGTAGTAGTGACTTCATGAACATGTTTAGCAGAACTATGGCAGGTCTTAGCAAAATGTCCTAATTTTATGCAGTTGCAGCACCATTTAGCTTTGGCAGGACATGTAACATGATTTGCAGTGTATTGTGTTGAACCACAGCGAAAGCAGTATTTTCTATTTGTATTTGCTGCACGGTTTTGCAGTGTAGGTGAATCCCTTTCCTTAGCATTGTATTTTGCCTGTGACTGTGCATTATTAGGCCACAGTGTTGAATTCACAATCTGTACATTCCTAGCAGTTCCCTGACTGAGAGTTTTAGACTCTGTCGCTGCTGTTTCAATTTGGCTTGCAACTGTAATAGCCTTTGCAAGGGTTAAATCCTGCTCTAGGAGCAGTCTCTCTCTAATGCGAGGAGAGTTTGTTTTTTCCACTATTTGGTCTCTTGGTCTCTTAGTATTTCATCTTAAAGTCCCAAACTCACAGGTAACAACCAGCTCTCTCAAAGCTGCTACAAATTGTTCTGTGGATTTGCCATTACGTTGTCCATGTTGGGAGGAATTGATATCTTTCAGCAGAAATCTCCCCTTGGTCAGCAGCAATCATGTAGTTTTCAAACTACATGATTGCAGTAAAAAGCAGTAAAGCAGTAAAAGGTATGCTAGGCTTACCAGGGTTTGGAAGAAAAGGTGCAGGCTACTGCAGAGGTAGAAAAGCCATCCTTGTCGCCATTTGTTATGTTTGGGTAGCCGAGGATGAGTAGAGAATAACAGTGCTTTATTAGCAGAGACTCATGCAGCCATTATACAACAGTAACTTTCGCTTTCACTTTAAAGCTACCAGGAAGTATGCACAGTATAAGTATGAGCACAGTGACATCTACAGGCCATTTGTATAAACATCACACTGACGCTTCTCAAAGATGTGTGGTCTAGTTATTGAATACTGCTCTCAGTCACACAAAGTTCAGCAACTTCAGGTGCTATCGCATTTATTGGAACAACCGGTAATTTGAGATCTTCATGCACTTTCTCTGGCCTCTTAAATTTTATCCAAGAAACTAGGTCATCTTTGCAGAATATCTGTCTATTTAACACCATCAGGTACAGCCTGTGTTTGTATTTAGCATCTCATTTATAGCAATAACAGATGTTCAATATGTTTTAAAGCATTAATTTGCAGGGCCCAGATATGTTAGGTAAACACTAAGCCTTAGCATATCAGGAAATATATAACATTACGTACCTGATCAAAGTAGTTCTTTAACATTAATGGCCCAGTACCATTAAAAAATGAAAGTATTTTTAAGGAATTTAAATATAATGCACTGTTACCGTGCACTGGTAAAACAGGTGTGTTTGCTTCAGAAACACTACTATAGTTTTTACAAGTAATCTGCTGTGTAGACATGGGGCAGCCTTTCAAGTTGAAATTAGTCTGAATGGTATAGGTTAAATTTTAGATAGCAGATAAGTTCTGTAAAATATAATGAGGTTAGTTCTGACATAGAAATCTAATTCCATTGTATTCTACAGAGTGTATGTTATCTGCTATAAGACCTGTGCAATTCTTCCTTTACCAGCTTGAATCGCTACCCCCGTGGCTACACAGCAGTTACTTTACACAGCAGTTATTTATATGAACTATAGCAGTACTATATAGTTTCACTTGGATTACAACTTAAAGGGACGTTCTGAAATGTGCTGTTGCAGTTGCAGCGTGTTGCATATTTACATATAAACAGGCCCTAAAATGGTTTTCATATCTGTATGCTTGGAACCACCACTAATATTAGTGATGTTTCATTATGGTGTTTTTTGTGTGCAGCTTAAGGCTAGCACTTGCACTTACTACCTCAACAACCTTGTAGGATTTGGATAACAAAATGAATCAACACTTATGGGAACCAATTTACTGTAAACTAATTATAGACCTAGGAGGTGATTTAAGAAGTAAGATTCATTTTACCAATAATTATTCATAGTTCCCAATTGGTAACATTTTAGCAAGCCTTTCAATGTATTATATATGCTGAAATTAAATCTTTCAAAAAGTCAGGATCCAGATATGTGATATTATGCAGTGTTGAGTAAGGGCATGACAATTTGCATAATGCATTATAGGCAATGGACTTTTTTGTGCAGCATTTTCCAAGCCACACAATTAAAAAAAAAATACATTGGCTTCGATAGGTGGGTTTTTTTCACAGCAAAACAATTATGATAAATACTAGTGTTGAACACTATCATCCCATGGGGAAAAATACACTTCTCAAAAAAGTCTCCCCATTGTGTTATTGCTTCTTCATGGGTTCATATACACAAAAACAAAATACTAGGGATGCAGGATTCGGTTCAGGATTCGGCCTTTTCAGCCCGGCCAAACCAAATCCTAATTTGCATATGAAAATTAGGGGCAGGGAGGAAAGTTGCATGACATTTTGTCACAAAATAAGGAAGTAAAAAATGTTTTCCCCTTTCCACCCCTAATTTGCATGTGCAAATTAGGATTCGGATTTGGTTCTGTATTCATCCAAATTTTTCATGAAGGATTCAGGGGTTCGGCCAAGTCCAAAATAGTGGATTTGATGCATCCCTACAAAATATGTTTAATGTCTTTCTTTTTGCAGATTTTTAAGTATCTGGTTAATAATTTCAACATTTTTAGATGCAGAGCAAAGCAAACACAGAAATGCTTCCAATACTCTTTCTTGAAGCCAATAACTCCAGCATAAAAACCATGGTTTTTCAGTAGAGTACTAATTGTTGTACATATCTAATTGTGACGTTACCAGTTTTGATTCACTGATTCCATATTATATTTAATCGTTAACAAATATTGGTACAACAATGCAGAAAATTTTAACAAAATTTAGGAACCCTTGTTTAAAACAACCATTTTAACAGGAAAATACAGTATCTTAAAAGTAGCAACTAACAAATGATAAACTTACTCACAATTGTATAATTGACATATTATGTCCCTCATTGTTTTCCTCTTAAATTCTGTTCTTGAATAGTATTTATTGTTGAACTTAAAGATTCTGGGCATCAAAGAACACAAATATTTATAACTTGTAACTTACCAACTCTATAATGTGAGCTTATGTCCTCTTGAAACATAGTAATGCCTTTTAATGCAGTCACTTATTTACCTTTAAATTTGACTTGTTTATTAAATGCTGCCTTAAAACAGCAGGGATATCTATGCTTACATAATTTTTCCAGGGTAATGCGTTACCAAGGTAATTTCAGTTTGTTAAGTTATCGGTAGTGCTCATTACCTTACCGAGGATATTTAGTATATTCTTTTAAGATAATCAATATGACCTTTAAATAAACCCATGGAAGTAAAATGACGGTGCCTAAAGAGAGCCATATGACCTAAACCAACTAAATATGATTGTTTTTTACTGTATTGGAAAGTGATATAATTTGAAATTGGGCATTACAATCATTGAGCATAGAATGAAAGTAAAATATTTATAGATTAGTGATGGTTTAGTGCTGATCTAAGTAAAAGTCAAGGAGAACATGGATAATCCAACAGATGCAACACATATTAAGAAGTGAATAAAATAAAATAAACTGCATGTGGCCTGTTAAATTAAGTACAGTTATCTAGATAACTGCACATTATTATTATTATTTTGTACCACAAAATTATTTCCAGGTTTTCCACAGAGCTATTGGGAACATTTTGGATTGGCTATTTGGTATTTATCCCCTGAAAACTAAATTAAAAGGAATTTATCATAAATATCCACAATATTTTGAAAATTGGAGAATGAAGTAAATAATACTCCTCTTATAACATGATCTCAGGTGCTGTTATACACAGGGATGTGCAGAATTATTCATGGGGCAAAGGGTACGTTTTGGCATCCCAACTCTCTTAGATACACATGCCCCCCCCCCCAAATAAATTAACTGATCTCACCAGATCCTGCGTTTTGGTTCGGCTACTTATTGTAGCACGATGATGCGCCTTTCCTCTGTGTAGAATCACCAGTGGCGGAACTACCGGAGGAGCAGGGGGTGCAATTGGGCTAGGGCAGACAAAGACAAATTAGGTAGAGACAAAGATAAAGCATTAAATGAAATAAAATATATATGTTGTTATAAAAGCAATGTAAGAGATAAAATATATAATTAAAATATCCAGCAAATAAAGAAAATATACTTTTAATTATGTGCAGGGGCGTTTCGGTAAGTAATGGCACCTGAGGCAACATTCGCAATGCCGCCCCCCTGCCACCCGTCACGCTTACCTTTATAGTCACGCTTACCTTTATAGCCTACAGGGGGTCTAGAGCAGGTTGCATTGATAGTGCAGAGAGCAAAATTGCTCTCTATGCACTAGAAAAGCCGAATTTCCGGTTTAAAAAAGAGAAATTCTGCTCTTTTTGAATCCAAAGAACGAACATTCTTATAGTGATAATTATAAAAGTGCTAGCTTTCCAAAGGTTATGTTTAGGTCAATCCAAATTTCAAAGAGCATGATTTCTAATTTCTTATTCTTAGATAAAGCTTTTCCAAAATGACTATGCTTCCCACTAGCCTGCATTGAATTAATTTTAAACGAATCATCATTAATAATTGGGCTTAACAATTTTGTTAGGCGTTACAACATGTCAAAGAATATAGTGTGACTACACAAAACACACTTTGAAAAAATTTACTTCCTGAAAAAGTTTTTAAAAGTTACAAAAACTTTTTTTTTGGGGGGGGTGGACCAACGGGAGAATTATTAGTGGAATGGATACTAATAAAGGTGTGAGTCTTAAATGTTTTTGCTAAACCTGGCAATTCTTTTAAATATTCCAGACTTTAGAGGCTACAGTAAATATATTAAATCAGAATATGAATGATTGCTGGGGGTAGGTACAGGAGACATATACTGTATACAAGTGTATTATTTACAGGTTTTCTTGGCTAACAACCATGTGTAGTATCAATCTTGAAACTGTGTAATTTTCCTACTATAATAATGGACTGTTAAACTTGTTATGAATAGAATTACTTTGGTAGTTCAATACTGTGTATTTAACTTATTAATCCAGCACTCAGAGTACAATTACATGAAATGTTCAATAACATTGAAAACTATTTATTTTGTGCTGAAGATGATGATTCTTTTCTGTGCTTTGAACACAGGCGTTTTTTGGATTCATCCACTCTGATATTTGCAATTACTAAACATAGTATAAATAGGATCGATTATGCATATGAACTCCTACATACCATAGGGCTCTTTTACAGATGCAGCTATAATTTTGGTCAGGCAACGCAAAGACACTGTTCTTGTTCATAATTACACTCCTCACACAATTCACAGTCTTATCAGAAATGTCACCTGCACTTGCAGTTGCAAATGAACCCTCATATGTTTGTGGGTTGAGAAATGAAGCTATACATCACACAAATCTGTTCCAATTAACTAAAATATGATTACTAGACTTACATGCAGACACAGTCATGTATGGACTTTTATTGCATGTAACATACTAGTTTTATGTGAAGACTCTACTAAATATACTGTATATTATTATTGTAAGCCAGAATGTCCTTAATTTCAACTGAATGGTAAAGTAATTATTTGTAATAACTTATGTTATTTTATGGTGTGTCATAACATCTATTTCTGTCTGATGTGAAGATTGCTTTAGAAGATTACTGTTCACAAGAGACTACAAATCTTAGTATTTCGAGAACTTGCTTGCCTAAAGAATTAAATGTTAGGTTTAGTTTGCCTTGCACCCTTATAAGGAGTGGGAATTACACGTAAAGTAGAACTAATTCTGAAAAGAGGTTTGTCTTTCAAACAATTTTTATTCAGTCACTGCACAGGTTTTACATCATATGTATTAAATATTACCAACGAATCTAGACTGATATGGTATAGAAATAGATTATTATTTAAATACAATCAGGAAGGCAATTCAGGTTAAATCAGATTTTAAAATAACATATTTAGGTTAATCCTCCCATTCCTTTTATGCCTAACCTACTCCTTTCATGTGAATCAACAGATATTGTTTACCGCAAGCTAGCTCTTTCTCTCTGTGTGACCTAAAAAAAGTAATCCATAAGTTTAATTTTTCCTTTTTGTTTCTTAAATTCTCTGAAGTTCACATCACAGCTGATTACACAGGAGGGCCCTCTGACAGGTAAGCAAACACTGTTTTAGCTTTGCTAGCATACCAGTGATTCTGATTGAAAGATTAAGAAGGTCAGGGTCAATACTCTGAACCTCTCTGACAAGTAGATAGGGAAATTACATAGGTTAGAAAACATTTAATATGGGAAATCCACCTCAAGTTATATAGCCCCCAGATAGGGATGAAGAACTATTTCACAATGTTCTAATGAGTTTAAATTGGTGGAAAAACTGGAAGAGCATAGGCCATATTTGGTTTATCCCTCCATATTTTGGTTTGTCCGCCACCCCAGCAAGGTTTTAGGACTCATTGGGTATCAAGGAGTCATTGATCAGTATAATCAGTGAGACCTACCTTTGCTTATCTACTGTATTTCAGTACTCTTCATTGTAAACCCAACATAACAATAGCAATAATTATTATTATTCCTGTTGTTATAATTTCTTGTGATGGTATTTACAGATTTGGTGCATGATGAAAGGGGTAATTGAGTGTTCATAAATTTTGTATGAACGCAAAAGTTGTTTGTATGTATGTATGTATGTCTGTATGTATGTTTTTTTTCTATTCTTCACTCTAGCTTTACTTGAATAAATTAAATCTATAGTGAATACTGTTGCCCCTTGTTTTAAAATATAAGAATATTATAAGTCACCAAGGAGTTCCATGACCATTTAAAGGTATTTTATATATATCAACCCTATGGGTGGCATGAGTTTTCCTCAATCTCAGGTTCTCTAGCACTGTACTATTCTGGACAGAGTTCTCTGAGGATGTCCCTGGGATCTGCTATAGCCATTCACTCATCTTAGGAGTCACAGCCAGTACCTGCCTGTCATTCTGGATCTGGAAGTCCCTTCCCACCATCTGGATTGAAAAAACATACACTCACATATCCTTATATTTTACAACAGGGGCTACATTATTTATTATAATACACACAATCTGATGAGTCATCTAACAGAAATTACATAGTTAAGCACCAGTTATAACTGATGGCATCAATATGCAGCATTTATAAGGATATAATTTACAGGATACTCATTACTTTTGTAATTTTATAAGTAATTGCAAAATTAATTGGAAATTAAAAAAAAAAGTGTTTACTATTTAAGAAGAAAATAATTCTTAATAGAATATAGAAATAGTAATTCATAGTGCTACTTCTCTGCATGTTTGTGGTTAGTTTAGTGAAGTTAAGAGAGGGTTCCTTTAGGAAGATTTAAAACTGTTAAGGACAGCAAGAGAGTAAGGTAGTTAACAATATATGGCAGTGAAAAAACTATAGAGAAACAGAGAAGATAATCAAGGAAGTATGTAGAAATAAGTAAAGAGATCTACTGAGGTCCAAACTTCCTATCTTTTCTAAAGAATTAAAAGAACATTTTATGGCATTTTAAATTTAAATTTGCTGTAAGCATATCCATAATAATTTATGCAACTAAAGAAACATAGTTGTTCAGTCTTGGAATTCACAGTCATAGAAAGCAGACAGGCACTAGTTTGTGGGCACTGTTGTTAATCATGTCAAAATCGTATTTATGTTCCAGAATAGGGCATCTGATGCACATGCCCATGCACTGGCTACACAATTAGATGGTGAGCGAAATGCAGAATGGAATGTAAAAGTATTTGCCTGCCGCCTCTATGCCTAAGGCATAGAGGTGGGCAGACCTCTGGGTTTTTGGATACCAAACATGACAGGCCTCCTTTAAGACATGGACAGTGGGCAGAAGTTGGAGTAGGAGGTCTGGGCATGGATGAGTATTATAGTAGTTGCTTAGGATATGAAGTGACACATCTTGTCAATACTGCAAACAGATAAAGACAAGTTTGAATGAACCCAGAATGCATGGATATCAAGGGAATGACAAATTTGAATCAAAAGGGAACAGTCAGCAGTTTCAAATACAGATAATCTTTTAGGACCAGAACAGTATTTGCCAGTATTATGATTACATACTTTGAAAGAAGTTCCCCTTAGAGCCTGTATTCTTACAACTGATCACACAAAAGGTTGAACTTAATGGACAGTTATCTTTTGCAACCCAAATTTAATATGTAACCATGTAAAGAGACAGTATACACGTTCAACTGAGTCTTTATACATACTGTAAAGCTTGTATAAAATGTATTCTTCCTCTAAGTCATAAGAGATTATAGTTTTGTTTTTATCCCAACTCTTAAATTTTGAAACATTAGATCTGAATAAATAAGACCCTTGTTAAAGACTTCTGTTGTTGTTGACTCAGATTTATAAGTAAAATAAGCTATTTTGTGCAAGAAAGTACAATACCCATAGACATGCTTAATTTGAAACAACAGACAAAATGCATGCTCAACACAAGTACAGTGTATTGGACCTTTGTTAAACACTGTGTTTTTTGCCCCTTTAACAACTGGTAGATATCTGACTGTTGTGGATATATGGCATTGTGCATTATAATTTCTCAGTATTCTCCCGTCTTCACAATGCAAGTTTTATTGAATGTAGTAAGCTAGGACCTAGCAATATAATGAATTGGAAATAATAATTTTCTCTTTGAATGAACAAAGCAGTGAGAAGATCTGAATTTTTTTTATGGGAAATTTGGCGTAATATAGTTATAGGGGCACATTTACTATTCGATAGTCGAAGTACCGTCTCTTTAAAAAATACTTCGACCTCCTACTTCGGCAAATAAAACCTACGAGGCCAATGTTAGCCTATGGGGAAGGTCCCCGAATATTCTGTCGAAGGATTTACATTTGGCAGTAGAATATCAAGGGTTAATTAACCCTCGATATTCGACCCTTTGTAAATCTGCCCCTTAGTGTTTGTCTTTCATTCTAATGTACAGATGAAGCCACTTGGATTTGTGAGTTAAATGCGTAATTGAAGAAACTGTGTTATCTTAAGTCATCTTAACTCATTTAATGCATTTAACCTTTTCATTAGCATACCAAAGCTCCATTGTTCACAATGGTGAATGCTTTAATTAGATGGGATGTTGTGACGCAGTTTTCTGTGTTAAATGAGATAAATGGGATATCTGTGTTTAGTTATTCTGTGTCAAACAGACAAACCAAAGTGGCTGCATCTGTATTGTTCTTGAGAATTTTTTATATAAAAGCATTCAGGGGTATTGTAAAATATCTTCTTGTCTTATTACTGTGTATCATTTTTTTGTCAACTTTCTTTTTATTTCGATCAATTCTCACTTTTCTCATAGGACTGTGTACAAAAACATCATAATGCACAACACATAGATGCATGGTACAATATATTGCAATATATTGCTACAGGGGAAAAGATACAGAAAAATAAAATAAAGAGAAAAAAGAAAAAAAAAGGAAAAAACACAAGAGAAAATGAGTCATAAACAAAATGATCCACTGTGTATATGAGAAGTTTCGTTTAGCATGTCACATTTGGTACCTTAAAAGCACGCTGTTGTCATAGGCCCCAAATATCAGTAAAGCATATTCCCCAATAAAATGAAATGAACTCTGCCCATTGGCCCATTCCAACTCAAAGGGATATAAACTACTCTTTATGAAGAATCCAAGTGTCCCAGATCTCCGTGTATTTCTCCATTTGGTTATCAATTTGGTATTTCAAACGCTCATTGACATGTATGAACTCTATCTTGTCCAGGACTTTAGGGAAGGAAAGGCAGGGTGATTTCCACTGTGCCGCAAAATGAATCCTAGCTGCCATACAGATATGTTGAGTTAGATGTTGTGCCGAATGATTCATGCCTTCTAGTTTATGTCCAAGGAGCATGACTTCTGGGCATGGATCAATAGGAGTATAGAAGAGTGTAGTTAATACCTGAGCTATCTTCTGCCATAGGGCTTGTGTTATAGGACAGCTCCACCAGGTATGCCATACCGTCACTCTAGTGGAACAATTCCTGAAGCATTGAGGTGAAACAGTTGGGTATATACAATGAAGTCTGTCCGGAACACAGTAACTCTGTGAAAGAGTTTATGGGGTATATTTATCAAAGAGTGAAGTTAATAGTGAAGTTCACCACTAGAGTGAAATTCCACCACTTCCCATTCATTTCTATGGGGTTTTTAAAGGCGTATTTATCAAAGGGTGACATTTCACTTTCACCCATTGATAAATACGCCTTTCAAAATCCCATAGAAATGAATGGAGAGCTGCGGAATTTCACTTTAGTGGCGGAACTTCACTCTTTGATGAATTTACCCCTAAGTGAGGTTTCCACTATGGTGACATTATAGCTCCCTTTGAAAATTCTCAAGTAGCTTTTGAGCCATGTTTCCGGAGAGAACGTTTTCCCCAAGTCCTTTTCCCAGTCCAGCATGTGTTGAAGTTTGTCCAGTGCAAGAGCATGGTTCAACTGGTTGTAAATGGTTGATATGACACGTTTACTCATTGGGGAAGTCATGCAAATGGCCTCCAAAAAGGTTCTAGAGACCTTTTGTTTGTTCCAGAGGTGTATAGCAAAATGTGATAGTTGCATTGCCCGGTATGTCTCAGTAGGCGGGCCTGATATTTCTGGATAAGTTTCTCCATAAGTAGCGGTTTAGATCCATCAGTGAGCTGGTAAGCGGTAAGTATTCCCCAGTCTTTTCAACCAGGTAAAGGCCGACTCGGATCGGCTCGGGGGAAAAAGGGTGTTTCCATGTAGTGGTACCATTGCAGAAGGGTTAGATGCCAAATGATATTTGAATTTAAGTATGTTCCATAGTTGCAGCATAGTATAAGTCAATGGGGAAACAGTTCTATATACTTTGATATCCGAACTTGGATTCCAGAGTAGGCTCTGTAATGAATGGGGTTGTATCTTATTAGACTACATGAGCACTCACAAAGGTATCTGAGGTCCTCCATGTATGGGGGGGAATCTGGGCACAACGTGCTGCTCTATAATAATGAAGCAAACTTGGGACCCCCAATCCGCCGCTGGTAGGTCTCTTGTTCCCCCAGATGAAAGCCATAATTTTTTTTTGGAAGCTGATCAGTTCTCTTCTCAAAATGGCAATGGGCAGAGTTCTAAAGTAATACAACAACCTAGGCAAAGTCATCATTTTAATACAATTTATCCTCCCTATCCAAGAAATCTGCTTTGGCCTCCACTCCTGTAATTCGTGCAGCAGTCTCCTATACGGTTGAGGGTAATTATTTTTATATATTGTTTCTAGATTGGCAGTGAGGTGTATGCCTAGATATGATAAGTATATTTCTCTCAGTTGAAACCCAAAGTTAAGTTCAATAAGCTTACTGGTAATCTTGGAAATGCCGCAAGGCATAAATTCACTCTTATCCTGGTTCAATCGTAACCCCGAGGCCTTAGAGAATTCCTCAATAATTTGGAGAAGGTCGGGCAACGTAGTTAAAGGTTGTGTGATAGTCAACAATAAATTGTCTGCAAAAAGGGATACTTTATGTTCAGTGTTGGCTATAGTGTAGCCTTTAACATTCTGGTTACTCCTAATAGCCTCTGCCAGCGGTTCCACTGCAAGAGCAAAAAGGGCCAGGGACAATGGGCACCCCTGCCTCATACCCCTTTGTATCGCAATAGTTTGAAAGGAGGAAGTAGGTAATTTCAGTGTAGCTAACAGGGTAGAATAATACGTTGAGAGAATAGTAGTAAAGGGTTCACCAATCCCAAGTGAGCAAAGTATTGTGCTAAGATATTGCCAATCAAGGGAATCAAATGCCTTCTCTATGTCTAAGGCTAATACGCCCATAGGTATTTTGGTAGATTTAGCATGTTGTATGATGTTAAGAACATTTCTCACATTGTCCCCTGCCTGTCTGAATGGGATGAATCCAACCTGGTCCCTATGTATTACTTCTAGTAAAATAGAGGACAACCTTCGTGCTAGTACGCTAGTTAAAATTTTTAAATCAATGTTCAGTAGAGAAATGGGACGATAATGTTTTGGTTGTAGAGGGTCCTTATCTGGTTTAGGGATCAGTGTAATATGCGCTGACAGCAATTCTTGGGGAATGGGTTTACCATTTCGGATATGGTCAAACAGCAATTTAAGGTGTGGGATTATTATGTCTGCAAATACTTTATAATATTTAGCTGATAAGCCACCAGGGCCTGGTGCATTCCCTACCTTAAGATGTTTGATTGCATAAGCAATGTCCTCAACTGTTATAGCAGCATTCAACAAATTTAAACTTGAGTCAGAGAATGTAGGTAAGGGGTATTGAGAAAGGAAGTTCTGTATAGAGTTTCCTATAGAAGTCCAAGAATGTGTCCCTTATTTTTTTTGGATTAGAGGTAATGGTGCCCAGCGAAGTTCTAATACGGGGTATCTGATTAATCTGAGATTTGGTTCGCAATAGATTGGCTATGTAAGTGTCTGGTTTGTTACAATTTTTATAGTACCTAAACCTAATCCATCTGATGGCTTTATCTACTTGTTCCATTTGTAAAGTATTTAGTTCCTGTTTAAGTGCTTTAATACGTTTGGCCAGGTGTGATGACGGTTTATGTTGATTAAGTCAATGAGGATTCTAGCTGGTTACATCTTTCCCTTTGTTGTTTTTTCCTCCTAGCTGCATGTTGTATGAGATATCCTCGTATAGTAGCCTTATGGGCCGCCCATACAGTATCTGGCGTGACATCCTCCGTGGTATTTTCCTTGAACTAATTAGTTAGGGTAGTTTTTAACTCTTGTGTGACTTGGGGATCACTGAGCAGGCGTTCATTAAGGCGCCATCTAGAAGATCTAGGGTAAATACCCTGTATTAACACCTTAGTTACCATGAGATCATGATCCGACCACGGGCAGACTTTTATAAATGCATCCTTTAGGTTGGGGATCATTGCTGCATTGAGTAAGATGGCATTGATTCTAGAGTACTGTTTATGGGGGGCTGAATAAAAGGTATATCCACTTGTCTTAGGATGGAGTTCTCTCCAGGTGTCAATGAATTGGGATGCATTAAGATCCTGTTGAGTTATTTTAGCGGCCTTAGGTTCCCTGAGGTAAGGTAGCACGACCAATTTATCTAGAGCCAGATTAAAGGGAAAGTTAAAGTCCCCACACCACAGATTCACGTCTAGTGAAGTGAGTTTCCTGTAAGCAAATCACATCTGGGTGTATACGTTCATACCATTGGAAGGCCTGTCTACGCTTCCGAGGAGAATTTAACCACTTGACATTATGGGAGATTATTGTGAAAGTCATATTGAAGTATTACTATGAGAAAGCCATTAAAGCAGAATAGCAGTTCACCCCGATGGGGAGGATAACAGGTAGAATGACATGAACCTAGTGGTAGGAGAGAACAGGAGTGGAGGCCAAATTTCACTAACATTATAGCATACAAGTATAGTGAGCATTCAAGGAACATAGGAAGAGGCATAAAGTTAGGTATATGTCGCAGTAACGGAATATGCAAAAGATACCACAGACAGTTATGGACACAGTGGATCAACCCAAAATAGTAAACAGAACAGTTCAAGTAATAATATATAACCTGAAAAAGGACCCCAAAAGTGGGGAAAATGTCCTGGCCATTCAGCAACTGTCTATGTGGTGCTGCCATTAGACTGGGAAATGTGGGCAGCATCTATTCCCAAGCCCATTTAGAAGGATTCAACGTATCCTGTACAGGTAGATGGGGTATAAGGCATACTTATCCGAGCAATTCTCTGTTATCTGATATTATTTGGGATCGGAGCCTTTGTGGCTTGGGAATGCCAGAGTTGCGGCCAAGGCGAGAGGGTGAGCGTGGACCAGCCACCACTTGCCATTCTTTGTGAGGTCTTGGACTGCTTCCCGCCGATGGCATCAGTGAAGGAGCAAGAAGGCCTTCTTTCTGTAAGACATGTAAGGCTGCCTCCGTTGTCTTGAATGAATACATACAGTTATTGATGGTGCAATGGAGTGCAAAGGGGAAGCCCCATCTATACTTGATCCGTGCCTTCTGAAGCTGTACGGTAATATCTTTCATCTGCCTCCTTTTTTTGCAAGGTAGTAGGTGCCAAGTCTGCATAAATATCAGCCGAAATCTTGTTGTTTTGATCTCTGGTAAATTGGCGCGCTGCTTGTAGTATTTGGTCTCCAACCGCCTCATGTTGCAGTTTTAGGACTATGTCCCTAGGCGTATCTTTTGTGCGAGGCCTAGCTAGCGCCCTATGAATTCTCACCATTTGCAGTCTCTCAGGTGGTGCCTCTGGTAGTAGGGTGGTAAAAAGATTCATCGCGAATAGTTCTAGGCCCATCTCAGTCTCCGGCACTCCGTGAAGGCAGATGTTAGCCCTTCAAGATCTGTTCTCAAGATCTTCAATTTTTTCGTCCATTGCTGCCATCTGTTCCTTCTGGAACTCTATGGTGTCACTGTTAGCCTGTATCACTGCTACAAGTTCCTCCGTGCGGTCCTCCAAGGCACTCGTCTGAGTACCCAGTTCATGGATTTGTTTTGTAAAATCCGCGACTGCAGCTGCAAGTTCCGTCCGGAACATGGTTTGTATGGTATTTAAAATTTCCGATACCTCGGATGATGGCCCCTGCGAGTCCGATTGGGAGTGCCTGGGCTCCTTTGCTGAAAAAATGTATCCGTTCTTGGTGCTGTCCCTTTTTTCTTGGTCGCCTGTTGTGGCATAATGATACCTGTCACCCTTAAGATAGGTTAAACTCGGTACCGGAACGTTTTATAGCTGTGTTTGCTGGATTAAATGGGCTGGGATACGGAGCTCACATCAGGTATGTCTGCTCCTGATTGCACCGCGCATGCGCCTACTGTGTATAATTTTTATCACAAAGTTCAGCTGAATGTGAATAAATTATTATGTCCTTAAGTTGGATATTTCAATTCCGAAGATGTTAAACACACTGTTTTGAGAAAGCGTACATGTGGTCCATTTGAACAGGACAATTGTATGGGTTTTCATACAATTAAACTAAAATTCCACATTTTTTCTGTTTTCTGTCAAACACAGCTTTAATTGAAAGAGCATTTTATTGTCATGTTATTGAAACTTGCTATTGATCAAAACCTCATGCATCTTTTTCAAACATACTCTAGAAGTAAAATGAATAGCTATAGAGACAGGCCAACAGATAAACAGTGTATATGGTGTGGATTTTTGTGCATGAAAAATGGCTATTGATCCAGAAACCTATACACATACATATAGATGAAAGCTTGTTATATTGTCTGATGGTTTTATTGATTATGTTTTTATTACAGATTATAAGGATCATTAGATTTAAGCCAGAGACTTGCTGTTAAACATTAACTTTGATGTACTGATTTATTTACAGTACATTATTAGTAAAATAATAATAATGAATAAATTGTTTGCAATATATGTTAATATGATTACTATGAATAACAAATAGATGACATCACTATTACCTCTCTTTAAAGCAATTAACTGATATGTGCTATTGCTCTGTGCACTGTTGTCAAAATAAAAGGTGCTTTAATGGAGAATTATTAGCTGGGTCTACTTCTGATTAATTAATGTTTAGGGACACTGGCTAACAAACAAAAATTGACAGAGATAAATCCCAAAGGAGGGTGATGGCTCATTATGATTTCAACTCCTGCTGCTCTCTGGGTACTATAATGGTACATGTTAATATCACTCAGCTGTGTCCTCTTAGGAATATTGGAAGTAAAATGCAACATTTACTTCTTTGCATTTGGTGCAACCCTATTTTACCCCCAAAGTATTTGGTGTGAGAAAAAAACACACTTGAATCAAATGCATTTATTGCAAGAAAAAAACAGTTTTGTAATTTTTTTTCTGCAAAGAGAAAAATACCAGTTTCACTCATCACTAATGTCTTCATTGTACATTAGTGGTTAGTTAAGATGCTCAGAAACCTCACATACTATATATATAAACTTTCCTTCTGTAGAATAAAAGTTTGAAGCACATATAGGTTTAGGATCTTTCCAAATGGGTTTTCACAACACTCCAATACAATATGATTCAGTATATGAAACAGAAATTCAAAAGTGCTCCCCCTGTGTTGCTTCAGGCCTGGTGTTCCTAATAATTAAATTTGCACTAAAGTGTATTCTAAGCGAAAAAGAATTCCTAGGAATAGGATTGGGGAGCAAATCAATAAAACACTGTGCATATTTTCCACAGCAGTAAATTACTTTGATTCACAGAGATATTGGGAATTGATTAGGGAATGCATATAATCATTTGCCATTTTTATTGTCCTTTCTTATTATTCCCAGCTGCTTGTTTATGAAAAACTATAGCAGCAAAAGGCAAACACTCAAACTAAATTGACTGAATTTCTTTGTGTTTCCAGGTAACTAGTTCAGCCTTTCCCTTAAAGACCATCTTGGGAGAAAGAAAATCACTTTAAAAACATAACATTTAATATATTTTAAAATGATCTATCATAGGGATAAAAACTTGAAATGTTTGTGTAGATATTTAAAAACCAATGAACACAGCCCCCCTGGCCAAACGTACAAAGCATGCATCTGTAACATTCTAGCTTGGATCATATCAATTGAATTACCTTTGTTTTTTTTATTTCTTGCCTTTAGGAATATACCATTTTATCAGTTTTATTGTAAAAGTCTGTGTGTCTAGTTTGTTATATGTAATAACAATCATTAAACATTAATGCAGTCTCTCTATATACCTCAAGTGTCAGTATTTCCAAACATAGCCCATACTAAATTAGAAGGATGCCTGTTACTAATACCTAATTTTTCTAAAAAAATTCAGTTTAAATTTAATATAAATTCTTTTACCTAATAAAATTGAATTGTTATTAATAGCAGTCACTTGCCTACAATCTCAGCTAAATGCAGCTAATCACAGGTGTCAAGTAGTCAGGCACTTTATATTGTGCTATTTATGTTGATTCTTTATTCTTTTGTCTTGGGGCAGATTATACTGTATTATTAGAGCAGTAATTCAATTAATGGGGGGGCTTTATAGTTAAGTATTGTTAATAAACCAGCAATGATAATCCAGAGCTCCTAACATTTACTATGTACAAGTCTGTACTGTGGGATTGTCATTTCAATGACATTTTCCAAGATTTTTTAGATCAATTCGTTATAGTATTTTTGGATGATATCCTTGTTTTTTCTTTTTCTGAAAAAGATCATCAAATCCATTTAAGAAAGGTGTTCGACCATTTACGACTTCACTGTTTGTTCGCCAACTTAGATAAATGTCAATTTAACTTGTCCTTTGTTGAATTTTTGGGTTTCGTAATTTCCTCTGATGGTGTGTGTTTGGACAAGAAGAAGATATTCACTATACTTGATTGGCCTGTCCCTTTGTCCTGGAAGGCAGTACAAAGTTTTAATGGATTCGCAAACTTCTACAGGAAATGTATTCAAGATTTTTCGAAGATTATTTCACCCATTACCAATCTTACCAGTTCTACTAAAAGTTTTCAATTGTCATCACGAGCACAAGTAGCCTTTGATCAATTAAAAGAACTATTTGTATCCACTTCTGTTCTTAAATATCCTAATCCAGCGCTACCATATGTTTTAGAAGTGGACACTTCTGATGCTGCCATTAGAGCAATCCTGTCTCAAAGAACTGGTAATAACATTTCCCTTCATCGTGTGGCTTTTTTTTCCAAGAAACTTTCCTCTTCTGAGAGGAACTATGATGTATCTGACAGAGAGCTTTTGGACATAAAAGCAGCCTTTGAGGAATGGCGTTATCTATTAGAAGCGGATCTCCATCAAATTATAATTTTCTCTGATCATAAAAACCTAGAATATCTGCGGACCGCCAAATGTCTTAGGCCTAGACAGGCGAGGTGGGCTTTATTCTTTTCTCATTTTAATTTCCACATTACGTTCAGGCCTGGTTGCAAAAATAAGGAAGCTCACACCCTCACATGTTTATATACGAATGAAGAAAATTCTACTTCCTCAGACACTATACTGCAACCTCAGAATTTTTTTTTACTATAAAGTGAGCTCATTTCCAAAGTAAAGGAAGTATCCTCCTCTCCTCTACCACTGCCTGAGGATCTTTAAGTCCGCAATGGGTGATAGTTTTTGAATAATAAACTCCATGGAGTTCCTGACAAAATTGTGTCGGATAGTGGAGTACAATTTACTTCTAAGTTTTGGAGAGCACTTTGTAAAGCCTTAAACATTAAGTCATCATTTTCTACAGTGTTCCATCCTCAATCAAACAGACAGACAGAGAGAACCAACCAAACGTTGGAACAATATCTTAGTTGTTTTTCATCCTTCCTTCAAGACAATTGGAGTAAACTTCTGCCATTAGTGGAGTTTTCATATAATAATTCTCTTCATTCCTCTATGAAGCAGACTCCTTTTTTTTACAAATTATGGTTATCACCCTCATGTTCTTCCTAATCTACC
This sequence comes from Xenopus petersii, assembly GCA_038501925.1. NCBI lineage: Eukaryota > Metazoa > Chordata > Amphibia > Anura > Pipidae > Xenopus > Xenopus petersii. The sequence goes on from CM076682.1 coordinate 83,292,683, forward strand.
CAAAGAAATTGAGGTACTAGCTGTGCAAGAACGTCTCTCTTTCTTTTTAAATAATTCCCAGAAGACAAGTAATGACACAGGCTCAGAAGAATTTTAAGATGTTCGCAGACCTCAAGAGGAGAAAGGATCCTGAATTCCAGGTTGGTGACCTTGTCAGGCTTTCCACTCATCACATTAAATTTCCATGTCCATCAAAGAAGTTGGGTCAGAAGTTTTTTGGGTCCTTTTCCTACTACTCGGCACATTAATGAGGTTGCATTTAAACTCTAATTGCCTGCTACTTATAAAATTCATCCTGTGTTTCATGCGGCTTACTTAAACCTGTGATCAAGAACGTTTTGCCTGGCAGAGAGTCTAGTCCTCCTGCTCCTATTTCAATTAAGGGTATGGAATAATTAGAAGCTATTCTGGACTCCAGATTATGAAGCGGTCGGTTACAGTCTGATCCAGTGGAGAAGGTTCTGTCCTGAAGGGAATTCCTGGGAACCTGTGAGTAACATACATGCTCATGGAAATGTTTCACAAGTCTCATCCTGAAAAACCTGCACCCGCACACACCCGGAGGCTGCGTATTGAGGGTGGACAATGTCAAGATTCAGCAGAATAGCATTGGGGCACATGTTCACGTGGGCACGATCCAGGAATGGCGCACATTCAAGAGGGTGTATTACCGTACGCGCCCGATGCACACACATGTTCTGATGTGCACCCTCAGCTTAAAGAGACGCTGATGAATAGGTTCAGTGTGACGTGATCGTCTGACTGACACTAAGGGGCACATTTACTAAGGGTCGAATATCGAGGGTTAATAAACCCTCGAATTGACCCTCAAAGTAAAATCCTTTGACTTCAAATATTGAATTTGAAGGATTTACCGCAAATCCTACGATCGAGCAATCAAAGGAAAAATCGTTTGATTGAACGATAAATCGATAGATCGAACGATTTTCCTTCAATCAAAAATACCTTAGAAAAGTAATGGGGAAGGTCCCCATAGGCTTACATTGTACCTCGGTAGGTTTAAACTACTGATGTATGTAGTCAAAGTTTTTTTTAAAGAGACAGTACTTCGACTATCGAATGGTCAAATAGTCAAACGATTTTTACTTCGAATTGAAGTCGAAGTCATAGTTGAAGGTCGTAGTAGCCTAGTCAATGGTTGAAGTACCCAAAAAAAAATTCGAAATTCAAAGTTTTTTTTACTTTGAATCCTTCACTCGAGCTTAGTAAATGTGCCCCTAAGCGTTATTTTGTGATTTTCATTCTTCTGATTACGTCTTCTGGCTTGCTTCTGACTGTTCTTCGTGAAATTCCAATTGGATCTACGTTGGGCTTCTGATTCTCCTGTGTATGACCCGGCTTGCTTCCTGACCTTGATTCTTCACATGCAGTTAAGTGCCTAGTCCTAATTATCACTAGAGATGGCGCGAACTGTTCGCCGGCGAACTTGTTCGCGCGAACATTGGGTGTTCGCGCTCGCCGGAAGTTCGCGAACGTCGCGCGACGTTCGCCATTTTGGGTTCGCCATTGTTGGCGCTTTTTTTTGCCCTCTCACCCCAGACCAGCAGGTACATGGCAGCCAATCAGGAAGCTCTCCCCTGGACCACTCCCCTTCCCTATAAAAACCGAAGCCCTGCAGCATTTTTTCACTCTGCCTGTGTGTGCTGAAGAGATAGTGTAGGGAGAGAGCTGCTGCCTGTTAGTGATTTCAGGGACAGTTGAAAGTTTGCTGGCTAGTAATCGTGTTGATACTGCTCTGTTATTGGAGGGACAGAAGTCTGCAGGGGTTTGAGGGACATTTAAGCTTAGGTAGCTTTGCTGGCTAGTAATCTACCTTCTACTGCAGTGCTCTGTATGTAGCTGCAGTGGGCAGCTGTCCTGCTTCTGATCTCATCTGCTGACTGCTGCAATAACAGTAGTCCTTGTAAGGACTGCTTTTATTTATTTTTTTGTTGTTTTACTACTACTACTACTACTACTACTACTACTATAAGAGCCCAGTGCTATTAGTCTAGCAGTGTTGGGGAGTGGGACTGGTGTGCTAATCTGCTGCTCCTAGTAGTTCAGCAGCACCAACTGTAATTTTTTTTTTTTAATATTCATTTTTTTTTTATTTTACTTTTTTTTATTTTACTACCGCTGTAGTAGTGTATAAGTTGACCTTTTAGGCATTATTTGCCCTGTAGGCATTTTTTGCCCAGTGTGTTATTCAACCAACTGCCATCTAGCTGTGTGACCTTGTTCACATTCTGTCTAAATATCCATAATATTACCGTCTCCAGAAAAAACACCGGAGTGACTTTTTTCAAGCAGCCATAATAAATTTTACGTAATCCGTATCCATCGCTGTAGTAGTGTATAAGTTGACCTTTTAGGCATTATTTGCCCTGTAGGCATTTTTTGCCCAGTGTGTTATTCAACCAACTGCCATCTAGCTGTGTGACCTTGTTCACATTCTGTCTAAATATCCATAATATTACCGTCTCCAGAAAAAACACCGGAGTGACTTTTTTCAAGCAGCCATAATATATTTTACGTAATCCGTATCCATCGCTGTAGTAGTGTATAAGTTGACCTTTTAGGCATTATTTGCCCTGTAGGCATTTTTTGCCCAGTGTGTTATTCAACCAACTGCCATCTAGCTGTGTGACCTTGTTCACATTCTGTCTAAATATCCATAATATTACCGTCTCCAGAAAAAACACCGGAGTGACTTTTTTCAAGCAGCCATAATATATTTTACGTAATCCGTATCCACCGCTGTAGTAGTGTATACGTTGATCTTGTGGGCATTATTTGCACAGTGTTTTCTTCAAACCGCCATCTAGCTGTGTGAGCTTGTTCACATTTTGTCTAAATATTGATAATATTATCGTCTCTAGAAAAACCACTTGAGTTACTTTTTTTCAAGCAGCATTCTTATATTTTACGTAATCCGTATCCACCGCTGTGTATACGTTGACCTTGTAGGCATTATTTGCACAGTGTTTTCTTCAAACCGCCATCTAGCTGTGTGAGCTTGTTCACATTTTGTCTAAATATTGATAATATTATCGTCTCTAGAAAAACCACTTGAGTTACTTTTTTTCAAGCAGCATTCTTATATTTTACGTAATCCGTATCCACCGCTGTGTATACGTTGACCTTGTAGGCATTATTTGCACAGTGTTTTCTTCAAACCGCCATCTAGCTGTGTGTATTATCGTTTCCAGAAAAACCAACTGAGTTTTTGTTGTTGTTGTTTTTTTAAAAATAATGCCAGGCAAAGGCAGGCCGCCACGCAGAGGCCGTGCTAGGGGCCGTGCTGCTATGCAATCCTGTGGCCCTAGCAAATTGCCCAGTTTTAAAAAGCCAATGACCCTGAACTCCCAAAATGCTGAAGAGGTAGTTGACTGGCTTACACAGCACACCCCATCCTCTACCGTTTCTAACTTTACCACAACATCCTCCTCATCCTCCACTGCTATGGCCACCCCACGTAACACTTCCTCCACCACCGGTGCCCCTTCTTCACTGGAGTCAGAGGAGTTATTTTCCCATGAGTTTCTTGAACTGAGTAATGCGCAACCATTATTGGCAGAAGAAGATGAAGGAGATGAGGACGTTACACCAGATTTAATTCTGGCAGAGAACACGACAGAGATGGACATAATGATGAGTGATGAGGAGGAGGTCCCCGCTGCTGCTTCCTTCTGTGATGTGTCAGAAGAAATTGATGCATCTGAGGAGAATGATGATGAGGAGATTGATGTTTTGTGGGTGCCTAGTAGAAGAGAGCAAGAGGAGGGTAGTTCAGATGGAGAGACGGAGAGTCAGAGAGGCAGTAGGAGAATAAGACTTAGAAGAAGCAGGGAGGCCAGCCCGCAGGGATCAGTAGGGCAACAACATGTATCGGCACCTGTGTTCAGCCGGCCAACGCACCCGCCATTGCCGCCAATGCCGCCAACTTCTACTGTTACCGCCAGATCGCACACTTCCAAAAAGTCAGCAGTGTGGGATTTTTTTAATGTGTGTGCCTCTGACAAAAGCATTGTAATTTGCAATGAGTGCAGTCAGAAACTGAGCCTTGGTAAGCCCAACAGCCACATAGGTACAACTTCTATGCGAAGGCACATGAGCGGCAAGCACAAAGCACTTTGGGAGCAACACCTCAAAGGCAACAGGCAAACTAAAAGCCACACTCCTTCTGGTCCAGCATCTTACTGCTCTACCTCTGCTCTCCTTGACCCATCTGAACCACCCTCCACTCCGCCTTCCACCTTGACCACCTGTTCCCATTCCCAGTCATCTGCCACCAGCCAAGTTTCTGTGAAGGCCATGTTTGAGCGTAAGAAGCCAATGTCTGACTGTCACCCCCTTGCCCGGCGTCTGACAGCTGGCTTGTCTGCACTCTTAGCCCGCCAGCTTTTACCATACCAGCTGGTGGACTCTGAGGCCTTCCGCAAATTTGTAGCAATTGGGACACCGCAGTGGAAGGTACCCAGCCGCAATTTTTTTTCTAAAAAGGGAATACCACACCTGTACCAACATGTGCAGAGCCAAGTTACCGCATCTCTGTCACTTAGTGTTGGGCCAAAGGTCCATATGACTACTGACGCATGGTCCTCCAAGCATGGTCAGGGCAGGTATGTCACCTACACTGCCCACTGGGTGAACTTGGTAATGGCTGGGAATGGGAAGCAGGGAATGGGTAGCTCAACAACAACAACAGTGGAGTTGGTGTCACCGCCACGGATTGCACGCGGTTCTGCCACCACCTCTACTCCTCCATCGCTCTCTACCTCGTCTTCTTCCTCTTCTTCTTCTTACTCTGCTGCTGGGTCCTCCTTCTCCTCCTCCACACCTGTGCACCCCCAGCTCCCCCTAGGCTATTCGACGTGCCAGGTACGCCGTTGTCACGCTGTCTTGGGGATGACGTGCCTGGAAAGCAAAAACCATACCGGATCTGTACTCCTGTCATCTCTGCAGTCACAGGCCGATCGGTGGCTGACCCCACACCAACTGCAGATCGGAAAAGTGGTGTGTGACAATGGAAGCAATCTGTTGGCAGCGTTGAGACTGGGAAATTTAACACATGTGCCCTGCATGGCACATGTGTTAAATTTAATAGTCCAACGTTTTGTCTCCAAGTACCCAGGATTCCAGGACGTTCTCACCCAGTCCAGAAAGGTGTCGGCCCATTTCAGACGTTCCTACACAGCCATGGCACGCCTTGCTGACATTCAGCAGCGCTACAACATGCCAGTCAGGCGTTTGATTTCTGACAGCCAGACTCGCTGGAATTCAACGCTCCTTATGTTGGAACGTCTGCTGCAACAACAAAGGGCCGTCAACGAGTACCTTTTTGAACTGGGTGGTAGGACTGGATCTGCAGAGCTGGGGATTTTTTTCCCCCGTTACTGGGTGCTTATGCGCGATGCCTGCAGGCTCATGCGACCTTTTGAAGAGGTGACAAATATGGTCAGTCGCACCGAAGGCACCATCAGCGACCTAATACCCTTCGCTTTCTTCCTGGAGCGTGCCGTGCGACGAGTGACAGATGAGGCTGTAGACCAGCGTGACGAGGAGCTGGAAGCGCACGATTTATGGTCGGAATCACCAGAACGAACCCAGGCACCTGCTGCAACGCAGGGAGAGGTGCCAGAAGTGGAGTCAGAGGAGGAAGGTGGCTTTGTGGAGGAGGAGGAGGAGGACCAACAGGAGCAGGCTTCCCAGGGGGCTAGTGGTGACCTTTTGGGGACCCCTGGTCTTGTACGTGGCTGGGGGGAGGAGACCGTGGATGATGCAGTCCTTGATAATGAGGAAGCGGAGATGGATAGCTCTGCATCCAACCTTGTGAGAATGGGGTCTTTCATGCTGTCATGCCTGTTGAAGGACCCCCGTATCAAGAGGCTTAAGGAGAAGGACCTGTACTGGGTCGCAACGCTACTAGACCCTCGGTACAAGCATAAAGTGTCAGAAATGTTACCAACATACCACAAGTCCGAAAAGATGCGGCATTTACAAACCAGCCTGCAAAACATGTTGTACAATGCTTTTAAGGGTGATGTCACTTCAGGAACTCATCAACATTCCAGGGGCAGAGGTGCCAGTAATCCTGCCACGAGCACACCTGCAAGGACAAAGCCCTTTGGCCGGTCTGTAACGTCAGACATGCAAATGTTTTTCTGTCCAAGGCAGCGCCACAACCCTTCTGGATCCACCCTCAAAGAACGCCTCGACCGGCAGGTAGCAGACTACCTGGCATTAACTGCAGATATCGACACTCTGAGGAGCGATGAACCCCTGGACTACTGGGTGCGCAGGCTTGATCTGTGGCCAGAGCTGTCACAATTTGCCATGAACCTCTTGTCTTGCCCAGCCTCAAGTGTGCTCTCAGAAAGGACCTTCAGTGCAGCAGGAGGGATTGTAACTGAGAAGAGAACTCGCCTAGGTCACAAAAGTGTCGATTACCTGACCTTTATTAAAATGAATGAGGGGTGGATCTCGGAGGGTTACTGCACGCCGGAAGACTTGTTCTGACTTCTATGCAGCTGTCCTTCTCTTCAAGCCTCATGACTCCACACACAGCTGTCCTTTAGCGTCCTCCTCCCTCCGCCACCGTTACAAACTAGGGTGCAAACCCTACTGGTTTAATTTTTTCTGGCCTCTGTGCTTCAGTGGCTGCAACCAAAAAAACTGAGCAAACAATGTGTACAAGGTCAACGTATGGCGAAAAATGACTATTTTCAGCATTTATATGGCATATTTTTTCTGGCAACTGTGCTTCAGTGGCTGCGTCCAAAAAAATGCATATTTTCTGCATTTATATGGCATAATTTTTCTGGCCTCTGTGCTTCAGTGGCTGCAACCAAAAAAATTTATATTTTCAGCATTTATATGGCATAATTTTTCTGTCAACTGTGCTTCAGTGGCTGCGACCAAAAAAATGCATATTTTCTGCATTTATATGGCATAATTTTTCTGGCCTCTGTGCTTCAGTGGCTGCAACCAAAAAAATTTATATTTTCAGCATTTATATGGCATAATTTTTCTGGCAACTGTGCTTCAGTGGCTGCGACCAAAAAAATGACTATTTTCAGCATTTATATGGCATATTTTTTCTGGCCTCTGTGCTTCAGTGGCTGCGGCCAAAAAAACTGGGCAAACAATGCCTACAAGGTCAACGTCGTTGACCTTGTAGGCATTGTTTGCCCAGTTTTTTTGGCCGCAGCCACTGAAGCACAGAGGCCAGAAAAAATATGCCATATAAATGCTGAAAATAGTCATTTTTTGCCATACGTTGACTCAACGTATATGGCAAAAAATGACTATTTTCAGCATTTATATGGCATATTTTTTCTGGCAACTGTGCTTCAGTGGCTGCGTCCAAAAAAACTGGGCAAACAATGTCTACAAGGTCAACGTATGGCGAAAAATGACTATTTTCAGCATTTATATGGCATATTTTTTCTGGCAACTGTGCTTCAGTGGCTGCGTCCAAAAAAAACTGGGCAAACAATGTCTACAAGGTCAACGTATGGCGAAAAATTACTATTTTCAGCATTTATATGGCATATTTTTTCTGGCAACTGTGCTTCAGTGGCTGCGTCCAAAAAAACTGGGCAAACAATGCCTACAAGGTCAACGTATGGCAGTTGTTTAAAGAGAACAGTAGATTACTAGCCAGCAAAGCTACCTAAGCTAAAATGTCCCTCAAATCCCTGCAGACTTCTGTCCCTCCAATACAGAGCAGTATCAAGCAGATTACTAGCCAGCAAACTTACTATCATCTGTCCCTGAAATCACTAACAGCTCTCCCCCTACACTATCTCTTCCAAGCACACACAGGCAGATTTTTCAGATACATTTTTGCCCTTGATCCCCCTCTGGCATGCCACTGTCCAGGTCGTTGCACCCTTTAAACAACTTTAAAATCATTTTTCTGCCCAGAAATGTCTTTTTTAGATGTTAAAGTTCGCCTTCCCATTGAAGTCTATGGGGTTCGCGAACCGTTCGCGAACCGCTCGCATTTTTGCGCAAGTTCGCGAATATGTTCGCGAACTTTTTTTCCGACGTTCGCTACATCCCTAATTATCACCATCTGCATACCTTTTGTGGACTAACAGGAACTCCTGCTATTCCTTAGCTGGGATTGCTCTGTCTCATCTCCAGGGTGCAGTTCAGTGGGAAGTGTGGGAGAGGCTAATATCTTTGGACTCACCGTTATACCTGACACCTTGCCTCCAGGAACAAAAAACTCTATATTTTGAGTTAAGCTATGGTTTTTCATGTTTTTCCCTTTATTTTATAAATTGTTTGTTATATTTTAGTGTATGTCATTTTTATGTAATCTTTTTACTCATTTGCACTGTTATACATTTTATAATATTAAATATAAAATGCAATGTTTTATCTTTGATGCTCAACAACCCTAGCCTAAGTAAGTGTAACCTTGGGTTACCCTCTGCATGCTGTATGCTGATTAACCATCTGATTGCTGGTAAGAGTGTGTGTTCCTGTTATCTTAACCAGTGCTGGAATTGGGGCAGGATGCGGCAGGATGGCATCCCGCTACTTCTTTTTTTTTCAGGACTTTCCATCCCCTCAGGCAGGATGCCACAATTAAGAATATCGGACCGGCTGGACTGAGCTTTTTTTTTTCCGTACGGAAGATCATCTATGGTCAGCCGTCTGGAGAAATCACTCTCCTGAAGGCTGTCTCCCCCTGTCAACAGGATGGTTGAGGAGGGAGGGTCTTGGCTCCTGCCTGGGTGAGGTTACTATTTGGGCTGCCGGGGATCCTTGCTGCTGGGACAGGGCATGACCAGTTTGCAACTGGGATGGTTCTGTGGCAAAATACTGGAAGCAACGACGGAATGGTCAGAATAAAGTGGCGCACCTACCTCATTCCAGCCACCGCCGTTGCAAGAAACTGCGAGTGAACTGGGCGGAGCTCCTGGGCCCGGCCACCAATAGCGTACAGCGCTGCAGGAAGGACTCCAATCACAAGGTGTACTGCTTGTACAGCCGCTGTAAGTGAAACCCCACCCACAATTCTCATTCTGACCCTTCAGCTATCATCTCCAGTATTTTGCCCGGTAGAATATGCTGAAGCAGCAACAGGCCCCTCCCAGACACAAACCGGCAATGCCCCAGCCCAGCAGCAAGGATCCACCAGCAGCACCAATGGTAACCTCCCCCAGGCGGTTTCTTGCTACGGTGGTGGTCAGCGGTTGGAGTAAGGTAGGCGTGCGCTGCTTCATTTCTGACCCTTCAGTCATCGGCAATATTTTGTCACAGAGCCCTGCTAGTAACCCCGACAGAATATTCTGAAACAGCAACACGCCCCCTCGCAGCCACAAAGAGTGCCACCAGAGTAAGAGAAGGCAGTGGTGAGGGAGGGGAACCAGAGAGCTTTGTGGGGAGTAAGTGAAGAAATGGCTTCGGTAAAGGCCATTTGGCTGGATCTAGATCAAGATATGGTTGGATTTCACGGCAGGGCACAGACACAAGCTAGGAAAGGGAAGGTGCCACTGTGCCACCCTGGGGTTCTGGGGGAATTTATACATGAAATCCTGATTTAGTCCTAATTTACCTGATTTAATTCCTGATTTAGTGGCCACAAAGGGGCTGTGGCCATGACAATTTGTGTTGTGGGCATGGTCTTCTGTTGTGGGTGGGGCTTCATATGCCTCATTCACCATCCCTTCACCTTTTTGTTCCCAATTCAAGCACTGATCTTAACCATTATCTACTATAGTGTTTGGCATCTTTCATCGCTAGTATGAAGTATGAAAGTGGTGGCAGCAAGTTTTGTAGGAGTTTTGGGGTGTTGGTTGGTCTTTCAGGGTTCTGGTGTAGTAGTCAAACCTGTGTGCAAGGTGTATGAGAGACTGAGCTAGTGACCCCTAATAACCACACCTAAAGGCAGGGGCAACTGGAAGTGCCACAAACATTACTCTACATCCTTAGAGTTTTTTTTGTTTGTTTGTTTTCTTTTTCATATACTGTATATGAATTTTCTCTTTCTTTCTCTGCACATACCACTAAATTTCAACTTTCAACTAGGAGTTGAAAATGTGGAAAAAGTGGATAGCCGTAGATGGCATGGTAAACACATTTATTGAAAGTAAGTGTGGCTTACTTCTCCAATGACTGCATTTTAATGCAGTGCTTTCTCTTTTGTCAACCAACACATCCATTTCCCTCAGTAGTTTTTTTTTTTTATCTCCAGCTCTTGCTCTTTTTAACCAATTCATAGAGTAGTCATTTTCTGTTAAAAAAATACAGAACAGTGCATTGTGCATTGAATTTTATGTATTAGTCAGATATGTAGGAAAGTATGCTGACTCCACATGAGGAAAAGTTAATTATGGTAATTTGATATTAACAGGCTTACCTAGGCTACAGTAACATTAATGCACAGGCTTACCTAGGCTTACCTAGGCTACAGCTTAGGTGTCCAGTGTGATCAATGAACCATTTAGCTTTTTTTAAATTCTTCCAAAACTTTTATAGGTTATTGTAATAAAAGTCAGTAACGGAAAAAATATTCACAATTTGAAAAGTAATGCCTCTGTGTGAACAAATTTTCCTTTGCGTGAATTTTATATACAGTAGCTTTTGCGAACCTGGAAACTGTTTAGTTATTGCTTCCGACAGTGGAAGAAGGTTTGCAAATTTTATAGTTTGCACCAGTGCACAGTGAATGTAATGAAACTTCTTATTGGAAAAGTTGTTACATTTGCTCCAAATGATTACAACACCTTGAAGCACTTCTTAAAATTGGGCAATGCGTAATGAAAATTTGCAATGTGCAATAAAAATTCACAATGCAATAACAGTTTAAGGAAGAGTATCACATTGTAGAATACAAAATTGTATTCTTATTTGTGCAAATTGTTTTGCTCTTTGCGAATTTTATTACATTCCCCCATTAATGTTTAATATCTTTGCACTGGTTCCGGGGTGCACGTGGGGCTGGGAGAAGATAGAAGAAAGGCAAGGTGCATGTGTGCACCAGAATGCATGAAGTTCCAGACATGCATTTATCTGAGCTGGCTCTGCACGCATCCAGGCAAATGGGAGTGGGAGTAGCCTAGAAGGTGGGCCCTGTGGAAAGTGTAGCGTAGGGGCTTCATATATCATTAATCTGCCATTGGGTATTAACCCTGTGCCTGCCAAGCACGTACACCATACGTTCTGGCAGGCAAGGGCTTTAACTGCCAAGCACGTACCTTGTACGTGCTTGCAGTTTAACATGCTGTACTCTCCATCAGCGGCTTTAGCCGCCTCTCCAGAGGTTTAGCAGAATTGACAGCCCCCTGGACAACGAGGCGGGGAGCTGTCATGTCGGTCCTGCGACAGGATTGTCGCAGAGCCGACCTAAAAGAGACAGACACAGCAAATCGCATGTCTGCCTTGCTGCACTGCTTCCTCCTGCTTACCTCGTGTTCCAGCGACGCCCACACACTTCCTGCTTGCTGTGAATCTGCAGACAGCTTCTCTAAGAACTTCTCCAGCTCTCAGATCACCCAGAAACGGTAAGTGGCCTTTATTTAACACACTTACATACACTTACCTACATTCTACACACATATTTTAGTAAAAAAAAAAAATGTTTTTTTGCATTTTTCATTTTACACTTATATGCACTTATATGCATTTATATACACTTATATGGAGTTATATACACACTTATATACACACTTATACACACTTATACACTGTCACACAATTCTTGGAAGTGTACACACATGTATACACATTTTATTTTTTCTACTTTTTCATTTCACCAATTTGTGCTTTTTTTACCCCTAAAAACTGTTTATTTCAGCAGCGTGACTATTGGGTAATCGATTTCGGCCACTAATTACGCTGTCGGTGCAGTTATTTTGTTATTTCATTGATTTGCACAATTTTTGTTGTTTTATTGCAATTTTATCCCTGCATTATTGTTCCTTATGTATCTTTAGTATAGTTTTGCTGTTTGGTACTTTGGTATAGAAAGATATATTTTACTTAAATTGATCCGTCAGAATATATGCTTTCCAAAAATATATGGTTTTCTGGGGTCTTTTTACAGTTCGGGGGTCTTACGGCACATAACGCACAGTTGGGGTTCTCTTTTCAGCAGCTTAGTTGGCCAGCGTGAAAATTCATATGCACGTTTTTCACGTGGTAAATCTATGCATATCGGGCATCAAACTATTCAGTAGACCTCTGACGTCCATATTTAGGGTGATTTTTCTTTGTACGTAAAACATTGTGTGCGATAAATGTGGCAAACTGCAACATTTTTAGGCGATTTTCAGAAATGTAAAAATCTCTATGTTTAGAAAAGCTTTGCAGTTTGGTACTTTGCTGTAGAAAGACGTCTTTATCTTGGTTGGTTTTGTCAAAATGTGTACTTTCCAAAAACATATGGTTTTGGGGGGTCTTTGCTGTTGTCTTGAGGCACATAATATGAAGTCAAGGGTCTATGTTTACAGAAGGCGAATCGGCAGCAGAGAAAACTCATATGCACTATTTACATTTGGGGTCCGCACATGCCAGCTGCCTTGGGATATCAATGCATATTTTCAGAAATGTAAAAACCGTTGCTTTTATCGCCAAATTTAGGAAAGGCTTGCGACTTGGTACTTTGGAGTACAAAGACATACATACCCAATTTGGATTCGCGGGAATGTGTAATTTCCAAAAATATATGGTTTTCTGGGGCGAATGTACTTTTTTCTACCTTTGCCCCCCAAATCTATGTAAATGTGTTGATTTTGCAGTACCTGAAATAGACTATATGGGGGTCTTCCTTTTGGGGCTCCTATATGCCACGTGCTTGGTACACCTATACATATTGGGCATCAAACTGTTCAGAGGACCCTAGGCTTTCATATTTGGGGTGATTTCTCTTGATACCTAAAAGTATGTGGGTAATATGATGCTGCAATATGATGCTGCAGGGTAGAAATTTTGGGGTGATTTTTGGAAATGTCACCAAAATCACCAAATTTAGGAATGGTTTGCGGCTTGGTACTTTGGGAATATGTGCTTTCCGAAAATATATGGTTTTCTGGGGGGAAATTACTTTTTTCTGCCTTTGCCCCACCCAAACAATGTAAATGTGTTGATTTTGCAGTACCTAAAATGACAGACCATATGGGGGTCTTCCTTTTGGGGCCTCTATATGCCACGTGCTTGGGTACACCTATACATATTGTGCATCAATTTAGATTCTTGGGAATGTGTACTTTCCGAAAATATATGGTTTTCTGGAGTGAACTTAATTTTTCCTACATTTGCCCCCCTCAAAACGATGTAAATGTGTTGATTTTGCAGTATCTGAATTGACAGACCATATGGGGGTCTTCCTTTTGGGGCCCCTATATGCCACGTGCTTGGGTACACCTATACATTTTGGGCATCAAACTGTTCAGAGGACCCTAAGCTTTTATATTTGGGGTGATTTATCTTGATACCTAAAAGTATGTGGGAAATAAGATGCTGCAGGTTGGAAATTTTGAGGTGATTTTTGGAAATGTCACCAAAATCACCAAATTTAGGAATGGTTTGCGGCATGGTACTTTGGAGTACAAAGACATGTATACCCAATTTAGATTCGTGGGAATGTGTACTTTCCGAAAATATATGGTTTTCTTGGGTGAACTTACTTTTTTCTACTTTTGTCCCCCCCCCAAAACGATGTAAATGTGTTGATTTTGCAGTACCTGAAATGACAGACCATACGGGGGGTCTTCATTTTAGGGCCCCTAAATGCCACGTGCTTGGGTACACCTATACATATTTGGCAGAAAACTGTTCAGCGGACCCTAGGCTTTCATATTTCGGGTGATTTGTCTTGATACTTAAAAGTATGTGGGTAATACGATGCTGCAGGGTGGAAATTTTGAGGTGATTTTTGGAAATGTCACCAAAATCACCAAATTTAGGAATGTTTTGTTGCTTGGTACTTTGGAGTAGAAAGACATGCATACCCAATTTGGATTCAGGGGAATGTGTACTTTCCTAAAATATATGGTTTTCTGGGGTTAACATACTTTTTTCTACCTTTGCCCCCCCCCAAATGATGTAAATGTGTTGATTTTGCAGTATCTGAAATGACAGACCAAATGGGGGTCTTCCTTTTGGGGCCCCTGTATGCCACGTGCTTGGGTACACCTATACATATTGGGCATCAAACTGTTCAGAGGACTCTAGGCTTTCATATTTGGGGTGATTTCTCTTGATACCTAAAAGTATGTGGGTAATACGATGCAACAGGGTAGAAATTTTGAGGTGATTTTTGGAAATGTCGCCAAAATCACCAGATTTAGGAATGGTTTGCGGCTTGGTACTTTGTAGTACAAAGACATGCATACCCAATTTAGATTTGTGGGAATGTGTACTTTCCAAAAATATATGGTTTTCTGGGGTGAACTTACTTTTTTCTACTTTTGCCCCCCCCAAACAATGTAAATGTGTTGATTTTGTAGTACCTGAAATGACAGACCATATGGGGTCTTCCATTTGGGGCCCCCTATATGCCAAGTGCTAGGGTACACCTATATATATTGGGCATCAAACTGTTCAGAGGAACCTAGGCTTTCATATTTGGGGTGATTTAGCTTGATACCTAAAAGTATGTGTGTAATACGATGCTGCAGGGTAGAAATTTTGAGGTGATGTTTGGAAATTTAAATTTATATATATATATATATATATATATATATATATATATATATATATATATACATACACACATAAAAAATACACGCATAAAAAGAACCTGATATATGAACTCTAAACAGCATTGCATAAAAAACCTGATGTAAGAACTCTAAATAACGTTGAATAAAAGTAATGTTAAACAAATTATAAATATCTAGACCGATTATAAAAATAATGCATAAAAAATATGCAAAACTATGCAGGCAATCATGCCAAAATATGCAACCAGATGTGCACATCACCTTTTCCGAAATATTGCGAAGTGATATAAATAATCGGTCATAAAAGCATCAAATATATAAGTGCAATAAAACTAGATAAAAAGGCTACTAAAAGAGAGGACTGATAAAACATAAAACGGAACAATATGGAATGATACAAGATGAATTAATAGAGTTTTTCTAAAACTTCATTAAGACCCTCAGGTACCAGGGTCCTGAGGGTCTGGATCCAGTACATTTCTCGTTTTTTTAAAAAATCAAAAGCTGCAGAATCTGCAGAACTGATGGAGTCGATAAGTGTGATAGAAAAGGTGTCGGGGCTGCTGTTATGTGCTCTGTGATAGTGATGTGACACACTATGCATAGGAAAGTTATTAATAATGTTCCTTTTATGTTGGCCTATACGGCTCCGGGCAACTTGTGTTCGTCTAAATTGGCTATATGGTGTGTTACGGATCCAGGGCTGATGATGCCAATTTAGACGAATCCATAGAAATTGTACAGACAGCCATGAATATTCTAGACAATCCAAAATACTTAAAAGGAAATTCACAGCACGAAAATATCCAAAGAAATTGGTTAATGATGCGTTCATGAAGGCAAAATCCACTATTCAAAAAAACCCTATACCCCCACCTAGCGACAACCCACCCATCCGGTTCATTACACAATTCACCAAGGAACATCAGAACATTAGGACTATTTTGAACAACCGCTGGGAGATTCTTCTCCAGGACCCCTTCCTTAAACCCTTGTTACCTACAAAACCTCTAATTACATACAGACGAGCACCCAGTTTGCGCAACATCTTAGCCCCTAGCAAATTACGTGACAGGAATTATAACAATCCAGTAGGACCTATTCCCCGTACACCTGGATCATATTCCTGTAACCATTCCCGTTGTTTAGCTTGCCCTTTTGTTACCAATACATCCACTTTCTCATCCTTCACTACCAAGATTCAATATACCATAAATAGTTACATCTCTTGCCAATCCAAATATATCATTTACCTCATAACATGTCCATGCCGTCTCCAATATGTTGGCAGGACAACACAAGTTGCCCGGAGCCATATAGGCCAACATAAAAGGAACATTATTAATAAATTTCCTATGCATAGTGTGTCACGTCACTATCACAGAGCACATAACAGCAGCCCCGACACCTTTTCTATCACACTTATCGACTCCATCAGTTCTGCAGATTCTGCAGCTTTTGATTTTTTAAAAAAACGAGAAATGTACTGGATCCAGACCCTCAGGACCCTGGTACCTGAGGGTCTTAATGAAGTTTTAGAAAAACTCTATTAATTCATCTTGTATCATTCCATATTGTTCCGTTTTATGTTTTATCAGTCCTCTCTTTTAGTAGCCTTTTTATCTAGTTTTATTGCACTTATATATATTTGATGCTTTTATGACCGATTATTTATATCACTTCGCAATATTTCGGAAAAGGTGATGTGCATATCTGGTTGCATATTTTGGCATGATTGCCTGCATAGTTTTGCATATTTTTTATGCATTATTTTTATAATCGGTCTAGATATTTATAATTTGTTTAACATTACTTTTATTCAACGTTGTTTAGAGTTCTTACATCAGGTTTTTTATGCAATGCTGTTTAGAGTTCATATATCAGGTTCTTTTTATGTGTGTATTTTTTATGTGTGTATGTATATATATATATATATATATATATATATATATATATATATATATATATATATATATGTGTGTATATGTGTGTATTCATATATTTATATGCATTCCTTTGCATTTTCATTGGTTATGACACTTTATTAGCCCCAACCAAAATGGTCGTTTATACCACTATCTATTTTCCACCACCAATATGGCTACACCATCTCCTGTTTGTCTTTCCTCTAATTAGTCACACTATATAACACGCCCAGGCATCCTCAAGCAGCACAGAGGCGCCTGGCGTGTTTATACAAAGACACTGGTAAGTTATAGCTATTCCTTCTTAAAAGTTATTGATTTCTCCTTTTTTGGTTGTCTTTAGTCATCTGTGCTACATCCCCTTGTTTTAAATATACCTTAGTTCACTAACTTATGGCTCCCACATAGTTTAATTTGTGTTTCCTACCCAGATACTTTATGTTTCTAATTTAGACTAATATATACCAGCAGCCTATTCCCCATGTCCATCAGCATTTGCTTCCCCATGCTGGGAATTATTCCTCTTTCCCCTCCCCCCACATACTTCCCATTAATTAGTCACACTATATACAAAGACACTGGTAAGTTTTTCACTCTATCTTAATTTCATTTTCTTTTGTTGGTTTAGTCATCTGTGCTACATCCCCTGGCTTTAAATATACCTTAGGTCACGTCCTTTATTATGTTACTATTTTATGTCTCCTATTATGTTTCCAATTTAGATAATATATACTAGCAGCCTATCCCCCATGTCCATCAGCACTTGTTTCCCCATGCTGTGAACTATTTCTCCTCCCCTTGTTTCCCCTTTCCCTCATATATTTGGCCCAAGGGCATCACTCAGTATCCAAACTTCCCCACAATCCGAACAGCTGTATACAATAATATTTTACAAATTTGCCTGTCTCTGTTTTTTTAGTTGTTTTTGCTCCCATTCCATATTGCCTGATGAAGCAGGAAATGCCTGCGAAACGCGTTGCAATACTGTTTGGTGAATAAACTATTATTGAAAATTACCACTTTCGTTGGTGTCTGCTTGGAGGAGGTAAGTTCATTACTACCTCCTCTGAATTACCCATTGGGTTTTTAAGTGCTTTTAGCTATTTTTATCCTTTTGGCGCCTCTGTTTTGTCTTACTACTATAAAACTATATATATTTGGTATTACCGCGTTCAGACCTTTCCAAATCAGCTGTGTTCTCATACATAAAGTAAATGATGTTTCTGATATATGTGATTGTTCTTTGTGAAACATGACTTTTTTCATTTTATTGGACACTTAGAAGCCTATATTTTTTTACAGAAGTAGAATTACACCAAAATTCTTGCATATTTTGAAAGTTCAGGTTGTCCTGAAAAAATGTGAAGGAGTGCAAAATATCTAAAAACTGCTTGGCAGTAGATGTTTGCATCTAGGACAAAACGCCTGGCAGGGAAAGGGTTAAGGAACTATTAAACTAGCACAGATTGTGGTCATGCAATGACTTTGGTAGCTGGACATGAAAATGTTCACTTGCAAAAATGGGACATACTCAAGGTGCTGATGGAGCATGTGTGCAAGGGAAATATGACTGGTTAAGAAAGATGAAGAGCTGTGTCAGGTTTATTTTGCGCTGGAAACTTACCTCACAAGTGTGTCCCAGTGCTATTTACTTTTCTGCAGTGGAGAGTACATCCCACCCACCCTTTGAGTGTTAGGGTTCTGGTATACTGTGTTTAGGTTTCCAAATATTAACTTTACTGTCACAGTTGGCAGGGAATGTTTACCAATTGCACAAATTTGAAATATACTGTAGCTCACCATTCACAAATGTAGGTGGAATCTCCTGCAGGGGTGTTCTGTGTCCACACCCCGAAAAGACACAGTCATATAATATAGTAGAAAGCAGGAAATATTCAAGGCTGTAACTATTCCTGCAAAGTGTTTTCATTGGGGAAAATTGTGTGTATTTTGGGCTAGGCCCTTTATCAAGTGTGCAAGAACAAGCACAAGGGGGAGTATTTAAACATTGATTGACCTTTCACCTCTTAAAGTTCATTGTGGGTAAATTTTAACTATTTAAACTATCTAAATAGAAAATTGTTTTAAAAAATTTGTTAAAATTAGTAATATACTGAATTCACTCCATAAAAATAAATTAGAAACATTTGTGTGTCAATTAGTACAGTCCATACAAAATCTTTAGTGAGTCCAATATGTTTGCCTTCATGTAGGAAAATCCTACTGTGCAAATGTCCATATCCAGAAAATTACAAAATTGTGAACTAAACGTGTAGAAAAATGAAAAAGTAGAAAAGTAAAAAAGTATTGAATAACAGTCTTGTATAAAATTCATATAGTCCATTTTCAAAATAAAACAGGCCAGTGCTTCCATTAGCCTAGCCTGTGTACAAAGGAAACTGCTTATTAAGCCTATCCAGGCTCTAACATGAAACGTATCAAAGTACCACAGTTGTAACAATTTTGACAATTACAATTCAGTGTTACCAATCTTATTAACATTGTTAAAACAATATTTAGTATCTATTCTATAAAGAACACTAAGATTTAAACTGCAAATGTTTCTAAATTATCCTTCATACATTTCATAAATACCTGTAATAGGCTAAAGACTCACCATTAAATGATACAGTGCGAGCTTCCTAACCTGAAACTATCTGGCTATCAATATCTCCTGAAAAAGAAGTACCAACAAATTACACAACAGCCAATTAAAGAAAGCATACTAAATGAAATTGCTCATTCATCCCCTTAGGCTCAGTGCTCTCTAAGCGCCTGATCCATCGGAATTCTCTTTGTAAGAGTAGGGTATTTCTATCGCCCCCCTACTGGCTTCGGTACAACTTCTAACACCTTCTACCTCAATTGGCAGACATTCTAGCCAGCAGCCAGGAAGAGCTGTTTCTCCCCCACCATCACATGCACGCTGCTGCCTGCTGCACAAAGTGTTTTTTAAGAGTGCACACACAGTGAGGGGACTGATGATGCTGCTGGCCTGACATCTCAGTCTCCTGCTGAAGTTCCTGTGTCGAAGGCTGCATCGGGGAGAGCAACGGGGTTAGGAACATGAGCAGCAGAAGTCAAGACGTGAAGAGCCAAAAGCTGCAGGGCCGGCAGTTATCAGATTACAGACATGCGGGCTTTGAAGAAAAAAGAGTTTTCTGTGATGCTGGGCTATGGACTTGCTAAAAGGCAAGTTGGTGGCTCAGTGACCCCCCATCCCATCCCCCAATCTGTCTCAACACAGGGAGATTACGGATAAGGACTTGGACTATCTCTTTTTACTAGCTGGCACTTGGCACATTCATTTTTAACCTCTGGAAATTAGATATTCATTTTAAAATATGTGCTGAGGCTTTTAAGCAAACAACTGCATTCATGGGTTATTAGCTGTAGATGTCTTAGGGGTATTGCTACATGGAATTGCCACCATGCCATCTTACTATGAGTTCTGTGAGTTCCAATCTTTTTTTCATATCAATTCATAGTTGCTAGGATAATTTGGACCCTAGCAACAGACTGCTGAAATTGCAAACTGGAGAGCGGCTGAATAAAAAGCTAGATAACGCAAACCGCAAAAGAAAATTAAAAACCAATTGCAAAGTTTCTCAGAATATCCCCCTCTGCACCATAATAAAGTTAATGTAAAGGTGAACGACCCCTTTAATGCTTCACTGATTATCCTTTGTCATCAATGCAGTAAAAATGTATTTCAGACTATTGTGCTTAGAACCTTTAAGTACAGGTATGGGACCTGTTATCCAGAATGCTCAGGAACTGGGGGTTTACCAGATAACAGATCTTTCAGTAATTTGGATCTTCATACCTTAAATCCACTAGAAAATCATGTAAAAAATAAATAAATCCAATAGGCTGGTTTTGCTTCCAATAAGGATTAATTATATCTTAAGGTGGCCATACACTATAAGATCTGCTCATTTGGCAAGGTCGACAATTGAGCGGATCTTGACCCGATATGTCCACTAACGGCTGGGCGATATTGGATGAATCTGAATGTTCGGCCCTGGGGCAGAACGATCGGATTAAGATACTACGAATGGGCTCCGAAGGGTCGCAGGACCGCATCAACTAGCCAATGTGGTCCTATATCATACGAAAAATCAAACTTGACTGATCGATATCTGGCTAATTTCCGGTTGGACCCTTCGGGAGCCCCCACACATGGGCAGATAAGGTGCCGAATCGGTCTAAAGGACCGATATAGGCAGCTTTAATCTGCCCGTGTATGGCCACCTTTATTTGGGATCAAGTACAAGCTACTATTTTATTATTAAACAGAAAAAGGAAATTATTTTTAAAAAGTTGGATTATTTGATTATAATGGAGTCTATGGGAGATGGTGGGGGGGTAGAGGGGCCCAGTTGTAGATTTACCTACCAGGGCCCTTCTCCCAGGGGTCTAGTTATGCCACTGTTGCCCCTGTCTCCAGCAGCATTCCGTTCTACTCACCACCTCCCTCTTACTTGCCCTTTGCCCAGCATCTACTTATTGCGCCAGTATAGACTCCTTATGCAATGTGGATGTGCATGCACTGTAGTAGACGGCGCGTGGTGACGTCACTCCGCATAGTGAGAGCAGTGCTGGCCTGGCGCGTTGGTGTGCCTCACATTGATTGAAGATTGCCAGGCGTTGTGGGTGGATTCTTCTGACTGAGATGGCTGGCTGTTCCTTAATCCTGACATTCACGGGTCTGATCATCTTTACCATGTATAACATCCCACATGGGCATTTCAAAATGTATACTACAAAGGTCGTAGTGCAAGTGGCAAAACAATTTAATTTAATCTCTTTACCTGTAACTGGGTGATTGATGTTAGCCCCTTTTATAATTGAGTTGCAACAATTGCAGCTTAAACACGGGAAGGTACCTATTTTCTGTGTCCCTTTAAACGATCCCCTCTTATTCTCCTCACAGTTTATTGGGCAAAGTATATCACGCAAAGATTTAGGCAAAACGTGGTGGTTTAGAAAAAATCGGGCCATAACTGCTATCAAGCTGCAAAATTGGCACATATTTATTAACAATTCTCTCTATATTTTTACTTTATTGATCATATTTACTGATGAAAGTTAGTCTATCGTTTTCTTTTATTCTCTGTTTGGGGCTTAATAAATCTTGGCATGTTATTTTCTGGACTTCTTTTTGTATTACAGAGAGTTTCCCTCTGAGGTATCCTCTTTCAATTAACTTTTTTGTTAACTCATTAGCCGCTTCATTATAGGCCATGTCTGATGCTATCTTTCTGGCTCTTATATATTGGCCTTTGGGAATCTATTCTAATGTTAAAGGGTTAAGAAAACTTTTTTTGTATAGGAGGTTGTTCCTATCCATTGTCTTACGGTACAAATTTGTACAAACCTTATTATTATCCAACCGTATATTGATATTGAGGAAATTAATCTTGGTATCTGAAAACTCTGATGTAAAGTTCAACGTTTTATGCGATTTGTTTCCAACTTTCACCATTTCCTCAAAAGTCTTCAGCGGTCCTTCCCAAAATATTAGAATGTCGTCCACATATCTGTAGTATTGTTTGATATGGCACAGGAAAAAAGATTTGCAAATGACGGTGCAACCGCGGAACCCATTGAGGTCCCCTGTACTTGCCAGTAAAAGATATCCTCATGTTTGAAATAATTATTTTTTAGTACCACTTCCAGGCAATCTAGAATGAAATATACTTGTGTATCTTACAAAGCCTCTTCTATACATTTAATCCCCTCAACTTGAGGGCTAGAAGTAAAAAGGCTTTGGATATCAATGCTACAAAGTAAAGTTCCAGGATTTATATTTGCATTTTGATTCAATTTATTCAGCAATTCTTTTGTGTCCTGAAGACAATTAGGGATTTTAACTACTAAATTCTGAAGATGACAATACAGATCCTATTCCTGACACTATCGGTCTACTCGGGGGATTTACAAGTGTCTTATGCACTTTAGGTAAAATATATAACATAGGAATCCGTGGATAGTCCGTAGTAAGGAATTATTTTGTAGTTTTGTCTATTAGGCCAGTGGAATAGGCATCAGAGACCATTAGATCTATCATTTTTTTTAATTTTTCTGTGGGATCTGTATCAATAGGGGAGTAATATCCTGGAATGTCAAGTTGGCGCCTAATCTCCAAAAGATAATAACGTTTATCCATAACAACCACGGACCCTCCCTTTTCTGCTTTCTTGACTACAATATCGCTATTATTCTTAAGACTTGAAAGAGCTTTCCTTTCAGCAGATTTTCAGCAGGAGATTCTTGTGGTTGGTATGGGGATAAAATTCCTAGTTATTCTTAACCTCCTCCATTACCACCTGTGAAAAAATGCATTGCATGTAATGTCAGGTACAAAAGTACTATTTTTCTTTAGACCCACTGGTCTTAAGCTAGGTATAGAGTCTGAGAAACACATTTTTAATTTAGCAGATCGAATGAATTTAAAAAATTCAACATCCCAGTCTAAAAATTCTGTAGTGTAGCTAGGTACAAATCCTAAACCCTTATTTAAAACCCGCCGCTCAGTGTCAGTTTATGAAACAGAGGATATATTAACGACTAAGTCTTTTACCTCTTGTTGCCGAAATTGCCGTTTTTTTGTCTCTTCGGGTAAGCCTCTCTGGCAATGGGAAGACGCGGGTTTGTTTTTCTTGCAGCTCTGTGCTGATAGTTCGGTCATGCGCCTAAAAAAGACTGTATTTCCCTGTAAGACAACAGTCCTTCTTCCTCTGTACTTGTGTACCGTGATGAATCCACCATATAGAGGTCGCAATGATGTCTTGTGCCAGAGAGTGGAGGTCTGCAATCTCCTTTGTGATCTTTTGCTCTGTACTCGCTCAGTTTAGGCGCCTTCCATTTGCCTCTCTCACACCGGTATTTGGATAAGCAGGCAGTCCGTCTGAACTCCTCCTGGGATGCTGCCTATTCCACTCCTCTCTCCAGGTGTAGACTTGCCCGGTTTCGTAATCTCGGCTATCACGCTGGAATTTACGTCTTTTCCGCTTGATGATTTCAGCTTGCAGGTTATTCAGAATGTCGCGGTGTTCAGCCTGTGCTGCTTCCGCCTTCGATACACCAAATTTCTTAATTACTTCAGCTTTGACGTTCTCAATTGTTTTGGACAGATCTTTTATCTCCGTATCCAGGCATTCAATAATAAGATTCATATAGTCAATTGAACACTGGTTACTAATTTCTTGCCATCATTTGCACATTAACTGATTATTAGTGCATAAATTATGTTTGTTAATAACTCTCAAACCTCTGGGAATTTTGTTTGAACGAACATATTCCGTTAACATTGAATGGTGTAGTTTCAAATACAGGAGTCGCTTTTCCAGTAGTAGTAACTCTTCTTCCTGTTCCTTATTCAATGGGCCCCCCAAGTTCAGGGTAAGGTTATCCCCTTGTTCCAAAATACGCTCTATTTCGATATTGCTACATGCAAAAGATGAGGTGATTCCTTGTTCTCCATTCCCCAATTGCGACATATCACCAAAGCTCTGTGAGCTCTGAGCTACAGAATGAACACAGCAAAAGTCCAACTGCACAAATCTGAACTATACTGTAGCTCACCATGGGAATGTTTACCAGTTGTGGGGCTTAGGCCTATGGTTTATTTACAGTGAGCTAGCCGTCTCATAGAGAATACACTTTCAATGAGTGGGGGTCCCATGAGGAAATGAGTGGTTTCCTGTTTCCACTGGCCCACCGTACTCCACCCGTGGGGTGGCTGTCATGACAGGTAGCTTGTGGTTCAGATGTGGTGGTTAATTATGGCAAGCATTTAGGGTGGGGTTAGTTAAGTTCAGTCATATATAGTTTCAGTTATAATTTGTTGAACTGTGCTTTATTGTTAAAGGGGTTGTTCACCTTTGTAACAAATTGACAAATCTAACAGTTCACATGAATAGAACAAACTTTTCCATAGAAATAGTTAACAGAAAAAGTACAGTTTAAGAGATATTCACCTCAGAAGTGTCCCTGTACTAATCCTTCAGTTCCACACAGACCCTGTGCTGAGAGGGGGTCACTGACCCCCAAAAACACTACAGTGTTCACTTCCTCTTCCTTATATGACATCACACATTGTACTGGCAGCTAACTTAACTCCTATTGGCTATGTCTGCTGTCAATCTGCCACTGCTTCCTGTGCTGGGGTGTGCTGGGGAATTGAGCAGCATTCAGGTACTGAAGAGAAACTGTTACAAGTTGTGAGAGGGAGGGGGAGTGTGGTCTGTGTGCTGCAGAGACTTCAACTGTGCAGATGGGGTGGGGCTGAGGTGCTTGGGACCTGGAGTTTTCCTGATAATGGATCTTTCCATAATTTGGATCTTCATACCTTAAGTCTACTAGAAAATCATGTAAACATTAAATAAAGCCAATAGGCTGGTTCTGCTTCCAATAAGGATTAATTATATCTTAGTTGGGATCAAGTACAAGTGACTGTTTTATTATTACAGAGAAAAAAGAATTAATTTTTAAAAATGTGAATTATTGGATTATAATGTCTATGGGAGATGACACTTGTACTTTCCAGAAATATATTATTTTTTTTTGGGGGGGGGTCCATGTATTATTTTGTGTATTTACCTCATAAAAAATCATTATTCAGCAGCTGATGTGACTTCCAGGACTATTTGTATGAGCTTGAGGCTTTAAAAATGAGTTGAATTTTTGTGCAAAAAGCTAAATATTTTTCTGGTATAGATCCCTATATCATGAAAAATATAACTTTTTAATTTTTTGGTATTTAGAGCTCTAAATCTTGTTCCAGAAGTGAAACACTTAAAAAAGGTATCGTTTTCCTAGATAAATTACCCACCCCCCCGGAAGAGCGCACAAAATGTTCAAAAAAACTACCTGCCCTCGACACTGCTCTGCCTGTCACTTAGGGCTGCCACCTCACCCTTTTAAAACAAAACACATATGAAATCCACAGCCTGCATGACTAATTAGCAATTCATTTAGATGCATGATACATGGCTGCACAGAAATCAGTTCAGTCTGCAGCATCTAAATGAGTTGATAATTAGCCATGCAGGCTGTGGATTTCATATGTGTTTGGTTTTAAAAGGGTGAGGTGGCAACCCTACTGTCCCTGCTAGATGTGTAAGTTACATATGTATCTAAGCAAGCCAGTGCTGGTTTTGTTGCAATTTTGTACAATTATGCTTAATGCCAAAGGTATTAAAAGATAAAAATATAGAAAAGCCAGTATTTATTCCCATAAAAGGTTGCAGCCCTTTGGCACTCCATTCAGTTTTAGTCTAGGCAGAAGGAGAGTGCCAGAAGTGGGAGAACAATGTTGCTCCTTCCCTTTCTGCAGTACTTGTCTGCATGGCTGTGTGATTGTTTGTTACAAGGCAGGTTTGTTTATATGCTGTGTCTGTTAACCTCATTCAAATTATGTGACTGGTTACAGTTCACAAGACCCAATAAATTACTAGGAGGAGGGCAGTATCAACATCCAATAGGAAACAAGTAAGGGCAAAGCCTGGGCATGATGATGTCATCATATAGGAAGTTCTTGGTGTGTCAGGTTCAAAATAGGCCACTCCCATCACTTCAGAAAACTGGTCAGAGAGACCGGAGAAGGACTGAGTTAATAGGTATAAAAATTAGCTTTTCCAATGGCATTTTTACTTTTTGTTATGGAAAATGGTTTTTCTAACACATTCAGAGCATTGCTAGTGGTTTCATAAGATTTAAAACAATACAATAGAATAATACTCTGTTATTAAAGCTGTGATCTTTCAATCCCAAACTTGAGTCCTTGTATTTTGTACAGAAGTGATAAGTTAATGGACATACTGTATATCGTAGGGGTAACCTGGTCAGGGATAGGGAGTTGCCCCCCCCTAAACTTGGATAATGGAACTGTGAATGTGAAGAAAGATTTTGCTCACCTATATTTGTTATAAAGCATGTTTAAACTTTTCTTAAAATTTGACAGTTGAAATGTTCTTTTTTTAATATAATTATACAACATTTTTTATTAAATGTGTTAAACTGTAATATTTTCAATGTGTTTAAATACAACTGATCATGTTAAGTTAAATACCAGACTTACATAATTGCATGATATTGAATTACACATAAATACTTACGGGCAGATTTGGTTTAATTGAAAATTCAAATTTTGAATTCACATTTTCTAGTTTTTTTATGACCAAAACTATCAAATTCGACTAGGGACTTGTTAAAATTTGATCCGAGTTTTTTTAAAAATTTGAATTAGATTTTCAAGATTTAACATGCTCTGGCCCTTTAAGAACTCAAATGCGACTATTCACCACCTTTTGCTGTTTTAGCCAATAGGAGACGTCCTGGGATCAATTTGGAGTTGTTTGTAGCCTTCTTGACATTCGAGTTTTTAAAACTCAAATTAAATTTGATTCAATTCGAGTTTTCGGGACAATCCTATTCACTCAAGTTTAGAAAATTTGATCTTTTTAATACATTTCAAGTTTATTGGAGTTTTAAAAAACTTGCATGAATTTGAAATTTGACCATTGATAAATCTGCCCCTAAATATTTAGATTATATGCATTTTGCTGTTTTTCTCTAGCAAAAATGTAATTTTAACACAGTCCAGTTATCTTTTCTGGTTTCTCTGTTCCAACTGTCAGGCATTGAAACTCACCTTATTAGTAGTTTACACTGTGAATATCTAATTATAAATTGAAACAATTTACAATATATTATACTAATAAATGAGGCATGGCCCATAATGTTTAATCCATGTGATCAGTATCTTTTTCATTAATTTCCATTGTCTTCAAAGTACTGTTACGATTGGTGAACAGTTTATGAACAGCAAATGAGTTGTGCATTGGATGGCTGGTGAAAAATATACTGTAAATTAAAAAAAATATGTTTTAATAGCTATTATATACGCAAACTTTAGATTTAAATATATTTGCTATTAAATACTGTAACTGTCATACCATAAATATATTATATATATGCTTGGTTATTGTGGCTTTATTTTAATTTATTTATTTTAAAATAAAGTTAGATAGTTAAAATACATAATATTATAATAATTAAGAGTGAGGGAAGTTCAAAGATAGACAGTTATACAAACAATGCTATATTAATTTATTGTATTTTACAAAAATTGTATAATCTTAAAACATCATTTTGCAAAGTATATGTAATAAACATATTTGCCCGTTAATGTGTACATCATCCAAAGGAGCTTACATTTCAGGAAAGTGAACATCACCATATTCAGCTCTTGAAAGACAAGCAGTGGCTCCTGGTTACTAGTATCTCCAACAACCAGGGATCATTGAGTTTGGTGCTAAGTTACAGTTACAGGTGCTACAACTTGCTCTGTAGTTAAAGAGGCCTTTTGATCCTGACCAGCTGGACCACCACTAATACTAAACAAACAATAAATAAATCCCATAAGTATTAGCCTTCCCTATCATAGGAAACATACAGTACTATTAAAGTTAGGTCAGTGAATGAATGTGATAGCATTAGATAAAGATGAGAAATCTGAAATAACAGAGAGCACTTTCCCCCAAAAAAGCTGTCCATAAGGGGTATATATGTATATACTTTGTTGGTGTTGTTTTTAAAGGTAATATTTAACTTGCAACCCCACTGATGACTCCTTGTCAGCGGAAAGTTATCCCTGGTCAAGTGGCATGTTTTCTGGGATGTCTCTGTTAGTAACTATGTTTGGGTCACTTAAAAACATATCAAATAATTCACACAAGGGAAACTTTTTTTTATTTATCTCAGTCTAGCAATTAATTTGGATACTCAAACATACTTTCAAGGTTCATTAACATTTTTTACAATTTGAATGTTTTTCTCAATTTTTAGCAATTTATTTTAGCAATCATTTGAAAAGAAATTCATTAACCTTCCCTTAAAAAAATATCTAGGATTTTTTTTCCAAGCCCACAATGCATTGCAAAACACGTTTATTTTTAATAATTTTACATAAACAAGCAACAGTCTTATGCTGACATTTAACTATTAAAAGGTTTATTCACAAAACACTGCATAAACACATGAACAATTTGTTATCACAAATATATTTCTTGTGCTAACCCACATTAATAGGCAGATTTATTAAGGGTTGAATTGAAAATTCTAATTTTAAAAAAAAAATTATGGTCAAAACTCAAATTCGAATTGTGAATTATCCAAACTCGACTCAAGTTTTAATTCAAATTTGAAATTTGAGATTTTTCATACTCTGGCCCTTTAAGAACTTGAATTCAACTATTCACCACCTAAAATCTGCCAAGTTCATATATAAGTCAATGGGACAGGTCCAGGGACCAGTTTGGACATCTTAATAGCTTTCAACTCGAGTTTAGTCGAATTTGATTCAAGTTTTCGAGTCTGTAAAATTCTTCCAATTTTTAGATATTTGACTTTTTTTTACAAAATAACCCCCCAGTCAAATGTAGAGTAAATTCAAATTTAAAAAACTCACATGAATTCAAAATTAAACCTTTTTTAAATGTGCCTTCCCGTTCACAGCCTTATCATAGTCTAAGGGGGTTATTTACTAAGATCCAAATTTATCTCATGTTTTATTCTGAATAAACCCGATTTAAACTTTTTTTTCCCCCAGAATTGTAGGTTATTTATCAAAATTCCAGATTAAATCATATTTATCATACGATTTTTGGGGATTCTCGGTCCTTAAAGTCCAATTTTTTCGGTATTAATACGATGTACTTGTGTATTTGTATATATTTTTCACAAAAAACTTGATTTTTTCAAAAATCCCGAAAAAATCGTGATATTTAACTGAATTTCCATACCGCCTGTTTTTTTTTTTTTATCCAACAAGAAGTCATCCAGCAGCTTTTAGGAGCATAGATGGGCATTTTGCTTTCAATTTGGAAAGCAAAGAGAAGGAGCTACAAACTTTAAGCACAATAAAAAAAATGGCCACAGGGGAGAGAAGAAGAGTGGGGGAGGAAGGTGGGCAGGAATGGGTGGGGGGGAGGAAGATAGTGGTGGAGGGCCCAGGACTTGTTTGAGGGGACCCAAGAGTCCTGAGTCCCAGGTGCAGGGGTTTGATAGGGGGGTCCAGAGCTAGGGAAGCCAGTAAGGGGGGAGGGGAGGGAGAAGTCTCTGGGACCGCAGCCAGGACAGGTGGAGGGAGTGGAGGGCTAGGGCCACTGAGGACTTGGAGGAGGAAGAGTAGGATTTCTCAGTGCCCTTGCAGAAGATCACCTGACCTGGCATTAGCTCCTAGGGCAGGGTCCAGCATAGGTTAGGTAGTGGGGAGAGGAGCCCATTAGTTAGGGGAGGGGAGCCTATTAGTTAGGGGGAGAGGACCCCATTAGTTAGGCGGAGGGGGAGGGGAGCCCATAAGTTAGGAGGGGGAGGGGAGCCCATTAGTCAGAGTGGGGGGAGCCCAGTAGTTATGGGGGAGGGGAGCCCAGAAGTTAGGGGGAGGGGAGCCCAGTAGTTAGGGGGAGGGAACCCCAGGGGGGAGAAATCAGCAGGGAGGGGGGAAGAGAGGCCACTTAGTGCCAGAAGTAGGAATAGGAGGAACAGAAGGGGCATCCTGAATAGAGCCCTAGGTTCTCTAGTGAGGAGAATGCAGTGTTATTGGATGAGTTGCTGCAACAATGGGACATGTTGTTTGATTCGCAGTCCCATCTCATCACTGCGCAGACGCAGTTAACTATGGCAGTAGGTGCGGATCGTGTTAGTGCTGTGTGCTGATATGGACCTGAGGAGGTGCAGCAGAAGGAAGTTTGTGGTCCAGAGGGCGAAGGTCCAGAAGACTGGCACTGGGACTTCAGCCCCCATCTGCCTCAAGGCCTTTGAGTGCCACCTTCTGGACACCATTGGTGAAGAGGTGTGCTGGTCAGAAGGCGAATATCTGGACTCAGATAGAATACGTAAGTTCACATTCCTTCAAACAATATATTTTATATATTAATCACTGTCTATGCTTGTTTATTTAGCTCAACTGACATATTTAGCTTGCTTAATCCTTCGGGTGCAACAACCCTATAAATATTTTTTTAGCGATTTAACTTCAACATTGTGCCACAATTTACTTCTTAGTCCTAGTTAAAAATATTAATAAGATAAATCCAATAGTGACTTACTTTCATCTTGTGGCAAAAATATTAGTCTTTTGAGTATTCTCCTCACATGCCACTCAACTGTGTTATAGAATGTACAGCTGGTAATGATAATTTTTTGTGGCTGTGTCACATGAATCAATGTTCATTTCTTTTCTGCAAGCAATGTGTAATCCTGACTGTTTTCTTTCATACATGTATTGCTATGATTGGTAGCTTAACCTACCCCACACCTCACTGTATTAAAACAGGAAATCAATTATCATGCAACACTTTTTATTACTTACACTTATCAGTGAAAAGAGTTAATATATACAGAGTTAATGAATTAATACGTTACCTAGATATTATATCATCACTCCAATTGGGGGACACGATTTTCTGGAGGCAGCATACACAACAGCATCACACAGCTCGTCAGCAGTGGCAAAGTCCCTAGATATTATGGGAAAATCCCAAGCCTTATACTTCATTCGTGGGGTTGATCCCACAAGGCAATTACTGATTGGGCCTGATGTTGCACAACAACATTAGGCGAGTGAGTTTGGCAGCAAATATCAGTCTCATGACTATGACTCACGCTTGCAACAACATGTTTATATGAATTGTTATTTGGCTCTTAGTAACCTACAGGAGCCTTGATCATTATATCTATTGCCTATGCTTCATTATATTGACCCCAGTCCTTTCTATTCTGGCTAATCAATTAGTCAGTCATAGACATACACATCACATTTGTATCACAATACAATATTACAAACGTTGCTTAGCATTATGTTTCCTTTTTTAAACTTGTAGCTGAATTGCCAGCGATAGGGTGGTAAGGACCCACAGACCGGGAGAGGAGAGCAGCCTCCCGTCTGACCCCTGCAGAGGCAGGGAGCCCCAGGATACCAGTGGGGCAGATGTGCAAGAGCCGCCCATACAGTCTGAAGGTAAATATTATTCCTGTTGTTGTTATGTAAACGCATGGATAAATGTTGCATTTTGTAAAACGTATTCTTATACCTATGTTCTGTTTATTGTATATTTTTCAGAAGAACAACCTGAACCCTCCCACCAGTCCTTGACCACGCCACCTGTGCTGCCCCCCAGGCATAAGTTTGAGAAATGTTATTTATTATGATCCTTTTTGTTTTAAGTATGGTAGTTAGAAGAGTTGTGTTGGGCCTAGGATGGGGGGGATTGTTACAACTCCCACGCCTGTGGTCACACACTTCAATGGCCACTGTAAAAGAGTTGATGCATAGAGGCAATAAGGACTCAAATAAAGCAAAAAGTAGCCATTCTTTGTAGGACATTGTGCCTATAGGTGCAGACCTAGGGTTTTTTTTGGTAAACGGTTTGTTTCTCCTTTAAGCAACATTAGTCCTTAGGACTAGTTATGAGTCCATTATGAGTCCATTGTTTTGCCAGGTTTTGAAGGAAATACACACCCCATAGACTCCAATGAGTGAAGATCTAAAAAATCTTATTTGGCCATTTACCTCAATGCATTTGCTGAATTTATCCCCACTATCTGGACTTGCTGCAGAAGCTCATTCATAAACAGAAATGGAGCACTAGTGCTTGAAACTCTGTTTAAGTTCAATAATTGTTAGCTCCTTATGTTTCTAAAAATTTGAGTCCAGCTTGAGTTTTAATGAAAGTTTTGTTTCTGTCGCTGCTGCTGTTATAGTTGCTGCTACTGGGGGAAGTAGCCAGGATGAAAGCCAAGGGCTGGAAGCATCATCTGTTGAGGGACCATTTCAGACTGTATGGGCATCCGCGAGCTTCCCTGACACACTAAAATTGTGCAGCAACGCAGCCAATATCTCTGCCAAAGGTGCTGGATGGCCATCTAGTTGAATTGGCTGCATTGAGGCAAGACATCATTGGTGAGCTATACAAGAGTAGGCCGGAGAGAGATCCTCAACATTGCGAATGTCAGGCAAGTGATGACAGGTGCACAAATGTACTTCTGGTAGTCCTGGGGCACGCACTGCATGAGCCTGCTGGGTCTGATGAGGAGTCACTCCCTGGGCCCTCTTCTGCACCTCTACCACCACTCCAACGTGCTGCCCAACCAGCTAGGTCAAGGGGGTGTGGAAGGGGGTCCAACCCTGTCTGTGGGCCCACTAAAAAGGCAGAGTAGGTGTCCTATCAGGGTCCCTACTGTCGCTGTCCAACCTCAAGTAGACTATACCTCTTCACCCAGTCCCTTTGTGGCCACAAACTGAACTGATGAATCTCTTCAGGACACGATCCGCTACACAATCCGATGGGAATGAGCACCAAATCCTCATCCATAAATACTGTATTCTCCTCACTTAGGGTGCCATAAAAACATCTTGTGGCACACTTTCCCAATAACATCTGGGAAGCACTTATAACATCTAAGTGCTCTAATATATGTATTGTGTGTTACAACCATACCTCCCAACCATCCCATTTTGAGCAGGACAGTCCCGCTTTTGACAGCTCAATCCTAAATTCTGGATATGTACTAATATGTCCTGAGTTTCTCTTTGATCTGCTGCACTGGACTGCCAGAAAAAGATATAACATTTCTAACTTAATTGACTCTTTTAGATAAGATAAGAACTTACACAACTTCAATTCGCCTTCATTAGCAAAACTGTAATAACACATAAAAAACACAGAAATGTGTTCAAACTTTCATAACCTGCCAAATTTTGTAAAATGGACATGGTAAATAGGGGAAGTGGTCACAAAAATGGGCATGGTCAAATATATTTTTTGTCTCTCTTTTTGTTTCCAAAATGTTGGGAGGTATGTTATAACATGTCAAATTCTATTGGTTTGGCCAAATATGAATCATCTTTCTGTATATGGTCTGAATGTTATATCCTACAGTGGCAACACTGATCTTGTGCTGTGCTCAAACACAAGTTCTGAATTGCAGTTTGCACATTTGTGTGTATAGACATGCAAAGAAACATGGCTCCTTCTCCCTCATTGTGCTATGATTCACTTAAAGGACCATAAACTTTAACTCATTTTCCTTTGTTTTACAATGTAATGTGCAGAGGAAACAAATATGTGGTTTTATTAAATAAAAAATAACATATTTTGAACATTATTATGCACTTTAACCAATTATGGTCCTCCAGTCTGCAGCATAACACTGAGCAAAAGGGCAGCAGGGTAAATGCCTCCTCCTCCTGCTGGTGATAGATTATTCAGTGGGCAGCTCCAAAACATCCTCCTTCTTCGTTACTTTCCAAAATGAAAGTCCAAGCGTTAAAGGGCAACTGAATATTGTACTACTATGCATTTAAACCAATCATAGTCCTCCGTGGCCTAAGTCTGCAGACTAGCACTGACCTAATGTATTTTTGGCCGTTGAGAAAAAGGGCACCAGATATGTTTACAAATGTCCTTAAAGGAGAATGAAAGCTCCAAGACAGTTTATTGCCAATAGATTAGCCACAATAGTGCAAGCTAGGATGCTATATTTATTCTGCAGAATGCTTTACCTTACCTGAGTAAACAGCTCTAGATGCTGTCTCTGTTTGTTAGGATAGCAGCTGCCATATTCGCATGGTGTGACATCGCTTCCTGCCTGAGTCTGTCCCTGCTCACTCATAGCTCTAAGATCAGATTACAACAGGAATAGGAGGAGAGAGGGAGACAAGCAAACTGAGCATGCTCAAGCCCTGCCCTGGAGGTTTATGCTGAAAACAGTAAGTCTGATACAGAAGCCCATGTGTACACAATAGAAGAAAAGAAATGTGTTTTTCCTTTTGACAGAGGACTCAGATAAGCATTACTTATTTACTGGTTTATTTATATAGACCTTTCGAATAAAGCTTACTTAGTTTTAACCTTTCCATCTCCTTTAATGTTATGTATTATTTGTGATGTTTTATATTTTGTATGTTCAAACTGAGCTGTGCCTTGTTACCCTCACCTGGCTGTTGGGTCACATCAAGTCTCACGAAATAAAAGTGTTTGCTGGCATCTGAGTAACTTTTTCTAAAGCACTGACCTTTAGTAGTTAAGGCGGCCTGTTAGAGTATGTAATGAAAGCTTAGAATATTTCTTAATATATTTCACAAAATACTTACACTTGAAAATGTTTCATGTTTTATTTATTTTGGTTAAAGATGATAATTTTTTCAAGCCTATACTTTAGGAAAGTATTGAAGTATGAAATATCTTGGTAAAATATATTGCTCCAGTCAATAAGTAGCCATTCATTGGTAGAAACACAGGCTAAGGGATTTCACACATGCAGGGCAAGATTCACTTCCACTTCAAAAAGTGAGGTCCCATATATAAGCCTCACTTTCCCTTTAAAAAGGTGATGTCTTCTATTTAAGCCTCACTTCCCCTTTAAAAAGTGAGGTCTCATATATTAGCCTCACTTCCCCTTTAAAAAGGGTATTTGAACATTTGAGCTTCAATATCTCTTTAAAAAATCATGTCTAAAATAAAAAAAAAACCTTGAACAAAATCAAGCAAAAAAAAAATCAGGAAACCTCAAAGTCTGAATGGCTACAAAAAGGACCAATACAATCTGTCTCTCTATCATCTACAACAGGGGTGCCCAGGACGTCGATCATGGTCTACCAGTAGATCGCATTAATGTTCAATGACTTGAAGACAAGAGGAATGAAGGAGATGAGCAGCACAGCATGGAAGGAGGGGCACGAGCGGCTCGAAGGGAAGAGAGGGGAGACGAGCGGCACAAAAGGATGGAAGACGAGTGGCACAAAGGGAAGGGAGACGAGCGGCACAAAGGGAAATGAGTGGCACGAAGGGAAGGGAGACGAGCGGCACAAAGAGAGGGGAGATGAGCGGCATGAAAAGAGGGGAGACGAGCGGCACGAAGGCAGAGGAGACGAGCGCCATGAAGGGAAGAGAGACGAGAGGCATGAAGGGAGACGAGCAGCACAAAGGGAAGGGAGACAAGCGTCACAAAGGGAAGGGAGACAAGCGGCATAAAGGGAAGGGAGACAAGCAGCATGAAAGGAGGGGAGATGAGCGGCACGAATGGAAGCGAAGGAAGGCAGGGAGACGAGCTACGCAGCAGAGCAGGGCGGGGAAACAAGAACAGCACAGAGGGAGGGCTGCAGGCACGGAGGGAAAGGACACATAAATGAAAGCTGCAGGCACGGAGGGAAAGGACACAGGAGGGAGAGCTGCAGACACAGAGGGGAAGGAAAGAGGAGGGAGAGCTGCAGGCATGGAGGCAAAGTACAGAGGAGGGAGAGCTGCAGGCACAGAGGGGAAGGACATAGTAGGGAGGGCAAGGGAAGAAGGGCTGCAGCCATGGACACAGAGGGGAAGGGAGGGCTGAGAGCAGCAAGCACAAGGAAGGGAGTGTGTTCAAACTGTTATAACCTGTAAAATAAATATGGTAATTAGGGGGTGTGGTCACAAAATGCTGCACGTTATAAAGGTAGATGTCCTGATGGGGGACATGTGTCGAGAGTAGATCCCAGTGTAACAAAGCCTGGGCACCCTTGATCTACAAGCATTCATCACCTATTTATCTATCATGGAAGTGATGAGTGGCAAGCCTTCCTTGTAAAAAGCAATTCTCCAATTGTCACACTGCATAATATTTACCCTAAAAGACTCATGAATTCCATGAAAACCATACTTTTTTTAAAGGAAAGATTTAAAAAAATGTGTCAGTAATTCCTAGAGGAAAGTGATAGCATTCTTTCATGTTTAAATAATATCTCTTTAACCTTTCAAACATACTCTTTGCTTTCTGGTGGAGCTTTTTCATGGTCAAGCAATTTTAAAAACTATATTTACTGACATTTACAGATGGAATTCGATTATTGCAAATGGTTTGTAGAAACATTTTGAGAAAAATAGTGAAATGTGGTTAACTGCTTTTTTGAAGTTAGAGAAAAATCAATTTGTGTGGAATGATACCATCATTAGTAAGGTATCTTCATTTCTGACCTGTATAAGAGTATAAGATACTTTAAATGAAAATTGCAGCTTACTGTTTCAGTTCCTTTATTTTCATTTCATGCAAAAAAAAAATAAAACTGTTTTGATGTCAATCAATGGCAGTTAGGGAGGGTATCCAATTTGCATAGAGAGTGTGGGCTTAATTTTAATCAAAAGCTGTTAGGGAGGGTATTAATTTTGGATAGAGAGTGTGGGCTAAGTGACTCGACCATTCGTAGGATTGGGAGGTAAGAATCAATCTGATTTTAGTTGTATGTTAGACCTCATTTGGTTAAAAAGTTACACAATGATTTTACTGGCTGTGGGTGCCAGAAATTGTGGGGCTCTGACACTCCACCGGGAGCAGGGGGCATCAGTTAGCAATATTGATTACTATGTGATGTTGCTCGTTCATCATTCTTAATGTTCTTCTCTTTTGTAAGTTTAAGTTTAATATGTGTTGTGGGGGTAATGGGGCGTGAAGGTGGTAGGTGGTTCAGGCATCCAGTGGCAGCAGAGGAGGTCCAAAAGGAT
The DNA here is from genome assembly GCA_038501925.1 of Xenopus petersii. Classification (NCBI taxonomy): domain Eukaryota; kingdom Metazoa; phylum Chordata; class Amphibia; order Anura; family Pipidae; genus Xenopus; species Xenopus petersii. The sequence goes on from CM076682.1 coordinate 83,329,841, forward strand.
GGGTATGTCGTAGATGCAGATCAGAGATAGGTTAGAAGGGGAGTTTGAATGACGGGGCCCATCCAATGTTCTTCTGTTATATGCAGGCAGCAATGATATACTGTAGGTCAGATCCCGATAAGGGACCTCATAGGGCAGATGAAGAAAGATTTGTTGAGAGCATGGGTTTAGGGTGCATCCTGATATGGTCACAGATAGTCCCCAGATTGGTATGGTGGGGGGCTAGAAGGGGAAGTGATGTGCTATCGCCCAGATGGGGTAAACCTTAACGAGGCTTAACAAGCTTTAACTTTGGCCTCAGAGAAGGGTTGGAGGTGGCCCTGCAAGTGTGGAGGGGTATGGTATTGAAGGAGTCCAAGTACCTCATACTGTGGCAAGTCCCTGCAATGGTGAGAGTTGGTTCGCAGTGCAGAGTTTACCAAGTCGCAAGTTGTCAGTGGGACTTGGTTGGACGGTATTAGGGATGGGCAAAGTTTTTCGCCTTGTTTAGCAGTGGAAATGAAAAAAAGACGTGCATCAAAAAAAAAATTGCCTCGCAACAAAAAATGTTTGACGCTCGATAGACTTTAATGGGCATCTGCGACATTTCGCCTACGGCGAATTTTTGGCAAAACAAAACGGGTCAAATTCACCCATCCCTGGTTGGTATACGTTTTAGAAGTGTTGGCCTCTGGGAGGTGTTATCGGTTGAGACATGCAATCCAGTATACCCACCATGCTTGAAGGCATTCGGCTGGTGGCCTGGTACGATTGACATGCAATTATTGTTAGTCCATTGCCAGAGACCTTGCAGGTGTTGTTTACTACTGTTGTGTTTATGTTTAATCTATGTAAATGTTTATTGTAATAATACTGTTATGTATTTGTTATTTATATTTTTATAATAAAGCTGTGGCAAAAAATATTCCCACTTTTTATAGCAAGAAGTGATCCCAGAATGTTGGTTTGCTTTAATGATTTTTATAAAGATATTTAAATGCCACATCATGAAAATAGATTTGTAATGTAAGATACAGATTTAAAATTAAGAGAGAATGATATTTTGAGACAATCTACAATTGTTTTTTTTCTAATTATTTAACATTTTGTTCAGCAGCTATCCAGTTTGCAATGTCATTGATTAAATCAGGACTGTCCAGATAAAGGCCAGGCAGTTTGATAAGACCCTCAAATGCATACTTATATTACCCATCATGTTCAAGGGTTCCATAACCCCTGATACATAATATTAGGGGTAATTTACCTAGACCCCGGAAGGGGGGGATGTAGTAAAAGTCAGTAAAAACTACTCGTAATGCAAAAATATGCCTTTGTGCTAACAAATTTTCCTTTGCATGGATTTAATATAGCTTTTGTAAACCCAGAAACTGTTTAGTGTCTGCTTCAGACAGTGGAAAAAAAATTGTGAATTTTATAGATTGTGCCAGTGCACAGTGTATCTAATTAAATTTCTTACTGAAAAAGTTGTTTGCTCCAAAAGTTTACAACACCTTCAAGTTTCTTAAAAGTGACGCAGCAGCCCCGATCATGCCTCCCACTCTGTGCTTTTAACTTTTAGCGTTGGAGTGGGTCCAAGAGGGGCAGCATCGCTAGTGTACTTGCTGCACTAGCAGAGGCGAATTTCCATGTTAAAAACTAAAATTTGGTTCTTAAAGTTACCAGAAGTGGCTTTTTGCCAGCCCTGGTAACTGGCCACTGCATGCCACCTGAGGCAAAGTTCTCACCTTGCCTCATGGCAGGAGCATTACTGGGAATGGAGGCAGGAGAGAAGCCCTGTATTCTTTTGCAGAATGCAATTGTAATTATAATGAGGCTTTACAGATTTTATCACTATGCAGTCTAATGTACTTTTTATCAGATTTGTTTTGGTCAGCAGGGGGTGAAAACTAAATACCAGATATTCCCTATATATGAAACATACATATGACCTTGCCTTTGTGTTCCAAGAAAATCCCTATAATACGATTCTTTTCTGTTTCTTTTTAAGCAAGATTCATAATGTAACACTATGTTATTCAATAATACAATTCTCTGCAGCTTGTTAAACTGCATAATCAATGACAGAAATGGAACAAATGGAACCCTGCAGAGTTATTTTGTTCATTTGTCATTTAAATGATATTAATGCCATACAATCGTTCAAGGGTAAAACGAAGAAGGAATTTTAAAAATACAATGTGACAAACTACATCTGTAAAATAAATTGAATCTTGACTACATTCCAAAATTACATAAGCAGTAAACCGCAAACCTTTATAAGTTTAAAAAAAAAATCTGAATTTATGAACCAAAATCAGTATGTGATGATGATCCAATATGGTATGTATGCTAATTACTCAGAAATGTTTTGTCACAATAATGGGACTGTTATTATAGATAGACTAGAGCAAATAATGAATGAACAAGTAACAGAGCTATACTATTAAATGTACCACAGATGTTATAGGAACTTTAACTGTATTGCTTACTATCAGAAAATACAAGATAGAAATAATTAAGTACCTCCATTAACAATATAAGGCAATTGCTATGATTTACTCAGAGGCAGCTTATTTATTATTATTTAGAAGAGAGTCTTATTTCATTAATTGTCAGCAAAAATAAATGTCATTGTAAATCTTATTGACAATGAGCTTAACAATTCAAGCAGATAGCAAGGGAAAAAAACAGTCTATTGGTAAATTCTTTGTACCAGTTAATGTATATATAGAAGTATGCTATCACAATTCATTTACAAACATAGATGCTAAATTGCACCCATTTATAGTATATAAACTCATAGTAACCAATCAGTCATTAGTTGGTCTGTCTACTACAACATTGATTATCAAAGGAAATACAGTATATTTGTGAAAATTCTCATTCATCCAGGTCATGGTATATCTGTAGAAATAAGTCAAATCAACTGGACTTGCTGTGTTTTTTTTGAAGAGGTTTCACCTTGTAAATAAGATCTTTTTACAGGAATATATAAATTGGAATATTGCTCCAATCAGCACAATCTGTTTATCACAATCTGTAAGGATGTCATGAATGTAGGTGTTGATTGTATTAGCATGATTGGAGCTTTGAGGTGTTATTAAGCCTTCTAGGGAGTGGTGTGTGAACCACCTCTAGAGAGATGGAGAATGAAGCCTTTTATAGAGGTAATTATTCTGCACAATCCTCTAAAACTTTGATGTCCAGCACTATGTCAGAGGATAATGGTACATGTCAAGAAATGTATAGCATAGACACTAGGAATAAGTGTATTTGCTAAACTTTGTTGTAAATTTAACAAATTTGTGCTAGAATGTATCCTTGCATATTAAGGGAAAACCCCCATTGACTCCAATGCATTTGGTGCAAAGAAATAATAAATGCTTCAAAAAATAGCCTTTGATTCCAATATACTGTATTTGGCATCATTTTGGCAAAATGTTGCTATTTTGCTGCTTTTTTCCATGGTCTCACTCATTTTTCAGCAGAGTAATAGGATGCAGTTTTGCTCATCACTAACACACACATTTAGGGGGCTATTGATCAAAGAAGGTTTTTTTTAAGTCTTCGAGGGTCCTTTTCAGTAAAAACTCAAATTTTTGGGTAAAAAAACTAGACTTTTCTCTAGATTTATTATACCCCAAAGCTAGAATACTGTATCTTAAATCTGAAAATACTCCAGCTTAAACCTGTTGAGGTCATGCAGAAGTCAATGGCAGAGGTCCCTTCAACCATTTGAAGATATTTATAACCCTCACAATGTTCAGGTTTTTTTGGTGATTTGGCATAGAAAACTCGATAAACTTGAGCGATTCAAATTTGTATTTTGCTGAAAACTGGATAAAATAGAGTATTCAGGTTTCCCCCCCCCCCCCCAGAATACACTGATTTATATTTTTTACATTCAAGTTTTTTCATAAATAAGAAAACATTCAAGTTGGGAGTTTATTCGAGGTATAAAAAACCTTGAAAACTCAGCTGTTGATAAACAACCCCCTTAAACACAAGATGAATATGATATCAGTATAGAGATACAAATAGAGATATGTGATTTTATTCTCAACAAACAGCATCACTGATGGCATCTAAATTCTCTGTATGCTGCATGGTTTATTGCTATGAACTATTTTTTTTAGAGTATGAAGAACCTTGTTATCACTACTGATTGCTATCCATGGGAGAAAAACCCTTATTCACAAATGCTATGAGATATAGGATTTATATTATTCTAAATGATTTAGAAAAAATGTGTATTAATACTGTATACCAGCATTATGAATCCTGACCATCATATATGGGAACCTGCATAAACATTCAGATACTGTACATCTGCCATCTCATGTTGAAGTCCATCTTAAAAAGTTTTATCATACTAAAGATGGACCTACAGTGTATGGTATACTTTGCAACTTTTTAGTTTGCCTTCATTATGTATTTATACTGCATGCGTGTCAGTTCTGCCTTTCTCCAGTCTACAATGTTTAACCTAGGCTAATATGAGGAAAAAGCTAAATGTGTGTTTTTTTTTTTACTTTAAATGTAAATAAAGTTCACCTTAACATCAGCTTTTTCTATAATGTAGACAGTGATTTTCTGAGACAATGGGGCAAATTCACTAAGCGCCGAAGCGCCGAACGCTAGCGTTAATTCGCTAGCATTTGGCATTTTCGTTACTACGCAAATTCACTAACGAACGCTGGCGTAGTTTTGCTAGTTACAAACTTGCAAAAATAGTGGGAGCACTTACCAGGTACTAAGGATTCACTTGTGCATGTCACAAAACCGGAGATCCCAGCGGTTGCTTCCAATGAGTTAAATGAATCTGTAGGTGCAGCACCAAGGAATCCAGGAAGTAGAAAGATTAAAAATATAAACCTTTATTCCAGCATTTTAAAATGATAGTAGAAAAAAGCATGCCCCACACTGCATATTGGGCTGTTCACTCAAACTAGTGTTACTTCGCACCCTTACGCCTGGCCAAGTTTCGCTAGCGACGTAACTATGCAAATTCACTATCGCGCGCAGTGTACTGAACGCTACCTTTAACGCTAGACTTCCTTCGCCACCTCAGACCAGGCGAAGCACAATAGAGTAGATAGGGATTGCTTCAAAAAAATTTTTTTGGGGCTCCCCTCCTTCCCCCCTACATTTCCTGACTCATGGCAACTTACCTAGACAGTGGGCACATGTGTAGGGCAAAATAAAATTTTTATTTGATGTTTTGAAGCTTTTCTAGCCATTTGTAGTGCTGATATGTATTCCTCCATTGAAATTTGAATTTGGCGCCGTATGCAAATTAGCCTTCGCTATCGTAACTTCGCTTCACTTAGCGAATCAACGCTAGTGCAACTTTGCAATCTTATGCTACCCCTGTGCGCAACTTCGGATTTTAGTGAATTTGCGGAACGCTGGCGAAACTACGCCTGGCGAAGTGCGGCGAAGTCAGGTGAAGCGCGGCGAAGTTGCGCCTGGCGAAACTACGAATGTTAGTGAATTTGCCCCAATATGCGATATTGGGTAATTTAAACTTTTATTTAAAAAAATATTATTAAATTAAACTATATGCCTATCATTATTGCCATTTCCTTGGGCATTAGTTCCTAAAATGTGTTTACCCCACAAACGGGCTCCGAGAAATTGCTGGGGGGGCAGCCTAAAGCTCATATAAGTAATATTCTCTAGTCTGAAATTCAAAATTATGCAGTATATGATAATAGAAGGCAAATTAACCATGTACCTTTTATTGCTGTTACTGTTTTTAATCACTTACCTGTAGTATTCAGACTCTCTGTTCATCTTTCTATCATTATTCAATCCACTGTCTAGTTACTAGTATTAAAAAAAATGAATACAAAATTAAGACCCATTGCAAATTGTTTTAGAATGTCACTCTTTATTTTTTCAGGTTATATTGACCCTTGAAATACAAAGGAATAACTGCAGCACAATTTATTCACAATTATGTGTTGAGAAATGTGCCATCCTCGAGTATCGAGAAGCTGATTTCATTGTCAGTGGAGGCAAGAATTAATTGGACGTGTAAAATTCTGTAATTCTATTGTGAAAAAAGGCCAAGCTCTATTTTCAGAGATAAAAATACTTTTTGAAAACAATTTATCCCTTCTCTTTAAAACAAAATTTTCATTCCAGTTAGAAAGCAGTAAACATATTTTCATAGTTTGACACTGCGACGACTTTTAACTGATGATTTCTATATATAAATACCTATATAACAATGCTCCATAAAATCAGAACTGACTTTAATATGTGCCTTGTTCAGTTTATACCCAATACATAGTATCTGATAAAGAGCAAAAATGAATGGCACTGTCTGTTTTTCATCTCACATCATTAGACTGCCATGGGTACTGTCACCCTCTCTTACAGAGGTGGGAAAGAAATATCTAACAGTGTGGAAAACGCAGCTTGATGCTAAAATGGGGAAATCTGTAATTGATTTGGTTGAAAAACAAGTCACAGAAAAACTAAAATCAATGGTAAAATGTATTAATAAGTTCCCTATGGACATATGTGTTGAAGTTTAATAGCTTAGAAAATCAATTGATCTGTATTTCACAAATCAGGATGATACCTGCAGATCTGCTCTTTTACCGTGTAAGAGTGAACCATTGCAATATGTTTTACTTATTAGTCAAGAGCAAGGCAAACAAATTATAAATTGTATTTTTTAAAACTTTTTGGAATACTGTATGTTTGCCTATTGTTTAAATGAAGAATTAAAAAAGTTGTAAACCACACTTTCTATCCTATTGGAATTAAGATAAGCAATTCATGAATGAAAGAGCTCTGTAAAATCATTCTCTACCCCAGATATGGATACAATAATTTAGTCCATGCCCCACTACACCCAAACAACACCACTCTTCCAGAACAACAATGTAACATTAGCCCAGATCATGCCCTCCATACTCTGGAGGAGTAAATCTTTACAGGGTATTTAACTACCAATTAGAAACCATCTTTTGCATATTATGAAGAACCAAGTACCATATATACTCGAGTATAAGCAGAGTTTTTCAGCAGCCAAAATGTGCTGAAAAAGTGCACCTCGGCTTATACGCGAGTCAATGTACAGAATCACCCAAACCATGCTCATGAAATGCTCATGAAGGACAAGGAAACACTTCAACACAAGTTTTAAATATGTAAAAGAGTATCCCCTGCTGTACTGAATCGCTACCTTTATTTAACCAAAAACTGGATATTTTGACTGCAGTCTCATCTTATACCTTTTATAAAAGAGTGCTCCGACGCAGGCGCCATTTTTTCCTTCCTTTCAAAAGAAGCTTCAGCGCATGAGCAATATTTCCTCCCTTGCGTGACAAAAAGACGAGCTGGGAGAAGCAGGCAGGCACTCTTATCAGCATAGAAGAATGCAAAGAATTTAAGCGTCTCACGATCAGCGTGTCTTCCTGCTTTCAGCTTGTCTCCATAGTAACCATGTCACTCAGTTGCCATTGGTGCAGGCTGAATGGAGGGCGGACATACTGAAAATCAAGCCTTTCCTGTGATGTTTGTGACGTGCCGGAAGAAGCAGGCAGGCACTCTTATCAGCACAGAAGAATGCAAAGAATTTAACTGTCTCCATAGTAACCATGTTTTTTCTAAACATATGGGATTAAACAGCTAAACGACTTCATGCAGAAGGGATTGTGCACACTGCACAGCACAGAAAAGGTATGCCTGTCCAATGACTTAATATCTTTGATAGGCTTTCCTTGTCCTTTAATACTGTGCCAATACGGGACTCTCTCTCTCTCCAAATCACAAAGGTGTTTTCCCACCATAAAATCTCCCTACCATCCATCCACTGCTTTTATATTGTTTACATGACAGCTGCGGCCTCAACACAGTGTATACTGAAATGCACCCTAGGCTTATACTCGAGTCAATAAGGTTTCCCAGTTTTTAGAGGTAAAATTAGGTACCTCGGCTTATACTCGAGTATATACGGTAAGTAGGAATAAAGATAAAACCCAGCATATACAACACTATTGACCAGGGCAACATCAAGGCACATGATCATTCCGATCCCTTACATTCAAGACACCACCTCACTTTTTTTAATGTTTTGCTCGAAAAAAGCATACACAATGGTCTAGGATAGCTGTGAAAGACCACAGCTTTATTAATATAGTAATCAAATTGGACATTTAAAGACTGACAAATAATACCATCATTTTTGATAACCAATACCTTTACTTTTCTACTAGAGTGAACAGGCCACCTGTCATGCCAGTCACCAAGCTGAACTGTGCTAAGGTGGGCAAGTAAGAGCAGGGTAGATCATACTCCAAACATATAACTCCTGGGAGAAAAAAACACATTTAGGTGGTTTGAATTTACCAGTCAGTCTAACTAGTATATTGCAAATTTGTTCCTGTCACTCTGTTCCCAGTCATTGTTTCTGCCTAGATTCCCATATTGCTTTCTGCCTCCTTGCATACTGTAGTTCTAGACCATTCTTCTAGTTGAATATAGCAGTTGTGCATCCATAGAGTTCTCCTACTGGTTACCCTCAGCTACCCTCCAGTTCAGAACAGTAGGTGCTACTTGAGTGCAATGGCACTCAAGTAGTGAAGTGTTTCTGATGCTATGCTTTCAAACTGTGAGGTTTATGCTACTCACAATAACCCAGGAAACATTCTTGATGTAAGGGGTCTGTATTTAGTCAGCCAAACACACCACAAGATGCAGAACCTCTACACCAACAAGTTTCACTGTATGTGTTACAAAACATTATTCTGTTGTGGTGACACATACTGTGCACAGCATTAATATGCAAGTAGTTTCTATTCTACTAACTAATCTTGTCCACATGACTGCCCATTAAGTAAAGCAAAGGATAGCATAAAAAAATACTTATAGCCCTTTACGCCTCTGCCCCTCCCTATATTTCTTCACTTGTCTCCCTGAATGTCTCCCCCATCTGCTCCCGAACTTTAAAACCAATATATTTTTACACCATCCACACCCACTGCCATCTCTCATCTCTCCAGCTCTCTGCTCCTTACCCCTGGAATTCTATCCACTCCTCCATAAGAAACACTCTCTCCATCTCTTTAAGAGCAATAGAACATAGGTCAAAGCCCAAATGTTGAGCAATATTGCCCTCCAATTTGTGTCTCTATGTTATAACCCCACTGAGACTGTAAGCTCTACAGTACAGGTTACTTCTTTACAACCATGTCACTTTTTGTTCTATTTATTGTATTTATTATATTTGGCCTTGTAGACTTTTGAACATTTGTAAGATTAAACACAGTTACATATCCTTATAGCACATTATACATAGTTACATAGTTAAATCAAGTTGAAAAAAGACAAAGTCCATCAGGTTCAATCCCTCCAAATGAAACCCAGCAACCATATACACACCCCTCCCTACTTTCACATAAATTATATATACCCATATCTATACTAACTATAGAATTTAGTATCACAATAGCCTTTGATAGTATGTATGTCCAACGAAGAGTGTTGTTCTTAGATCTACCAGGCACCTGTTATCTTGTGTTAGGGAGCTGTTATCTGGTTACCTTCCCATTGTTCTTTTGTTTGGCTGCTGGGGAGGAAAATGGAGGGGGGTGATATCACTCCAATTTGCAGTACAGCAGTAAAGAGTAATTGAAGTTTATCAGAGCACAAGTCACATGACTTGGGGCAGCTGGGAAATTGACAATATGTCTAGCCCCATGTCAGATCTCAAAACTTTTTTTTTTGTAAACTCTTTTTATTATTTTCAAGGAACAGGGGGTAGGGTACAGAAAAAAGAAGGGGACAAGAGAAAAAAATAAATAAATAAAAAGGAGGGGGTTACATTCACATGCAAGCATGTTATTATAATTATTTTATTAAGGTTAAAGGCTTTCACCAGCATCAAGTCATTACTCTAATGTTTATTCTGGTATTGAAAGGTCTTATGTATATAGCAACAAACAGACAACACCAAACAGGTATCTCCTACCATGCCCAAATGTAACCTGCTAAGATGGGAAATGTAAGAATGATATACCACTTATATAACCTCAAAGTCTAATGTATGTTTTTTTTGCTTTTACCTTGTGTGTTAATGTGATTTATCCATGGGGACCATATGTTCCAATATTTGGAGCTATTGTTGTGTAGTATATGGGTTAATTCCTCCAACTTTCTTATTTCTTCAACTTTAGCTGCCCATTCCTTATGTGTAGGTGGTTGAGGATCTTTCCATTTTCCTGGAATAACAGCTTTTGCCGCTTGTAATAGATGCAGGGTAAGGGGGTCAAGAGCTGCCTTATTATTGTCATTTGAAATATTCAACATGATTAAAGCGGGGTCATCTATTGAAATCTTTGTTCCTGACACTCTATAAATATTGCTTAGAACCTCCTTCCAATAGATTTTTATTATGAGGCATGTCAGCCATATGGGAGTATGCGAACCTACCTCCGCACAACCTCTCCAGCACTCGCCTGAAGTGTTAGGGTACATCTTACTGAGCCTGGCTGGTGTATAGTGCCATCTAGAAGTCAATTTATAAATGGCTTCAGTCGTCCTAGAGGTCTTAAAGGCTTTGTGTATGCTCTGGAAAGTTTTTCTCCACGTTGGTTCTGGAATAGAAATTTTTAACTCCCTTTCCCAAACTGAGCAAAACGCAGGAAGGGTTCTGGGAATGCCATTCAGTAATAGCTTGTAAGAGTAAGACAGCATTCTCATATTACCTATTGAAGATGTTAGGAGTTGCTCCCAGGGAGTAAATGGTCTGGACCACTTATTTGGTTTCATTGATTGTAAATACCCATGTAATTGATTATAATTCCAGATGTCTCTGGGGTGAGACCCCCATCATTTTTGTATCAGAGCTAAGGGAATTATTTTATCATTTTTGATAAAATCATTAAGCCTAGTACTTCAACCCTTCCACGAGCCCCACCTAGTGAAGGCACCTTTTTCTATCCGAGGGGGAAATTCTGGGTTATTCAATAAAGTTAAGAGCAAATATGGAGGTTTTGTGAGATTATATGATTCTTTATTCTTATGCCATGCCTTTAGTGTGGCTTTTATCAGGGGATGTGCCTGTGCTTCTTTAAGGTGAGCATTATTGTTTATCCATAGTAAATTTTCAATGGGGTGAGGAATAAAGGACTGTTCTAATATGCTCCACGCCTTCTTGGTTTTCCCTGTGGTCCAAGTGTGCATACGGACCAAATGGGCTGCTAGGTAGTAAAGATATGAATCTGGTAGGCTTAATACACGCCTATCCTTAGGGAGTATAAAAAGATTATATTTCAATCTGGGACTTTTCCCTTTCCACACAAATTTAATAACCATAGATTTAATTGAGGAAAAATGCTTGTGGGATGGAGATCAGGAGTACTTGAAATAAATATAATAGTTTTGGAAAGAAAATCATCTTGATGGCTTGAATTCTTCCGAACCACGATAGTTGAAGTTTACCCCATTTTTCCAGAAGTTTATGGAGGGAGTTGAGCAGAGGAAGATAGTTGTCTTCGTAAGCTCTCCCAAGATTAGCTTGAAGTCTAACTCCTAGATATTTAATATGTGGATTTGCCCATTTAAATGAGAAGTTTTGTTTCAGTAATTTGGCTTGGGCTTCAGCTATGTTAATATTTTATATTTCTGATTTGGAAAGGTTTACCTTAAAATTTGACAATTCACCGAATGTTTTCATTAAAGTTAGAATATTTGGCAGAGATGTGGTGGGTTTGGTGACACATAATAGAAGATCATCAGCAAAGGCCGCACACTTGTATTCAGTTCTTTCAATAATAAAAGAATAGGGGATAATGAACACCCTTGCCTAGTACCGTTTAATATTTGAACTCTAGGTGAGAGAGTTCCATTAACTTTTATTCTGGCAGTCCGATGTTTATATAATGCCATAATTCTTAGTTTAATTTTTTTTCCTAGACCAAAACCCTCTAAGGTCTTTTCCAGGAATACCCAGGACACCCTGTTGAAGGCCTTTTCGGCATCAGTGGTAAGTATCAAGGTGGCAAGACCTTTGTCTTGGACCATTCGAATTATGAGATTATTTTTGCTGTGTTATCCTTTCCCTCTCTTCCTGGGACGAAACCCGCTTGGTCTGGAGGTATCAATTGAGGTAGGTATTGTTGTATTCTTACAAGACTCAACAGACAGACGGCACTTCTGGAATAGGTTTATTGGGGTTGCTGCTATAAAACCATTTCGAGAGTAAATCCCTTAATCATAGGTAACCATGATTGATGTATTCTGTTTCCCAATATTTTGGCATAGATTTTCATATCAATGTTAATTAAGGATAAAGGAGCATAATTGAGGATCTTTATCTGGCTTGGGTATAATAGTAATGTGAGCTTCTTGGGCTTGTGGATGGAAGCCGTTATAGTCAGATATAAAATTGTAATATTCTAAAAGAAGAGGGGTTAGTTCTTCCTTTAATGTTTTATAGAAGGAGGCCGTAAATCCATCTGGTCCAGGACTTTAACCATTTTTTAGGGAATCAATACAGTCAGCTATCTCCTTAATAGTGAATGGTTCATCTAGTAAATGGGTTTGATCGGGAGATAATCTTGGTAAATCTGCTTTTACAATGAAATCGTCTATCTTATCAATGAGTTCAGCTGAAGGAGGAGAGGCTTTCAATTTATTTAGGGTCTGGTAATAATCGTGAAATGCTTCTGCAATGCTTTTCGTATTATGTTGAGTTAAATTGTTTTTACCCTTAATAGACATAATATGCGTTTGAGGTTGGAGTTTCTTAAGTATTCCTGCAAAGTGTTTCCTACATTTATCATTAAGTTCGTAGTACCTTTGTTTACAACTGAGATAAGCTATCTGCACCTTAGAATCCAATAGTGATTTCAATTTCAGTCTTTTACAATCCAGAGTATCTAAAGTTTCTTTAGAAAGGGAGGTTTTATGCTCCATCTCAAGTAATGCTATATCTTTTAGAAGGATATTAATGTCTTTTCTCTTTTCTTTTTTTAGGTTGCTACTCATTGATATAAGTTTACCACGTAACACACATTTTAGAGTCTCCCACAAGACTGCTGTGGATGTCACTGGTGAGCTATTTATATGGACTATGTGATCAACCCAACCTTGGATCAGCTTTCTCCTATCCTCAGTATGCAATAGGAAATCATTGAGACGCCAGTTAAACTCCTGTTTCATTGTTTGCGGAATTTGAAATGTTGTAGTTACAGGAGAGTGATCTGAGATAAAAGAAGCTAAAAGGGTAGGTCTTTATGTGGTAGCGTCATCACTCCAAGAGATTTTTTTTAGAGGGTTGTTATTCATATAAATATGCGGATATGATTTAACATTGATTTTAGGTAGATGATTTACTTTAAAATGGGACTGCATCAGTACTATTTTAGCATTGTTTCTTCTACATTCTCCAAAAATCTGGGCTCTCTTCACCGGTTCATTTAGACCAATAACATTAAATGACTGTACAGTCATGGATAGATAGATCAGACATGGCATATTAGGTTGAGGGAGGTAAGGAGCATATAGAGGGTGCTGAAACTTGATGCCAGCTTGCCATGTGGGGGGGATAAGAAGTGGATAAAGGCTAGGGAATGAATAGTAAGGGAGAGAAAAAAAAGTAGAAGGGGAAAGTGGAAAGCCGCAGTAGACTTACAGGGGAATATACCCCGTGGCTTAAAGGTTTTGCAGCGGCAATGGTGCTGGGCACCACTAGTTTGGGGGTGGGTGGTTGAGCGGGGACAGATGATATCATAGGAATCAACTTTATATCTGCCCACAATGTCTGCCTCCAATCCAGCTTAATAACATGAAAGTCAGGGGCGTAACTATAGAGGAAGCAGACCCTGCGGTTGCAGGGGGGCCCAGGAGTGTAGGGGGCCCAGTGAGACCCTAATTAATTAGCAATTTTAATATATCTTGGTAAAATAGGCCAATTTATAAATATTTTGGGGCCCTAAATTGAATTTGCTATGGGGCCCAGTATCAACTAGTTATGCCACTGATGAAAGTGCTATAAGTGATGGGGAATATACTGTAAATATAAACAGTATGGGGGGGAGGGGTTAGAGAGTAACCCTTATTAACTGTCACAAATTCAATAACATTTTCATTATTCAATAAACCAAACTTAAACATCTTTTTTCGTAACATCTGCGGTGAAAATTGTCCTAATAATAGTTAGAGGTTAACCATGTGAGAACCAAACAATTAACAGTCATACTTATCTAGCCCAGGTTCTCGAAATGTATGCCAATTTTAGTAATTTTCTCTCATATCAGACTTTGCTCTGTGGGTTGACAATCCTGGAGGAAACTTTTGTCTCTATGGTATGAGAACCGAACTCAAGTAAAATGATCCAGGGAATTGAAAGTTCCACTTTTTGAATGTTTTTGCCTTTAATGAAACTTATTCTCTTATTCTTCTGTTTAAATACAGTCTAACAGCAAAAGGATTTTTGCAAGATCTTCAGACAGTATAGAATCCTGGGAAAGATAAAAAATAAGAATATACTCAATCTTGTGCCTGTCTTCTTTCATTGGGTGTCCTCGGGGTCCTCGCTATTCTCTTTGGTGTATTGGTCTGTGACCACCCCCCTTGTATATCAAACTCCAATTCTCACCCTTTTGCCGGATCCGGTAACCAGCCTGGTAGTTCCATATTTGGGTGAAGAAATTTTTTAATGAAGTATTCCGTGTCCACCGGATGTCGAATGACAGCAGTGATTCCATCTTTAGTAGCTGTTAGAGAGAAGGGGTATCCCCATCTGTAAATGATATTCCTTTCTCGTAGGGAATCTGTGAGAGGTTTAAGCAGCTTTCGCTTAAGCAGTGTTGTTCTAGAAAGATCCTGGCATAGTTTTATATTTTTGTCCTCATAGGTGAGGTTGCTGACCTCTTTAGCTTTGTTCAATATATCCTCTTTAATAGAAAAACTGTGCAGACAACATAGTATGTCCCTTGGGGCATTGAGTGGAGCGGCCTTAGGCTTTTGCACCCTTTGGGCCCTTTCAATCTTAATATCAGTTGCAAGATCTCTTTTCAGTATGCTATTAAATATGTGAAGCAATACTGTGTGAATTTCCTCCTTGTGAACCTCTTCTGGGACCCCCCTCACTCTGATATTATTTCTCCTGCTCCTGTTCTCCTGATCTTCAAGTTGCCATTGGAGCTCATGTATAGTATTATCCTGCTTTTTCATGTGGTTGTAAATCGCCTTTTGGTTAGAGGAGTGTTTACTAATATTAGCCTCAATGTCCTCAGTGCGTGAAGCCAGTGCTGAGATGTCTCTTTTAATCTCATGCAATTCCTCCTTTATGGTTAATGTAACCTCTTGCAGCATCTCCCTAATATCTGCTTTAGATGGGAGTTATGCTATGTAATTTTGAAAATCAGGCTCACCTTCTGCATCACTGTCCAGGTCAGAGGGATCTCTGTTTGAGTCCATATCCTCCTCCCTCCTCTCTGCAGCCGACGCCATTTTGGAAACAGCACAATCATTTTTCTTCCTCATAAAAAGTGGCGCTATGTCGCTTGAACCAGCCTGGGACTTTCTGGACTGTGTCCTCTCTTTCTCCGGTTTCAATTTGTGAGTTTTCCCCATCTTTGTGGTTCGCTAAATGTCTGGGTCAGAGGAGACGTGCACGGAGCACAGAACTCAAGCTGCCATGCGTCTCCGCAGAAAGCCACGCCCCCAGATCTCAAAACTTAATATAAAAAAGATCTGTTTGCTCTTTTGAGAAATGGATTTCAGTGCAGAATTCTGCTGGAGCAGAACTATTAAGTGATTAATTTTGAAAAAAAAAAAATTCCTATGACAGTATCCCTTTAAGGAAACTCCCAACACATTGTCATTTAGCGTATAACTTGCATTTATATTATTTTTGCCAATGTGCATAACTTTGCATTTATCAACATTGAACCTCATTTTCCAGATTGATGGCCAGTTTTCCAACTTAGTCAAATCACTCACAGCATCCTGCATAGTTAGTTAACATATTAGTTAAATAGTGCAAAAGGATTACCATAAAAATAAGAATTCTAAGAAAATTAAGTATAGCAGTACAGCATATGTAGTGCAAAATGAACAATGTAATTTACATAAATGACAGTGAATGAAGATTGTATTAAAATATAGAGATATAAAAAAGCGTAACAGTCCAGTACAGTACACAAAATAACCATGTTACATGAGATGAAATAAATATAAATGGACTGTGCTATGAGAAAATAAAAAAAATATATATGGTGTAGTGACAATACACAGTTTTAAAGTGCACATAGGATGTGGATTGTATAGAACTGTATTGTGGTGATA
Organism: Xenopus petersii; assembly: GCA_038501925.1. Lineage (NCBI taxonomy): Eukaryota > Metazoa > Chordata > Amphibia > Anura > Pipidae > Xenopus > Xenopus petersii. The sequence continues at coordinate 83,346,134 of CM076682.1, forward strand.
TAGTGTGTCACATAGGTCAAATAGATGCAAGTGAGAAAAAGAAGATGGAAGGGGTGCAAGATTATGGGTAAGGTGGCATGAACCATGTTATTAACATAAATTTGACCAGGCCTCAAACATTATTCCTTACCTGAAGTGTATTTCCCATCTCCAAATAAAAGTATATATATATATATATATATATATATATATATATATATATATATATATCAAATCAAATAAACATAAAAAGATAAGCCTATTAGGATGGCAGACATTTTCTTTTCATAACCTTTTGTACATACTGGATGTTTTTTATAACTTCAAAATCACACATTAAAGCAATGGACTTAAATTAGCATTTTCTTGAGGGCTAATCTTCTTTGGGTGACAATCTATTGGATTGACAGTCACCTGAAAAGTTCAGGAACTCCTTACAGCCTGAATAATAATTTACTCCACTTCATTTCCCAGGAACATCTCCAAAGACCTGCAAGAACATCTTGCTGCAGAGTGTGTATCTGTACATTATTCTACAATTCAGCACAATTTGTACAAAGAACATCTGTATTACAGGGGAAAGAAGCCCTTTCTGCACTCATGCCACACACAGAGTCGCCTGTTTGGTTGAGGTGCCATCATGCTGTGGGGCTGTGTGGCTAGTTCAGAGACTGGGGCCCTTGTTAAAGTCTAGGGTCTCATGAATTCAACCCAATATAAACAATTTTTTCAGGATAATGTTCAAGCATCAGTCACAAACCTACGCAGGGGTTGGATATTCCAACAAGACAATGACCCTAAACACACTTGTAAATCTACAAAGGCATTTATGCAGAGGGAGAAGTACAGTATTCTGGAATGACCATCACAGTCCCTGACTTGAATATCATCGGAAATCTATGGGTTGATTTGAAGCAGGCTGTCCATGCTCGGAAACAATCACATTTAACTCAACTGGAGAGATTTTGTATGGACAAATCGCCAAAGTGCCGCCATCCAGACACTCATCAAAGGCTATAGGAGACATCTAGAGGCTGTTACATTTGCAAAAGGAGGCTCAACTAAGTATTGATGTCATGTCTATGTTGAGGTGCCCACATGTATGCACCTGTCTAATTTTGTTATGATGCATATTGCATATTTTCTGTTAAACCAATAAACTTTATATCACTGCTAAAATACTACTATTTCCATAAGGCATGTTATATATTAAATTGAAGTTGCTACTTTGAAAGCTCCTCCAATGATAAACAAAACTCCAAAGAATTAAGAGGGTTTCCCAAACTTTTTCATATGACTGTATACTGTAAGTATACTGTGCCCACCCTGTGCAGCCATACCATTATTATCCCTGAGCCAAAGCCCTTATTGAGATGATAATGTATGCAGCATTTTGCAAAGAAGAATCCGTATTACAACTTGAAAACAGTGGGGGTCATTTATAAAGTTCGCGCATCGCATATTTTTTGCAAATGGTTGTATTGAGCATGTTTTTTCCTGAACGCTAATATATTGCACTCCTCTGCCCCTCTTTCCGTTTTTTGCGAATCCGCAAATGAGATGGGAGTTTGCGCGAGCGCACCCAATGTGCGAGGTTGTTGTGCGCGAAAATAGCATTGACAGTAACTTAAATTCGCAGTTTGCAAAACTGTTTTGCGAATATTTTATCCGCCACCAAAGTTGTGGTGTAATTGAGTCGCAGATTGTGCGCATAAATATTCGCAATTTGAGAATTGTGGCATATTTAGAAAGCTTCTATACACATTCGCATTGTGAAAAAAAAATCGCAATTCTGTTTGCATCCTCTTATTCAGCTTTATAAATATAACCATGCGCAGGGCAAATATATTCACTTTGCGAACCAATCTGCCCTGCGTGAAGTTTATAAATGACCCCCAGTATGTTTTTAAGAGTATAGGCATTAATCTAGGGCTGACAGAGGTGTTAAAATCAATAAAGATACTGTGGCCTTAAGGAGCAACCATTCAAATGCTTTGTGTAGCCTTTGCACTAGCCAGTTATGGAATTGTTTTACATAACAGAAAGCTGAAACAGACAATAATGCTTAATTTGTACCAAAATCTATTTTGTACTTAAATTATCTTAAATTATTCAAAGTGCAAATATATGTATGAAAACTGGGAATTTGATTAAGGAACTCATTTGCAAACAATAACGAAGATATTTGGTCCCTTTCATTAAATAATGCCAAAAAATAAAGCAATAATATATTTGCTTGTGTAATTTAAATATTTCTCTACATAATAATATGAAAAAGTACTTATAATAAGTCTCAGTGGACCATTTCTGATCCATATGAAATTGTTGATTTTGTTGTATTAACAGATTAGCATGCAATAATAACTATTTACATAATTTAAAATTGTACATAGAACAAATAGAAAAATAAAATTGCCCTAACAGCATTTCCACAAAAGGTGTTATTTATCAAAGTCCAAATTTATCTCAATATTTTCTGACAAAAAAAACTCAGACATCTCTCACACATCTTGCACACAGGTTAGACTATCACAACAGCACCCCCAAACACTCACAACTTGCTGCCACCAATCACCAATCAACCTTCATTTGTTACACAACATAATGAGTGCTAGCAAGATTGAAGGTCTGACTCAGTGCACAGTCTGCCATATGTATGCAGATTTGGAACAAGAGATCCAAAATGCTTACCTTTGTGGTGGTTGTGAGCAAATTGCCACTTTGGAGGCTCACGTTAGAGCACAAGAGCAACAAATTGCAACATTGCAGTCAATTGACAATCTTGAAAGGAGTCTTTTGCTCACTGAGCAGGACCTAGCGGGGTCAGATAGTTTGGGGGGAACAGAACAGCAGCAGGATGTTGAGGCAGCTAGCTGGGTGACAGTTAGAAAATCTAAGGTGGGCAAAAGGAAAATGGAGGCTGATCCGGAGATTATACATCGCAACAAATTTGCCAGATTGTGTGAAGATGATGGGAGTATGAACTCTGGATTGGCAATTCTAGATGGGGCTGATCTCTCTAACAGCCGGGAGACCAGTTTCTCTAGTAGTGGTGGGGAGGAGAGTAGAGTCAGGCCTAAGCAGATTGTGGTTGTAGGGGACTCAATTATTAGGAAAGTGGATACGGTAATTTGTCGTCCGGATCGCTACAACCGAACAGTTTGCTGTCTACCTGGTGCCAGGGTTCGGCATGTGGTTTATCGGATAGACAAATTATTGGGTGGGGCTGGGCATGACCCAGCTGTCTTAATGCATATCGGTACTAATGACAAAATAAATGGTAGATGGAAGACCTTAAAGAATGATTTCATGGATCTAGGCTCTAAGATCAAGGAAAGGTCTTCCAATGTCATCTTTTCTGAAATTTTGCCTGTGCCACGTGCAAGTTTAGGAAAACAGTGGGAGTTTAGGGAGCTAAATGCGTGGCTCAAGTCTTGGTGCAGGAAGGAAGGGTTTGGGTTCCTAGAGCACTGGGCCAATTTTTCGTTGGGGTACAACCTATACAGTCATGACGGTTTGCACCTCAATGGAAGGGGGTCCGCGGTGCTAGGGGAAAGAATGGCTAAGAGGTTGGAGGAGTGTTTAAACTAGGCAAGGGGGGGTGGGTGAGATAAAGAATTATGGGGAAGCTAGGGTAGACGGGGCAGTGGGGTTAGTAAGGGGTCATGGGGGAGGAGTGAGGGGGCATACAGTTCACCAGCTAAGGAGGTCCCTCTGTTACAAGGAAAACAGAATAATACTAACTTAACGTATAATTCTTCACTAAGTAATGCAAATTTCAAAAGTAAAAGTAGTAACCTCCGCTGTATGCTGGCAAATGCACGGAGTTTGTCAGGTAAAATGGGAGACCTGGAATTAATTGCATGCTCTAAAAATTATGATATAATTGGTATCACTGAGACTTGGTGGGATGAAACATGTGACTGGATTGTGAATTTAAATGGTTACACCCTTTTTAGGAGGGACAGAGGGATTAAAAAGGGTGGAGGAGTGTGTTTGTATGTAAAGCCTGAATTAAAGCCATGCGCTAAAGAAATAACAATAGCTGGCACTGGTGAGGGTGTGGAATCACTCTGGGTAGAGATTTTGACTGGGCAAAAGGTAACAAAAAGAATTATCATTGGTGTATGCTATAAACCACCTTGTATAAGTGTCGAGTATGAAGCCCAGCTACCCTTGCAGATACAAGCGGCTTAACAGGTGGGTCAAGTTGTTGCTATGGGTGACTTCAATTATCCAGACATTGACTGGGGTAATGGGGTTGCTAAGACAGAAAAAGCTAGTAGGTTTGTAAATATGCTGAATGACAACTTTTTATTCCAGCTCGTTCAAGAACCTACTAGGAATAACTCTCTTTTGGACCTTGTAATAACTAACAATACTGAACTCATCTCTAACATTTGTGTGGGTGAGCATTTAGGGAATAGTGATCATAACATGGTCTCCTTTGAGATTCTGTTGCAGAAGCAATTCTATAAGGGAGTAACTAAAACACTAAATTTCAGACGTGCAAACTTTGACAGTATAAGGGCATCTCTGCAACATATTAAGTGGGAAATGCTTTTCACAGGGTTAAACACAGAACAAAAATGGGAAGTCTTTAAAATGCTGCTTAATAAATATACTTGTCAGTATATTCCACTTGTAAGCAAGGAACGTTGTTGCAAAGCAAAACCTTTTTGGTTCAATAGAAGCGTTGGTGTTGAGGTGGGTAAGAAAAGACGTGCTTATAAGGCTTTCAAGTTAGCTGGTACAGCCAAAACATTTATAAAGTACAAGGAAGCCAATAAATCATGCAAGGAAGCTATAAGGCAAGCTAAAATTGATATAGAAAAGCACATTGTAGCCAGCAGTAAAAAAAATCCAAAATTATTTTTTAAATTTGTTAATAGTAAAAAAATTAAGCAGGAAGGGGTGGGACCCTTACTATCAGAGGGGGGTCAGCTGGTTGATGAAAACAAAATAAAAGCGCAGATTCTGAACTCATATTTTTCATCTGTCTACACAAATGAGGAACCAGTAAGTGAAGGTTTCCTTCTTAACAGTCCCAACTCTAGTAATAGAATAGATTTTTCACAGTTGTAAAAAAAAAAAAGGAAAAACACTATCAAAGTGAAAAGAGTATTTTCTTTGGGAGAAAGACCATACCTGCTTCTTTCTTTATTTGGCATGACCTCTTCCAAAGAAATCATTCAGCTTTATGGGCTTTTAAACACTTTCTTAACTGCTGAACTGTATTAAGAGGGGCGGGTTTGGAGAGCAATCATTAAAGGGATAGCTGCATTACCATATAGAATATACATAGTCAAAGAATGCAGCTCACCCCCATGTTGCAATTAAAACCAATTGGGTGCATGGGGTGTGGCTAATATCACATACTAAACACTTAGATAGGACTGATGCATGGGCACTGCCTTATGCATAATTTGAAGTATTTTTACTAAATATAGAAATCAGTTTTTTCAGTTTTTTCCTTAAGGCTGTATTATGGGAGTGCTGGGGTAATTTGTTTTGTTCGGTATGTGATATTAGCCTGCCAAGAATGTAGCTCCTTCGTTATTTTAAAAAAAGGCTGAAAGTGCCAAGAACGTAGGAGTTACGTTCTTTCTTTAAACAGCTGCCTCTCTACACTTCTGCAAAAATTGAAGTGCAGAGAGGTTCTCCTGGCCCCTCCACCCCCTAAACAACTAGCCTAGGGGGCTGCCACTCGGGTCCTGTGCTGCGATTGCCGCAGGACCCAACTTCTTACCTGATCCTAGCTGCTGTATGCTGCTCCCCATTTGCTGCTTCTTCCTGGACCCGACCTCATGTGAAGCTCCTCCCACGCACTTCCTGCTGTTGATCTCTGCGATCCTGGAGTCTGCAGATCTGCTTCTGATCCCTTCTTCTCCAAAAAACGATAAGTGCCCTTCTATTTACACAGTTACACACACACATACATGCAATCACACATACATACATGCATTTCCACATGGCTTTTTTTGTATTTTACAGAGTCACATACAGATATACACACACTTACATATATACACAAACACACTTATAGGATCTTTTTTTTTTTAGTTCTTCATTTTATCACTTTCCCTCTTGTTATTCCCTAAAAAACTGTTGCTTTACCAGTGTGACTAGTGGATCAAGCATTCTGACCACTAAATACGCTATTGGATCAGTTATTTTGTTATTTTATTGATTTGCCTAATTGTATTTAATTTTTGTGATTTTTATTCTTTCATTGTTGTTCCTTACAATTTTTTAGCATCATTTGCTCTTTGATCATTTGGAGTACAAACACATTTTTAGCAATTTTAGGTTCGTCAGAATGTGTACTTTCCAAAAATATTATTATTTTATTTATTATTAACATGTATTTATATAGCACCAACATATTGCGTAGCACTGTAAAGTAAATGTGATTATACAACTACATCACATGAATTACATATATAGAATATATGGAGTAACAAACATCACAATCAATACAGGTACAAAAAGGTGAGGAAGGCCCTATGCATAGGCATACAGTCTAAAGGGAAGGGAGTAATACACAACGTGTGGGAGTGGGCAAGATCGAAGTAAGTGGGTGAGAAATGTGGTACTGTATGTGGTGTTGCGTTTGGTAGTTAAGCAGAGTGAGGGTAGGCTTCTCGAAAGAAGTGCATTTTCAGAGATTTTTTGAAAGCAGAAAGGTTGGGAGAAAGTCGGACAGACCGTGGGAGAGAGTTCCAGAGGAGGGGTGCAGCCCTTGCAAAGTCTTGAATGCGAGCATGTGAGGAGGTAATGAGAGAAGAGTTGAGTAGCAGGTCAGTAGAGGAGCGTAGTAAGCGAGTGGGTGAGTATATAGAGTTGAGTTCAGAGATCTAGGGTGGGGCAGAGTTATGAAGTGCTTCGAAAGTCAGTGTCATTGATTTGAATTTGATTCTGAAAGGTAATGGAAGCCAGTGCAGGGATTGACAGAATGGCGAGGCAGAGGAGGAGCGGTTGCTGAGGTGTATGAGCCTCGCAGCAGTGTTCATTATGGACTGGAGAGGTGACAGTCTCTGGAGGGGGAGGCCAATTGAAAGAGAGTTACAGTAGTCTAGACGCGATATGATGAGAGAGTGAATAAGAATTTTGGCAGCGTCTTGGGTGATAAATGATCGTATTTTGGATATGTTCCTTTGGTGGAAGTGAATGACAGGGCAGAATCTAGGATAACCCCAAGGCACCGGGCCTGGGGAGAGGGGGTGATAGTGGAATTGTTAACTATGATGGATACTTCGGGTTTTGGGGGTCCTTGTGCCTTCTAGGAGGGTCTTGTGGCACAAAATGCACAGTCAAAGGTCTTTGTTCACAGAAGGTGAATCGGCAGCCGAGAAAATTCACATGCACTATTTGTATTTGGGGTCCGCACATGCCAGCTGCTTTGGTATAGCTATGCATATTGGGCATCAAACTGTTCAGAAGACCCTTGGCATCAATATTTAGGGTGTTTTACAATTGTATGCAAGAAATTGGGTGAGAAAAATGCAGCCAATTGCAATATTTCTAGGTGATTTTTTAGAAATGTCATAAAAACCACAGCATTTAGCGTAGCTTTGCAGTATGGTACTTTGGAGTACAAAGACATTCATACCTAATTTGTATTCGGGGGAATGTGTACTTTCGAAAATATATGGTGTTCTGGGGTGAAATTACTCTTTTCTAACTTTGCCCCCCACAAAATGATGTAAATGTGTTGCTTTTGCGGTACCTGAAATGACAGACCATATGGGGGGTCTTCGTTTTGGGGACTCTATATGCCACGTGCTTGGGATCACCTATACATATTGGGCATCAAACTGTTCAGAGGACCCCAGGCTTTCATATTTGGGGTGATTTCTCTTGATACCTAAAAGTATGTGGGTACTACGATGCTGCAGGTTAGAAATTTTGAGGTGATTTTTGGAAATGTCATCAAAATCACCAAATTTAGGAATGGTTTGCGGCTTGGTACTTTGGAGTACAAAGACATGCATACCCAATTTAGATTTGTGGGAATGGGTACTTTTCGAATATATATGGTTTTCTGGGATGAATGTACTTTTTTCTACTTTTGCCACCCCCCAAACAATGTAAATGTGTTGATTTTGCAGTACCCGAGATGACAGACAATATGGGGGTCTTCCTTTTGGGGCCCCTGTATGCCACGTACTTGGGTACACCTATACATATTTGGCATCAAACTGTTCAGAGGACCCTAAGCTTTCATATTTGGGGTAATTTATATTGATACCTAAAAGTATGTGGGAAATACGATGCTGCAGGTTGGAAATTTTGAGGTGATTTTTGGAAATGTCAGCAAAATCACCAAATTTAGGAATGGTTTGCGGCTTGGTACTTTGGAGTACAAAGACATGCATACCCAATTTGGATTCAGGAGAATGTGTACTTTACGAAAATATATGGTTTGCTGGGGTTAAACTACTTTTTTATACTTTAAAAACAGGATTTATTGTATAATGTGGTTAAGAAGGAGGAAGATCTTATTGAGCAACTGATTGTTCCTAAACCATATAGGAGAATGGTGTTAGACCTTGCTCATGGGCATATGATGGAGGACATTTGGGAGTAGAAAAAAACTACGGAGAGGATTTTGCAAAGATTTTTCTGGCCTGGGCTACATAAAGATGTCTCAGAATACTGTGGGTCATGTCCTGAGTGCCAGCTAACTGCCCCTAAAGCAAGTTTCTGTAGTTCCTTGGTTACCCTGCCCATCATAGAAACTGTGAGAGGATTGGTATGGATCTAATGGGGCCGCTGATAAAATCTGCCCAAGGGCATCAGTACATCTTTTTTTTTTTTTTAACAATTCTTTATTTATCCATCAATGTATGAAAGCAGTTACATATCTGGTAGCAGAAACATTACCATGTAATTACAATAAAGACGTTACACTGTCAAGCAGTAATGTGAATAAAGCAGTAGAAGACAAAGGTATGAAAGTTTTACGTATCCGACAGTAGAAGCGTCATCATGCAACCACAATAAGGACATTTCACTTTCAAGCATCAATGTGAATAAAGCAATACAAAAGGAAACAAACAAAAAAAAAAAAAAAAAAGGAAAACAAGGAAAAAGAAAACCTTTAAACATAATTACGGATAGCAGTCTTGGTGTTTGTTGTCCATTTTCTATAAGCCTTTGATTTGTTCATTTTATTGTGTTATGTAGTTTCAATAAATCTTAATCATGAAATGGTAATAAATGCTCGCAATCTTATGTATTTATCGGTCTCCGTATGAGTATCACGGTGGATTCACCAGTGGTTCCCACTCAATCCACATATCCCACACTTTATGAAATTTCTCTGGACATCCTCGTCTCATGTAAGTAAGTTTATATAAAGGAATGGATCTCTCAACCAGACGTTCCCAATCGGTTAGTGTTGGGCCGCATGTAGATTTCCACTTCATGGCTATTGCCTTCTTGGCATACACACACAATATGGATAGCAGAGTCCTATGTGCCCTTATAAGAACCTGTTCTTCTAACCTATGCAGTAGCAATACCTGGGGATCCCTCAAGAGCGGAATACCAATCCTATCTTGTATCTGACGTAGAATTGCCTCCCAATATTGTTGTATTCTGGGGCAGTCCCATACCATATGAAAGAAACCCGCTGGTGAATGGGAACACCTGGGACACCCCGGGTATACATTTGGGTTCAACCTATGTAACCTCTGAGGGGTAAGATAAACACGATGTAAGTAATTTAACTGCGTCATTCTATCTTTAGTGCTTATTATACCCTCAAACAGCCCCTCTAAAACCTCTTCCCACGTTTCAGTTGTTAAGTCGGGGATATCCTGCTGCCATTTAACTATCAATTTGGTCAGGGTCGAGCTGCACTTTTGTATCAGTTGTTTATAAAAGCAGGATAAGGGTTTGTTCAACTCCTCGCTATGTACCCCCTGTTCTATAATGTTTGGAGTGGTCTCAATAAATTGGCCGTTAAATTGAGTGGTCACAGCATGTCGGATCTGTAGAAACCTAAAAAGCATGTTATTGGGTAAGGAGAATTTGTCTTTCAGTTCCTGAAAAGTTAACAGCTTGCCTTCAACTATTACGTCTGCTATATATTTGATACCATGCCGGGCCCATATCTGTGGGTCTGGGATCTGCGTAAGCTGGGCCAATTGAGGATTACACCATAGAGGGGCAAAATTTGAGCAATGATGGTCTGCCATTGGGTAATATTGTAGCGCTGATTTCCAAACTGTGACCGTGGTTCTCATCAGGGGAGTTACCTTATTGGAGTAATTAGTGCCCCTGTAGAGTAAATTCTTCATAGGACCCAACAACCTGAGCCTCCAAAGTAACCGCTGCATTCCTTAGGGGGGTAATGGCCCATTGTCTCGCCACCACCAACTGAGCAGCCACATAGTACAAAAAAGGATTCGGAGCCGCCAGTCCCCCTTGAGTAGTAGGGAGTTGCAGTGTTGTAAAAGCTAGTCTCGGGGAGGCCTTGTTCCAAAAAATGGAGATCAGTAAGGATTTTAGCTTAGTAAAAATAGGTTTCTGTATCAGTACGGGCGTTTGTCTGAAAATATATGTTAATTTAGGAAGTATCACCATTTTAACCAAATTAACTCTACCTATCAAAGATAGTGGTAGCTTCTCCCACAGGTCTCGTTTTTTCTCCACAAGTTTTAGGAGTGGTTGCATATTCAGCTCACAATATTGCGATAAATTCGCACTGATCCACACCCCCAAGTATTTAAAGTTGTCGACCCACTTAAGTCCCATTGTCTGTGTTTCAGAATTGGCTGGACGCATGTCTATGGGAAACAACACTGATTTTGCCCAATTAATTTTTAGACCCGAATAAGCAGTATGTTTGTCAATAATCTGTAAAGCGTAGGTGAGGGCCCGGTGAGAATTCGGTAAGTACAATAATGTATCATCGGCATACATGGAGATAGTCTCCCTCAGGGCCCCCAGTTTTAAACCTTCTACCTCTGGTGAATCTCTGACCCGGCACGCCAAAGGCTCCATTGCGAGAGCGAATAGCAAGGGTGAAAGGGGGCAACCCTGCCTAGTGCCCCTGTTAATTGGGAGTGATTTGGATATGTTAATATTAGTTCTAATCCTAGCCACTGGATTAAAGTATAACGCCCGTACCCAGTCAATGTAGGCACGGCGTATCCCAACTCTTCCAAGAGTGGCCCACAGGTATTCCCACTCCACCGAATTGAACGCCTTCTCTTTATCCAGGGAAGCTATCACTCTGGTACCCGAGTTTTCATGTTGAATTGCAATATTTGTAAACAACCGTCTGATATTTATGTCGGTAGAGCGACTGGGCATAAATCCTGTTTGGTCTGGAGAGATAACTTCCGAAAGATGAGGTGCCAATCGCATTGCCAACACTTTTGCCAATATTTTGGCATCGGTGTTGATCAATGATATAGGTCTATAGGATGAGCATTCTAAGGGGTCCTTGCCGGGCTTGGGGATCAAGACCATTAATGTTTCCCTCATGGAGTCAGGGAGGGCTTCACCTCGCTTTACAGCATTATACAGCTGCATCAAAAAAGGGGCTATGGATTTGACATGCTGTTTATACCAATCTATTGGTAGGCCATCTGTCCCAGGAGTTTTGCCAGCAGAAAAGGCTGCAATGGCCCCTTCAACCTCCGATTGCGTAATGTCAGCTTCCAAAGCTGAGGCCCTTTGGTCATCAAGCATTGGTAGATCTGTTTCACCAAGGTATTGTTTAATCTCCTCCGGAGAGGCGCCCAGTTTTGAAGTATATAGTTCAGTATAATAGCCCAGAAATCTACGATTTATCTCCTCCGGGGAAGACACTATCCCTCCCTGTTGCAATTTTATTGCCGGAATAGCTGTAGAGGTTGTACCGTCTCGCGACAGAATCGCCAACATTTTCCCATTTTTGTCCCCAGATTCAAAAATGTTGGCTCTTTGGTAAAGCATGCGTTTTTTTGTAAGTTCCACCTGTGCTAGCGTGAGAGCACTTTGGCTATCCTGCCATTGTTTATGGGTTAGGTCATCAGGTTGGGCAATATAGGCAGCTTCCTTTTCCAGGGCCTGTTGGGTTTTTTGGTCTATATCAGCCTGCGCCATAGTCGTTATTGCTTTAATATTACTGATGAACTCACCTCTAATATATGCCTTGAAGGCATCCCAGGTTGTGGCTAGAGGGGTACCCTCAGTGTTCAGGGCTAAAAAGGCCTGGATACTGTTATGTATTGTTACATTGAGGTGTTCGTGTTTGGCCCAGTACGGACTCAGTCTCCAGAGCCTATCTGCCGGGGTAAGTGATGTCGACAGGGACAGTAGAATTGGAGAATGATCCGATATACCTCTAGTAAGTATATCTATGTTCGTAACCCATTTATTCACCTCTACCGAACCCAAGGCCACATCAATGCGGGACATATTATTGTACCCTGGGGAATAACAGGTATACTGTTTACCAGTAGGATTCCGGACCCTCCACAGATCAACCAAGTTAAGCACAGAAACCCATTTTTTAAAGGCTGGGGAACTAGTCCTGGGGGGGTGGAGTTTGTCTAACTCCGAATTGGCTATTGCATTAAAATCTCCCAACAGAAGAAGGGGCACGTCTGGAAATGCCAAGATCTTTCCCGTCAGCTCTGCAAAAAACTCTTCAGTGGGAGGGGGTGGAGCATAAATATTGGCTAACAAAATATACTTCCCCTGCAGAGCCCCATGGACAAATATATATCTCCCATAGCTATCCGTAATCAGCTTTTCTATGGTGAAGGAACAGCTCTTATTCACTAAAATGGATACTCCTCTGGAGTAGTTGGAGTAATGGGAGTGGTACATGGCACCCAACCAGGGCTTCTTTAATGACAGCACCCTATCTCTCAATAAATGAGTCTCTTGTAGGAGAATGATTTGGGGTTTGTACTTTCGAACAAAATCAAACACTAGCCTCCTTTTGATTGGATCCCCCAAACCCCGTACGTTCCACGACATAATTTTAACCTGCGCGATAGTTATCCCTTTCTAGATAGTGTGTGATAATATTGGACCTCGTACTGGAAAGGACATGATACACCTTTACCCCATTAACCTTGCGGACACTGTATGGAGCACCTTGACAATAGCTATCACAATTAGAAAAAAAATAACATTCCCAACCAACCCTTTCCCACCCCACCCACTCCCTCAGAACATTTAGAGTGAGTTTTCTCCCAAAAAGCATAACCGTAACAAAAAACTTGTACTTAGGGGTTAGTGGTCACCTGGAGTCGCAGATAGGACGTCCTCGAACATGGGGAAGTTGTGTGAATGACTGTCCTGCATACAAACTGAAAATGACCCAGCTCCAAGCATCCGTTTCAAGTACTGAGTAGTTAGATAGTCACTGTATAGTAGAAATGAGTCAAAAAAACAGTGCCCTCTTTCGTATGTTCACCTTCCCACGTTTTTTCCCTTTTTTGACTTCTGTTGCTCACATCCATCTCCCGATAGGTAGGTGTCCTTTGAAATATTGTTCCCGCCGTCGGTATCCTCTTCTGAAGCATCAAGGTTCCCGTCTTGGTGAGCCGCACGGTCTGTGTTCCAGCCAGGCAATAACCTCTTCGGGAGTTGCAAAAAAGAAAGTCTTTCCATTATCAGTAACACGTAGTTTTGCCGGGAAAAACATAGCATAATGTATTTGTTTGTATCTCAGTTGTTTTTTGGCCTCAGTAAATTTGGCCCTTTGCTTCCGCACCTCAGTGGAAAAGTCAGGGTATATCGAGATTCGAGTATTTTCAAAGTGTATTTCACCCGCTTTCCTAGCAGCCTGTAGTACTGCATCCCTGTCTCGATAGTTTAGCAGACGCGCAATAATTGGGCGTGGCGGGGTCCCCGGTGGTGGTGCTTTACCCGGTACCCTGTGCGCTCTCTCCACAGTAAACGCCGGCGAAAATGTTGTCTGGCTGAAGGTAGTGCACAGCCACTGCTCAATAAACTTTTCAGTATTTCTTCCTTCAGCTCTTTCCGGGAGACCTAATATCCTAATATTATTCCGCCGGAGGCGGTTCTCCAAATCATCCGCCTTATTTTCAAGCTGTAGTAATAGCCTTTCAGTGGTGGCAACCCGGCCTGGTAATGGGTTTGTAAGATCCTCAAGTTCACCAACCCTTCTTTCAGCCTCCCCAGTTCTCTCCCTTAATTTCTGCACGTCATGCTTTAAGATTGCAAAATCCATTTTTATTTCATCAATCTTCCCCACCAGTGTAGTGTGGTTGGAGGTTATAGCATGCAGGACTTCAGTTAATGTAGGTTCTGGGAGTGGGGGAGGGGTTCCTGGCCCAGGCGCAGGAGTGGTGGAACAATCCATGCCTGACCCCATAGCATCGCGCCCTGGTGCCTGATCAAGTGCCAGAGGTATACTCAGCTTACTGGGGAGCGGGTCCCTTGCATATTGGGCAAGCCGTTTCGCCGCCGTGTCACTCACCCCTTTCACCGCATCCATGCCGGCGCATTCAGGAGGAGAGGCGGCGCCATCTTGGGAGGCCATAATCTTAGCCGCGCTGGATCTCGTAGCTGCTCGTCTTTGACGAGTCTTCCGCACCATCGGAACCCGGGTGAGTGCGCTATGGGAATTCCCCCTGCAAGAGGAGAACAACTTTTGGGGCGAATTTGCAGGATTATAGCAGGGTTTATGCTCCCCGTTCAGAGCTCCTGTTCGATGCGACCTAGCTCGCCTCCATCCAGGCCACGCCCCTGGCATCAGTACATCTTGGTCATACTGGACTACCCTTACGGAACTCCTCGTCCAAAACCATTGCTAAAGAGGTGGTTCAAGTGTTTAGTAGGATGGACATCCCTAAAGAGATATTGACTGAACAAGGCAGCCCCTTTATGTCCAACATCACCAGAGAACTGTGTAGGTTATTTAAGGTGACCCAGTTATAAACCTCAGTATACCATCCTCAAACAGATGGTTTAGTAGAAAGGTTTAACAAGACCCTAAAAACTATGCTAAGAAGAGTAGTCGACAAAGATAGAAGGAACTGAGACTATGTTACCATATCTTATGTTTGCTATTTGAGAGGTGCCACAGTCCTCCACAGGTTACTCACCATTTGAGTTGTTATACGGTCAACATCCCCGGGGGTTACTAGATGTAGCAAAGGAAACCTGGGAAGGGCAAACTACTCCCTACAAAAGTGTCATTGAACATATTTTACAAATGCAGGATAGGATAGCGGCTGTTATGAAAGAGTTTATGATGAGAAATAAAGAGGTGTTACCAGGTCATACCTTGGTCATACAACATGATATCCTAACTGAACCTGGTGTTAGAGTTAATTTAAAGCCATATAGAGTGCCTGAAGCCAGGTGAAAAGCAATTTCAGAAGAGGTTCAGAAAATGCATCAATTGGGTGTTATAGAAGTATCCCATAGTGACTGGTCAAGCCACATCGTGCTAATCTCAAAACCAGATGGGAGTTTACGTTTTTGTAATGACTTTAGAAAACTGAATTATGTTTCCAAGTTTGATATGTACCCAATGCCTCAGGTTGATGAATTAATTGAAAGACTTGGGGAAGCTAGGTATTTAACAACCCTAGATTTGACCAAGGGCTACTGGCAAGTACCCCTTACTGAGCGTGCCAAAGAAATGATGTCATTCTCTACTCCATATGGTCTTTTCCAATATTCAGTTCTAATCTTTGGATTACACGGGGCCCCATTGACGTTCCATCGTATGATGGATATAATTCTAAGAACTCATAGAAAGTATGCAGCAGCCTACCTAGATGATGTTGTCATTCATAGTGCTGACTGGGAATCACATCTACCTAGGGTACAGGCAGTTTTAGACTCTATACGGGAGGCTGGCCTGACTGCCAATTCAAAAATATGTTCTATAGGACTTGAAAAGGCACAAAATGTGGGCTATAAAATTGGAAGAGGGCTTGTGAAACCCCAAATTAACAAAATAGAGGCCATTCAAAACTGGCCACGGCCTGCCACTAAGAAACAAGTTCATACCTTTCTAGGCATTTTTCTTGGCTACTACAGGCAGTTTATACCCAATTTTGCTACCATAGCTAATCCCTTAACAGACCTTACCAAAGGGAAACAGTCTGCTATGGCTAAGTGGAACCCAGAAAAAGAAAGCTTTCCAGTTTTTAAAAGGCGCCCTGTGTTCCCAGCCAGTGTTAATAACGCCTGATTTCAAAAATGAATTGGTTGTCCAAACCAATGCATCGGATGTTGGACTTGGAGCTGTACTTTCCCAGAAAAGGAATGGTGAAGAACATCCTGTTGTCTAAGTAGAAAACTTAATAGCCATGAAAAAAAAATATCCCACTGTTGAAAAAGAAGGCCAGGTGATCAAATGGGCAATAGAAACCCTTCGGTGTTACCTCCTGGGCAGGAAATTCAAGCTTGTCACTGATCATGCTCCACTAAAATGGATGTGTGAAAATAGAGAAAAGATCAGACGTGTCACTAGGTGGTTTCTAGCTTTGCTATAAATTTACTTTAGAGCACAGACCTGGAACCCAACTGGCAAATGCAGATGCCCTCTCAAGAGTGCATTGTCTAGGGGCTACATGTGTTCCTGTCCCCTAGGTCGAAACAGGAGGGGAGGATATGTAAGAGAAGCTCTGGGAAACAGGTTGATGCAGTGTATATTTTCCCCAGATTCCTGTCATATGTGTGTTAACCTCAGCAAATGTCAGTTTTGCAACACTATATTTAAGAAACTTTCTTAAATAAACTGTTTATACTTTTGAACAAAACCTGTGAGTGCGGCTTCTTCATTGGAGGATCATATGTGCACTGGTGGCACGCACCCAGGCAATAATATCCGCATTATCGTGAGTGCTGTGATTTTGGGGAATTGAGATATATATATATATATATATATATATATATATATATATATATATATATATATATATATATATATATATTTATTTACATTTATAAAACTATGGAGAGAGCAATGAGGCAGTCAGTCCACATAATACACATAGACAAATAAAAGAGGTCCTCTGCACTCAACCCATTATCAATATATTCAGGACATTGAGACATTTTGTGCCTTAAGGTGCTAAAAAATGGCTTACCCTTTAAACAAAACAGGGATTGTTTGTCCATATATTGCAATATATTTAAGCCAATCAACAATGTAAAAGTCATCCCTGGTATGGCCAGAGTTCTACACTCAACTTGCAACTGATTCATTAAGAAGTCTACTGCTTCATTACAGATTTTACACAGGAACTAAGTTTTACCTGTAACTTGCATGCTGCTTTCCAGGTTCCAGGTAAAAAAAACAAGTGAGAGTTGTGCTCACCACTATTTTTTAAGAGAAGACCACAAAATACATACTGTATAGACAAATAGGTCCTCTGTACTCAATCCATTATCAATATATTTAGGACATTTATACATTTTGTGCTTTAAGCTGCAAAAAAAATGCCTTACCCTTTCAACAAAACAGGGATTGTTTGGCCATATATTTCAATATATTTAAGCTGGCCAACTACATCAAGGTTCTCCCTGGTATGGCCAGTCCTACACTCAACTTTCATCTGATTCATTAAGAATTATATTGCTTCATTATACATTTTACACAGGGACTGTTTTACCTGCTTTCAAGGTTAAAACTCCCAAACATTGCACTTAATGGTTTTAAAATTGTTTGTAATAGTTATTACAGGTGCAGTGGCCAGCTCCATGTTGTAGCTCCCATCCTTTCTATCTATAATCAGGTGATCCCAGTGGTGTGTGAAAGCAGCAAGTAAATTGGGTACCCTAAATGTTTTTTAGATAGAGCTTTAACTATAAAATACACTCAGATCAGTTTTACATTAAGTTTATATTAATTTAATCTTATCGTTTTGATATACAAAAGTGCCTCAGCCTATCAGTTTATCTCTTCCTGTGCTGACGCCATGCTGAAATCATTTTGTTAAACCAATAAAATATTAAACTGACCCATGCTCAGCTTAGACACTGTAACCCAGTACAAACAAATACTTATACTTAACAAGTTTGGCCTTTTATAATGTTATTTGCCAGTCAGATCTAGCTACTGGAGAGTGACCACCAGGCAGGAGCCTATATGCAGAGTAATCCCAGAAGCACCCTTGAATTTCTGGAGAATTAGCAGAAGCCATGGTAAGGTATAAAGAATATACTGTATGTAATTAGCAAAATAAGGAGATAATCAAAACAGACTTAAAACCAGAGTCCAAAATACAGACCTGTGGTGAAGCTAACAGTGGAGAAGGGCAAAATTCCGACACAGGGAAAATGGTCAGCTGGCAAGGCCTGAAAGGCCGGCCAAGGTCAATGGCAGGTAGCAAACAAGCAAGGCTGGAGGTCAGAACCAGGGAAATCCACAGCAGCAGGAACTGGGTACCGGATAGGAACAGGAGGAGCAAGGAAAACAGGCAGGGGACACAGGAACTAGGAATCACTGAAATCAGAGGCTAAATCAGGCTCAGGAGCTCAGATGACCAAGCAACAGGAGGTTCCAATGCACAGGCTTATAAAGGGCCTTGATTGCTGAATCAACAACATGTCCTTAATGAGGCAGGAGGAGATAATTGAGTTAAAGTAAGTGTTATTGTGAGTTTGTTCAGGGAAGGGGCCACCATGAGTGAGATACCCCCCATGGTTCACCAGAAGAAGGCAGGAGAGTCTAGACACTCATGCCGGGTTTAGATTCCTAACAGTTTCTCATATTGCCTTGAGGAAATGCATGCTTTCCTCATTAGATATTTTTAAAACTATAAAAAACTGAATGTAACAACAACCAAAATATTGATTCATAGATACTGGCAATATCACAGTGATCAGCAATTCAACAAAACAAACAAGGGAAAGTTGTGCTCACCACTAATTTTTAAAATGAGGGTGTGACCACAAAATACATATGGAAAAATACAAGATTCCTCTGCACTCAACCCGTTATCAATATATTTAAGACAGACATTTTGTGCATACTGCTACTGAAAAATGCCTTACCCTTTAAACAAAACAGGGATTGTTTGTCCATATATTGCAATATATTTAAGCTGGCCAACTACGTCAAAGTCATCCCATATCTGGCCAGTCCTACGCTCACACTGCACTCTAACAAAACAAGTACAGTTCATGTTATTTAAAGGAGATCTGTCACCATAAGAAATAATTTCAATTCTTTTCTATCCTGTTGGTTGAGCAAAATAAACTTTACTTATACTATATTAATTATTTAAATGTTGTTTCCTTTAGTTTGGGAATCCACAATCACAGCAAGCAGG
Organism: Xenopus petersii; assembly: GCA_038501925.1. NCBI lineage: Eukaryota > Metazoa > Chordata > Amphibia > Anura > Pipidae > Xenopus > Xenopus petersii. Next base: position 83,365,384 of record CM076682.1, read on the forward strand.
CAGGTGCCATTTTGTGGACAGTCATTAAGGCAAGCTTTACATAGTAAGTTAGGTTGAAAAAAGACACAAGTCCATCGAGTTCAACTTTTAACTCTATTTTAACCTGCCTAACTGCTAGTTGATCCAGGGGAAGGCAAAGCCCTCCATTAAAAGCCTCTCCAATTTGCCTCAGAGGCCTGATTACAAAATGGCAATCGGACTAGTCCCAGATCAACTTGTAACATGAGCTATCTTCCATAACCCTGCATTCCCACCCTATCTAATATTTCAGCCCGTATGACTGATTCAGGGAGAGAATCACTTCTGAATATTCAGATGGAACCTCTTTCCTTCTAATCGGAATGGGTGACCTTGCGTCAGCTGGAAAGACCTTCTGGTAAAATAAAGCATTAGAGAGATTATTATATGATTTATATAATATTTATATATTTATACATAGTTTTCAGATCACCCCTTAAGTGCCTCTTCTCCAGCATGAACAATCCCAACAATCTTTCCTCATAGCTCGGTATCGGTCACTTCAATTATGCATTATATGAGTGATCTCATCTAACCTCCTATTCTCTTCTACCAAGGTCCGCCAATCATTATGTGTTGGAGGCAGTGTTTTTTTCCAATTCATTGGAATCAACGTTTTTGCTGCATTAAGCAATTGTATAGTAAGTATGTCTGTTAATAGACTGTCCTTCTCTAGTATTATATTCAGCAAAATTAAGGGTGAATCGGATTCTTTAACCATTATCTCTGTAACTAGCATTATATCGGTTAAAACCCTTTGCCAAAAACTTTGGAGCCAGATATGGGTATGTGTGCCTCTGTCCTGATTGCATCTCCAACACATATCTGAACTGTTTGGATACAGTTTCTTTAATTTTACGTGTGTAATGCCACCTAGTGATTAGGGATGTCGCGGACTGTTCGCCCATGATCTAGTTCGCGCGAACATCGACTGTTCGCGACCGCCGAAATGTTAGCGAACATCGCGCGACGTTCGCCAATTTGGGTTCGCCTTAGCTGGCGCTTATTTTTGACCTCTCACCCCAGACCAGCAGATACATGGCAGCCAATCAGGAAGCTCTCCCTCCTGGACCACCCCCACACCCCCTGGACCACTCCCCTTCCATATATAAACTGAAGCCCTGCAGCGTTTTTTCATTCTGCCTGTGTGTGCTTGGAAGAGCTAGTGTAGGGAGAGAGCTGTTTAGTGATTTGAGGGACAGTTGATAGTAACTTTGCTGGCTAGTAATCTACTTGATACTGCTCTGTATTGTAGGGACAGAACGCTGCAGGGATTTGAGGGACAGTGAGTTTAGGTTAGTTAGCTTTGCTGACTAGTAGTAATCTACCTTCTACAGCAGTGCTCTGTATGTAGCTGCTGTGGGCACTGCTTCTGATCTCATCTGCTGAGTGCTGACTGCTGTAATAACCCAATAGTCCTTGTAAGGACTGCTTTTATTTTCTTTTTTGTTTTTTTTACTTTGCCTAGTGCTAATAGTCTAGCTATGTTGGGGAGTGGGACTGGGGTGCTGCTCCTAGTAGTTCAGCACCAACCAGAGTAATTTTTTTTTTTAATATATATATATTTTTTTATTTTACTTATCTTACTGTTCTTTAACGTGTCCAGTGCTGTTTGCTGTTCTTCATAGTAGTGCACCAATAGTGTGTTCTTCAAACAACTGCCACCTAGCTGTGTGAGCTTTTTCACATTCTGTCTAAATATCAATATTAATACCGTCTCCAGAAACACCACCTGAGTGACGTTTTCCAAGCAGCAATAATATATTCCGTATCCACTGCTGTAGTGTATACGTTGACCTTGCAGGCATTGTTGTTTGCCCAGTGTGTTCTTCAAACAACTGCCACCTAGCTGTGTGAGCTTTTTCACATTCTGTCTAAATATCAATAATAATACCGTCTCCAGAAACACCACCTGAGTGACATTTTCCAAGCAGCAATAATATATTCCGTATCCACTGCTGTAGTGTATACGTTGACCTTGCAGGCATTGTTGTTTGCCCAGTGTGTTCTTCAAACAACTGCCACCTAGCTTGTGAGCTTTTTCACATTCTGTCTAAATATCAATAATAATACCGTCTCCAGAACCACCACCTGAGTGACGTTTTTCAAGCAGCAATAATATATTCTGTATCCACTGCTGTGGTGTATATGTTGACCTTGCAGGCATTGTTGTTTGCCCAGTGTGTTCTTCAAACAACTGCCACCTAGCTGTGTGAGCTTTTTCACATTCTGTCTAAATATCAATAATAATACCGTCTCCAGAACCACCACCTGAGTGACGTTTTTCAAGCAGCAATAATATATTCCGTATCCACTGCTGTAGTGTATACGTTGACCTTGCAGGCATTGTTGTTTGCCCAGTGTGTTCTTCAAACAACTGCCACCTAGCTGTGTGAGCTTTTTCACATTCTGTCTAAATATCAATAATAATACCGTCTCCAGAAACACCACCTGAGTGACGTTTTCCAAGCAGCAATAATATATTCCGTATCCACTGCTGTAGTGTATACGTTGACCTTGCAGGCATTGTTGTTTGCCCAGTGTGTTCTTCAAACAACTGCCACCTAGCTGTGTGAGCTTTTTCACATTCTGTCTAAATATCAATAATAATAACGTCTCCAGAACCACCACCTGAGTGACGTTTTCCAAGCAGCAATAATATATTCCGTATCCACTGCTGTAGTATATACGTTGACCTTGCAGGCATTGTTGTTTGCCCAGTGTGTTCTTCAAACAACTGCCACCTAGCTGTGTGAGCTTTTTCACATTCTGTCTAAATATCAATAATAATACCGTCTCCAGAACCACCACCTGAGTGACGTTTTTCAAGCAGCAATAATATATTCCGTATCCACTGCTGTAGTGTATACGTTGACCTTGCAGGCATTGTTGTTTGCCCAGTGTGTTCTTCAAACAACTGCCACCTAGCTGTGTGAGCTTTTTCACATTCTGTCTAAATATCAATAATAATACCGTCTCCAGAACCACCACCTGAGTGACGTTTTTCAAGCAGCAATAATATATTCCGTATCCACTGCTGTAGTGTATACGTTGACCTTGCAGGCATTGTTGTTTGCCCAGTGTGTTCTTCAAACAACTGCCACCTAGCTGTGTGAGCTTTTTCACATTCTGTCTAAATATCAATAATAATACCGTCTCCAGAAACACCACCTGAGTGACGTTTTCCAAGCAGCAATAATATATTCTGTATCCACTGCTGTAGTGTATACGTTGACCTTGCAGGCATTGTTGTTTGCCCAGTGTGTTCTTCAAACAACTGCCACCTAGCTGTGTGAGCTTTTTCACATTCTGTCTAAATATCAATAATAATATCGTCTCCAGAAACATCACCTGAGTTGTTGTTGTTTTAAAAAAAATGCCAGGCAAAGGCAGGCCGCCACGCAGAGGCACTAGGGGCCGTGCTGCTATGCTCTCCTGTGGCCCTAGGAAATTGCCCTGTTTTACAAAGGCAATTACCCTGAACTCCCAAAATGCTGAAGAGGTAGTTGACTGGCTTACACAGCACACCCCATCCTCTACCGTTTCTAACTTTGCCACAACATCCTCATCCTCCTCTGCTATGGGCACCCCACGTAACACTTCCTCTACCACCGGCGCCCCTTCTTCACTGGAGTCAGAGGAGTTATTTACACATGAGTTTCTTGAACTGCGCAACCATTATTGGGAGAAGAAGATGAAGGAGATGAGGACGTTACACCAGATATTATTCTGGCAGAGAACACAACAGAGATGGACATAATGAGTGATGAGGAGGTCCCCGCTGCTGCTTCCTTCTGTGAGCTGTTAGAAGAAATTGATGCATCTGAGGAGAATGATGATGAGATTGATGTTTTGTGGGTGCCCAGTAGAAGAGAGCAAGAGGAGGATAGTTCAGATGGAGAGACAGAGAGTCAGAGAGGCAGGAGGAAAATAAGACTTAGAAGAAGCAGGGAGGACAGCTCGCAGGGAACAGTAGGGCAACAACATGTATCTGCACCTGTGGTCAGCCGGCCAACGCACCCGCCATTGCAGCCAACTTCTACTGTTACCGCCAGATTGCCAGCTTCAAAAAGGTCAGCAGTGTGGGATTTTTTTAATGTGTGTGCCTCTGACAAAAGCGTTGTAATTTGCAATGAGTGCAGTCAGAAACTGAGTCTTGGGAAGCCCAACAGCCACATAGGTACAACTTCTATGCAAAGGCACATGAACGGCAAGCACAAAGCACTATGGGAGCAACACCTCAAAGGCAGCAGACAAACTAAAAGCCACCCTCCTTCTGGTCCATCATCTTACTGCTCTACCTCTGCTGTCCTTGATCCATCTGAACCACCCTCCACTCCGCCTTCCACCTTGACCACCAGTTCCCAGTCATCTGCCCCCAGCCAAGTTTCTGTGAGGGCCATGTTTGAGCGTAAGAAGCTAATGTCTGCATGTCACCCCCTTGCCCGGCGTCTGACAGCTGGCTTGTCTGCACTCTTAGCCCGCCAGATTTTACCATACCAGCTGGTGGACTCTGAGGCCTTCCACAAATTTGTAGCAATTGGGACACCGGAGTGGAAAGTACCCAGCCGCAATTTTTTTTCCAAGAAGGGTATACCACACCTGTACCACCATGTGCAGAGCCAAGTCACCGCATCTCTGTCACTTAGTATTGGGCCAAAGGTCCATATGACTACTGATGCATGGTCCTCCAAGCATGGTCAGGGCAGGTATGTCACCTACACCGCCCACTGGGTGAACTTGGTTATGGCTGGGAGGCAGGGAATGCGTGGCTCAATAGTGGAGTTGGTGTCACCGCCACGGATTGCACGCGGTTCTGCCACCACCTCTACTCCTCCTTCACTCTCTACCTCGTTTTCTTCCTCTGCTTCCTCCTCCTCTGCTGCTGGGTCCTCCTCCTCCACACCTGTGCACCCCCAGCTCCCCCTAGGCTATTCGACGTGCCAGGTACGCCGTTGTCATGCTGTCTTGGGGATGACGTGCCTGGAAAGCAGAAACCATACCGGATCTGTACTCCTGTCATCTCTGCAGTCACAGGCCGATCGGTGGCTGACCCCACACCAACTGAAGATCGGAAAAGTGGTGTGTGACAACGGAAGCAATCTGTTGGCAGCACTGAGACTGGGCAATTTAACACATGTGCCCTGCATGGCACATGTTCTGAATTTAATAGTCCAACGTTTTGTCTCGAAGTACCCAGGATTCCAGGACATTCTCAGGCAGTCCAGGAAGGTGTTGGCCCATTTCAGACGTTCCTACACAGCCATGGCACGCCTTGCTGACATTCAGCAGCGGTACAACATGCCAGTCAGGCGTTTAATTTGCGACAGCCAGACTCGCTGGAATTCAACGCTCCTCATGTTGGAACGTCTGCTGCAAGAACAAAGAGCCGTCAATGAATACCTGTTTGAACTGGGTGGTAGGACTGGATCTGCAGAGCTGGGGATTTTTTTCCCCCGTTACTGGGTGCTTATGCGCGAAGCCTGCAGGCTCATGCGCCCTTTTGAAGAGGTTACAAACATGGTCAGTCGCACCGAAGGCACCATCAGCGACCTAATACCCTTCACCTGAGTGACGTAGTGTGATTTCTGCCCTTTACAGCACAAAACGCAGCGCTGTGTCAACAATGTATTTTTCAGATACATTTTTGCCCTTGATCCCCCTCTGGCATGCCACTGTCCAGGTCGTTGCACCCTTTAAACAACTTTAAAATAATTTTTCTGGCCAGAAATGTCTTTTCTAGCTTTTAAAATTCGCCTTCCCATTGAAGTCTATGGGGTTTGTGACGTTCGCGAACCGTTCGCATTTTTGACGAAAGTTCGCAAATATGTTCGCGAACATTTTTTCCGACGTTCGCTACATCCCTACTAGTGATTAATTTATAGTTCATTTCTCTAGTTCTCATCGCGGAAGAAGTTTTGTAAATTGAGGCCAAAGCTTTCTCCAAAAGTGGCATTGGAATTATGCAATGTAGTTCACTTTCCCATTCCCTATGTGCTGATTGCTTTGGGGGATGCACTGTTATTTAATAACAATTTATGAAACCTCGAAATCGGTTTAATAATAGCATCTGCTTGTTCAAACATTTTTCCCACTCTTTTAATGGTCTGCTCCAGTCCACATCTTTGATCTTTTGAGTATAACATTTTATTGTAGTTCCACCTATCTAATGGATGGGCTCCCCACCTTATTTGTAGATCGGCAAGCGGGATCACTTTACTACAACTTATAAAATCAGATATTTTTGTAGGTCTGCCCATATTAAATTGCCATCTCTTAAATAACCCAATTTCTAGATTGGGATTAAATTATAAGTTATTAACCAGGAACTGGAGTATATAGGGAAATTTGATCGTTTTTTATATTGTGAAAGAAAAATGGTGGAAGTAATATAGGTATTATCTGCATATAATATACCAGTTTTGGCATCAGTATCATTTTTATAGCTTGGATTCTACCCATCCAAGATAAATTTATTTTACTCCACTTCTCTATTGTTTGTTGCATAGAATTGTGTAAGGAACCATAATTGGTTTGATATATTTCACTGAGTTGGGACGTAATCTTTATGCCCAAGTATTTGATCTATTCTATTGACCATCTAAAGGGAAAACTCTGTTCCATTGCTTTTTTAATAGTTTTGTTAATGTTAATATTCACCTTGAAATTTGACATTACACTGAAAGTCTCAATCAGTCGGAGAAGGTTGGAAAGAGATATTATTGGGTTTGTAATATTCATTAACAAGTCATCTGCAAAAGCGGCAATTTTATATTCCTTATTAATCCTATATTAGAGTCCAGCCTTACATGGGATAACTAAATTTCATCACCATAACAAACAGTAGAGGGGACAGAAGACATCCTTGTATAGTTCCATTATGTATTTTAATTGGGGAAAATCGAGATCCATTTACTCTAACTTTTGCATAAGGATATTGGTATAATGCTAGTATATGTTCTATTATTTTATCTCCGAGGCCAAACCCTTTCAATACCCGTTCCAGGAAGGCCCAAGAAACCCTGTCAAATGCCTATTCGGCATCTGTGGTGAGTATTAATGCCGGAAGCTTGTCTTAGCTAGATGGATTAATGAGATTATTTTATATACATTGTCTTTTCCTTCTCATTCAGGTATGAAACCTGTTTGGTCTTCGTAGATTAGTTCTGGTAAATATTTTTTCAATCTATTTGCCAGTATCTTAGCTGGAGCATAATTGTGGATCTTTATCGGGTTTTGCAATAATTATAATATGTGCTTCTTTTGCTTATCTGTGTAACCCCTGGGTATTATTTATACTATTAAAGTAGGAACATAGAAGTGGAGCTATATCTTTCTTGTACGTCATATAATATAAGGCACTGTAGCCATCTGTTATAGAAAAGTTTATATCAAAAAATGATATAAGTCCCAAAGCTTCTTCAAGTAAAAAGTATTAATTTATTGTAGTACACATTTAAAAGAAATATAACTGGTACATACTACCCCCCATATCCCACCTTACGCGTTTCGCACCCTCCGGCGCTTAATCATAGGTGTATCTATCAGTAAGGGGTCGATTGCAGAATTTAAACCCAGGTAGTCCCACCCCTTTAATGTTTAAAACCAATCATGGGTCACAGGCAATTATCCCTGCTTTATACTCATGTACCATTCCAGTAATATAACAGTTTAAAGCTACACATTGTGTTCAAATCCTTCTTTAACCTCACAGTTCATACAATTAGTTATTGCACAATGTTATTTTTAACAATATTTAAATTTCTCCACATCGATTAGTTAATCTCTAGCCTTGCACAAATTCCATTCTTGTCAGACTTATATCACATGTATATATTGTCTTCATTATAGCTATTTTCATTATGAATATTATAAAACAAGTGTATTCCTTTTCTTTATACATATTTAGGTATAACATGTCACGTCAAATTCATGATTCAATCCCAATGGCAATCGCGTTCCTAAATGAAAAATCCAGTATACTTCTCTCTTTTGTAATAATTTCTGATGATCCCCCCCCTTATTCCTAATCTCACCCTCTCTATTCCCTGTATGGAAAATTGATTTACATCCCCTCTTTTGCATAACGCAAAATGTTTGGTGACATTACTCTTCTCTATCATTTTGGGGTTCCTAATTTGACTCAAATGTTCCCTCGCTCTCTCCTTTAGTTTCCTACCAGTACACCCGACATATTGCTTGCAGCACTTCAGACAGGTGATCAGATAGATCACGAATGCAGTGTTGCAATTAATATATCCTTTAATTTCAAATTCTCTTCCTGTTACATAGTTACATAGTTACATAGTTAAATTGGGTTGAAAAAAGACAAAGTCCATCAAGTTCAACCCCTCCAAATGAAAACCCAGCATCCATACATACACCCCTCTCTACTTTTAATTAAATTCTATATACCCATACTAACTATAGAGCTTAGTATCACAATAGCCTTTGATATTATGTCTGTCCAAAAAATCATCCAAGCCATTGTTAAAGGCATTAACTGAATCAGCCATCACAACATCACCCGGCAGTGCATTCCACAACCTCACTGTCCTGACTGTGAAGAACCCCCTACGTTGCTTCAAATGAAAGTTCCACTTTATGGGTAAAAAGGTCCCCTGCCATTTGTCTATAATGTCCTCTAATGTACTTGTAAAGTGTAATCATGTCCCCTCGCAAGCGCCTTTTTTCCAGAGAAAACAACCCCAACCTTGACAGTCTACCCACATAATTTAAGTCTCTCTAACCAATTTAGTTGCACGTCTCTGCACTCTCTCCAGCTCATTTATATCCCTCTTAAGGACTGGAGTCCAAAACTGCACTGCATACTCCAGATGAGGCCTTACCAGGGACCTATAAAGAGGCATAATTATGTTTTCATCCCTTGAGTTAATGCCCTTTTTTATGCAAGACAGAACTTTATTCGCTTTAGTAGCCACAGAATGACACTGCCCAGAATTAGACAACGTGTTATCTACAAAGACCCCTAGATCCTTCTCATTTAAGGAAATTCCCAACACACTGCCATTTAGTGTATAACTTGCATTTATATTATTTTTGCCAAAGTGCATAACCTTGCATTTATCAACACTGAACCTCATTTTCCAGTTTTCTGCCCAGTTTTCCAGTTTAGACAAATCACTCTGCAAAGTGGCAGCATCCTGCATGGAACCTATAGTTCTGCACAATTTAGTATCATCTGCAAAAATAGAAACAGTACTTTCAATGCCCACCTCCAGGTCATTAATAAACAAGTTGAAAAGCAAGGGACCTAGTATAGAGCCCTGCGGTACTCCACTAACAACACTGGTCCAATTAGAAAATGTTCCATTTACCACCACTCTTTGTAGTCTATCTTTTAGCCAGTTCTCTATCCAGGTACAAATACTATGTTCCAGGCCAACATTCCTTAATTTAACCAGTAACCTTTTGTGTGGCACTGTATCAAATGCTTTAGCAAAATCTAGTAAATCTAGTAAGTCTAGTAAATAACATCCACTGCCATCCCAGAATCGAGGTGTCTACTTACATTCTCATAAAAAGAAATTAAGTTAGTCTGGCAAGATCTATTACGCATAAAACCATGCTGGCACAAACTCATAGTATTATGATTTGCTATGAAGTCCAGTATCTTATCCTTTATTAACCCTTCGAAAAGCTTTCCTACCACTGACGTCAGACTAACTGGCCTATAGTTTTGAGGCTGAGAACGGGATCCTTTTTTGAATAGAGGCACCACATTAGCAATTCGCCAGTCTCTCGGCACTATGCCAGATCTCAATGAATCCTGAAAAATTAAGTAAAGAGGTTTGGCAATCACAGAGCTAAGCTCGCTAATTACCCTGGGATGAATACCATCTGGCCCTGGACCTTTGTTAATCTTAACATGTTCTAGTCTCTTTTGAATTTCATCATGTGTGAACCATGCATCATTAGTTTTATTACTAGAATTGGGACTGTTAAGAAGGAAACCTTCACTTACTGATTCCTCATTTGTATAGACAGATGAAAAATATGAATTCAGAATCTGCGCTTTTAATTTGTTCTCATCAACCAGCTGACCCCCCTCTGATAGTAAGGGACCCACCCCTTCCTGCTTCATTTTTTTACTATTAACATATTTAAAAAATAGTTTTGGATTTTTTTTACTGCTTGCTGCAATATCCTTTTCTATAGCAATTTTAGCTTGCCTTATAGCTTCTTTGCATGATTTATTGGCCTCCTTGTACCTTATAAATGATTCGGCTGTACCAGCTAACTTGAAAGTTTTAAAAGCACGTCTTTTCTTACCCACCTCAACACCAACGCTTCTATTGAACCAAAAAGGTTTTGCTTTGCAACGACGTTCCTTGCTTACAAGTGGAATATACTGACAAGTATATTTATTAAGCAGCATTTTAAAGACTTCCCATTTTTGTTCTGTGTTTAACCCTGAGAAAAGCATTTCCCACTTAATATGTTGCAGAGATGCCCTTATACTGTCAAAGTTTGCACGTCTGAAATTTAGTGTTTTAGTTACTCCCTTATAGAATTGCTTCTGCAACAGAATCTCAAAGGAGACCATGTTATGATCAATATTCCCTAAATGCTCACCCACACAAATGTTAGAGATGAGTTCAGTATTGTTAGTTATTACAAGGTCCAAAAGAGAGTTATTCCTAGTAGGTTCTTGAACGAGCTGGAATAAAAAGTTGTCATTCAGCATATTTACAAACCTACTAGCTTTTTCTGTCTTAGCAACCCCATTACCCCAGTCAATGTCTGGATAATTGAAGTCACCCATAGCTACAACTTGACCCAGCTGTGAAGCCGCTTGTATTTGCAAGAGTAGCTGGGCTTCATACTCGACACTTATACGAGGTGGTTTATAGCATACACCAATGATAATTCTTTTTGTTACCTTTTGCCCAGTCAAAATCTCTACCCAGAGTGATTCTATACCCTTACCAGTGCCAGCTATTGTTATTTCTTTAGCGCATGGTTTTAATTCAGGCTTTACATACAAACACACTCCTCCACCCTTTTTAATCCCTCTGTCCCTCCTAAAAAGGGTGTAACCATTTAAATTCACAATCCAGTCACAGGTTTCATCCCACCAGGTCTCAGTGATAGCAATTATATCATAATTTTTAGAGCATGCAATTAATTCCAGGTCTCCCATTTTACCTGACAAACTCCGTGCATTTGCTAGCATACAGCGGAGGTTACTACTTTTACTTTTGAAATTTGCATTACTTAGTGAAGAATTATACGTTAAAGGAATAGTTCAGTGTGAAAATAAAAACTGTGTAAATAGATAGGCTGTGCAAAATAAAAAAATGTTTCTAATATAGTTAGTTAGTCAAAAATTTAATATATAAAGGCTGGAGTGACTGGATGTCTAATAAAACAGCCAGAATCCAACTTCCTGCTTTTCAGCTCTATAACTCTGAGTTAGTCAGCGACTCGAAGGGGGGCCACATGGTACATTTCTGTTCAGTGAGTTTGTAATTGACCCTTAACATTCAGCTGAGATTCAAAAGCAACAGAAATGACCCATGTGCCCCCCCCTCAAGTCTCTGATTGGTTACTGTCTGGTAGCCAGGGTAACCAGTCAGTGTAAACCAAGATTGCTGAAAAGCAGGAAGTAGTGATCTGACTGACTTGTTATACATGAAATCACTCCAGCCTTTATACATTACATTTTTGGCTAACTAACTATATTAGAAACATTTTTTATATTGCACACCCTATCTATTTACCCAGTTTTTATTTTTACACTGAACAATTCCTTTAAGTTAGTATTATTCTGTTTTCCTTGTAACAGAGGGACCTCCTTAGCTGGTAAAATGTATGCCCCCCTCACTCCTCCTGTTACTGTGGACTTAAACTTTTTAGACACTTTCATATATGTACAGGTAACACATCTGCGACTACCACATCTGTAGTTACCCACAGACACCAGCGGTCCCATATCTTGTTTCTTAGATTCCGTTTTGAACAAACTAGGTGACAACATGTCCCTTAAGGTGGGAGCCTTTTTGGGGATAATATTAATTCCTGGGCTCAACACCTTAAAGAAGTGTTCATCGCCATAAAGGATAGGCAAAAATCGCTTTATAATTCTAGATATCTCAAAAAATTGTTTACTATATCCAGTTGTAAGTGCCACCCTTTCTAACCAAGCCTTACTTTCCTTCTTAGTGCCGGTCCCTTTGAGTAAGTCCCCCCTCTCACTGTTTTTTGCTCTCTGTAGAGCTTTTCGTACAGTTTTCTGCTTATATCCTCTATCTAAGAACCTCCTCTGCATATCCTGTGCCTGCCAACCAAATTCTCCATCCGTTGAGCAGTTCCTTCGAAGTCTTAGGAACTGGCCAACAGGTATACCATCTATCAATCTTTTATGGTGGCATGATGAAGCATGTAGAAGAGTGTTTCCACTGCACGGTTTACGATATATGCTTGTCCTTATTACCTCACCCTCTGTTCGCAATGTCACATCCAAAAATTCTATTTTATCTGAACTATACTCACTGGCAAATCTTAAGTTTAGCTCATTTCTGTTAATATCCCCCACAAATTTGTCAAATTCCTCTTTGGTGCCTCGCCAAATACATAACAGATCGTCAATATAGCGAAGATACAGCCTTAGGTGCCTCCTTTGTTCCATGGTAATGCATGTCTCCTCCCACCACCCCATATACAAATTTGCATATGAGGGGGCAAATTTGGCACCCATGGCTGTACCCCGCCTTTGGAGAAAAAAACAGGCATCAAAAATGAAGTAGTTGTGTTCCAGGAGGAACTTGACAGCACTCAAGAGGAATCGTATCATCTTTTCCGAATAGTCACTATATTTTATCAAATGGTACTGAATTGCAGTTATACCCTCAGAATGAGGAATTGAGGAATATAGGGAAACTACATCCAGTGTACCCCATGCACAATCCTCTGCCCATCCAGTATCATTCAATCGCTGTAATACCTGCGTGGTATCCCTGGTATAGCTGTCCAGGCGTCCTACCAATGGCTGTAAATGTGCATCAATCCATTCCGAGAGATGCTCATTTAAAGAGCCAATTCCAGAAATAATTGGCCTACCCAGAGGTGGTCTTTCTTTTTTATGAACCTTGGGTAGGTGGTAGAAGGTGGGGATAGTAATCGACCGTGGGATTAAATAATCTCGCAATACCACATCTATCACCCCATCTTCTACCCCCCTTTCGATCAAACTCTCTAATTCCAACTGGAACCTTTTGTAGGGTCTCCTTTTAGTCTCATATATGCTTCTTTATCGCCCAGCTGTCTAAGGGCTTCTGCTCTATAAGTAATGGAGTCCTGTACAACAACCATGCCGCCCTTATCTGCATTTTTGATTGTTATACTTTGGTCTTTTTTCAAAAGATTCAATGCTTGCTTCTCTTTTTCACTTAAATTGGTTAACCTACCTCCCTGTTTCCTAATTCTGGCATCCAGTTCCCATAAACTTTCTTCCACCTTTTTCTGGAATTGTTCTATCAGTGGGCCTCTCAACTGAATTGGATAGAAATCACTTTTATTTTTAAACCTCGCATTGATATCACTCCCCTGTGCAGGGTTCCTATCCTCTACTCCTAAATTCTCATTCAACTGTGTTATCTGCAAAAAGTGTTTTTTATGTACAACCCTGCGTACAAAATTGTTTACATCCACAATTGTGTCAAAAATAGTAAAATTCCTATCTGGAGAAAACGAAAGTCCCTTGCCCAATACTTGTACTTGAAATGGTGTCAAGTCCTTCGAAGACAAGTTTATTACTTTCTCGGATTTTTCTTTCGTAAGACATATCGGTTCTTGTCATCCTGTTCCCTGATGAGTTCCTCTGGTTGTCGTTTCCACAGTTCTCTGTTCGCATTTTTCTGTGTCCATTGGCCAGGGCCATCTATTTGCCAGTATCTTAGCTGGAGCATAATTGTGGATCTTTATCGGGTTTTGCAATAATTATAATATGTGCTTCTTTTGCTTATCTGTGTAACCCCTGGGTATTATTTATACTATTAAAGTAGGAACATAGAAGTGGAGCTATATCTTTCTTGTACGTCTTATAATATAAGGCACTGTAGCCATCTGGCCCTGGACTTTTACCTATTGTTATTGAGTCTATTGAAGCCTCTATCTCCAGTATAGAAAAATTAAGATCTAGTTCTGCTTTATTAGTTGCCGATAAAGTCTTCAAACCTGCTTTTGTTATAAATTGGTCCATATCCTCCACATTTCGATTATTATCACCGGCAATGTAGGACAAAAGGAGAAGGACCTAGATCCTAGACCTACTGCAGTCCCGTCATGTAGAACAGGTAGAATGGGAATCAAAAAGTTGCATGTGCTGGACCGCTCCTGGAGTCTACAGTGTGACAGGGAGGAGAATGGAAATGGTGGGTCTCAGGGTGGTACTAGCGATCCCATGGGGAAAAATGAGCTGGCAGATAGCAATGGGCTAATTCCTCCTGGCGACTGTCAGCTCAGAGAGGGACACGGTCTCCTGACCTTAATATCAGTTGCTGTTGCAGGTGCCTGGTGGCTGGTTTAGCTGGAACAGCAACATGTAACATGCAGCTGATGGAGACCCCATAGATCCGCCTCAAAGAGAATCCATAAGTAACTCTTTCAGCTTCTACAAGCAAACAAGAAATGCCATTTTGAAGCCACCGATCTAGAACCGTATCACTGACAAATAGTATTTACATTGGCAATTGCAGCCCTATTGGCAATTGCATCAGACAATAAAGTGCCTGTATTCAAGCTCACTTAGATTTGCAAGAAGATTTGCAAGAAGAAGTCGCCGCCTAGCTATTAGCCTGGCTAATCTGCATCGACCCGCTCTCACTGGGACTATAAGAAAGGCGATCAAATTTGAGGAGAAATCCAGCTGGATAGGCCGGAATCTTTGATGGTTGAGGGAAATCGACTGGCAGGTGGGGTGATAGCCTTATCAAATGGTATTGTGGATTCTAATAAATCCTGCATTTTGCAATTGTCTCCAAGAGATGTTGACTTGTTCTATTCTCACGGTCTCTCTGTCTCACTGCCACCCCTCTTCCTTTTCTTCCCTTTCTCCCCTGCATCCTTTTCTCTCTGTCTCTGCCTCGCGCAAATACTACACAATCGCACACCCACTAGATCCAGCCACAGTGCTCAGATCAATCTTATTGATGTCACGCTGCTCCTCACTTTATCGGGATCAAGGAAAAAAGAACTGGAACTCACCCTGCTGCTTGGGATTGCATTGCCTTAAGCTGTTCTTGAACAAGGGTGGTTGGGAAGGAATTTGGGGGTTTATTCTAGAATACCATGTACATAGATCGCTCATCAAAAGATGCACTTATGTGTCTGTTCTGTCATTAGATGCTGCTTTACTTTGTAACATAATCCAGCAAAGAAACTGCAGCCAGAGCATGATGGCACCATAACCCACAGACATTTAATACATCAAAATTATCGCTGGCGGCGAAATTGTTGCCGGCGTCGGAAATTGTTTGATTTAGAATTTTCTCTGTAGTTTCGATAATTTATTCACCGGTGGCGAAACACAGGAATTCCCCGTGAATTTCCCCTGGCGAATAAATTCACCCATCACTACTTATTGCATTTGTCCCCTGTTTGCTATACATGTGGGCCTTATAAATTCGAAGGTCTAGCAAAGCCTTTAATTTCAATCTTTTGTTATCTAAGTGTTGTTGGGTATCTATGTCTAAATTACCTTTGTGTAATCTTTCTAATCTGTGTATTTCATTTAGCATATCATTTATTTCTTTCTCTTTCTTTAGGTTGCTACATAAAGATATCAGCTGACCTCTCAATACACATGCTATTGTTTTCCATAGTGTTGATGGTGAGATATCAGGAGAACTATTATCTGTTATTATTTGTTGTAACTTTTCTTTTATCTTGTTCTTGGTATCATTATTATGTAATAAAAAATCATTTATTCTCCAAGTGTGTTCTCTTTTAAGTGTTAGATTTAAATCAAAACCCAAGATAAGCATCCCCTTTGTGAAAAACATCCAATTCGCTTAAAAATGTACTTATAAAACTTGGTTGACACTGATTAGGTATATACACGTTAGCGATAGTCACTTTCAGATTCATCCCTTTCAGTAGAATAAACCTTCCCTCTGCATCAACTTTCTTTTTCTGTAGTTGGAATGGTAGGTATTTATGAATCAATATCATTACTCCCGTTGCTTTTTTCAATGGGTTGTTGCTGTAGTGTAATTGAGTATACTGTTTTAGTGCTATCACCGGGTTTGCCCGCTTTTAAAATTAGTTTCTTGTATTAAAATGATGCTAGCATGGAGTTTCTTGCAGAACTGAAACATCTGATTTCTTTTTACTGGTTTGTTTAAACCGTTTACATTATAGCTATCTACCTTACATTGCATTAAAGTTTTTTCGATTAATTCTTACTGGTAACCACTTTACAAATGTCATACCGGAATGGGGGGGGGACATGAAGGGACAGGAAAGTTGACAAACTAAATTTAGTTGAAACCACAAAGTTAGAGGAACATTTACCTCTACCTGTGCAACCTTGGTAGCGAGGAGTGCCATTGCACTTACTATAGGGGTAATATTTTTACTTGACCAGTGTTGTCCTATACTTACATCATTACATTATTATGTACCCGCCCGTGAATGCCCCCAAACACTGAAGCAAAGTTAATTACATAGATAACATACATGGGGCTTTCATGGGTAATTATATGCTAACCAACACTAGGCAATTCCTAAATATAAAGGCCTATAATCTGCATCCATATTAATAGCTAATACCTAAAGCTAGCTACTGTAAATATGTGAAATCCAACCTTTTATTAACACATCCATGAATCATATATAGGGTATGGAATAAAAGGAGAAAAAAAACCAAAAAAAAAAAAAAAAACATAAGTCTATTGTCGCAACAGCCGGGTCACAAAACAAAGTTTATCATATAATAGTTACCCTCCTGGGACTTGCATTAAGGAGACCATTTGTAGGCATTGGTGTAGATCTATCTCTGTGTCCTCATGATCTTGGCGTGCTTGTTATTTTGCTTGGTGTAATGACTCGTATCCATTCTCCTTGTTGTGTAAAGTCCATATCCATATCCGTCGGGCAAAGGTCCATAGTGAGCCATCCTGGGAGATCCAGATGTGGGATTTGCATCCTCATCATGAAGTTCTTTGCATCCTTTGGGAATCTAATTGTGGCTTGTTGACCTTCTCTTGTGGCCGTAAGAGAGAATGGCAACCCCCATCTATATTGGATATTTTTCTCTCTCAGAGCATCAGTTAACGGTTTGAGAAGTTTGCGTTTTCTTAAAGTGGTGCTTGAAATGTCCTGAAATAATTTTATTGGAGAATCTTCAAAGGTTAAATTGCTTGCCTCTCTTGCCTTGAGAATTTCTTCTTTCAGCGCATAGCTATTCAAACAACAGAGTATATCTCATGGGGCATCCTGAGGTGCGGTTTTGGGCCTGTACACTCTATGTGCCCTTTCAACTTCAATCAATTATTCTAGTCTCTGTCCAATTATGGTGACTTTTTGCTAGCATTACTTCGTCAGTGCTAGCATTTCATAGCGAAGATGCACTAGCATTCATTTGTGCTTAGTAAAAATTCGCTAGTGATCTTGCGCTGAGGTCAATTTGCATATGGCGGGTTTAAAGTTGGATGGAGGTCTTTATTATAAATGTTGCTGCAAATGCTTGAAGATACCACTTTTTATTACAAATGTCCAGGGAACCTTAATAAAGACAAGAGAATTTATATAATGCCCTACACATGAGCCCACTGTAAAATGAATGTTCCATATGTTAGGAAATGTCTGTAGAAAACCGGTTCCCAACAAAAAGTTTGTTAGGACTTTTGCAGGCAATACCGCTTCAAAAAAGGAAAAGTCGCCAGCATTTTTGGAACTTTAATGCATTTTTTGCACACAGGATGTAAGTGAGAGAAGATTGAGGCAGATCTAGCTTCTTTTTAGCACTTCGTGAAGTAAACTCTGGCGAAAGAGGTAACGTTCAGTAAAATCCGTACTTTACTGAATTTGCAGAGTAACAACCTTTTGCCAGATCGAAAAGTCGACTGCCGATAGATTGGAATTTGCTAGTGAATAGTGGCCGGTCTAAAGCTGAACTAAGCTCTATTAGAACCCAGGGGTGTATGCCATCTGGCCCTGGTACCTTGTTTACATTAATTTTATTAAAGCTTTATGAATCATATCCTGAGTCAGCCATAGACTAGATTGAGCTGAGCCATCAGTGCAGCTATGAAGTGAGCCTGGGTAATGATAGCCATACCAAATATGAAGATTTTTGGTTATAAATAAATACTAATAAACAATTGTTCACAATAAATGTGGATGTTTGTCGCAGACACTTTTGGAACTTACTGTTACTAAAATAAAATATGATACATTACATAATAATTTACCACTGATAGGAATTATGTATTTAACTCTATGTTGTCTATTTGAAGTAAGTCATAAGATATGGTATAAGGCTAATTAACACTTAATTACTAAAATATTAGGAATGAAAAATTATATTATTCCTACTGAACAAATTTAAATGCAATCTGTAGACTTCTAGACTTAGCACCTCTATATACCTCTAAATCCAAATCGTTTGTGAAAACATAGCAAACCCCCATAGTTAACAAGATGCAGTAAAGACTTGGTTATTTCAAGAAATATGGACCTCATCAAAGCAAGGTCATGTAAAACATAACTTTAATTGTTTAAAATAAAATTCAACTACAGAAACACATGAATGCACACACTTAAACCAGCAAATTGTAAACATATATCATGCTATGCTAGAGCTGGCATCTGCAATAGCATGTAGTGGAATGTTGGAAAGTTAACTGTAAATAAAGTATACTGAAATTACTAGAATTGTTAGTGGTCTCTGTCTTTAATAAATACAATGCGTGCTTTTCCAGGAATCCAAAAGGCATGGTTATGCCTATATTGAGGATTTAGAAGCTTTGAAGCAAACAGCAATCTGTGCACAATATAACCATTTACATTCTGGGATTCTGTTCAGTGTGACCCAATTGACTTACAACATTGATCTTATGCAAAACATCATACACTCTTGGCATAGACTTATGATATTTCTTCACATGGTTACAGTTATGCAGCTATTAATATTTATAATGTTACTATCCTAAGTACAATGCTGAAACATTGCTTCAGTGGGAACAGTTTTTCCGAAACAGGTAACTAAAGAAAAACACTTAAAGGGTAATTTATGCATGTGCAATATACATGCAAACTGCTGCCTATGTTTTTACCCACAGTGCAATGTATCTTTACCATAATTTAATTATTGTGCCTATGAGGGAAAGAAAACAATTTGTGCCATTCTGCTTGCATTTTTGCAAATATCGGACATACAGTAATTGTGCAAAGTGAGAAAATCCATTTCGGGAGCTTAGCATCAAAATGAAGTCAGTACAAGGTAGCATAATTAAGCGCACTTATGTACAATATGCAAAAGGAGGTGGGATGGTTGCACCAACAACTACAGTATGTGCAAAGAACAGTATCTTTAATA
This sequence comes from Xenopus petersii, assembly GCA_038501925.1. NCBI lineage: Eukaryota > Metazoa > Chordata > Amphibia > Anura > Pipidae > Xenopus > Xenopus petersii. The sequence continues at coordinate 83,384,966 of CM076682.1, forward strand.
AATATTCAATATTCCAATGAAGTATCTTTGGGTTGATGCTGAACATACAAACACAATAAAAATGGAAGTGATGTATTGGAAAAGTGGTATGGATTGAAGTATGGATTCAAGTGATGCATGACCCATGCACCTGCTCCCACACTTACCCAATAACTGAGTGACAATATCATTATTGGAATGATAGTTGTCACAGCTTTATTAAATTGTAACAGTGCATAACATTAATCCAAACTGTATCATGAATAATCCATCCATGACATCCATTTTAGAATAAGTACATAAATTCCATACAAAAACATCATTATAATAATAATGAGTAACCAAACGTGTCTGCCTGAGCCCCTTTTCAGTCTACCCTTCCATAACCATGTCAAGCCAAGCTTAACCAAACTCCAACTAAAGCAACCCCTTATCCCCCCCCCAAGGCCACATATGCGATGACTAGTACCCCTAGTACCTAGTACCCCCGGGCTAAATAGAGGATGGGTGAGGACCTGCTCACTGTGCTTCCACTTAAAATGGTGCCTAACAAATATCCCTTTGTTCTTTTCCCTGTTTTTAGTGTCTGGACAGGGACCCGTAAAGGGGGTTGTTCACCTTACAAACATTTTGTTTTCTAGTTCAGTGGTTTCACATTGGTCACCTAAAATAAATACTTTTTCAAATTGAAGTTTAAAGTTTAATGTTTCTGTCTCTGATGTTTTAGTCTTGCGCTTAGTAAACCAGGTGCAGATTCTGAATTGTTACAATTTGCTGGTGATTCACCTTTAAATTAACTTTTAGTATGCTATGGAATAACCAATTCTAAGCAACTTTTCAATTAGTCTTCATTATACTGAACCCATCTAAAAATGAATGCTTTGTAAGGCTACAAATTTATTGTTATTTCTGTTAGCAGAGATCTGATCTGAACTGCATGTGCAGCATCTCTGTAAGCGAGGACAGATTCAGATACATCAACTTCTGTGTGAACAGTAACTTGGTTGCTTTTTAGAACTCAGCATAACATGTGTGCAACATGAACTTTTCATAGAGAGCATACACAGGAAGAGGAAGAAGAAAACACACAGGGTTACAGCAGGTCAAACATGATATCACATTACTAAGCAACAATAGACCCTCCCTGCATTAAGTGACATCTACTGGAACAATCTCTGTCAGTTGTTTTCCAACACCCCTTCTCAACAGTATGGAGATTATTCCACAATCTTTCAATCAGTTTCTCAAAATGATCCATGGGCAATGGTTTGGTTAATGCGTCTGCAACCATAGTCTTTGTTGGACAGCACTGCAGTTCATTGATGCCCTGATCTTGAGAGTCATCAAAATATATGCTGTGGCTTACTGTCACTTTGAAGGTTTTAGGATTTAGAACTCTGTAAGCTTTACTTTACTCACTGTATCCAACCAATACATCTTCTGTAGCTCTGTCTCCCAATTTGTGGCATTTTTCACTTGGAATGTGCACATATGCCTTGCAACCAAATTTTCTCTAATGATTTACACCAGGTTTCTTGCCATCCCACAGCTTGTAAGGGATAGCTGCTATAGATTTTGTTGGTAGATGGTTTTGTAGGTATGTTGATGTAGTTAATGCTACTTCCCAAAATTACTTTGGGAAGTTGGCATCATTTAGCATACACCTTGTCATCTCTACAAGTGTGCAATTCTTTCTTTCTGCTACACCATTCTGTTCTGGAGTGTATGGAACACTTGTTTGATGTTGAATGCCTTGTTCCTTTAGATATGCTTTAGCTTTAATGCTAAGTTGTGCACTCTCCTCCATTGTCAGATCATAGGGGCACATTTATTAAGCTCAATTGAAGGATTCGAAATAAAAAAAACTTTGAATTTCGAAGTATTTTTTGGGTACTTCGACCATCAAATAGGCTACTACGACCTTCGACTACAACTTCGACTCGAGCATTTCGAAGTAAAAATCGTTCGACTATTCGACCATTCAATAGTCGAAGTACTGTCTCTTTAAAAAAAACTTTGACTACATACTTCGGTAGTTTAAACCTACTGAGGTACAATGTTAGCCTATGGGGACCTTCCCCATTACTTTTCTAAGGTTTTTTTGATCGAAGGAAAATCCTTTGATGGATTAAAATCCTTCGAATTGTTCGACTCAAAGGATTTCATCGATTTTTCCTTCGATCGATTTGTGGTAAATCTTCGACTTTGATAATCGAAGTCGAAAGATTTTACTTTGAGGGTCGAATTCAAGCCTTTATTAACCCTTGATATTCGACCCTTAGTAAATGTGCCCCTTAGCGTCACCGGATTATGCTGGAATTTGCTATTTCTAAAGTTGCATTTACATGTTCCTGCATGTCCTGATTTTTCTGCAGTCTCATGCTGTATAGCTTATCCAGCAGGTACAGTTTACTGTTTTATCTCTCAAGGAGAGTCTGCAGTGCATTCCACATACCTTTTGCTGTAGATTCTTTCCTGATGCAAATCAGTTGATCATCTTCCACCAGTAGGCTAATAATTGCTTTAGCCTGGTCTGAACTGCATGTGCAGCTTCTCTGTAAGTGAGGACAGACACACATACTTCTGTGTGAACAGTAACTTGGTTGCTTTATAGAACCAGCATAAAATGTCTGCAACAGGAACTTAGAGAGCATACACAGGAAGAGGAAGAAGAAAAACACACAGGGTTACAGGTCAAACATGACATCACATTGCTAAGCAACAATAGACCCTCCTTGCATTAAGTAACATCCACTGGAACAATCTCTGTCTGTTGTTTTATAACAATTTTTACTTTATATTACCCATCTTTCTATTCAATCCCTCTCCTATTCATATTCCAGTCTCTTATTCAAATAAATGCATGATTGTTAGGATAATTTGTACCCTAGCAACCAGAATCAATCTTTCCATCATACTAAAAGTTAACTCAAAGGTAAACAACCTTTTTAATGAATCTCTCTCTTTCTCTGCTCATATTAACACAGCTGTCAAAACTTGTCACTTTTTCTTATGCAATATTGCCAAAATCCATCCTTTTCTTTCACCTGCTACAGCCAAGGTGCTCATGCATGCTCTCATCCTATCCTGACTAGATTACTGTAACATTCTACTAACTGGCCTCCCTAACTCCCATCTCTCCTCTCTACAGTCTATAGTAAACACTGCTGCCAGAATTCCCCTCCTCTCATCCAAAAGGGTACAAACCCATTCCCTACTGAAGTCCTTATCATGGCTTCCATTAAACATAGAACAACATACAAACTCCTCCTCATAACCTCCAAAGCCCTGCTCTCTTTTGCACCTATATACATCTCATCTCTTGTCTCTCTTTATACTCCTGGTCGAATCCTCTGCTCCTCTAAGAGCAACTGCTTGGTTGCCCCCCCCCACTACTACTGCTGTTTCATGCATCAAACCCTTCTGTCCTGCTACTCCTAATATTTGGAATGTCATTCCTGGATTTCTCCAGGGATAATCCACCCTCAATGCCTTCAGATCTAAACTCAAAGATTACCTCTTGGAGAACTTGCATAACACCTGAACTGGGAACTGATACTTATATGGCAGTGTCACCCACTGAAACCTACAGCACTTAATATCCCCCTGATTTATGTCTGTATGTTGCCCTCCTATTTAGACTGTAAGCTCTATGGGGCAGGGAACTCCATCATTTTGTCTCCTTGTCAATAAGCACTTAATATGTATTGTAACTATACATTTTATTTACAGTATGTGATTGTATTTTTTATACTTATCTGTACTTATTATGGTAATGACCCCCTGTTTCTTCTACTAATTTCTTGTTCTGTTGTACAGTGCTTTGCCTCAAGGAAAGCTATACAAACAAAAATATACATACATACAAGTACAAAACACAAGAACATAGTATTATGCAACTTATTATACATCAAAAATGCCAGGGATTGTCTGGTCCCCAGTTAAAATATCAACTTCACTACCTTTTTAACATTGTCTGTAGACTCTTTCCTCTAGAGCCCATTCTTACCTTGTATCTATCTCTTACAGATAAAAAGAGGTATTGCAATCAGAAGAAAGGGAAAAATGTTCTGACATTGTTCCATTTTTTCCATTTAATGCCTAATACATGCTCCTGTATACACTTCTTAAATGTTCAGTTTAACCTAAAGATTTCTTTTTAAACTTATTAAGTAAATAAATAATTTTTTTTAAGAAATGCAGTTAAAATACTGTTTTATACAATATTTTTTTTAAAAAAATGATGTTGGTTATTGTAGATACAAAGGTTTTCCTTATGGACACATATGTGCATGTTAAACAGAACCATGCCATACCATTATGTTAACAATGTCAGAGGAGCGGGTGAAACAGAGGAAACCATACTGAAAGCTATAATATTGGCACGTGTCCTACTACTTCAACTCCTTGTAACACATTTGTAGCAATTCTTCAAGATAGTGCAGGATTGGTACAGAGGATAGAAAGATTATACGCTACTCCTCGCTATGACAAGGACAAGTAATACATATTCCCCAAGTGGGTGGGGGGCTACCAACTTGCATCAGGTTGATGTGGTTTGAGGGAAAGTTTAAAACCCCATAAAAGAGGTTAGTTTCATTAAAAGACATTATATGACTGGTAAAAAATATTTTTGAACATTTCTAACTACATTTAAAATTTGGTTCTGTCAGACCCTAAGGGGCCGATTCACCAAGGGTCGAATATCGAGGGTTAATTAACCCTCGATATTCGACTAGGAATTGAAATCCTTCGACTTCGAATATCGAAGTCGAAGGATTTAGCGCAGAAAATTCGATCGAACGATCGAAGGAATAATCCTTCGATCGAACGATTAAATCCTTCGAATCGAACGATTCAAAGGATTTTAATCCAACGATCGAAGGAATATCCTTCGATCAAAAAAACTTAGGCAAGCCTATGGGGACCTTCCCCATAGGCTAACATTGACTTCGGTAGCTTTTATCTGCCGAACTAGGGGGTCGAATTTTTTTTTAAAGAGACAGTACTTCGACTATCGAATGGTCGAATAGTCGAACGATTTTTAGTTCGAATCCTTCGATAGTCGTAGTCGAAGGTCGAAGTAGCCCATTCGATGGTCGAAGTAGCCCAAAAACACTTCGAAATTCGAAGTTTTTTTACTTCGAATCATTCACTCGAATTTAGTGAATCGGCCCCTTTGTGTATGACAATACATTCTCTCCAGGCTAACACTGTTACTAGAGTAACATAATTACACAGCAATGGTTTCCATTTTTTAAAGCTGCTATATTATGATGGACGTTTCTTAGTGTCAAAAATTTACTGGTGTCACAGTCACAGTAGAATAAAGTCTGAGTAACATACTTTTAAAATATAAAAACCTTTTAGAATTTAGCTTTTTGGTCACTAAAATGCATATTTCATAGTTTTGCTTGTAAGTCATTACCTAATTCTTTTTTAGAAAATATTTAAACTTGTTAGAATGGACCCAAATAAAAGAAATATTATTTCAATGGGTTTTTTTTTCTTTTATCTGATGTCGCCATTCTCTGCTAATAAGATTCCTAATCATATCCACATTTCTCACTGCTTTGTCCTGCTGATTTTGTTCTGGCATTAGTCAATTGAAGTTACAGAAAAAAAATAAGGGCTAATGGCAACAGGTTGCCATTAGCCCTGCATGTGGTTAATTATTTACATTAGATTAAATAAAAAGCATTTCCATTGTTTCTTGAAAGCAACTTTAAAACGTCACCAAAAAGTCCTGGGCCTCTTGCCACCCTTTTTCACTCATAAATAATCTGCCACTCTGGGGAATTAACTCCTATCTCAGCTCAAAACTCACTCCTAATTCATTCTATGGATCTCTGTGGTCTCTTAGATGCTGATTTTCGTCACATGATTTGGTCCTGCTCTCCCTTAAATAGATTCTAGGCAAATGTTATAAATGCCTTGTAGAACAATCTAGGTATTGATAAAATTGAGTGAAAAATAGAAATCAATTAAATTTTTGGGACTTTTTCCCAAAAAGTCAGAATTTTTCAGATTTTTGCCAAATAAGCCCAAAATAGTTGGATTTTCAGGCTAATTCTAGCGTAGACCACAGAAACTTCCAAATAGTATAGGGACCTCTACCATTGACATATACACCCTTGGCAGGTCTGAGATGGAGTAATTTTGGATTCAGAATTTTTACATACTCAAAACATTTGAGTTTTTGTTTTGCACTAATAATTCAGATTTTATAGTAAAAAAACAAAATGTTTTTGAATTTTTTGGATTCTGACATAAATAACCCCTTATGTTAGAGACAGATCAATCAACATTCTTCTGCTTCATTTTCTGAACTGTTTCCCCTCATAAATCAGTCCACAAGGAAATTTCAAGAGGAAGATAATACATTAATACAAACAGTTATAATAGCCCTAGATATTTTATTATTGTTTCACTTATTGAAGGGCAGAAAATATAGGTCAGGTCACTTAATGACCTCCTCACATTGGTAACAACACAGATTCTGTACAATTCCATATTTTGTTCACCCAAAAAAAGTTTTTTTGAACTCCCATAACTTCAAAATTTAAATAATAAAAACAACCAAAATTTTTGAAAAAAAAGTTTTTTTTTTGCAGATGAATAGACTGTATTCAATTGTTTGAATCAAAGTAAGGTTGAATTCGATCGAATTCGATTCAAATTATTAAAAAAAAAACACCTTTGATTTTCCACCAATTGACTCCATATAAGTTCTAGGAGGTCCCCCATAGGCTAAAACAGCAATTCAGCAGGTTTTAGATGGTGAATGGTCGAAGCTGAAGTTTTAAAGAGAAAGTACATGATAAATGTGTCGGCAGAAGTGACATCACAATGCAACATGCTGCTTATTATGTCACTTCTGCCACAACCCACACCAAGCACCCCCTACCCCTGCTGCCAGATTTCGTAGCAAAGTATCCACCAATTTACTCCATATAAGTTTTAAGAGGTCCCCCATAGGCTAAAACAGCAATTCAGCAGGTTTTAGATGGTGAATGGTTGAAGTTGATGTTTTGACGAGACAGTACTTGATAAATGTGTCGGCAGAAGTGACATCACAATGCAACATGCTGCTTATTATGTCACTTCTGCCGCAACCCACACCAAGCACCCCCTACCCCTGCTGCCAGATTTCATAGCAAAGTATCCAGTGTCAGCTGAAGAGAGGTTTTATTTACCATATAAGGATCCAAGGGTCACCCCCTAAAGCTGCCGTCCTAGGCACAGGACCTTAAGTGCCTGTATGGTAAATTCTGCGCTGTTCGCAACATTGCTCAAACAATTAGTGAATTAGTCTACATTTGTTAACCATTGTTTATGATTTGTTGATAAATACAAGGCTATGCACTAAGGCTATGCAAACATAATATAAATGCAAGTTATAAACTAAATGTCAGTGTGTTGGGAGTTTCCTTAACTGAGAAGGATCTAGGGGTTTTTGTAGATAAAAAGTTGTCCAATTCCGGGCAGTGTCATTCTGTGGCTACTGAAGCAAATAAAGTACTGGCTTGTAGAGATGGGTGAATTTATTCACTGGCGGCGGAACTGGCAAATTTGCAGCTAATTTGTGCCTGGCAAATAAATTCGCCCATCACTACTGCCTTGCATCAAAAGGGCATAAACTCAAGGGATGAAAACATAATTTTTGCCTCTTTACAGGTCCCTGGTAAGGCCTCATCTCTAGTATGCAGTGCAGTTTTTGGGCTACAGTCCTTAAGAGTCGTATAAATAAGCTGGAGAGAGCGCAGAGACATGCAACTAAACTAGTTAGAGGGATGGAAAACAAATTATGATGGCAGACTGTCAAGGTTGGGGTTGTTATTTGTGAGGGGACATGATTACACTTTACAAGTATATTAGACAACATTATAGACCAATAGCTGGCGACCTTTTTACCCATAAAGAGAATTACCAGACCAGAGGCCTCCCTTCAGACTAGAGGAAGGGAACTTTCATTTGAAGCAGCATAGGTGGTTCTTCACAGTGAGGACAAAGAGGTTGTGGAATGTCCTGCTTAGTAATGTTGTGATGGCTGATTCTGTTAATGATTTTAAAAGTGGTGTGGATGATTTCCTGGACAAGCATAACATCAAAGACTATTGTTATAATAAAGTCTATAGTTAGTATAGGTTTGGGTATATGTAACTTATGTGAGGGTATGTGTGTGTGTATGTGTGTGTATGGATGCTGGTTTAATTTCGTATAGAATTTGATGGACTTGGTATTTTTTAAACTATATATATAACACACTTGTAGGAGCACTCTCAATATATATAAATATAAAACACACAGAGGCAACTATAATTGATATTGATAAATATATTGATATAACGCCAGTTGACTTATTGCAAGCCTGCCACTGTAAAGTGTTGCCTTTTTTTGTCATGACCCCAGAGCCCATCAAATTCTAGTTATAATCCCGCAAGTTTGGGTGTAGCATTGACTACTACTGTTAACCAGCCATTCCCAGTTAGACTACCTCATTTTTTAGGCTGATGTGGGTTGTGTACCCAATTTGCCATGAGAGTGGTCTGTGTATTGAGCCACCTGTCATAGTAGCTGAACGAACCCCTAATTAGGCATTAGGTGACCACGTTGGAGTACCCATGGGTCACAGTGGGGCATGAGATGGGTAGACAGGCCTGCCAAGGACCCTCCACACCGTAAATGTGCTCTACCACTCTGTGCACACAATGGTGGGAGTTATAGTTTAGCAAGAACTCTCTACAATAGCTCTTTTGCATGTGCTCTACTACTCTGTGCACACCATGTTGTGAGTTTTAATTCAGCAAGAACTCTTAATAGCTCTTTTACATGTGCTTTACTATTCTGTGCACGCCAAGAAGTTAAGTAAGAACTATTGTTGAGCACTGAAACAAACTAGGAGGCAAGATTTTTTTCCCTCATTCGGTCTAATGATCCGTATACACAGATATACCTCTTATGAACCTCTCCTGGCCCAGATGACAGAGCCCACTATATAGAAAAGGGGTACCATGCAGAAAAACAACAAGTTAGTTCTGGGACGCTGGCCAGCTGTGGTGCATATATAAATTTGGTAAATTTTAACGTGTATAACCTGATTCGCTCACCTGTCACATTGTTTTTAAAGTTAAATAACATGTGGGAACATGTATTTTATAATCAGTGTTGCAAACAGCACATGTTTTTAGAGACTCACTTGCGGTACTATGTCTCTTTATTTACCTTATTTACCAGCAACCGGGCAGGTTGCTTAACAAGTTTAGGGTGTGCTCCTCCACGTTTTATATATATATATATATATATATATATATATATATATACTGTATGTAACTATACTGTATTGTCTTCATTTCTATTCTTGAGGAATAAATCCCTCAAAATCCAGTACTCATGCTTAATTTAAGAGGGCACATCATGATGCAAAGGTTATGTATGTTTTCCATTTTGTTCTCCCTGCAGAGGAGCCTACAACTCTGCTTATCAAATGAGCACATACATTGGGCTATATTTCTTAAAGGTGTATTTATCAAAGGTTGAAAGTAAAAGTTCACCATTTGATAAATATGCCTTTAAAAATCCCAAAGAAATGAATGGAGAGAGGCGGTATTTCATGCTAGTGGACTGTGGCGATATCTAACTTCACTTTTTGATACATATACCCCATGCTGTTCTAACTACCATCATTTTTATATATACTGTAAAAAGTTGAAGGTAGAGACCTATCATATGGATTTTAGAATTACTATTAACATGGATAAAATTATATGAAATGCATTTTTTTTGTATGGTATAGCTAGGTTTATATTAAACTCAGTAAAGAAACTAAATTGTGGAACACTTGCTCTAACTTTTAAATTCTGGAAGAATAAATAATATAACAATATTTAATTAAATAGTTTTAAACTGTTTTCCCTTATGTTTATATTAAACTTAGTGCAGAAACTGAATTGTGGAACACTTGCTCTTATTTTTAAATTCTGAGAGAATAAATAAAATAACAATATTTAATTAAATAGTTTTAAACTGTTTTCCCTTATGATTATATTAAACTTAGTGAAGAAACTGAATTGTGGAACACTTGCTCTAACTTTTAAATTCTGGGAGAATAAATAAAATAACAATATTTAATTAAATAGTTTTTAACTGTTTTCCCTTGATAGTAGTCTTCACATAACTCAACAAAATATGTTTATATGTTGACCTTTCACTAGAGTTGCACGTTGAGTGATGGATATCACAATACTTATTGACCTTTAGAAATCAAAACTCTAGAGACTTAAGTGAGAAGAATATTAATTTTAAATATATTGCTGCTTTTTCTGCTATTTCCAGGATTAAGTCCCTGACCTAACATATAGTTCATTTTTAGAGTGATCTCCTCACAAGAAATGTATATACTTTATTTTTAAAGATTTATGTGACTTTTCTATAGGAAATAAGCCATAAACCACCTGAAGTGGTACTGCTGTTTGTTAAAGAGAACACACTCCTCTAGTACTTGACTATTGCTTAAGAGTTAAAACTGTTTGAATAAGCCGCAAGTTTAATAGAAAATGCATTCCTTGTCTTATATTTGATGTAATTGTTTCCAAATATTTGTTCAAGTACCAAAATAAATTAAGGCAATTATGATGATTTAGGCCCTTCACTAAATTGTTAATACAATAATATACTGTTGTTTACAATATGTTTGTATTCTATTCACTAAAGAATACATTTTAACTTATGTCAAAAATCAAATCTACCGGTAATCATTGCCTAATCTCTATAGTTTTGTTTTATATTCCCTTAGTTTTAACATTGCATTGCATGTACATTTTTGTTCCATCTCAATCTTAATGTATTGCATACAACGCTTTGTTTTTGTTTCTTAGTTATTTTTTCATATATATTTCCTTTTACTTTACTTATTCCGGAAATGTGATTATATGATATGGAAAATGGCCATCTACAACCTTCTTCCTGTTTCCTTATTTCTACTTGGTCATGAATCTTCATTATTTCTCTTTTCGGGACTTCAGCTTTATTGAACCAGTCTTGATAGTTACATCTGAAAAAGGCTTACAGGGTGTTTTAATCACTTCTGCAAGCAGAGACAGTCCAAATGGCAGCCATTGGGTTTTTTCATATTAACAGTAATTAGAAGTGCTGCATGTTGCTCTGAGCCCATGATAATCCTCTGAAAACATGTCAATAAGCGCTGTCAGTTTGGGGGGGTTGACCTGGAGCAAGTAGTGGAAGGTTTAATTGCCTCTACAGTGGAAAACAAAATTCTTAATATAAAACTCCTTAATAAATCATTTTGCACAACATTGTTAAATGTTATGGTGAATGTTATTCCTGTGTGTCATATTTTGCCAGATGCTTCATTAAAAGTGTACTTCATACTCCTTCTCTTGACCGTTTCACTATCTTCATTTCAATTTTCTATTTAGAACTGAAAAGTGATGTAGCACAGTGATAAACATGTCAAAATAGTGCCATGGACAAAGGAAATCATGTTAAAATACTTAAAACAAGGCAAGCTAAGCAATAGAAGTTTCCTAGTAATAAGCAATGTAGGGACCCATATGGTTAAATCATCTCCTTCTTTAGTGTGGGTATTCCCCTGGAGTTCCAGTAACTGTAATCTATGTCCCTAGATACTGTAGGGTGTGTTTGCCTATTGTCCCAGGGATGTAATTACTTTAATTTCCTTTTCATATTTAGTAAAATAGATGGGAGATGTGTTTTTCTATTTAGCCTACAACTGCTGAAGAAGGTGGGTGCTGCAGCAGAGTTTGGAGCACAAGGCCTCACTAAAGAAGAGTGCCCAAAAGGAACCATTCATTTAGTGAACCTCTGGCAACAGGAACCCCATCAACATGGTGTTTATAACAAATTAGCAACTGTACTAGTTCACTCAAGAAGAGTAAGCTTTAGACAGATTTAGCTAGCAAGAGCAGCACTGAGGTTTAACTAGGGATTGATAGATATTCACTAATTGGGTTTCATATACTGAAGAGCTATTCAGTTTAGTTGATTCTTATATTTTAGCAATACACACCTTGTAATGATTTTTTGATTTTTTTTTTTTTGAGTTGTAGCTTATGATTTGCTCCAGAAGAACATATAGCAATTCAAACACTTTATGCACAAAGGTGAACCTTCTTGTATGTTGTACCATTATTGTACAATATGCTTCAAATGGGCACAAGTCATTCTTATTAAAACTATAACAATTTAAGTGTAGGATTTAGCTTAAAAATAGATATAATTCATATAAAAGCAAATCAACGCTAACTTTTAGAGCCTTAAGAATAAATCCTTATCCCTTCCTTCTGGTGCCAAGAGAAAAGGTATGAACTGATACATACACAATTTGAAAAACCATACTAGCGCTTCTATTTTCTACCCCAGAAAATAGAAGTAGATTGTGGGAAACTTGCCTCTGTTATAGTACGCATTAGGTATTTCATTTTTTTACTGTTTTTATGAACCACTGGTGTTTAAATTGTGAAGGTGGTGAGTTTAACTTGGACAGCCTTACCTCTTATACTACACTGAGAGCTCAGTTGACAAAGAAAGTATCATGTTATGTGTGCTCTGCTCAGAAAGCTGTAGGAAACTTCCCAAAAAAAGTTAACAGATATGTAGGTGATAATTATAAAAACATAACTAAACTAAGATATACAACTATTTTCCTAAATGCCTAATGCTGATATTCCAACATGTTACAGCTGATTCTGTCTTCTGTGGCAGTTCATAGCAAAGCACACTGCAATGCTTATTGAAAGCAGATTCTGCAAATCGAAAACTAATTAGCACTCCATCTTGCAATAATTGCTCACAGCGTGAATGACTTCCAATATGAAGCTTCTACTGTGCCTAATAATAGCATACTTTAACTACTGATATATACGGTATGCTTGTGGTCTCTGGACACTGCTATATTGTCATTATTTCAGAACACATATTAATATTAAATCATATTAAAAAGGTAAGATGAGAATTATGTTCTGACATTTAATTGCAGCAGAGGGTATATTTACTCAGAAAATGAAAACCAAATAATATGATTTACCAAATTCTTGCTTAATATTTCATGTAGTGGTTGTATCCTTTAGTGATGAATTTATTGATGAATCAAATTTTCATAATGCGAAATTGAACAGCACCATCGACTCTTGAAGTATTTAAAAAGCCTTTATTTATGCTTTTGTGGGCATCACCGCAACGTTTCAGGCCATGCGGTCTTTTATCAAGCTCAATCAAATTTTCATTACATTTCTACTATGGTACAGTCACAGAAAAGGGGGGAAGAGCAAGGAATGGGTCAAGGGAACGGGGACATGACAAGTTTAGAAAAGGTCCTGGAAAGTTTTACTGGAGGCATTCAGTGGGTGATGGTGTAAGAGGAACATATTGCAGACAGCCAAGATGTGAAAACAGCACCTTTGGTTCCTAGGGTGGTGGTTACTGCAGGGATGGCTTCCAGACAGCCCAAGAGGCAAGACAGCAAGACCCCTGGAGAAAGACAGTTCAGGCTCATCAAGGGTGGCCTTTTACTCCCTCTTAAAAGCCGCAAGGTAGTGGCGGCAGGGGATGATTTATCCTTCAATTTGAAACCAAAGCTCAGCAGACATTTACTTCAATTAATGCTATTATGCAGAGAGGCACAAGATCCTTTATACTACTATGACCTGAGGTAAACAAGTTAGGGACTGCAATTTGGGGTTTACCTTGACGTAGTATGGTGGCTTTTCAACTTTATGATCATGTTATGATGTAACTAAAAACCCCTGTCTGTAAACATATGCACTTGCATTTATACTGAATTATTTATGAGGCAGGGGCCCAGGGAAGCACTTCCACTATACTTAAATATACTTTAATTTAGCCTTAAGAGTGCTTCCACAACCCCCAAATTTTGTATATTAGACCAAGAGGCAAGACAGCAAGACCCCTTGAGAGAGACAGTCCAGGCTCATCAAGGGTGGCCAGTGGAGGAGAATTATGTTGATAGAAGAGCACAGTTGTTACAGCATGGTACACATAGAGGACAGGTGGTCTGAGTGGATGTGGCAGAGAAGGCCCCAACTGCAAATGACAGGAGAGTTTCTAGTGCTAGTTAAGTGAGGGCAGGTGCCAAAGTGGAGCAAGCCATAGAAAAGAGCAGCAGCTGCAAGGGAATGAGTATGACAGTCGGTAGATGGGCCACAAAGCCAGGACTGGAATATTAGTGTCAGCAGGGGAGTGTTGCACATATGAAAATGAATTCAGAGTGCAAGGATAGAGTAAGACAGAAGTAATTCCATTTATTGCAGGGAGCTGAAAGACAACAGGAACATTTTCTTAATCCTGCACATGGGAACTGGTGCATCATGTAAAAGTTTCTAAACTAATCTGGGCTATCCAGACCACAAGTCTCAGGCTACTGTATAGCAAAAATAGGAATGATTGGACGCCAGGAGGTTCTTATGGTGAACAATAGAACAGTAGTTTATTTGTACAAGACAAATTACCTCAGGTTTACTCCCATATGTTGAGGTATGTATAGAGATGTACATCACATTGGCTAGAATAGGTTGGGTGACACAGCTGAGGAATTTAACTCCCATAAGGCATTGTAGTCAAGCAGTAATAAGGAATCCCACCCTATCCACTGTGGTTCCTTCACTGAAGGCAATCAAGAAGCCTTTGGGAAGCTACTCCCTGCTACAGATCCTCGATGGAGCACAACACTGCTCTTGCTATCTGAACTCTCTATCTCACTCTCCTAGAGAGTCTATAACAGATATAACCTAATTCTAGTTAACCTCATTCACGGGGTTCCCTGGTCCCCAACTTAGTCGCTAAAGGCACAGGTCCCTTTAGGGTGGTGGCTTTACTGGGCCTTAGTGTACCCAGGTTCAATGAGCACAACCAGTAGGTAAGGACACCAGCAGCCAAAGAGGAAGATCCACCCCTTTCCACACACTATATTGAAGTGTGGTAGGAAGTGGTCATTAAACCTCTTGGCCAATAATAAGGTAGCTGAATATGTAAACTAGATACATGGGCTTTTGCCCAGCAACTAAGTAAAAGGAGGAAGTGTAGGGATTTAAATCTATTGGAGCAGTGGCGTAACTTCGGATGCCAGGGACCCCCTGCAAAGAAATTTTTTTTTACAAAATAGTGGGAGAATTTCATGTAAAATATCCCCAGAATTCATAGAAGGCTGGTACAGTAGCAATGCCATGTATAAATACCCCAGAGCTATAGAAGGATGGCAAAGTGTCAATTTCCCATATAAATACCCCATAACTATAGAAGGATGGCACAGTCGCAATTTCACATATAAATACACCAGGAAAGTAAAGTTCCAACAACATGCCACCACAAACAAGCACACTGCGATGAACACAAGTTACCCAGGGCAAATATAAAATATGTAAAAGCAGCATAATACTAAACTTATATTTTTGTCCCATTCTCTGCTTTTCTTTCACTTTTATTTTCTTATACATACATGCTCTTCTTTACTTAATACATATTGCTTTACCTCCTCCTGTTCTTCAGCTAGCAGTACCCCTTTTTTCTTTGTATCTCTAATTTTGCCCTGTCATAGAGGGGTTATACTATAAGGCTTAGTCTGTTCTTCTCTCCTTTTGCATTTATGCTGTTTAAACAATTAACCAAAACCAGCCATGAAATATATTTGTATCCTTATTTTCTGCCATAATTGCCCATAGAAACAAAAATCTTTTCACATGGCAGCAATGCTTCCTAATTTGAATTCACATGTTATCTGTAAAGGGAGTGTTAATGAATGTACGGACTCATATGTTGACTCAACAGTGAGGAATAACAGTAGGGCCCCATATGACAAAATTTCCTGGGCCCTCCGATTTTAAAATTGAATATACAAAAATCTGTTTGCTCTTTTGAGAAATGGCTTTCAGTGCAGAATTCTGCTGGAGTAGCACTATTAACTGATGCATTTTGAAAAAAACATGTTTTCCGATGACAGGATCCCTTTAAATTTTTTATTAAGCATGAAAATATGGCTTAACTGACAATAGTTATAACCAAGCATCAAACAGATGGTTTGTATTTAGAACAGCTGCAGAGCAAGATTATAATGTTACTCTAGGCAATAAGCATGTTTTTTTTAAGGATTATGGTAGAGAAAAAACCCAAAGGAGACAAATCTGAACTACTATTTATGGGGGTAAGAGTGTCCAAATTCATTTTTCCGAGGCTATTAATTCCCAAGGTGCCCATATCTCTAGATAGCAGGGGAGTTTGTTGTGTATTTTGGCAATTCAATATTTAAACCTCTTATTGATCTCTATCCCGCGTCTGATCTCTTCTAGGGTTGGTATGGTGTTAGATTTCCAGTGGGACACAATCGAAATTCGGGTTGCTGTTAATATCTGATTTATCAAGGCCTGAGCGATTTTGCCCACTCTAGGAAATGGTTTGCCCAACAGAAAAGTACACATTTTCCTCAAAGTCCTGCTCAGTAGGTCTGCAACCTCAGTCCATAATGGGGGAATGCCAGACAAGTCCAGAATATGTGTGGCAAGGTACCTATTTCCCCACAATTTCTCCAGCATAAGGGAGAGTGATCCTTAAAAAGTGTATGCAGCTTGGCTTCGGTATGGTACCAATACATTAATATCTTATAGATATGCTCCTTTTGCCTAGAGCATTGTGACACCCTCTTTGCATTGTCCCATATGTTAGCCCACTCCTGATCTAGTAAGGGTTGGGAGAACTGAGAGTCCCATTTGACCATATATTGCAGTCTGGGAGGGGGGTCAGCTTCAGGTTCAAAGAGTAGTTGATAGATCTTCGAGACCAAGTTTGGCTAATAATTCAAAGCATGTTGGTGAGTTTGCTTTTGCCTAGTCGCTATACATAGTTAAATTGGGTTGAAAAAAGACAAAGTCCATCAAGTTCAACCCCTCCAAATGAAAACCCAGCATCCATACATACACCCCTCTTTACTTTTAATTAAATTCTATATACCCATACTAACTATAGAGCTTAGTATCACAATAGCCTTTGATATTGTCTGTCCAAAAAATCATCTAAGCCATTCTAAAAGGCATTAACTGAATCAGCCATCACAACATCACCTTGCAGTGCATTCCACAACCTCACTGTCCTGACTGTGAAGAACCCCCTACGTTGCTTCAAATGAAAGTTCTTTTCTTCTAGTCTAAAGGGGTGGCCTCTGGTACGGTGATCCACTTTATGGGTAAAAAGGTCCCCTGCCATTTGTCTATAATGTCCTCTAATGTACTTGTAAAGTGTAATCATGTCCCCTCGCAATCGCCTTTTTTCCAGAGAAAACAACCCCAACCTTGACAGTCTACCCTCATAATTTAAGTCTTCTGTCCCTCTAACCAATTTAGTTGCACGTCTCTGCACTCTCTCCAGCTCGTTTATATCCCTCTAAAGGACTGGAGTCCAAAACTGCACTGCATACTCCAGATGAGGCCTTACCAGGGACCTATAAAGAGGCATAATTATGTTTTCATCCCTTGAGTTAATGCCCTTTTTTATGCAAGACAGAACTTTATTTGCTTTAGTAGCCACAGAATGACACTGCCCAGAATTAGACAACGTGTTATCTACAAAGACCCCTAGATCCTTCTCATTTAAGGAAACTCCCAACACACTGCCATTTAGTGTATAACTTGCATTTATATTATTTTTGCCAAAGTGCATAACCTTGCATTTATCAACATTGAACCTCATTTTCCAGTTTTCTGCCCAGTTTTCCAGTTTAGACAAATCACTCTGCAAAGTGGCAGCATCCTGCATGGAACCTATAGTTCTGCACAATTTAGTATCATCTGCAAAAATAGAAACAGTACTTTCAATGCCCACCTCCAGGTCATTAATAAACAAGTTGAAAAGCAAGGGACCTAGTACAGAGCCCTGCGGTACTCCACTAACAACACTGGTCCAATTAGAAAATGTTCCATTTACCACCACTCTTTGTAGTCTATCTTTTAGCCAGTTCTCTATCCAGGTACAAATACTATGTTCCAGGCCAACATTCCTTAATTTAACCAGTAACCTTTTGTGTGGCACTGTATCAAGTGTTTTAGCAAAATCTAAGTAAATCACATCCACTGCCATCCCAGAATCAAGGTGTCTACTTACATTCTCATAAAAAGAAATTAAGTTAGTCTGGCAAGATCTATTACGCATAAAACCATGCTGGCACAAACTCATAGTATTATGATTTGCTATGAAGTCCAGTATCTTATCCTTTATTAACCCTTCGAAAAGCTTTCCTACCACTGACGTCAGACTAACTGGCCTATAGTTTTGAGGCTGAGAACGGGATCCTTTTTTGAATAGAGGCACCACATTAGCAATTCGCCAGTCTCTCGGCACTATGCCAGATCTCAATGAATCCTGAAAAATTAAGTAAAGAGGTTTGGCAATCACAGAGCTAAGCTCGCTAATTACCCTGGGATGAATACCATCTGGCCCTGGACCTTTGTTAATCTTAACATGTTCTAGTCTCTTTTGAATTTCATCATGTGTGAACCATGCATCATTAGTTGTATTACTAGAATTGGGAGTGTTAAGAAGGAAACCTTCACTTACTGATTCCTCATTTGTGTAGACAGATGAAAAATATGAATTCAGAATCTGCGCTTTTAATTTGTTTTCATCAACCAGCTGACCCCCCTCTGATAGTAAGGGACCCACCCCTTCCTGCTTCATTTTTTTACTATTAACATATTTAAAAAATAGTTTTGGATTTTTTTTACTGCTTGCTGCAATATCCTTTTCTATAGCAATTTTAGCTTGCCTTATAGCTTCTTTGCATGATTTATTGGCCTCCTTGTACCTTATAAATGATTCGGCTGTACCAGCTAACTTGAAAGTTTTAAAAGCACGTCATTTCTTACCCACCTCAACACCAACGCTTCTATTGAACCAAAAAGGTTTTGCTTTGCAACGACGTTCCTTGCTTTGCAACGACGGTTTAGCAAACTGCTTTAGCTGAAAGTATTCAAAGAGCTTTAGAGAGTTTTGAGGTAGCTTTTGGACTAGGTCTTCATAGGACAGGATCTCCTTTGTAAAAAGGATTTAGCAGGTCCCTTATACTGTGAATGTCCGTATCTTTCCATTTATTAGTGAAGGAGGAATGAAATCCTGGTGGAAATTCTGGATTATGCAGGAACAATGCGTTAAGTGACTTTAGAGATATGAGCTTATGTTTCTAATTAACAGCAAACCATAAAGATAGGGTGTGTCTCGTTGAAGATAGGAGCGTGGTCTCTCCGGATAGCCGATGGGTAGTCGACCAGATTAAATAATTTAAGTGAGATAGATTAGCCATATAGTTTTTTATTAGGCCCCATGTAGTATTGGGACACCAGTGTGACCAAGCCAGGATCTGTCTGATGTGAGTCGCTTCATAATATCTCCGGAAGCAAGGAATACCTGAGCCTCCCTGTTTACAAGGCCTTGTGAGAACTACTGCTGCTATTCTGTGCCTCCGATTACCCCATATAAAATGATGACATAGAGACTGGAGATCTTTAAGTGTCTTGAGAGGAACCGTAATCGGGAGTGTTTCAAACAAATACAAAAATTTTGGCAATATTGACATTTTAATTGCAGAGATCCTCCCACACCAGGACAAAGCAAACATCCCACTTCTGTAAGAGAGATTTGATTTGCTGGACCATAGGGACAAAATTGTGTCTATAAAGGTCTAGATATGTTGGAGTAATATGTATGCCTGAGTATGAGATTGAATCAGTTTGCCAGCGATAGTGGTGTGCCTCTTGAAGATGTATCAGTGACTGTTGAGAGATATGTATAGGGAGTGCTTGAGTTTTACCAACATTAATTGTATAATCAGAGAGCTTACTATTTAAATATTAGATATTTAAAACCTTATGGAGATTCGGAAAGGGAGATTAAGGGCCTAGTCAATGTTAGCAACACGTCATCCGCAAAAAGGGAAATCTTGAAAATGGAGTCTTTTATGGAGATCCCCCAAATAACCTGTGAGTTTCTAATAACCGCAGCCAAAGGCTCAATGCTTATTGCATTTAAAAGAGGAGATAATGTGCAGCCCTTCCTGGTCCCATTCGTTATATATATGCTTTTGGATGCTTGCCCTGGTAGTTTTAGTTGAGTTGTAGGGGAGCTATAGAGGCCTCTAATAGCGTTCACAAAATGACTTGAAAAGTTAAGATGCGACAATTAGGAGGACAAGTAGGGCCAACTCAGGCAGTCGAATGCCTTTTCTGCGTCCAGTCTTAAAATAACTGTTGGATTAGACATTTTATATACAACTTCAATTAAATCAATAGTGCATATCGTATTATCACCTGCCTGGCACCCCTGAATAAATCCCACTTGGTCTCCATTTATCAATTTAGGAAGGATAGGGGCAAGTCTGTTTGCCAAAATTTTTGAAAATAATTTAAGATCTGAATTGAGAAGAGCTATGGGTCTATAGCTGGAACAGTTAGTAGCGTCCTTCCCCTCCTAAGGGATAAGGGTGAGATAAGAACCCAAAATGGAGGTTGGAATAGGGGTCCCCCTGAGAAATTCGTTAAAGAGATTAACCAAGTAGGGGTTAAGGATATGAGCAAAGGCTTTGTAATAGTTGTAAGGGAATCAGTTTGTGCCTGGAGACTTGCCGGTTGGCATATTTTTGACTGTGTAAGGGCCTCATTATCAGCATCCAAAAGTCTAGGTAGGTTGGCCTCCTGAAAGAAGTCAGCTAAAAGTGAAGGGTCTTGGACCAAGACTTTGATTTACCTTATGAAGGTTAGAAAGATGAGAATAGTATTTATGGAAGGTGTCACCTATCAATTCCTGGTCATAAGTCGTATGGCCTTTATAGCAGTATTCCTTGAGTCTGCTGCCCTTTGAGTTTACTCGCTAGTAAAGTGTGTTGCTTATCCCCTTGTTCGTAAAACTTTTGTTTCGTCCGCACAATTGCTTTATCTGTGTCTATATGTTTAAGTTCTGTAAGTTGATTTCTTATTTCTAGAATTGAAGATAAAAGTCTCTCAGAATGGGGCTTATTGTACTGGGATTCCAATGTATGTAATTTATTTAAGAGATTAGTGTATCTAGTACGTGCTTGTCTTTTTGCGCTGGAAGTTACTGGTATGATATGACCCCTTATAGTGGCCTTATGGGCTTCTCATAAGGTTGAAAGGGAGGGCACTGAGCCTTCATTGACTGTGAAGTAATCTTTAAGAGATGTTTCAATCTGTTTGCATATATCTGGGTCATTTAGAATCACTTTGTTAAGGCGCCAGTGTGGTTCTCTAGGAGGTAGTCTAGCTAAATCTAAGGCCAAAGTTATAAGAGAGTGGTTGGACCACGTTATGTGATGGATTTCACTTGAGTAGGTCAGGCGGAGGCAAGCCTGTGACATTAAAAAATAATCTAGCCGAGTGCATTTTATGGACCGGGGAGTAGAAGGTATATTGACTCTCATTTGGGTGATTCAGTCTCCAGCTATCAAAGAGAGTGAAATGGTGGGTTAGCTTTCTAAAGTCTCGGGAAAGAGTATGTGCTTGTTTGTCTAAGGAAGGGAGCGTACGATCTCTTGTCTGGGAAAAGGTAAAGTTAAAGTTGCCCCCTATGACCTGAAAGAGAGGGGTTTGGGTTATAAGCTTATTCAACAGTGACCATAAGAAACTGATTGAGAGCATAGATATTGCATTGTGCTAAAGGAGTATCCATATATTTTCCCACCAAGATTATGTATCTCCCATTGGAATCACAATGTACCTGGTCTACTGCTGTTTTAGAAGGTGCCGAGGCATAATAAGCAGTTGGGTAATATCTTGAATGTAGCTTGTAAGGCTTGTCCCTCTGAAAATGGGTTTCCTGAATAAGTGCTACATCAGCCTTAAGACTCCTAATTTCTTTTAGGACCATATACCATTTATTTATAGTGTTAGGGCCTTTAGCATTGATGGATACAAATCTAACCATGATGATTTATCTTAATATTAGCTAAAGTAAGCCCAGTTAGGGGATAAGACCGATCTCCCATGGCTACAATCTGGTACCCTGTGATTCCTTAAGAAATAAACATCCTTTTCTTCTTCAGTATAAAGTATAAATCATATAGCGAACATCAAATTGTCTTTCTCTAAGAAATCAAACCATATTGAATATAGCTAGATAGCATAACATTTGAACCATAGAAGAATATAGAAGAAACATTAATAACTCAGCAATTTTTGTAGATCACACACTTCTAATACAGCCAGTGCTTGAACTGGGATCAAAAAAGTGGAGGGATGGTATGCTCGGCACGCGTAGCACCCACCGTTATACTAAGCCTCGCCCACCAATACTTTCGAGTATCAGCCACTTTAAGCCAAAACCATTTTGCTATTTCCATGTTTATTAAAGGGGAGCTAAACCCTAGGTATAGGACCTGTTACCCAAAATGCTCAGGGGCTGGGGTATGCCAGATAAGGGGTCTTTCCGTAATCTGGAACTCCATACCCCAGTCTGCTAAAAATCATTTGAACATTTAGTAAACCCAATAGTATTGATCTCCCACCAATAAAAAATTGTTATATCTTAGTTGGGATGAAGTACAATATTCTGTTTTGTTATTACAGAGAAAAAAAATGTTTTGAAATTTTGAATTATTTAATTAAAATTAAGTTTATGGTAGACAAACTTCCTGTAATTTGGAGCTTTCTGAATAATGGATCCATACATGTACTGCTTAATACAGCCAATTGCAGTAGGTACTGGTTTTGAAAGTCTTTTCTGAAACATTCAACCTGCAAGCCCTGTTTAATTCATTGCCCCCCTGAATTCGCTTGATCATCTGGGGCACTAAATGTGGCTTCTGTCTTTCCCCTGGCCTCATCACAGTATTAAATTAACTCTTTCCTATCACATGATTTTATTTTATTATATGACTTTCCCCATGGACCTTGTACATGTATGGGACCCGTTATCCAGGCTGCTCGGGACCTGGGGTTTTCTAGATATGAGATCTTTCAGTAATTTGGATCTTCATACCTTAAAGGGATCCTGTCATAGGAAAACATGTTTTTCTCAAAACGCATCAGTTAATAGTGCTACTGGAGCAGAATTCTGCACTGAAATCCATTTCTAAAAAGAGCAAACAGATTTTTTTATATCCAATTTTGAAATCTGAAGAGTGATTGAAGTTTATCAGAGCACAAGTCACATGACTTGGGGCAGCTGGGAAATTGACAATATGTCTAGCCCCATGTCAGATTTCAAAATTGAATATAAAAAAATCTGTTTGATTTTTTGAGAAATGGATTTCAGTGCAGAATTCTGCTGGAGCAGCACTATTAACTGATTTGTTTTGAAAAAAATGTTTTTCCCATGACAGTATCCCTTTAAGTCTACTAAAAAATCATATTAACATGAAATAAACCCAATAGGCTTTCTTTTTCTTTCAATAAGTATTAATTATATTGTTAATTTTGGATCAAGTACAAGCTACTGTTTTATTATTACACAGAAAAGGGAAATCATTTTTAAAAACTTGGATTATTTCTATAAAATGGAGTCCATGGGAGACAGTCATTCTGCTATTTGGAATTCTCAAGATAACGGGTTTACAGATAATGGATCCCATACCTGTATATACATTTTTTTAAAGAAACACTTTTCACGCACTTTTGTTTTATTGAGAAATAATAGGAATTCTGGTGGAAATCAACAAAAACACAAGTAGCATAGAAAAGCTAGTATAGTTAATGATCTCTTCCCCAGAATGGTTTATGGTCAGTTGACAGGGCCTTCTCCAGTTAAGTAACTATATGCCTTTTTCTTTCTTCTTGCTGTTGCCTTTACTGCACTTTCTGACCCACTTTCCTTCTCTCAATTTTATTTATTCACTCTCTGGCATTTGTCTCTGCAAAAATCTTTACTCTTCTCTACAAGCATTTTTCTTGTGTCTTGTCTCCTTTTCATTGCACCGCATGTTCATTCCTTGTCTTACTCCTTATCTTCAACCCGATAAGCTGCCTTGCTTTCGCCCCACCCCCTTCTCCTGCTTGTTTTCACTACACTCCCTCGGGCCTGTACTTAACCTTTAACCTTCTTGCCAACCTGCATAAATAAAACAGTGGCAAGATTGGGCAACAGTTCCCTGCCCTCCACCTTCTCAGAAGTTAAAAAAAAAAAGCTGCGGTATTCTGAATTATTGCATCCGGCCAGACTGAATACAGTGCATGCCTCAGACAAGAGCTACAGGATCTCATAAAGGCCAATCCTCCCACACGCGTTGCATTCGTACCAGTTGCTTTTTAAAGTTGTTAAATGTTAGGCGGAACTGAGGCAGGAGCAGGAGACTATAACATTGTTGCTCTGTGAAAAAGATTTAGGTTTTTAGTGGTAAAAATGGATCACCAGCTCATGGGCTGAGGATTAGTAAAAAGTGCAGTATAATCAGTAGGAAAAACCGTCACGTATTTAACAATAATTTAGGCTTCTCCTTTCTTCTCACTATTCAGTTTCTATTGGGGTAAGATGGAATGATTATAACTGCAATACCCCTGGCTAAATTGCATACTTCACTGAATATTTCAGTTTTAAGGAGCTGACAGGACCTCTAGAAGGTACCAATGCAATACATTTCAATAAATAAATATTAGCTACTTACAGTTCTACCCAAGCAGACAAATTCAGAATGTGAATATGCTATATGCAAAATTTGTACACTTTCTTTGGCAGAAGTAAAGAGCCAAAAGATGTTTTGTGGCTGAACTTCACAGGAGTCTTTCGTCTGATCATGCCGGAATGATATAACACAAGAGACAAGTTGGATGTAGTCAAAGGCGTCCAGATAGGCATCCAAATATAATGGAAGTGAACAAAAAGTTGCAGGTAAAAGCTACATTTCATCTGACACACCATGACTGTCCGATGTGAATGCAGAAAGCTGCATCTTATTATTGTATTTGGACACCTGAGACAACTTTCAGCTTGTCTCCGGCCTTATGTCGTTTTGACACGATCCAACAGAAGACGCCCGTGGAGTTCAACTTTTTTTCTTGTTTGGAATTATTCCAACTCTTTTCTTTTTTTAGATCTGATTGCACACCCTGAATATTTGAGATATATATTTTACATAGTAAGTTAGGTTGGAAAAAGACACATGTCCATCAAGTTCAATATTTTAACTTTTTTTAACCTGCCTAACTGCCACTTGATCCAGAGGAAGGCAAAAAAACATCTGAAGACTCTCCAATTTGCCTCAGAGGCAGATCAACTTGTACTATGAGCTATCTTCCATAAACCTGTATTCCCTCCCTTGCTTAAAAGGCCATCCAACCCCTTCTTAAAGCTATCTAATGTATCAGCCAGTACAACTGATTCAAGGAGAGAATTCCACATCTTCAGAGCTCTCACTGTAAAAAACTCTTTCCGAATATTTATGTGGAACCCCTTTTCTTCTAAACAGAATGGGTAACCTAGTGTCAGCTGGAAAGACCTACTGGTAAGCAATAGAACAAAGATACCGGCACACAAGGCTTGATTTGCAGGAAAACCCTTACTTTAATTAAAAGTGCGGAAGTGCAATGTTTCGGGGCCATGCCACTTTCTCAAGCATGCCAATACTAGGGGTTGCCATGGGTGTGCGTCTGCTCTACCCTCTTCCAGTGACTACTGGTAAATAAAGCATTAGAGAGATTATTATATGATTCCCTTATATATTTATACATAGTTATCAAATCACCCCTTAAATGATTTTCCATGGTATGATTTTCCATACCGTTTACCAGCTTATTTGCCCTTCTCTGCACCCTCTCTAATACAATAATGTGATGTAGACCAAAACT
The DNA here is from genome assembly GCA_038501925.1 of Xenopus petersii. NCBI lineage: Eukaryota > Metazoa > Chordata > Amphibia > Anura > Pipidae > Xenopus > Xenopus petersii. Next base: position 83,410,771 of record CM076682.1, read on the forward strand.
GTACAGCCTGTTCTAGATGGGGCCTTACCAGTGCTCTATAAAGTGGAAGAATGACAGCTTCCTGCCATGAATCAATGCCCTTTTTAATGCAGCTCAATTTGTCATTGATGCTGCTGACTGGCATTGCTTGCTACAGCCAAGTTTATCATCTACAAGGACTCCAAGGTACTTTTCCATAAGGGATTTGCCTAGTGCAGTCCCATTAAGGGTATAAGTGGCTTGGATATTTTTACAACCCAGGTGCATGACTTTACATTTATCAACATTGAATCTCATTTGCCACTTAGCTGCCCAGATTGCCAGTTTGTCAAGATCCTGTTGCAAGGATGCCACATCCTGGATGGAATTTATTGGGCTGGATAGTTTTGTGTGTCATCTGCAAACACTGATACATTACTTACAATATCCTCCCCCTAAGTCATTTATAAACAAGTTAATAAAAGTGGACCCAATACCGAGCCCTGATGGACCCCACTAAGAACCTTATTCCAAGTAGAGAATGTACCATTAACAACCACCCTCTGTACCCTATCCTGTAGCCTATCCTGTTTCCTATCCATGTGCAAATGACTTCATTAAGTCCAACGTTAGTTTAAAAAGCAGTCACGTGGGGCACTGTTTCAAACGCTTTGGCAAAATCCAAATAGATCACACCTACTGCCCCCCCCCCACTGTCCAGCATCTTACTTACCTCATCATAAAAATCAACCAAATTTGTCATAAAGTCATGCTGATTGCTGCTCATAATGCCATTCACTAGGACAACATTTTGAATGTTATATCTTAACAAGCCTTTCAAATAATTTGCCCACCACAGATGTCAAACGTACTGGCCTATAATTGCCAAGCTGAGATTGTAATCTCTTTTTAAATTTTGGAATGACATCAGCTTTTCTCCAATCCATTGGTACCATACCAGATGAAAGCAAATCTGTGAAAATCAGAAATAGGGTCTGGTCTAAAGCTGAACTAAGCTCTTTTAGAACTCAGAGATGTAATGCCATCAGGCCCTGGAGCCTTGTTTAAATTAATTTTTATTAAAGCTTTATCCTGAGTCAGCCACTGACTAGATTGAGCTGAGCAATCAGTGCAGCTATGAAGTGGGCCTGGGAACTCCTCAATTGTATACACTGAAGAAAAGAACTGATTTAGCACATTTGCCTTTTCTGTATCTGTTACAACCATACTGGTACCATTATTTAATGGAGCAACACTTTCAACCTGCATCTTTTTACTATTAATACACAATGAATACACAATTAACCCCACACATACAGATCTGTGTTATGAAGGAATGGTTGCCCATACTTGTTGAAAGTACTGTAAAACAAAATGAAATATCTGCCTCTTCTTACTATTCCCTGCACAATCTCTTGCACTTTAAAATGTATTTTTAATTGAGGGTAAATTGCTCAACTTTACTTTAGGCAGTCCCCATAAGGGTTTGTTTCACAGTTAGATGGGGTAGCTGTTTCCAAGTCAAAGTATTTCCCTGGCAACTAACATTGAAACAAAGTTTTAAAGGTAATGCACCATTGTGAGCATCTGCTATAAGTGAGTACGTATGCTTCAAATGAATGAAAATTATCTGTATCTGTGAAGTGATTGAACATCCTACCACCTATCCAGAACAACCATAGAGAGTATGTAAAATCCTGCAAATACAGTATTAACTATGTTGCAAGAACCACAGGGTATTTGAAATGAGGTAGATACTCAGTACCAAATAGTACACCATAATCATTACAAATCATTTCAGTTGAATTGTAACACTAGAATTTTATAAAATATTTCTTGTTTACAATTGGGTAATGATAAAATAACTGCAATAGATTTATATATCTGGTGAAAATTTCCTCTTAAAAAGATAGCTAACATCTACATAGCTATTTGTTTATAATTTCCCATTACCCTTAAACTCAATTCTGGAATGATACACATTTTCATAGCTCAATTAAGTTCTTAGAACTTACAAATTGCAAAGGAAATTGAAAAGAACCACTCAACACACATAAAACAGGAATTTTTATAATAAAGCACTTTTTGCTGTAGATAGATGCTACAATGTTCAACCAGCATGTTTAAAAATAGAAGTAATGACCTCAAATATGTACATGAAATTACAGATTTACTTTAACTATGTTTATTTTTGCCAGGTGCAATGGACTATTATGTTGCATCACTGGTCTCCTGTTGCACTGAAAAAAGATCAAGTTTGTTTGAAAGATAAAACATTCCTCAGAGCCCAGAGGTTTATGTTTGATTGTGGAGACATCTTATTCTACTCTGTTTTTCCTTCTGAAGAATATTATTTCCATTTTATCTGATAATTAGCAATTAAAAACCAGTGTGAGATCATGAAACTAGTTTACACTGAAACACTACTGCAATATAACTGCAGCTGCTGTCGGTTTAATTTAAATTCAGCTGTTCTGTCAGTAGTTTAGAAATTAATCACAAGTCTTAGCGGATTACTTTTTTAAGAACAGTTTCTATTTCTTGTATCTGTCTGATGTTCACAGCAGTACCCTGCTAATAAGAGAGACATAGTTTATCAGGAAGTATGAGTCATATACGGCATATACTAAAAAATGTGTAAGCAGTGTATTGAGCTTTGAACAAAATATACAGCTTTTACTGTATATTTCTGTTTTTTGCCAATGCAAAAAATGGAATGGAAATGGAAAAATATTATGGTACATAGAAAAATGCTAACTTGCCTTCTTTAGATATTAGGCATTTCATTTTGCCCTGATTTTTCTTATATTCTCATATTAGTATGAGATTTTCTATATCAGATAGTATTTTCTCCCAAACATAATACCCTGTATTTGTCTTAGTGGAAAACCCTGAAGACCATATTACAACATAACATTTAATTGTATTTATACTATTTGTTACTATACATCATATAAATTAAAGGGCACAGCAAATAAAAGTTATTAATATCTATAGTGAATACATGAATAGTAATGCACATTAATTTTCTTTTCTTGTTTCCAAATAGTTGAGGCTGTTTCCAAAAACCTCTGGCCAATTTTCACTTGTGTTGACTATAACTCTCTCTACAATTGTCTCCATAAGCTCTCTGAGCAGGGAGTATTTGAAGCATTCCATTACTGCACAGGCTCCCAAAGACCAGGCTAAACTGTCTTACCCAATTGACCAGGTCAGTGGGGTGAGAGGGATGCCTAGTGTGAGCTAAAGATGATGCATGACAGACTCACCCCTGTACTCCCTAAAATAATTCAGAGACCATGTAGGGGTTCATCCTATGGTGTCAAGCTGGTGACAACACATGAAAAACTGTTGATCTGATTGAAATACTAAATAGGGGGTCCACTCCAGCAATCCTCCTTGATTCTTGATGCAGAAAATGCATTTAACTGCCTGATTTGACCATACCTATTCTCCATGTTATCCCATCTTAAAAAATCCAGGTCCTTTTTTACAAGTCCTCAAAGGCCTATACAGTAACCCAACAACTCAATTGAAATTAACAGGTCAGGCATCTAAATATATCACAATAACAAATGGAACTAAACAAGGATGTCCCTTATCCCCCTCTTATACTGTATGTGTTAAGCATTTAACCCCTTCCTACAGTTATTAGAAAGTCTACAGATATCTTCCTAGTCACAGCAAGAACAGTGAGTTGTGGGTTAATTGGGTTTAGGGGACTGGAGGTTTAGCCATCCTTAATTCACGCAGTCACCAAAATTGTTGCCCTGCTAGGTATCATCGTAATTTCAAGTTGGAAGGGAAAAATGCTGAGTAAAGTATTCTCCTTGCAGTTCAGTAACTGGCCAGGACATGTCATTGTTCTAGTCTTTAAAAGGGGGAAGCCAACATGTGTTCTGTCTTTTTGGATCCTACATGTTGGAGCAGGTGGAGGAAGTAAGTAAAGCTAGTATCTGGATAGCTCTGTAATAGCTCACTCTAGGAGTGAGAGAGAGGATAATGGTAGCTATGGAGAAGTCTGAGCTTAGAATGATTAGAATTCCTGGGTGTACTGCCTGCAGAGTAGAGACTCAAATTTACAAACCTAGGTGTAGAAGGCTAGGTTCTACTTGGTGAGTTGACTCAATCCACACACTGATCATTGACCCCTGGTGGGTAAGCACTGGCTAGAATCTTTGTATGTGAGTAAATGCAGACTAATTGTACTTAATCAATCTATGACTATCCAACTTCAACTTTCAAGTAAACGTAGAACTGGTGCCCAATTGATTTAATCAACCTGAGAGTTGAAGTTCTGCAACACCCTTCCTCCATTAAATCTGAGAGGGCCCATCCAATGATCAAGACTTGCATGTTTATTTGTGTGTTTATCACATAGTTCCAGAATAAAGTACTTCCATTGGATTATTTTTTCATAGTATATCATCTGCTAGAATGCAGATTTTATAAAAAGAAAAATACAATTTTTATGCAAAGTGCTTTATTATACACAATAGAATACACACTTGTGCTAAATATAATTTAATAAAAAAAATTTCTTTCAGAAGATCAGTTGAAACATATTCAAAATGTATTTAATACACACAAAGGAAAATTACACAAATGGAATATTTTTTTTATATTCAGTTTTATTGTATTTTTGTAAGTTTTGTGAGGCAAATTACAATCAAAAATATTAGTACCTAAATGGCAACTTTTTGAGAAAATTTCATTTACATAACTGTTTTATGTACACAACTATTGGCCAGATTGACTTTAGGGGCCACATGCATATTTCAGAGACACTTGATAATTTCAGAGACACTTAAATTGTATAAAACTGAATAAAAATATGTGTATGTGTGTTGTTGTGTTAAGATACAACATATAAGAGCAATGTAGAGGAGAGGTACTAGACAGTTTTGTGTTGTCTCTGTTTGGGGACACACATACACACACACACACACACACATATATATATATATATATATATATATATATATATATATATATATATATATATATATATATATATATATATATATAAAAAAAATATATATATATATATATATATATATATATATATATATACATACACACACACACACACAGAATGGGACTTCTACTCAATCCAATAGTCCCCCAATAGATCAATGTAACCGATCACAAAATAGCTGAATTAAGTTAAAATGCAATATTTATTTATCACCATGCCATACGTAGATAAAAGCATTTAAAACAAGCAGCGCTGCATAGAAGATGAGGGATCCCTCCTAATTAAATATTAACCCATCAAGGGAGTTCAACATGAATCACGTGTGAAGATAGCATGCAAAAAAATGTTGTTGAAGGTAATTAACTAAAATGATTTGAAATGTTGTAATAACCGCTGCATTCGTCCATGCATGCGTGTATATATATATACAGACATTAGGATTCCAATTTTGGAGAGGGCACTGTCTCAAGTGACATAAAATGCAGGAAAAATTGTCTGGACAACAGAGCTCATATACACAGCCCCTAGTCCACAGTACTAAGCCCCAAAGAAGGTTAGGCTAATCAGGTCCAAGTAGAATGCTGTGTTGGATAAACTTTCAGTCAGATTGGATTCCCATGTATATGTTTGTGGATCAAAAGTCCAAATCTGCAACTTAGCAGTCGCACTGCTGGTAATGTGTCCCAGGGATATTTCCAAAAATTAGTTCCGACCAGCCCCAGTGAAGAATGTAACATGTTAATACCGACCGGGAATGCAGATGCGATATGCACGAAACTTCCTCCTTCCTGCTACATCAACTTGTGCGAACGGAAGTGATGCCTTATAAGGATAAAGTCACATGATTCTTGTGTTGTGCCCCAATAGGGTTGCCACCCGGCCGGTATTTTACCGGCCTAGCCGGTAAAACAGGTATTGAGGCCGGTGCCGGTATTGAGATAATACCGGTGTAGGGATGTGAAAATCTTAGACACCCTTACACTTTACAGACAGGCACATCCCTAGTAATTTGGACACCTCAGTGGGTCCTTATGGGGACCTTGTGCTTATGTAACCCCTGCAGTTCACACAGTGTATACCAGATGGCACTGTGCCAGAGTATAAAAGGTTTAGGAACCATGTGCTCTGGGTCCATTGCTTTAGCCCAACCAAGCAGGCTGGAAGGGAATAGGTAGTGCTGACCCTAGGCGCCTTGTCCCTAGTAATTAGACAGCTATACTCGTTTTATAGATCACTCTAGGAGTAATAGAGAGGTTATTTAGTTGAGCAGCTCAAGGCTTTGTCGAGGAGATTAGAGGGATTAAGATCCCAGGGTATTACTGACCCAGAGTAAGGAACCAAGTGTTGAGATAGGGATGTCAGGAGTTCCCCTAGTCTGCCACTGGAAGATATCCTGAAAACTGGGCAATACCCATCACATGCTGTCAACTTACTCTCTGCTGTATATTCCCTAGCCGGTGGGGATTCAGCCTATACGTGCTGTGAGTATATGCTTCCTTTATGCTGCTGTGTATGTTCTATGCTCCATTGTGGATCAATGTGCTGAATGATCTATGTGCTATTATTCAATAAATACTGTTCTTTGTTCAACTGTTAAAGAACTACTGGCGCCCATCATTGTGCTACTGCACCAAGTTACAGTTACACTAAACCCTTGCCTCCACACCGTTGCGAGGGCTTACCCCTGAGAAAGAGAGCTCATCGGTGGTCTCAGCCCACCAAGGAAAGTAGCTAAAACTGCCCTAGCACAAGTCAGTTTACTATTGCGCTACACCGTCAATTACATGGCCGGTAATTTTTTTGCAGGGAGAAAAGCTACTTACTTTTCAGCAGCTTCGCTGCTCCCTCCTCCCAATTCCCCACCTCGTCTTGTGTGATGACTTCATTGTATGGGCGGCGTCGCTTAGACGTGAGTGCAGACTGCAGGGGGAGCCGGCTATGTGTGCGGCTGCTGGCTCAGTTGGACTGCTAGGTACAGGTAGTGTGGCTTTGGGCAGGATTGGGGGTGGGCTTGTGTGCGGGGCTAAGACCAGTGTTTTTTTCCAGGAAAGGTGGCAACCCTATGCCCCAACAACATATATTTAACGGACTCCATACTTGTCTGTCACAAATGTCTTGTCACTGTTCTCCTGCAATTATTTTTTATTCTTCAATAGATGCTCTCTACTGTATATATAAAAATACAATGGAATCTAATCCTGAGAACACAGTTTAGGCAACATAATTATGAGAGGCAACATTGTTACTATAAGGCAATATGGCATGTTGATGCAATCAGCAAATTAAGGTTTCAAAACGTAACAGTTGCTTCTATTGAAACCAATGTATTCAAATTTTGTTTTATAAGTAATCTATTATGCCAAAAATGTATCAAACATATCAAATTATACAAAAGAAGAAAAATGAAAAATGAAAACAGGGGAAGGAAAAAGGAAAAGCTAAATCAAAGAAAAAAAAGGGAAAATGAAAACAAATTTAAATAAAAAGTATATACAGAATTGTATGCCCTCTAATAAAGAACAATGTGTGGTTGCTGTCATACTTTTCCAAGGTACTTTGCATAAATGCTTAATTAATTATTTTTTATTTATTAAAAACATACATATCTCTACAGATTTTTAATCTGCAAAATCCCATCATTTTAATGGGGATTTACTTGAGTAACTGACAATCCGCAGTCATAAAGCCCAAAAACAATTAGTTTACTTGCATTGCAGCTCACATGTGAAATACAAGCTATAAGCATATCGGACATGCTCTGTAGTAATGCTGCTGTAGTTTTTGAGCCCATATACAGCAACATATACAGTATGTAAAGTTTGGGTACACTAAGTGAAATTTATTTAATCAGACGATTAACTTCCAAATCAATTTTGATGCTCGCTGGTGCTTCCTTCCCTGCTGGCATCTTCCCCAAGATGGTGGGCCAGGGGGAACCACGTGGACGCCGGACACCAGTGCGCTAATCCAGACACAGCGGAATGACGCAGGTGGCAAAACATGTGGCATCAACGCGCAACGTCAGCGTGTGATATCACATGAAAACTCGCCTATAAAAGGGCGCCAGAGGCCTGCAGTCATCGCCCGATTATTGGTTCAACTCCTGGCTGTGTTATTCTGATATTTGTGATTCCTGATCAAACTTAAATTGTAAAATATTTGAGCAGGAACTCATTGTGACTGATTGTGAGCATTGATGCAAATATTTTAGTAGAAAATACAATACATAATGTATTTGTTGTACATTTTATTAAATTCTTAAATTTTAATGGCATTGGAATATTATCTAAAGTGAAATACACTGTGTTTAAAGTTAGTTTTTACTTTTAATAAAAACAAAACATAATCTTGTCTTTTCATACCTGACAAAATCATCTCAATGACATGCAAAAAGACCCATGTTTCTACATGGCCTACTTTATTTGTTATTTTTGTGCTTTTAACATTCAGCAGTTACATAGTATCTAGGCTGAACAAATATTCAGTAGCAGATAATCCCACTTTTGTGGAGCAGAAACATCTCAACAAATTTCATTGGACTGAAAATTTTACTGATGAATACAAAGGTTGATAAAAATAAATAGCAGTTTAAAGTTGGGAAAGTAGCCCAAATTCTTGACCTTTGTCTTACTATGGCGTAAAAATGCATGAAATATATGTATTTGGCTATACTTTGGGTTATTTATCCAAGGTTGAGTTGTGTTTTCCCAAAAAATCAAGTTTTTTTAACCTGAAAATTCGAGTTTTTGACTGAAAACTACCCTTGAAAAACAATTTTTTTCTGGAAATCGTGACTTTTGATAAATCTGCCCCATGTATTGGTATTGTGCAAAAATACTATACTATGTGGCAGAAAAGATATTAGAGATTAAAAATGGTCAAATAGAAGTGTAAGTGGATAAACTCAAGATGCAAAGATGGTGAAGAGCTTATTAGGAATCAGAGTAGCAGTGACTTTCAGCAGTTGCTCTGCTTACTAGGAAAGATGAAAGAGAGACATACTATATAATGACAAAATCAGAAAGAAGAGCAAGCAGGAGTAGATGAGAAATATCTAGATTTGCTTCATGACCTGTAATATGAGCAATGTAGCAAATATATTTATACAAACATATAAACAAACATATATATCACAGCAGTGTTGCTCAAACCAAATTATGTTAAGGAACCCCTAGTATTTTACAATATATTGCCAAGAGTTAAAGTATGATAGGAACAATGGTCCAACAACCAAAGACATGGATACTTAAAAAACACAGTTTAGGTGCTACAGGTCCTGTGGGTCAAATAATGCATGAGTCTCCTCCAATAAAAATCCAGCCTATATCATGATTGTTGATGTAGGCATTGTATCTATCTACTGTAATCTATATCTGAACTTTAAGCCAGCACTATAACCACCCTTGTAAATTAAAATTGAAGTGTCTACTTTAGAGAGACAGGCTGAGTAAAAGAGACAGTTTTACATAAGGTATAAACCTCCTTTAAAAGCCTTTGTTTTTCTAAAAAGACAATTACTATTATGGGTCAGTTCTCCCTATTGTCCCATACATTGTCAAAAACAGCTGTCAGTCTGTCTCTCAGTAGCAAATGTACAGCTTTGTGATATCAAAACCTTTTGATGCCTCATCGATCACCTGCACCTTCTGTACACTTGTGAGCATCTGATAGCCGATGGGGAATATTTCAGCAGGTTTTCAGGAAAGTCATCACTGCAAGTATTTTACTGCAAAGCACAGCAGCTTCTTGCAGTGTACTTTTAATGAGAATTAATCACATTATTTTTTGCATACAGTATATTGATATTTGAAAACATAATGCAATTAATTAGTTGATATCTAATGCAGTTTTCTCACAGTGGATGAGAAAATGGCTTGCATAGGGTTACTGATCTGTAGTAAGTTCCATGTGGCTCCTATTCAGAACATGAACATTTTTAAAAAATTATGAATTGATATAAAATACATACAATATATTCAAATAGCAAATGGTGAGGCACAGGAGACTCGACCAGTCTAGAAATGTCAGGGAGAATAAGGTTAAGTGCAGGGATGAAAGGGGAAAGACAGGGGACAAAGCAGAAGAATAAGAATGGAACTCACAGGAAGGTTGAACCTTTCTATTCTAGTTAGTACTTCTTAGTAGCTTCTTATGACTTGGGTAGAAGATTAATATTACAGGCATTTCAATTCTACCTTTGCTCTAGTCAAGTAATTTGGGCAATTTTATTTACAGCTATAGGGAATGCCTGAGGGAGTGAGGCTGCTTTGGTATTACCTACTCAACAGAGATTAGATTGGTAACTCCTTGGGTATTGGTTTTAAGTAAGGCTCGTCTTGACCTTTCCCATCTGAGCATACAGTATCTGTGCCAGGCTTCTGACATGAAAGGTTGCCAATTTATTCCTGTGATGTTTTTGGCAAGCATTCCTTTGGTGCTGGTAAGTTTAACTGTTATCATCACAAGCTTGTCTGTCATTTTTTTTAGTTTACTGTGGATGGTTTTTTAACATTATCCTGGTCTCATGACATGTCTTTTTACGAACCTATTGGGTATAGGATTTGTGTGACCTGATTATACTGGCTGATTTGACACATCTCTGGTCATACATTTTCAGAATACTTTCATTTACAATGTGCATGCAATGGTTATTTGGTATCAAATCTAGTTTTATTCTAGGGCAGTTACTATTTGTTTTCATTTCTCAGTGTCTCCTTACTAACTGGCTCATTTAGTATTACAAGCACAAATACAAGAACTGGGATGCATACAAAAATTAGCTAACATTGATGGCATTCACAAATGTTCTGACCAAACATGTCCCTAGCAATTTGTATGCTAGCATCCATTCAGCATGCACTGATGAATTTCAGAGCATTGTATGCATGGATGCATGAGAATCAACTGCATGAACCTGGTGGTTAGTGATGAGCAACATTTTTTGCCAAGTTTTGTCGTGGAAATGGTGCCCATAGACTTCAATGCATTTTGGAGAATTGTTGCTATTTCTCGAATTTTCAAAGCACAACAGGTCAGATTAGTCCATTACTGCCAGTGGAGACAATTCCAAGGTTCCTGTAGCAGGTTGCATTTGTGGGAGGTGGATTGGAAGCACAACTGAAACAGTGTACCAGAATACCACACACGCTCATGTCCAAGTTCCATCTGAACATTTCAATTTGTACATTGCACTTGCCCATAACAGTTTATTTCTGACTTTAGAGTATATCAATGTTCTATAACTTTAGTTCACAACTGTAACTATTGCATACGATTTTTTTTCTATAAAAACATAACATTGTCATAGGTTTCTGTTGTATTTTCTCAACACATGGCATAATCATCATAAGGAAGAAAGATACAGAGGGGGATTATAAATATACTCCTTTTACTTGCTGAAGGAAAATGACATGCCTTGTTTTATGATTCTTTCTGTAATCGCTGTAAAATCTCATTATTTTATGCAATACAGGTGGGCTTGAATAAAACAAGCACTGCATTTCCGACCTTAAGCTTGGCATTAGGAATAGAAAAAAGAATGCATTAACTAGCAATGGATTCCTCTTAGTATACTGTATAACTTTATACTTACACATGAGCATGTCAAAACCCATGTATTTTACAGGCTACATTCAAAGATTTTTTTTCTCAGGACATAATAAGTATGTAGCTTTTAGGAAACACTACTCACAGAATCAGCATGAAGTTATTGACCCATGAAACCAACTATATTGATGGTCATATTTTAAGTAAGCAATTTCAGCAGGTCAGTTGCAAATGTACTAAAACATGCATTTGAGAATAACCGCAGTTGAAGCTTTCAAAAGAACTGCACAAGATATTGTAGAGGGCCTCCATTTGATACCTTTGCAAATCAACAATCCAATAACCAGCACAAATAATTCAGTTACAACTGTCTCATTAATAGGCTTGTGTTTAATGCCTTGGAGCAAGTCAATATGCTTACCAAAATGAAATACATACTAGTTCAAGAAACAGTTAATGGTAAAAGACCACCAGTAATAATGAAAAAATCCACTGTACTGCTCATGTTGACTATACACATTCATTCTTTGGCAATCATCTACTATTGCATTGTCAGTGTTTCAAAATGAATAAAACATAAGAAACGTTCATAGGATAGTATTTAGTATACTATTCAGATTTTAGTAAATAATCCCCCAAAAGTAAGCCAATTTGTTACAAAAAATCCATATCTCATTGTAAACAAGACTCTCATTGTAAACAAGACTAGAGACTAGTGACGTAATAGGATACTGTCAAAATTTCAATGCAGCAATTTTTAATATAAATACACCTCAAATTAACTCAAATTAACTCACAACTTGAATAGTATCTTATTTAAGAAAAACTTGATTCTGTGAGTTTTAGTTGTGAAATCTGAAAACTCAAATTGTTCAAGGGACCTCTGCCATTGACTCCTATATTGAAAACCTTAAACCCAAAAATGTATGTTTTGACCAAAAAAATCAACTCAAAAACTTGTATTTCATGGAAAACACAACTTGAGCCTTAATAAATAACCCCTTTAATGTTTTTCCCCAACATCCTCTTGCATGCTGGATGAAAAGATTTAGCATGCCAGAGTTTTTTTTGTTTTTCATGTTGTTTTGCTTCAGAGCATATCCTGGAGCAGGCATTTCTCCTTTGCTGTGCCTCCATTCTTCCCTCTTCCCTGCCTTTTAATGTATGATGTATTAAGGCCCAAGTTTATAAAGTTGAATATAGGACACCTTTATTATTGCAGATTCATATTTTCTCCCTAAGCTTTTGGAATGGCAGAATGGTATTTATAAATAAAACTTTATAACTTTATGTACTTTGATTAAACTTTATTTATTTCATGGCAGAACTTCATTTAACCTTTCCTGAGTTTACTTTTTCTAAAACAGTTTTTTTTAGAGTGCAAGTATATATATATATATATATATATATATATATATACTGTATATAAAAGGTTTTTCCATTGGGATGTTCAGTATTGTATTGTACATTTTAGCAGATATATATGATTGATTAGATAAATATTTACATGTTCTACGAGGATTACTTTGTTGTTCAGAAATGTTTAATCATGATTAGCTTTCTATTGTAGTAACAGCTGGCAAAAATCTAATGAAAATTTCATAAAGGTTCCTTCTGCAGATGTCATTGTTAGGTAAATGCTCTGTTGACTTGTCTGAATTAATTCAAGTTCCGATATTTGACTTTAAATCTCTGTGACTGCATACAACTCATTATTTTCCAGAAGAAGGAAGGAAAGAGTATTTACAATCAAATATAATTAGTTATATTAAATATTTCGCACTATGCCAAAAGGCTGAATTAAAATAATTTCTAGATCTGTAACATATTGTTTTTTTATTTGTGTGTTTGTTTTGTGTAAAGTACAGTTATCCATGCAGATGTAAATGTTTGGCATAATGCTCCGTTGACTTGTCTGAATTAATTCTGCTTTTAATAATGAACTATGTATATATATACTGTATATCTCACTGTTTTCTAAAGAGAGCAGACAAATTATGTACAATTAGATATAACATGTTATATACTTCCATGGCACATAAAAGAAAGTACAGTTTGCTTTACCCTAATGTTTTATGTTACAATTTCAGAATTATGTTGGTGGTATGGGAATAATGTGGGAGATAATACATATCTGGATATACAGTTACTGCAAAAAAATTGCTACACAGATAAAACAATGGTACAAGGCACACCAAACCTGGAAATTATATTGCATTAAATTGCCCTTAACTCCTACAATATTTCTGTTGGTATTGGACAGCGTAATGAGAAGAGTTCTAAGGGAACAGAAAAAAGGAATACGATGGAGCATGATAGAAACACTGGAAGATCTAGAACTTGCTGATGACATATGTTTATTGTCTCGAAGGTATATAGATAGTGATGGGCGAATTTATTCGCCAGGCGCGAATTTGCAGCGAATTTGCGCGATTCACCACCAGCGAATAAATTGCGCAAAACTCCCGCGAAAATTCGCGTCAAAAATTCGCCGGCGTCAAAAAAATTTTTCCGAAAAAATGGACGCCGGCGTCAAAAACGGGTGCCGGCGTCAAAAACGGGCGCCGGCATCGAAAAAATGGGCGCAGGCGTCAAAAACAAGACGCCAGCGCCGATTCGCGAATTTTTCGCCGTTTCACGAAATTCGCGAATTTTTCGGCGAAGCGAAACGGCGCAAATTCGCCCATCACTATATATAGATATGAAAGGAAAATTGGAAAGGTTACAAAACGAAGCAGAAATTGCAGAGCTACGTATCAATGCCAACAAAATAAATGGATAAACAATACTGCTACAGAGATATTGAATATTAGCGACTATGAAATAGAACTGGTGGAGTCGTTTACCTACTTGGGAAGTGTTGTTACCAGAGACAGTGGTGCAGAAGATGATGTAAAAAATCGAATATAGAAAGCAAATGGAGCATTTATCCAGTTGTACCCTATATGGAGAAATAAAACATCTCAAAAAAACCAAAGTTCGCATTTTTAATACTAATGGGAAAGCAGTCCTTTTATACGCAAGTGAAACTTGGAAGGTCACACAACCTATTACCACAAAAATCCAAATCTTTGTAAACAGGTGCCTACGGAGACTTATGAATATAAAAAGACAGGAGAAAGTGACAAATAAAGAACTGTGGAAAAACACTAACCAGCTACAATAAAAATTCAGTTAAAGAAAAAGGTAGTGGGTTGAATAGGCCACATACTCAGGAAGGGTGTGGAATCTATAGAAAGAAGAGCCCTAGAATGGAATCCACAAGGATCAAGAAGAAGGGGATGGCCTCGAAAAACATGGAGAAGATCAGGGAAGAAGAAATTATAAAGATGGGAAAAACATGGAATGAGATCAAGAGAATAGCAACAACTAGATCTGAATGGAGAGTCTTCATGGATGCCCTATACTCCACTGGGAGTCGAAGGAACAGATGAAATTGCCCTTAAGATCAGTTCTGCCCCTTTATCAAGATAAAGGTCCCAGATGAGGACCGAAACATAAATTCAATAAAGATCAATTTTGAAGAGAAATTCCTTGTGTGCACTGGCATCTACCTATTGTGATTCAATAATTTTATTATGCACACATTTTACATAAGTCTGACATTTCGGTCCTCATTAAGACCTTTACCAAGGATATATACTGTATATATTCAACTAATGCTGAAATTGGTATACTGCCCCATTAAAGGAGCATTTCATATAACCTTCATATTCAGAAATAGTAATTGTCCATCCTCAAAATATGTAATGATGCAAATGTTTTAAAGCAATTTACCTCCTAAAACTATCATTATACAGTATGAAAGCTGCACAGAAATGGTCTCTCATCTGTGTCTAAGCTGAAATGAAGGGTGGGAGTGTCTCTTCATTCTCTCACAGGAAATGGTCACAGCACTGACTGACAAGCAGAACTTTGTTGTTGCAGGGAGAACCCCTCCCCTTCCACATTGCCTGTATCTCTATTCCCAGGCTGCACATAGCATAAAGAAATCATAATCATAAGTATTATTATGGTAGTTAAGAATGGTTTGCGCAGGATATATTTTAAACTAGATAAATGGTGAATTAGGCCGTATGGAGTGTCCTCACCCAACTTAGAAAAGTAAATATAAATATTAGAAAAATGGGACTTCAACTCCAAATGACCAATTCACCATTACAAATATTAATTTGGATATGGAATTACAAAATATTCTGATAGTAAAAATAAAAGGCAATATTTATTTGTTTACCACCATGCAATGAACTGGTTAAAAACATTTAAAAACCAAGGAAACAAATAAATATTGCCTTTTATTTTTACTTTTAATATTTTGTAATTCTATATCCAAATTAATATTGTAATGGTGAATTGGTCATTTGGAGTTGAAGTCCCATTTTTCTAATATTTATCATTATTATGGTAGTTATACCAATTTACATTTATTGTGTTGTAATTGCCAATGATTTAAACTTAAAGGAGGTTTTCACCTTTAAATAAACTTATAATATCATGCAATTCTGAGATTATTTCAATTGGTTTTCATTTTTTATTATTTGTGGTTTTTGAGTTATTTGACTTTTTATTCAGCAGTTCTCCAGTTTGCAATGTCAGCAATTTGGTTGCTAGGGTCAAAATTACCCTAGCAACCATGTATTGTTTTGATTAAGAGACTGGAATATGAATAGGAAAGTGCCTGAATAGAAAGATGAGTAATAAAAAGTAGCAATTACAATAATAGTGTAGCCTTACAGAGCATTTGCGTTTTAGATGGGGTCAGTGACCCCCATTTGAAAGCTGTAAAGAGACAGAAGAAGAAGGCAAATCATTCAAAAACTATAAAAAATAAATAATAAAGACCAATTGAAAATATACTTATTAGCAACCCTATAACATACTAAAAGATATGTGAAGGTGAGCCACCCCTTTAATAAAGATTTACTGACTGAAATATTTTTTTTAATTACATGCTTGCTCCCAGAAGGAAGCAAGTATATAGAATTAATGGAAAGGAGGTTGAAAATGGTGTTATCTTTTAATAGGCCAACATACAATAAGCTATATGAGCTTTAAAAGTATGTGGCATCTTCAGCAGTAGTGTAATCTAATGAAGACAGTATATGCTACTTTGAACTTTATGAAATGAAATATCTGTCTTCCCTTATTTGATAGCCCATTAAAAGACTGTCACCAGTATGTCTCTAGAATCCTAAAAAGCTAATGTTACATATGGACAGACATACTGTACATTAACAGCATTTTAAAGAATACGGATTATACATCATTGCAATTCTTATGTCTTGCTAAGCCACATTTCTAAGTTTTTTGAAAAGGAAACATTTATTTAAAATATAGTTAATAAAAAAACTATAAGCTAAACATCTCAAATCCATATCTTATGCAATCAGTGCAGGCATGGAAAGGTCTGGTAATGTGAAAATGCAGACATGATTGGCATAAAAGTATTATGATATATTAAAATGCAATCTGTTACTCAGTGGTGCTGAAATAAAGTAAAGGACCATCAGCTTTACATTTTTCTTAAACCCTAGGCCAGTACTGTTCAACTGCTTTTAAACAGGTGATCAATAAATTCCACCAGCTTGTTGGTTGCTATTAGTTACTATTCCTGGTCAAATGCAGTGCCTTTTATTATATAACCCCATTAGAGATGAAAAACTCATGGACTGATTTATCAAATATTGAACTGGTGGTTTCTGGATTCCTAATAGTTCAATTTTTTCTCTGACTTTGAGCAGTCAACAGCTATTCTGCTTCCACATTGAAATAAATTGTTCTAGAAATTATTCTAGTTCTAGAAAATGAATTTTTAAATCTATTAAGTTCTGGATCCTGTAGTAGTAGTACACAAAACATCAGCTGGGAGTAGAACAAACTTTACTAGGGAGGAAAGCATGACTGAACTGCCAACAAGTTGGGAGAAAAGAATAGATAGAGAGGCAAATACTTGGGAAACAATTATCAGCAGAGCAGAGTGACCCATCTCAGTTTAATATGTAACAGCGCCATCTACTGACATTACATTAAGGGGCTGATTTATCAAGGGTCAAAGTAAATTTGAGGGAATTTTTGAAGTAAAAAGATTTGATATTCGAAAGTAATTTTTTGGATACTTCGACCATCCAATAGGATACTACGACTTCGAATTTACTTAGACTTCTATTCAAAGTAAAAATAGTTTGAATATTCAATAATCAAAGTACTGTCTCTTTAAAAAAAACTTCAACTTCAATACTTCGCCAAATTAAACCTTGCCAAAGTGCGATGTTAGCCTATGGGGACCTTCTACAATAATGTTCTAGGTCTTTACACATCGAAGTAAAATCATTTGATCGTAAAATAGTTTGAATCGTTCGACTCAAACGATTTAATTATTCGATGGAGTGATTTTACTTTGATCGTTTGATTGCAAACTTTGTTGAAAAATCCTTTGACTTCGATATTCGAAGTCAAAGTATTTTAATTCGATGGCCGAATTTTTTACTTCGAAATTCGACCCTTGATAAATCTGCCCCTAACAGTCAATACATACCAAAATTGTAAAACTGTGGTAATGGATTGCTGAGCCGTATTGCTGATACAAAGCTGTGTATTGTATACAGTATATGGCATTTTTCCCAATATACAGTCAACTAATTTCATTTTGAGATCCTTAACTTATCATGTCCTTGTTGATTTAAGTGAAGTAATCTGAACCTTCTGATTTTTTATTTTAAATAAAATCGCCTATATAACTGTACCAATGTCCAATGAGCTGTATCACCATAGGTTATAGGTGACCATAGGTGAATAGATAGGTGGAATACTCCAAAGTTATTTCTATAATTCTTGGTAAAATGTTAGCACAACCTTTATCAAAGACAATAACTCTACATTTAAAATGAACTGTTTTTGTATTTCATTCAGAACAAAAATAATGTGTTTGCTGCATTTACTTTATATTAGTCATCTTCTATGTATGCTACCAATTTTATAGTAATACTGTGAAGTTTTTAAGATGAATTGTGCTTATTTGAAACAATTTCAGTTATATTGTAATATGTATGTCAGTCACATACTAAATTATTGATTGGGCTTCCAAAATTGCAGCAGCTAGTGCTTCTATAAGCCAAATGCATACTCCAATTAACTTATTAAAGGTATATTTTTGGGAAAATACAGTATGATATAGTGTGTAGAGTACCCAAGCAACAACTATAACAATGAGATAGCAACATTTATAATAGGACAGTTTTCTTGTAGGACTGATATACAGTCCTGACAATGATTTTCTTTTTTCCCAGCAATGCATATTATCACTTTTTTTTGCCAGGTTTATTATGCCAGTTTTTTGCATACAATTACTGCAAGAGAAATAAACCTGGTTGCCATTTAATTAACACAGAATTACGTTCTCATTTAGAAGATAATATTATTTTTACTAGCACATTAAATGTAATGTCATTCATCTGCTGTAACTGTACTAATATAAACTGTATTGCTTAATTACAGCTAAAAATATGATCTTAAAATCACAATTTAAGGCATTAATGTAAAAAAGTATTCAGTGCAGGTTTCATATACTATCGTTTTAAATTCAAACAATTCTTTATTGTGATGTGTATGTCTATTAATTTATATTAACAACAGACTAGGGGGCCTACTTATTAAACTTCGTTTTTTTTCTCGTTGAGTTTTTAAAGGAATTTTTAGAAATGCTATATAACCCAAAGCTGGTAAGAATTCAAATCAGAATATACTCCAGCTAAAAGATGTTGATCTGCACTGGTTTTCATACAATTATCAGAAAAAATCAGAGATTTCGGGCGAAAAAACATGCAATTTGGTCTTCAAACTTTATGCAATTAAAATTGAGACTTTTCCCGGACCATTTTTTCTAATTGATTTTTTGATAAATGAGTTAAATTCATGGATGGGAGTTAGGTCAACCTTGTTTTAATAAAAAAATATATACATTTGAGTTTTAGTATTTACCCCCCTAGAAAATGGCTTAAACAATATGACCTAGGATAACTGTGGCATGCATAATTTTGTCTAATCATACTATTCTGGTTTTATACTACCTTTTCATGCACATCACAATTCTTAAAACTGTGTGTTATAGTAAATAGGTGGCCATATATAGGCAGATTTTGTTGTGTGGAACGAACAATTCTAGCAAAATTCAATAAAATAGTCTACTTATTGTTACACTGATGGTGTGCAAATGATCGTATCTTTCCAACAAAATTGCCCAACAGTGCATTGGACAGGTTTAAACATTTTTTACAAGAAACAATGAAATTGATCAGTGAATGGTACATTTATGTCATTGTTCAATATCGTTCACTGCACAATATACTTATGGAAAGCTTTTTTTATAATTAGCAATAAATTATATAGAAATTGTTAAAATTACTTTGAAATTGCATCCAAATGAGATTTGAACAAGTTGGCTTTTCTAATACTATATGGACAGCTTATTCAACATCATATCATTGTAAAGCTTTGCAAATAAACTGCCATGTCCCTAACATACTTATTGGGGAAAAAGAGCAGATAATAAAGATTTGTGGATCACAACTACAGTATAACCATAATGGAAGAGAGTTTGATCTATTTTGAACAGAAGGAGTCAAAATTACTTGTGGATAGTGGAAAAAAACTTGGCTGCAACAAGCAAGATTTCTACTACACCAAGGGGCCGATGCATCAAGGGTCGAATATCAAGGGTTAATTAACCCTCGATATTCGACTGGGGAATGAAAATCCTTCGACTTTGAATATCGAAGTCGAAGGATTTTGCGCAAAAACATCGATCGAACGATTAAATCCTTTGAATCGAGCAATTCGAAGGATTTTAATCCAACGATCAAAGGATTATCCTTCAACCACAAAAAGTTAGGCAAGCCTATGGGGACCTTCCCCATAGGCTAACATTGGGTTTGGTAGCTTTTAGGTGGCGAACTAGGGGGTCGAAGTTTTTTCTTAAAGAGACAGTAATTCGACTATCGAATGGTCGAATAGTCAAACAATTTTTAGTCCGAATCCTTTCATTTGAAGTTGAAGTCGTAGTCGAAGGTCGAAGTAGCCCATTCGATGGTCGAAGTAGCCCAAAAAACACTTCGAAATTCGAAGTTTTTTTACTTCGAATCCTTCACTGGAGTTTGGTGACTTGGCCCCCAAGAGGCAGATTTATTATATTAAATTATATTATTTTCTGATTTATTTTGTTCAAAACTCTCAAATTCGAATTGTGAATTATCCAAAACTTGGTTTGAGTTTTAATTCAAATTTTGAGATTTATCATTCTTCAGCCATTATGAACTTGAATTTGACTATTCAACACCTTAAACCTGCTAAATTGCTGTATAAGTCATTAGGAGAGGTCCTAATGACTTTCTGAAATTGGGTTTTTAAAATTTGTATCAAGTTTTTCTAAATCAAATCGAATTTGATCCGAGTTTTCAGGTCTATTATTTAGAACATTAGGAAAGTTGTTTATGCCCAGAGAAAGACTACAAAGTCTAGGGACTGGATAATATAGTGGACAGGGATGGGCGAATTTGACCGGTTTCCTTTCGCCAAAAATTTGCTGCCGGCGAAATGTCGCAGACACCCATTAAAGGAATAGTTCAGTGTGAAAATAAAAACTGGGTAAATAGATAGGCTGTGCAAAATAAAAAATGTTTCTAATATAGTTAGTTAGGAAAAAATGTAATGTATAAAGGCTGGAGTGAACAGATGTCTAATAAAACAGCCAGAATCCAACTTCCTGCTTTTCAGCTCTATAACTCTGAGTTAGTCAGCGACTTGAAGGGGGGCCACATGGGACATTTCTGTTCAGTGAGTTTGTAATTAATTCTCAGCATTCAGCTCAGATTCAAAAGCAACAGAAATGACCCATGTGGCCCCCCCTCAAGTCTCTGATTGTTACTGTCTAGTAACCAGGGTAACCAGTCTGTGTAAACCAAGAGAGCTGAAAAGCAGGAAGTAGTGCTCTGACTGACTTGTTATACATCAAATCACTCCAGCCTTTATACATTACATTTTTGGCTAACTAACTATATTAGAAACATTTTTTATTTTGCACAGCCTATCTATTTACCCAGTTTTTATTTTCACACTGAACAATTCCTTTAAAGTCTATGGGCGTCAAAAAAAATCTGTCGCGCGGCGAAATTATTTTGTCTTTTTTTTTTGACGCACGTCTCCATACAAGTCTATGGCCGTCATTTTTTTGGCGAAACAAGGTGAAAAAAATTCGCCCATCCGTAATAATGGATAATGTACCACCTACTCTAATTTATAAATGGATGATTTCACTTTTAAAAGAATACTATCCATGTTATAATTGTTAACACTGTAGCACCTAGTAAACTTAAAAAAAAGGTTTAAACAATTAAAAGATAAAAATGTATTGGAAACAGGCAAAATTTGCACCAAAGGATTTTTAGCGTAGCCTATACTTCTTGATATTCCCATTTAAACAAGAACAGTTATGAAGACTTTCTATTAAGATACAGTGCTGAAATCTTTGCAGACAAACACAGTGGGGCTTATCTATAAACATTGGGCAAATTTGCACCTGGGCAGTAACCCATAGCAACCAATCAGTGATTACCTTTTTTAGCCATCTGCAGGTTGAACACTGAAAGCAAGCATCTGATTGGTTGCTGAGGTTTACTGCCCAGGTGCAAATTTGCCCTGTGTTTATAAATAACCCCCAGTGTTTGTTCTGAGATAATGTTTAAGACTGAATACCTTTAAAATACTGGTAGAGATAAATAATCAGTTTAGCTGCATACCACAGAAGGGTAAAAGAAGATGTGGGAGCCTATTCATCAAGGGGCCGATTCACTAAATTCGAGTGAAGGGTTCGAATTAAAAAAACTTCGAATTTCGAAGTTTTTTTGGGCTACTTCGACCATCGAATGGGCTACTTCGACCTTCGACTACGAAAATCGAACGATTCGAACTAAAAATCGTACTGTCTCTTTAAGAAAAACTTCGACCCCCTACTTCGGCAGCTAAAAGCTACCAAAGTCAATGTTAGCCTATGGGGAAGGTCCCCATAGGCTTGCCTGGGATTTTTTGATCGAAGGATTTTCCTTCGATCGTTGGATTAAAATCCTTCGAATCGTTCGATTCAAAGGATTTAATCGTTCGATCTAGGGATGCACCGAATCCACTTTTTTGGATTCGGCCGAACCCCGAATCCTTTGCAAAAGATTTGGCCGAATACCAAACCGAATCCGAACCCTAATTTGCAAATGCAAATTAGGGGTGGGAAGGGGAAAACATTTTTAATTCCTTGTTTTGTGTCAAAAAGTCACGTGATTTCCCTCCCCGCCCCTAATTTACATATGCAAATTAGGATTCGGATTCGGTTCGGCCGGGCAGAAGGATTCGGTGCATCCCTAGTTCGATCGAATGAAAAATCCTTCGATCGATCGCAGGACTTGCGCTAAATCGTTCGACTTCGATATTCGAAGTCGAACGATTTTAGTTCCTAGTCGAATATCGAGGGTTAATTAACCCTCGATATTCGACCCATAGTGAATCGGCCCCCAAGAGTCTCATTTTCGTGTTTTTGGTGGTTTTTAAAACCATGACTAAACTCACAAACTCTAAAACTATGAATTTTGTGAGAATTATTTAAAATACAAATACAAAAAGTAGGAATGGAAATATATTTCACAAAAAGCTAACAATTCGAGTTCTTAGGACAATTCCTAGCAAAGGAAAAATAAACAAAAACCTGTAAAAATCCAAATTGATATAGAGCTTTCCAAAAAGATCAGCACAGCTCCCATTGACTTTTATAGTACCTCATCAACTTTTACCTGGCGATGTTTTATATTAGAGGTTCTTTTAATTTTTTTTTTTGTAATCAGTTTTATTGACAAATATGCATATAGACATACATTTCATATGCACCATACATCACGAGTATTGGGTTCTTCTAATTTTAACACTTCATAAATCTTGAATTTTGAGAGCTTTTGAAAATAATGAGAAAACCACAATTTTTTTGTGATTCATGGAAAAAAAAATCGAATTTTGATTTGTTAGTAAATGACCACCACAGAACACATTTCAACTGGATGCTAGTTATATGAAGGCACAAAATATATACAATACATAATACAAATTAGGGGAAAGTAGTATTCCAAAATGTATTTTGTTTCTTCGTTCTTATAATATATGTTACTTTGTTACTTTTATAATAATAGTGAGTAATACATCGTCCATCAAGTTAAACTTTTTAACTTTTTTGACCTACCTACTGCATCCTCCCATCATCCTGCAATGTTAGCCATCCACCTATGTAAAATTTAAATGGATATATGGAATTGGTCACTTAACCAAAACTGGAATCTCTTTTTTCTCAATACCTTAACACCACAACAGGGGTATCACACTGGAGTTGACCTTTCTCCATAACCTAACTCTCTACCTTGAACAGACTTTTTTCCCTATCACGTACACTACCAGAATGATCTCCTTCCTTTTGCTTCATCTCCAATTTATATCTTTCCACTACCAACTTTATTCCTCCTTTGATGACATATATACAATTACATTCCCACACATTTACACATATCCCCTATTCAATAACCTTATCAATTTTCAAGCATTCAATCTTCAAGCATTCATTCAATTCTACTATTCAACTGGGCTCGAAAAAACATTCATTTTTAAAATGGGTGATGGTATGATCTATACGATATATATATATAGTTTTAATTTTGAGTGAACACTGACCACTGGTCTCTGTGAAGCAATGCAGTCTACATTCACCTAAAAGGGTGTTGGCATATACCTTTATTTTATGAAATGCTGCATATATTCCTTATATAGTACAGCTTTCCACACCGGCTACCAAACTGTGCGTAGTGATGAGTGAAACTGCCTTTAATTCCCTTACCCATGTCCATCAGATCCCAGGCCCATATGTAGAGGTCCAATGGACCCCTTTGGTTCACTGATCTACAGGTCTACAGGCACATGCAAAAAAGATTCATCTGCTTTGCCAATTTCAATGCATTGGAGTGAAGAGGTGCTTTTGTTTTCCTCTGCATTCAATTGAGTCAATTAATGTTTTTTCCTACTTTTATGCTAGTGAAAGAAATGCCTGAAGAAATTAATTCTGGTTTTTGTTCTCATTTTTTTCCACATGTAATAAACAAAACCAATGTAGAAATTCTTATATCAAGTCAAAATAAATCACTCAGCCCTACTGAGGAGCATAGAGTTCAGCAGAAAATCTAAGGTGGGCAAAAGGAAAATGGAGGCTGATCCAGAGATTATACATCTCAACAAATTTGCCAGATTGTGTGTAGATGATGGGAGTATGAACTCTGGATTGGCAATTCTAGATGGGGCTGATCTCTCTAACAGCCGGAAGACCAGTTTCTCTAATAGTGGTGGGGAGGAGAGTAGAGTCAGGCCTAAGCAGATTGTGGTTGTGGGGCATTCAATTATTAGGAAAGTGGATAGGGTAATTTGTTGTCCGGATCACTACAACCGAACAGTTTGCTGTCTACCTGGTGCCAGGGTTCGGCATGTGGTTGATCGGATAAACAAATTATTGGGTGGGGCTGGGCATGACCCAGCTGTCTTAGTGCATATCGGTACTAATGACAAAATAAATGGTAGATGGAAGACCTTAAAGAGTGATTTCAAGGATCTAGGCTCTAAGATCAAGGAAAGGTCTTCCAATGTCATCTTTTCTGAAATTTTGCCCGTGCCACGTGCAAGTTTGGGAAAACAGCGGGAGTTTAGGTAGCTAAATGCGTGGCTCAAGTCTTGGTGTAGGAAGGAAGGGTTTGGGTTCCTAGAGCACTAGGCTGATTTTTCCTTGAGGTACAACCTACAGATGCAGCCACTTTGGTTTGTCTGTTTG
This sequence comes from Xenopus petersii, assembly GCA_038501925.1. Taxonomy (NCBI): domain Eukaryota; kingdom Metazoa; phylum Chordata; class Amphibia; order Anura; family Pipidae; genus Xenopus; species Xenopus petersii. The sequence goes on from CM076682.1 coordinate 83,436,144, forward strand.
ACACAGAATAACTAAACACAGATATCCCATTTATCTCATTTAACACAGAAAACTGCGTCACAACATCCCATCTAATTAAAGCATTCACCATTGTGTACAATGGAGCTTTGGTATGCTAATGAAAAGGTTAAATGCATTAAATGAGTTAAGATGACTTAAGATAACACAGTTTCTTCAATTACCCCTGAGTCATGACGCATTTAACTCACAAATCCAAGTGGCTTCATCTGTATACAGTCGTGACGGTTTGCACCTTAATGGAAGGGGGTCCGCGGTGCTAGGGGAAAAAATGGCTAAGAGGTTGGAGGAGTGTTTAAACTAGGCAAGGGGGGGTGGGTGAGATAAAGAATTATAGGGAAGCTAGGGTAGACGGGACAGTGGGGTTAGATAGGGGTCCTGGGGAGGAGTGAGGGGGGCATACATTTTACCAGCTAAGGAGGTCCCTCTGTTACAAGGAAAACAGAATTATACTAACTTTACATATAATTCTCCACTAAGCAATGCAAATTTCAAAAGTAAAAGTAGTAACCTACGCTGTATGCTGGCAAATGCACAGAGTTTGTCAGGTAAAATGGGAGACCTTGCATTAATTGCATGCTCTAAAAATTATGATATAATTGGTATCACTGAGACCTGGTGGGATGAAACATGTGACTGGATTGTGAATTTAAATGGTTACACCCTTTTTAGGAGGGACAGAGTGATTAAAAAAGGTGGAGGAGTGTGTTTGTATGTAAAGCCTGAATTAAAGCCATGCGCTAAAGAAATAACAATAGCTGGCACTGGTGAGGATGTAGAATCACTCTGGGTAGAGATTTTGACTGGGCAAAAGGTAACAAAAAGAATTATCATTGGTGTATGCTATAAACCACCTCGTATAAGTGTTGAGTATTAAGCCCAGCTACTCTTGTAGATACAAGCGGCTTCACAGCTGGGTCAAGTTGTTGCTATGGGTGACTTTAATTATCCAGACATTGACTGGGGTAATGGGCTTGCTAAGACAGAAAAAACTAGTAGGTTTGTAAATATGCCAAATGACAATTTTTTATTCCAGCTCATTCAAGAACCTACTAGGAATAACTCTCTTTTGGACCTTGTAATAACTAACAATACTGAACTCATCTCTAACATTTGTGTGGGTGTGCATTTAAGGAATAGTGATCATAACATGGTCTCCTTTGAGATTCTGTTGCAGAAGCAATTCTATAAGGGAGTAACTAAAACACTAAATTTCAGACGTGCAAACTTTGACAGTATAAAGGCATCTCTGCAACATATTAAGTGGGAAATGCATTAGACAGGGTTAAACACAGAACAAAAATGGGAAGTCTTTAATAAATATACTTGTCAGTATTTTCCACTTGTAAGCAAGGAACGTCATTGCAAAGCAAAACCTTTTTTGTTCAATAGTAGCGTTGGTGTTGAGGTGGGTAAGAAAAGACGTGCTTTTAAGGCTTTCAAGTTAGCTGGTACAGCCAAAACATTTATAAGGTACAAGGAGGCCAATAAATCATGCAAAGAAGCTATAAGGCAAGCTAAAATTGATATAGAAAAGGATATTGCAGCAAGCAGTAAAAAAAATCCCAAATTATTTTTTAAATATGTTAATAGTAAAAAAATGAAGCAGGAAGGGGTGGGACCCTTACTATCAGAGGGGTTGATGAAAACAAAATAAAAGTGCAGATTCTGAACTCATATTTTTCATCTGTCTACACAAATGAGGAACTAGTAAGTGAAGGTTTCCTTCTTAACAGTACCAATTCTAGTAATACAACTAATGATGCATGGTTCACACATGATGGTATTCATCCCAGGGTAATTAGCGAGCTTAGCTCTGTGATTGCCAAACCTCTTTACCTAATTTTTCAGGATTCATTGAGATCTGGCATAGTGCAGAGAGACTGGCGAATTGCTAATGTGATGCCTCTATTCAAAAAGGATCCCGTTCTCGACCTCAAAACTATAGGCCAGTTAGTCTGACATCAGTGATAGGAAAGCTTTTCGAAGGGTTAATAAAGGATGAGATACTGGACTTCATAGCAAATCATAATACTATGAGTTTGTGCCAGCATGATTTTATGTGTAATTGATCTTGCCAGACTAACTTAATTTATTTTTATGAGAAGGTAAGTAGAGACCTCGATTCTGGGATGGCAGTGGATGTGATTTACTTAGACTTTGCTAAAGCATTTGATACAGTGCCACACAAATGTTTACTGGTTAAATTAAGGAATGTTGGCCTGGAGCATAGTATTTGTACCTGGATAGAGAACTGGCTAAAAGATAGACTACAAGGAGTAGTGGTAAATGGAACATTTTCTAATTGGACCAGTGTTGTTAGTGGAGTACCTCAGGGCTCTGTACTAGGTCCCTTGCTTTTCAACTTGTTTATTAATGACCTGGAGGTGGGCATTGAAATACTGTTTCTATTTTCTATTTTTTCCATTTACTAAATTGTGCAGAACTATAGGTTCCATGCAGGATGCTGCCACTTTGCAGAGTGATTTGTCTAAATTGGAAAACTGGGCAGCAAACTGGAAAATGAGGTTCAATTTTGATAAATGCAAGTTATACACTAAATGGCAGTGTGTTGGGAGTTTCCTTAAATGAAAAGAATCTAGGGGTCTTTGTAGATAACACGTTGTCTAATTCTGGGCAGTGTCATTCTGTGGCTACTAAAGCAAATAAAGTTCTGTCTTGCATAAAAAGGGCATTAACTCAAGAGATGAAAACATAATTATGCCTCTTTATATGTCCCTGGTAAGGCCTCATCTGGAGTATGCAGTGCAGTTTTGGACTCCAGTCCTTAGTTAGTATAGGTATGGGTATATAGAATTTAATTAAAAGTAGGGAGGGGTATGTGTATGGATGCTGGGTTTTCATTTGGAGGGGTTGAACTTGATGGACTTTGTCTTTTTTCAACCCAATTTAACTATGTAACAATGTAACAATAGACATCCATGATGTATTTTAAATGCATGTTGGGGGGTATCCTAAAATACACTGATCTTATAAAGAGGGTTGCATTATAACAAAGGTGGCATCTACCTGAACATTATCATTTATTGCACATTTACCAAAAAAAAAAAACACTATAAGTGATAATGGCATTACAAGGGATTTGTAAAAATATTAAACTCTGTATTGTAACCTCTGTATAACTCTATTTAAATGATTTAAGCAAATGTTATTTTCACATCTATTTTTATTAAGCAAAGATAAGTTGCCCTGAAATTCATGGACTGCAATTTATCTTAATCCTATAATTCTTTTTATTTTATTAATATTGCTTCAAAGTTTAGATCTGTAGGCACAGAGAGGTTAAAATTATAACCTGAAAGAATCCACAAATTGGAGCATACTAATACAATATGTATGCATAGCCTCACATGCTACTGTATAAAGAGCCTGGAAGCCATCTGGCTTTGTCTATTTCAATTTGTGTGTTTTAGTAAATTTTACATTTTTATGTTTGCCTGCTAAAAATAGAAATAGTACAAACTTTACATTTATTTAATTTTCCAAGTAATTTGACAGACTTGTACACTCTTGACAGTCTTTGCCTACTGCATGCATTTTACAGATAATCTATTCTGATCTGTATATGTTTGTAAATCATTTTCTAGGATTCATAATTTAACAAAAAACTTATTTAACTTAACTTATATTTCAATGAAAAAAGTCATTTGAATGATCTTTGCTCTTATTATTAATAACTGCATTAAAGGGTCTTTCACCTTCCAGCACTTTTTTCAGTTCAGTTGGTTTCAGATAGTTCACCAGAAAGACATCAAGGAACTTCTGCCATTGACCTTTACATGACCTTCACATGTTTTAGATGTATTTTCAGATTTGAGCTATTTCCGTGGTTGGGGTATAATAAATCTCTAAAAATTTGAGGTTTTTATATAAAAAAATTATTTTTGACTCAAGAATACCCTTGAAAACTCAAATTTTCCATGGAAACACAAATTGAGCCTTAATAAATCTGTCATTAAATATAAATGCGAACAATATTCTATTCACTGACCCTTTTAAAAGGGGGTTGTTCATCTACCAAACTTTTTTTTAATTCTGTTGTTGTATGCCAGAATTTTTTTTTTCAATTGCTTTGTACTTTTTTAACCATTTTTAAATGTAAATTACAGTTTGTAATCCAGTAATCCAGGTGCAGATTCTAAACTGTTACAATTTGCAACACTAGTTTACTCAGCAGCATTTGAGGAATATTAGCAAATATTGTATCAATTATAACAGCTGCCTTTAATGAAAATCATGAATTTGGAGTTTGAAAAAGGCATTTGAATTATCTTTGCTCTTATTATTAATGCTTGTATGAAGGCAGAGAGGACATGCTAAATCATACTAAATCACAACACAGAGACAGACACAAAACAGAGCATTAGATTGATACTTATTCTACATATTATACTAATATTCTATTCACTGACCTTTTTTACCTTACAAACATTTCTTCAATTCAGCTGTTTTCAGATTTCACAATAAAAAATTTTTTTCTTCAATTGATTCCATTTTTGTTTTACCTTTTTTTCAAAATTACAGTTTAACATTGCTGTTCATGGTGTTTCAGTCTGGAGATTCTCCAGGTGCTGATTCTGAACTGTTACAATTTGCTACATTAGTTGATACATTTCTCAGTGGCATCTGTGGAATATTAGCAATTGTTGTATCAGTTCTGGTCAGCACTGCCAAAAGTAAGAAATGTATCAACATATGTATCTTTTATAATAACAGTTTACAGAGTTGGTGACCCTCTCCCTAAACTCCTTTAGAAAGACATAAGAAGGTGAAAAATTCAACTTTAATCTTCAATATTAAAAAACAACACAAATAGAGAATAGAGTAAATGAAAAATGTACAAACAACTGAATTGAAAAAGTTTTATTTGACAGTTCTCTTTGTTCTTTCTGCCTTCATTTTAATTTTTTCACTGATGAAGGTGGTTAAACTGAATTGGACTATGTAATAATTTATAAGTTTACCAGTAAACTACTTATAGGTGAATTATCGCAAAAATAAAAGCTCCCCGATAAGATATATTGGATCTAACTGTCATTGAATATCTGAGACCCAACCCCTGCTAGAAGACAGAATAAAGAAACAAAAGTTTAGGTGGATAGTGCAGACAAACTTGATTATTTCAGAAACGGTACAGAATTATTAATGAATCATATCTAGAAAGTTTCTTATTTTAGTATGCTGAAGCTCATATTACATTTTTGCGGCAGTTCCCCTTTAAGTAGACTGATTTATCAAGATTCAAATTTGATATTTGTACTTTAATCAAGTTTTGAGTTTCCAAAATCTTAATTTTCAAAATGTATTAAGCTTGGATAATAAAAAACTTTCATAAAAATAAGTCAGCATCTAAAAAGATAGTGAGTTCATGTAAAAGTCAATTGGAGTTGTATTTTAAAATTTTAACCTTTTTAAATTCAAGTATTTGACATTTAACAGGCTTTTTTAAAAATGAAGGGTAAAATGTTATTTTACTATGTGTGTTATTTTCACATATTTTTAAGTGACTTAAGTGATTTTTTTTCACAAATAATCATACATTTAAGATTTTTCCAAATTCTTAATTTATATTTTGTGGTTGGTGAAGTGGGCCATCCACTATGAATTGTTACATTCATTTTGGCTGTGCATTTTCTGAAAGAGAAAGACCGCTTAAGAGGGTCAAAATGCACTTTACTATGTGACAATTTATACATTTACCAATAAATTAAAACTAAAATGGTTGCTTTTAATGGCTCAAAAAAAAAGGAATAGTTAGGAGGTTCTAACTGTCCATAAGCCCCCCCCCATGTAACTGACCAAATTTACTTTGTAATACAATTGTAAAGCCGCATAAAAATTTGCATAATGGCAAAATTTTGCCAACATTGCGGTAAATGCTCTGGAAAAAAAAAAAACAACTTTACTGAATATTGCCCTTAGTACAAAGTTGATCCAGGGAAGGAATGTTTTCCCTCTGAGGCTGCAGGTGGATTTTTGCCTGCCTCTCACATCAGTTTATTGGAAAATATGTACAGTGATATGATGTACTATATTCCCACTTGGTAGTAACAGACTATCATAAAGTTACCACATTCCAGGAAATCCTTGAATTCTTGAATAATCTAAAGATCCTACAAAATACATTGCTCTTCTATGATCAGGGAAAACAGTTCTTTATACATATAAAGATCAGATGTTTCAGTACACCATTCAATTCAATTCAATTTAAAGTATTTGTGTTGCAAATACTTCAGTCAAGCCTATTTTATCTTTATGTTCAGTTTAGAAAACACACAGAGAGTGTTTCAAGAAAAATATCGGTGACTGAGTTGTCTGGTCAAAGACTGATTCCCTTATTCCCCTTTTGCCTAGTTCATCAAAATAATAATTCTAACTTCTGTTAAAATATTGCAACAAGGGCAATCTAGTGACTTGCCTTTTCAAAATTACAGCTAATAACTGTACATTCCTGATTGACAATGTCCTTCCAATTAAATACAATGTTCCTTGAGCTGTGTAATCAGTTTATATTCATTTTTAGAGAAATGTAATGTAAAGTGTCACTTTACATATGGATAAAAGTCTATAAATGGATTTCACAAATAGAAATAGATGAAATGAAAGCATTCAAAATGAAGATTCATTAACATGGGAAACTAACCAAAACAGAAAACAATAAAAAACTACATGAATAATTATAATAACTTTTAGTTATTGATGTGCAAATACAATATTGAACTGTTCATAAAACTAATATATCCAAATATAAACCTCAAATACTACCTATCTTACTAACACCTATACAATAATAAAATTAAAAGCATAACATTCAGAGGCACTGCACCAACGAGGGGAGTTGTCCTCATTGGTGCAGTGGCCCCGTCAGTTACCAGGGGCAGCAAAATGGCACTCCCAGCAACTTTGTTTATCAAACCAGAAATTTGGCTCTTTTAGTAGCTGCTGTGTAGCAATGGGGGCAGCCATTCAAATGAGAAAAGACTCAGGTTACACAGCAGATATAGGCCATATAGGCTTTTTTCAATCACCGACATTGCTACACAAGCAGCTTGTTTATATGAACTATAGTAGTGTTCTGAAGTAAACAGATCAGCTTTGCCAGTGCAGGGCAACAGTATATGTTATTTTCATTAATTTAAAACACTTCTTCACAGTCATGGAACACTATCAGAGGGGGGTCAGCTGGTTGATGAAAACAAAATAAAAGCGCAGATTCTGAACTCATATTTTTCATCCGTCTACACAAATGAGGAACCAATAAGTGAAGGTTTCCTTCTTAATAGTCCCAATTCTAGTAGTACAACTAATGATGCATGGTTCACATATGAAGAAATTCAAAAGAGACTAGAACATGTTAAGATTAACAAAGGTCCGGGGCCAAATGGTATTCATCCCAGGGTAATTAGCGAGCTTAGCTCTGTGATTGCCAAACCTCTTTACTTAATTTTTCAGGATTCATTGAGATCTGGCACAGTGCCGAGAGACTGGCGAATTGCTAATGTGGTGCATCTATTCAAAAAAGGATCCCGTTCTCAGCCTCAAAACTATAGGCCAGTTAGTCTAACATCAGTGGTAGGAAAGCTTTTTGAAGGGTTAATAAAGGATAAGATACTGGACTTCATAGCAAATCATAATACTATGAGTTTGTGCCAGCATGGTTTTAAGCGTAATAGATCTTGCCAGACTAACTTAATTTCTTTTTATGAGAAGGTAAGTAGAGACCTCGATTCTGGGATGGCGGTGGATGTGATTTACTTTGATAAAGCATTTGATACAGTGCCACACAAAAGGTTACTGGTTAAATTAAGGAATGTTGGCCTGGAACATAGTATTTGTACCTGGATAGAGAACTGGCTAAAAGATAGACTACAAAGAGTGGTGGTAAATGGAACATTTTCATATTGGACCAGTGTTGTTAGTGGAGTACCGCAGGGCTCTGTACTAGGTCCCTTGCTTTTCAACTTGTTTATTAATGACCTGGAGGTGGGCATTGAAAGTACTGTTTCTATTTTTACAGATGATACTAAATTGTGCAGAACTATAGGTTCTGTGCAGAATGCTGCCACTTTGTAGAGTGATTTGTCTAAATTGGAAAACTGGGCAGCAAACTGGAAAATGAGGTGATAAATGCAAGGTTGATAAATGCAAAGTTATGCACTTTGGCAAAAATAATATAAATGCAAGTTATACACTAAATGGCAGTGTGTTGGGAGTTTCCTTAAATGAGAAGGTTCTAGGTGTCTTTATAGATAACAAGTTGTCAAATTCTGGGCAGTGTCATTCTGTGGTTACTAAAGCAAATAAAGTTCTGTCTTGCATAAAAAGGGCATTAACTCAAGGGATGAAAACATAATTATAATTATAGGTCCCTGGTAAGGCCTGGAGTATGCAGTGCAGTTTTGGACTCCAGTCCTTAAGAGGGATATAAATGAGCTGGAGAGAGTGCAGAGACGTGCAACAAAATTGGTTAGAGGGACGGAAGACTTAAATTATGAGGGTAGACTCAGAAGGTTGGGGTTGTTTTCTCTGGAAAAAAGGCGCTTGCGAGGGGACATGATTACACTTTACAAGTACATTAGAGGACATTATAGACAAATAGCAGGGGACCTTTTTACCCATAAAGAGGATCACCGTACCAGAGGCCACCCCTTTAAAGTGGAAGAAAAAAACGTTCATTTGAAGCAACATGGGGGTTCTTCACAGTCAGGACAGTGAGGTTGTGGCATGCACTGCTGGGTGATGTTGTGATGGCTGATTCAGTTAATGCCTTTACGAATGGCTTGGATGATTTTTTGGACAGACATAATATCAAAGGCTATTGTGATACTAAGCTCTATAGTTAGTATAGGTATGGGTATATAGAATTTAATTAAAAGTAGGGAGGGGTATGTGTATGGATGCTGGGTTTTCATTCGGGGGGTTGAACTTGATGGACGTTGTCTTTTTTCAAGTTTTCTTTTTTTAACTATGTAACTATGTAACTTGGTTCAGCATTGACAATTTAAATAGCCACAGTTGTCACACACCTTCCTAGTCATGGTTTATTTTCTGTTACTATTGCACTCTTCCCATAAATTGCACAACTTGAAATGCATTTGTTTTGCCTTCCAGTAGAATCACACAAATGCACAATGTGGCTATCTATATGCTACCTTACTAGTTTCCATCTGCAACCTGCACTAAACTGGCAGCTTCTTAGCTTCAGGGCTCATCCTAAGCATACATGTTGATCTACAGCTGGCAATGTGTATGCTGAGGTCACTACCACTTTAACCTTCTTATTGGGGACACAGCTGCCTTTTCTAATTAACCTACATGCATTTTACCTCTTAGCTAAGGTCTAAATTGAGGGCCCACCAGTACCCATAGGGCCATATTTATTATAGTCTTTTTTAAGTGCAAAATACTCCTTTTACATGGTACACTAGTGTTCATACATAAAAGTTGTGATGCATACAATTTGTAGGTAAAGCAAAAACTTACACACACACATAGGAGGTTATTTAATAAGCTCCGAATACCTGAAATTCCCTGAAATCCAAAATATTCTTGATTTTTTTTATAAAATCGGACTTGCGAAATGACATAAAAAATGCGGCTCGCTTCAAAATAATGACGTGCAACAAAAAAAAAGACAAAAAAAACTCCAGACGAATGACAAGGACATACACATAAATATATGGTTTATTCATTTTAAATTGAGATACAAAGCACCCAGATATTATCTGTTGGTGGCCAGATTATTATTATTATTAGTTGTTTTGCTTAAACAGCAACATGGTTACAAAGTGTAGGAGCGAATACCATTACCAGTTGACCACTGGAAATGTTAAAAACCACAGACGTTATTAAGAAATTGGCAACATGGGACCCTTTTTTTCTATTGAAAAAGTAATTGTTGCCGAGTTGATAGGAGGTCATCTAACAATGTAGAGCATTTATGTAGCAGTATACTGAGCAAAAAAAAATTATGTGATTTTGCCTTCCCAATTTTTATTGGTTGACCCAAAGCAGAAACAAGGTGCCATGAACAAAATGCCCATATTCGCTAATGTAGTTTGTGACAAAAATTATGTGCAACAAAAATACTGTATAACCATATAACTAACATCTGTTCCATTTGCACAGTTCCAAAACTTAGCCAGCAAGGAATTTTGTACTTGTCTACTGTTTCATAAAATTCTCTCGCCGCATCTCCTGGTCACTATTTTCCAGTCTATTTTTCCTATTACTTCGTCCTTACTAAGACTTTCCACCCTAAAGTTACTCTCTCTGGCCAACAGCATTTTTCCCCTTTAGTAGATGAAGTTTCCTCAGGTCAACTTATATCAATTTGTGAGTACAAGCACTGGGTGTTGAGTGAATTGCCTATTTTTTGGTTACGCTTTAAACCTTTAATCAACTTGTTTGTAAAACTTGTACTTTTGGATCTGGGGGGGGGCAGACCACGGTGCATCTTTGGTGAAATGGGACTATTCAGGCAATAGCCTGGGTTTTGGATAACCTCTCATATCACCTCTAAAAATCACTTTTACTCTCATCATCAGTTATATTACCTGCTGTTCTGCTTTATGCATTCTGTACCGGTATATGTATTGCCTTTTTACCGTTTGATTCTACCCATTTATGTATTTTGCTGTTTCCATTTCCATTCTTCAATTCCATCATAACATCTGCTCTCCCTTTTTCTCACCATCTTTTCTGCTCCCCCTTCTCCTTTCTCCATCGCACTAAGCCTTTTGCTTCCTAAAATTTCATTCAAAATTTGTATGATCCATTTGCATCTTTTCATCCTCCACTGTACAATTCATTAACTAAAATTTTCTCTTTCTCTATTTTTTTCCTCAAAATTTTAGTGCTTCCAAAATTGAGATTTGCCTATAATGTATGCTTGTTTTTTTAAATAGGTTTTATTTTTGCTTTTAAAGAAAAGGTAAACCAAAACAATAAGGTGTGATAACAAAGTAAAGAAGATAGACAGATGCAAATTGTGTGGTTGGGGGAATCAGAGGAAGAGTGGGCTACCAAGTGGTGAGTCTGTTAGTTGGGGTCTTGGTCAATGGTGGTTTCTTGACAGGAGGTCCATGCATCCCAAATTTTGGTAAATATTTCAGGGCATCCTCTACCTGAGTATATCAGCATATACATGGGCATACCCAATTTTATTCATAGTGATATTGAGGGTGGTTCTGGAAGCTTCCATTTCAGTGCTATGGCCTTTCTTGCATAAAATAAGAGTGGACAAAAGAGTTGTTGTTTAGAGTTGTTGTTTGTACTTGTGTGAGGTTAACTGGTCAATATGAACCAACAGAAATACCTCAGATGACTTAACAGAAGGGAAGGCAAGATGAGTTTGCATAAAGGTGGCAAAACTGTCCCAGTAGGGGCTAATCACAGTATAAGACCAGAAGGTATGCAGAAAGGTGCCTGGGGCTAGTCGACATTTGCAGCACAGGTTGTCAGAGGTTAGAAGCAATGAAGCAATAGTATTAATACGTAATGAATCAGATGCAAGTTTGAGTGTAGGACTGGCCAAACCAGGGGTGACTTTGACTTAGTTGGACAGCTTAAATATATTGCAATAAATGGACAAACGATCCCTGTTTTGTTTAAAGGGTAAAGCATTTGCATTAGCTTAAGGCACACAATGTTTCAATGTACTTACTATATTGATAATGGGTGCAGTGCAGAGGACTTTTTGTCTATAAGGGGTTAAACCCATATTACACAAGTGCATTGGTGTGTAGTGTGTTACAGGCACACTGTGTGGCCGTGGCAATAGTTATGAAAATGAATAGAGACACAGAGCCAAAGTTACAGGTGTGCTGCTTCTCCTCAACTGTTTATTACATAAATAGTTCTCAACATACAGTTTGTTATTTATTGCCATTTACAACTCATGTGTCACATACATGCATTCTCAAAGATGCTAACATCTGAGCAACATTGTACTTGAGCCTTCTCCCATAACTTCACATTCAAGGCAAAACACATAAGCGATGTCAGTCCCCCCATAGCAGTATTATCATATTTACATGTATAAATGTACTTCATTCATATTATTGGCTGCAGCAATAAAGACATTAGTTATATACGTATACTTAACAGAGTAAGATCTAACAGGCAGACAGGCTGATGCTGATGCTGCTGTCCTAACAGACAAAATGGACTCAATTAAAGAGCAACCTCTTTAGCAACAGCCACAAACTAGCAACATCCTGATTTGTAACAGTTTTCAAAATAACAAAACTCTTTAAATCAGGGCTGTCCAACTGACCCCCCTTATATGGCCCTCCACATCAAAGTCTGCCTGCTGTGTCTGTTTACCATATGTAAGATTTAAAAGGTATCACTAGAGAGGTTAACTGGCCCCTGCATTGTTTACACCTCAAATTCACACTGTAATGCCCTGTATTGTTCACACTTGCGATCCCCCTGTATTGTTCACACTTGTGACACCTCTATTGTTCACACCCCTAAAGCCAGGTGTTCACACCTGAGACCCAGACTGAAACTGCCCACATTGTTCACCTGTTCATACTTTATACAAAATGCTAATGGGGCACCAGCACTGTGTCACTCTATGTAGTACATATTAGACTGGTCCTGATTCCTGTTCTGTCTTCCCTATGCTCCCTGTGTGTGTCATACTTTGGTATTTGTTCTGGGGGTTTGTTAGCAATTGAAAATTATTGTTAGTGGCCCCCTAAGGTGTTTAATCATATGCTGGGGTACTGTATTATACACAGGGGAGGAGGAGGCATATGGATTTATGGGTATGTCTTAATATGACTTTTTTCACATATGAGTGAAATCCTTGCCAGGGCAGGCACAAGGTAGTTTGGCACCCTAGGCAAGAGCTTCAATCAGTGCCCCACTGTCATGCATTACCATTTCCCTCCTTACCATAATGTTTTTTAAATAAAGATAGCAAGAAAGTGTACAACATTTTTTCATTTATATTACTGCTCCCCATACCTGTACCAGCAAGCCCAGCAGTCATCCATAATACACCCCGCCTGTACCTGTGCAAGCAAGCTCAGCAGCCAATTATCATACAGCCCTCCTGCAGCCATCATATTGCCCCCAATCTTTACCTGTGCCAGCAGCAGCCAAAAATAAATCTGATCACATCATATTGCCCCCAAGTATTTATGTACATGTGCTAGCAACCAGCAGCAACAGCAAACATATGGCCCCCAAATCTGTACCTGGCTGTGCCAGCAGCAAGCTTCACACTTTACAGTAATTGAAAGAATGTCATCAGTTCAGTGCAACTGTGCAAGGCTGAGAGCAGCTCTCTGCCTCTCTCTGTCACCCAACACATCAGTGATGTCATTGACGCGTGTACGCACATCGTGCTGCACCGCACAGAAGGAGCTGTTACTTGCCGGTAAGAGGGAGAAGGTTAAGGAGATGGTCACCCAGTTGGGTAGAATCCATGATTACTGAAACAAATTATTAAATAAACGCTTGAAAAACACGAAGAGATTAAAAAAAAAATCCCCTTAAAAGTGCGCCCCTCAATGATGGCGCCCTAGACAGCCACCTACTCTGCCTGCCCCTAGTTCCAGCCCTGATCCCTACAGTGAGCACCAACCATTTGTTTTTTTGGTGTGCTATTAATATGGACATGGTCTTGTGGTAACATGGGTGTGGTTTAAAGTGAGTGTGGTCTAAAAACAGGGAGTGTCTAACACTGGCTTCCGTTATCGGCCCTTCACCATGTAGATTAGAAAAATTCTGGCCCTCGGTACCATAGAAGTTGGACAGCACTGCTTTAAATGATAACCAAAATCTCCAAATCTGAGAATATACATAAGTATAAATGTATCTGAAGTATGGAAAGTATCGCATCAGACATTTTGTCACTTAAAGATACTATGTCACAGATTCCATAAAAAGGCAACATATAAGCCTTTCAAAGCACTCATTGACTCTAACATGGATCTATTGTTTAGATCAGTGATCCCCAACCAGTAGCTGGTGAGCAACATGTTGCTCTCCAACCCCTTGGATGTTGCTTCCAGTGGCCTCAAAACAGGAGCTTAGTTTTGAATTCCAGGCTTTGGGGCAAGTTTTGGTTGCATAAAAACCAAGGGTACTGCCAAACGGAGCCTCAATGTAGGTTGACAATCCACATTGGGGCTATCAAATGGCCAATCACAGCACTTATTTGGCACAACAAGAACATTTTTCATGCTAGTGTTGCTCCCCAACTCCTTTTACTTCTAAATGTTGCTCATGGGTTCAAAAGGTTGGGGATCCCTGGTTTAGATGATAATATTATACAGCCACATTTTTAGGCCAAAACAGAGCCAAAGTTATAGGTGAGCTGCTTCTCCCCCACTGACAAAACAGCAGCTCTCTCTGTTTAAACTCCCTCACAGTGTGGGCTTATGGGTAACCAGAGCCGGGGCAACCCGGCCAGGCACCCTAGGCAGCCTGGTGGGCCACGGTGTCGACTCTGTTCGCGCTCGACTTTGCTCCAGCGTGCATGAAAGAAGAAGACACCAGTGGTAGTAGGGGAGAGACGGGACCGGACAGGGGGTAGGCAACAGAGCAGGTACGTGCCTGGCACCCCCTCGGCTTTGCGCCCTAGGAACATGCCTACTCTGCCTACCCCTAGTTCCGGCCCTGTGGGTAACCCCTATTGGTTGGAGTGTGACTGGATTGCCATACTACACAGAACTTGGCTATGGTCTGATGCACAGATACAGTATACATTCACATCTATATATTTATTCACTTAAATGTGACCTCATATTTACTGGGGTCACAAGTGCAACCTGTGTATCATCTTGTATTGAATAAGTTTGTCTGCACTAATAGTCACTGTGGAAACAGAGGCATGTCCTGTACCCATTTTTTGTGATGACGTTTTCTCCTTTCAGGTACCCTAAGCACTGTCTCCAAGGCTTCAATTTGGCTCGGAAATTGTTTATTCAGGGCGTGGCAGACCTGGAGGTACAGGTAAAACATGGTGCATGGCAGTTGAAAATAAAGGGATAGGTCTGCTAATGATTTAATCTAAAGTTGGCCAAGATGCTTGATTTTATGTTTTTACATTTTTCCCAGATGTGTGGATCTAGGATTGTTCATGGTGTGCAAAGGTAGAGATTAGCCAGGTTAGGTGAAAGTTTTTGAGTGACAGACCTATCTAAGGCCAGGGCTTTCCTCCAGGCTCACGTTTCCCAGCTTGGAAGGTAGAAAGTGGCCAGCCATTCTGGCTAGTTTGTCCAAAGGGGAGGTTATCCAGTGATTCAAAGGAGCCAACCACCACAGCTGTGGTTATACTGGTGGTGCCCTCCACTGAGGGGCTAAGCCACCCTGCTACATGAGTCAGTTGGGCGTTTAAGTAGTATAGTAAAAAATATGGCATGCCCTCCACGGTTCTTGGGTGCAGTTAATACTGAGAGTTTATTTCAAGGTTATTTAATTGCCCATAGGAAGGGGGGTCACCATGGAATTCAGTTTGGAGAACAGTGCCACATGTAGTACAGCAGGTGCATTCTGAAACATATACTGTACAGCAATTTAGGTAGAATAATAATTTTTACCATATTGATTCTGCCCAAAAGGCTAAGCGGGAGTGGGGACCAGAATGAGAGTGTGTGGTTGATGTCGCCCAGTAAAGGGTCTATATATATATAGGGCGCAGAATTGAGGCAAGTCAGGATGTACCAATATCCCTAGGAATTTAAATTGCTCCACATAGGGGAGGGGCTGCATCTGGTTCTGAAGTGCGTGCGGAGGTGAGCCAACATACAGAAGGGTGGATTTGGACCAGTTGACTGTGAGGCCCTAGGCTCTAAGAAACATGTGCAATACCTGTAACATCCTATTAAGTGACTGATGCATATCCTTTAAGTATAGAATTGTATCATCCACATAAAGGAATATTTTTTCCTCTAACGCTTCTATAGTCCAGGCACATATGTCAGGGTCTTTGCAAATCAGGCATGCGAGTGGTTTGATGGCAACCACAAACAGATATTGGGACAGGGGGCATTCTTGCTTCATACCCCTAGTTAGTGGGAAGGAGGAGTATAGCTTACCTTTGGTCTTAATTCCGACTGTAGTATTTATGTACAGCAATTTGACTTAATCTGGGATCAAAGCCCATGCACTCCATAGTTGCTGACAAGAAGTCAATATTGGTATATAGCCTGCTTATATTAATGGAAATGGCCTTCCCAAGCACGAACCCAGTCTGGTCTGGGTGAATCAATGTCAACTGTACCAATCTTAGTGCTAGAATTTTTACTAATATCTTATTGGTATGCATAAATAAGGAGATTGGTCTGAATGCGGCACAATCTTTTATGCCCCCCAGGTTTGGGAATTAGTACAATCAGAGCTTGTTGGGAAGAGGAGGGGAGGTGACCACTAGTAAAGGCTTCTTGGTACATATTTATCAGTCTCAGTGCTAAGATTTCTAGGTAGGATTTATAGAAATCTATAAGGATGCCATGAAGGCCAGAAGTTTCCAAGTCGGGAAAGCTGAGATTTCTACCTTGACTTTGTCAAATGAGATGGGACTATCTAAGAATTGTTGTTCTGGGCGTGTAAGACAAGGAAGCATTGAGTATAGTATTCCATAAAGACATCATTAATAACTTTGTAGGAGTCAGTGAGAGTACTGTCTGGTCTTTTAATTCTAGGAATAATTATTGCTGCCTTTTGCACCCAGGAGAGGTAAGCCAGCTTTGTTGTCTTTTTCAAAAATAACCTGTGTACACAAAGATTGAAGCATATGAAGTTCCTTTGTGCTTGGGCCACCTTAGCATTATTCTCAGGGGACATATTTCCAGTAAATAGGGCTTGTGCCCTTTGGACCTTTGCAGAGAGGGTGTCCAGTTCTGCATCCAGTTGCCACCTGTAGGCAGCTATGTTTGCAGTAAAGGACCAATGGAGGCAAGCTTTGGAGGCTTCCTAAACTGCAAGGAGATCAGAGGAACCTGTATCTACCCAATATGTTTCATGCTCCTGCCCCACCGTTTTAGGCACCTTAGATACACTTAGCCATTTAGGATTAAGGCACCACATGGGCGTAGTGCAATCTTGGTAGGATCTAGTAGACAGAGAGAGTGGAGCATGGTCTGATTAGCCCCTAGGCAGGTAACTGACGGCAGTGATCCAGGGCTGCAATATGAGTGATGCCAGGGCTAGGTCAATGCAGGATGCCATTCTGTGGCTGGCAGAGTAACATGCATAAACTTTGGTCTAGGGATGCCCTTGTTTCCATGCATCCAGAAGGCTGTAAGTATGGCACCAGCTAGGCAGCGGTGGGACCTAGGTTTCCTTGGGGCAAAGGTCTAGCTGACCGTGTTCAAGTTGCTCATGATCAGTGTGGGGGTCACCTCAATAGTTAATAACTTTCCCATGACATTGTTCATTACTGAGAGGTCTGCCCATGAGGGGAGGTATACACAGACCACATTAAGCAGTTGCTAACTCACAGAGCACTGCAGTATGGTGTACCTTCCTAGGCAGTCAGTGTGCAGGGTCTGCATGGTAATGTTAGCCACTCTGCTTACTAATATTGCAACCCCTATAGAATAATTAGAGAATTCCCAGTGGAAGCCAGGATGAGGCTGCCTTTTAGGTGCATCTCTGGGAGGAGAACCAAATGCACTTTTGTTTTTAAGATATTAGAATACCAAGCCTCTTTTTAGAGCTGAAGCCTCTGGTGTTCCAGGAGATTATATTCAGAAACTCCATTGCCTCCTGAGGAGATAAATTAGGTTGGGTCAACAGACTACATCAGGACCAGCCTTATAGAATTTTCTCATGGTAGCAAATACCGGAGATTTGTGGTGAGATGGTTGAGGGGAGGGGACAAGGAGAAAACAAGCATTTCAGTAGCTGGTAAAAATATCAAACAATTAACAGTAGAACAGTAGTAGTTTTACTACCCACCCTGCCTATCCTCCCAACTGTGGGGTGTAGTAGACGGCCGGACGCTTAGGGGCCAACTTCTAGTCCTGAATTTCCGCTAGATGAGACGGTGTTCAAAGCACAGAAGGGTTCATGGTTCCCCACTGCTGACAATAAGGTGAATCAGCTTGGCGGCTCAGGCGCTTACAGGCCCTATACAGAAGATTAGTGCCTGGGGCTATTACGGGGGGCTTGCCGGTTGTCTGTTGTTCAGCCATGTGGTGGCATCTTCCGGAGTGTTACAGAAGTGGAGCTAGGTGTGTTCTGTCCTCACTACGTATTACCCTGGGGCAGTGTGTAGTTTGACATGCAGCTAAACCTCCCCACAATCCAATAAAGAGACTAAGGGGCATGTTTACTAACATTGGAGATAAATATCTGGAGAGATTTCTGGAGATGTTGCCCATGGCAACCAATCAGCAATTAGATTTAAACAGCCACAGCCAAGTTAGAAAACAAAAGCAAAGATCTGATTGGTTGCTATGGGCAACATCTCCAGAAATCTCTCCAGATATTTATCTCCAATGTTAGTAAACATGCCCCTAAGCTTGAAGTCTGTAGATTTTACTGAATAAGCAAGTGGAATAGAGGTGAAACTGTAATACAAACAGCAGAAAATATAGTAAGTATGCTTGCAATGAACTATATAAAAACATGCAAATGAACATATAACTGCAGCATAAAATATATATACTGGCATAAATGTCTATGTAGCAATGTCTCTTGGGTTTCTGGCAGCTGTGGAGGTGTTTTGGTGTAACTATTTCCTTACCAGCGATTCTATCATAGGGGAGATGCAGAACTGTGTGCTTCTTCCAGCAGCATGGTCTGTAAAACGGAGTCCTGGCTCCCACAAGGCATTGCTCTAGGTCACGTTGTGGCGTACAGTAGCATGATTGGTCCAAATTCTGCCATAAGCCTTATGGAGGTGTAGAATGAATATACAGGAAGTGACACTTACAGCAAGTGTCCAGTGGAGGGAGCTCCGAGCAAATAGATTGTGAATTATGAAGGCATATTTGAAGGCTTATGCTGGAGACATGACAAGGTGCCCTCCACTATCCTGAGCTTGGCTGGATATAGTACAGCATATTTGTATTGTAGATCCCTGAGTCATCGATTAACCATAGTAAAAGCACAAATAGATAAATGCAATCTCCTTCAGGCAATCCAACTATTCAAATGTTATTTTGGTGCTGCCTATTTTCGTACTCCCAAGCAGCTCTGCCTGCTGTTAGTCAGGGACTTGCGCATCTTAAAAGGTAATGGCATGGCCCTCCATTTCTGGTGCATTCTCAGATCATTTAGACATCTGCCAACAGGAGTGTGAGATCGACTTTCATTTCTTCGACCTGTATAGACAGTGCCGTGTGGGATTCTGCAATCACAGATAGCAGTATTTGGGTCTGGTTGCAGTGTCTCTGGAGAGGGCAGGCTCAAGTCACCATTTTTATAGGTAGGCTGTAGTGGAGTTGCATTGGGCTCCCTTTTCAGGTGAATTACTCCATGTTTTTTTGCTTTGGCCCATACTTTATTCTGGATTCAGCAGTGCAAGAGATGGCAGTAGAGGTGTTGTTAGTTGGGGCTTAGGAGGTTTTCAGGTTGCTACTGCAGCGGAGCTCTGGTTCTGCATGTCCTATTCCGATGCCATGCAGGACATGTCCCCCACCCCGTATGCTTGGTATTAAATGATTAAGTGAAAAGACTGCATCACCAATGTAACAAAAATTATTATAGGCTAGATATGTTCCGCAAGGTTGTAAATAGATTAACAAGTAATTAAAGAAAGAACACTAGGATTGGAGTTGTGCCCCCTGCTACTTCAGGAGCAACGAGCCCCGCCCCTCTGCAACCCAGTTCAGAACACCTGCCCCAGAAATCTATACTCAAGAAAGTAGTAAAATTTAACTTTTAATGTTGCCGTTAAAATTGTAAACACATAACATGTGAGCCACAAGAACGCTCCACAACCCTAATAACAACAACAAAATCACTGTGTGTACAGAAGCAGTGCAAGACCGTGTCCTTAAAAAACAATTAATTAAAAACTCGCAAAGGTGGATGGATGGTGAGACCTACATCCAATTGCAAGACAGTAGCTGAATTGGCTCCATAGTTTAAGATAAAGTGAAAAGATGTTCGCAAATGAAGCCCCCCTCCCTTCCAATCCCATACAGATCACCTGCCTGTCTACGTAGGGAGTATAGGAGCTTGTCTCACCATACTCCACCTATGCCGCCTAGCCCTACGCGTTTCGCCGCGTGAAAGGCTTCCTCAGGTTGCGGTCGTGGAGTGACCATTTAAATACCCTTTCGCCGGTATTTCCAGTGTATACTTCCGCCGTCTTGCGTCATTTCCTGGAGAATGCGGTTCAGCTTAGCCTGTTCTAGTGCGCATGCGTATGTTACCGCCCTACTACGTCATTTCCGGTCATTGCGGTTCAGCCTGGCTTCTCTTCCAATGCGCATGTATATGCTGCGCGTATCGCTGTATCCCCATATCTCTTTGCTGTGAGATCAGTAACGCATGCGTGCCACAAGGGGGTATGAAGGATACCATGTAATCTTTTTGCTACAAAGTTATATGCGCATGCGTATACAGATATGGGGAATAACTTTATATTATGGATCTATGCAAAAGCTTATTGTAACATAGGTTCCATGTCATGTGTTTAGTGAAAACAAAAGAAAAAGTATTCAGCTAAAGTAAATCAAATATAACAAATCTCACCATATAATCATATTAGTAAATAAGTAAAATGAATAAATCAATAAAAGGGGAATACTGAAAATATATATGTATTTATGTAGGAGCCCTACATTATACTGCTCCCTGATGTTATAAAAATGGGGAGAAGGTAAATCCTTCATTGAGGCCATTTGGGGATTTGCTGTTCATGGTATAAATCCATCTGGCTTCTGCCTGCAATAATTTATTATTTATGTCTCCTATTCTCGAGGTCTGTTTTAATTGCTCCACTGCATAGAACTGCATCACTTTAGTGTTGCCACTGTGTTGTTCATTAGTGATGGGCGAATTTGCGCCGTTTCGCTTCGCCGAAAAATTCGCGCGAAATTCGCGAAACGGCGAAAAATTCGCGAAACGGCGCCGGCGTCTCGTTTTTGACGCCGGCGCCCGTTTTTGACGCCGGCGCCCGTTTTTTCGACGTCGACGCCCGTTTTTGACGCCGACGCCCATTTTTGACGCCGTCGTCCGTTTTTTCGGAAAAAAAATTTGACGCCGGCGAATTTTTGACGCGAATTTTCGCGGGAGTTTTGCGAATTTATTCGCTGGCGGCGAATCGCGCAAATTCGCCGCGAATTCGCGCCTGGCGAATAAATTCGCCCATCACTATTGTTCATTTACATGTACTGCTACAGACGTATTTCGCCTGTTTTTAACATCCCCTACGTGTTCCAAGATTCTCCTCCGAAACTCGCGTAGAGTTTTACCCACATATATTTTTCCACATGTACATTGCATTATATATACCACGCAAGTACTCTTACAGTTGATGTAGTTCTTTATGGTATATTCAATATTGTCCCGTGATTGGTTACCACTTAATGTTCTTACCACGAAAGGGCAAGCTGAACAATCACCACATCTGTGGCAGCCCTTTATTTTCGATGATAGCCATGATGTTTTATTGGCTTGAGTGTAATTGCTCCTTGTTAATGCATCCCTCAAATTTTTACTCCGTCTAAAAGTTATAAGCGGAGTATCTCCAATCACTTCCTTTAACTGAGAGTCTTGCTGCAATATGTACCAATGTTTGTTTATTATACGTTTGATTTTATCCTGTTCTGCACTGAAGTCACCAATTAATCTGAAGGGTTTAGTTTTATTCCTGCCAATTCGATTCTTATTGGAGGTGTTATTGGAGGTTAACAGGGATTGTCTATCAGTTTCCAGGGCCCTTTTATATGCTTTTTTTAGGCAATTGTGACTATATCCCCTCTCACGAAAACATTCGTATAGCTGTTTAGCCTCTCTTTTGAAATCCTCCTGATTACTGCATATACGTTTAATTCTTAAGTATTGTCCCACTGGAATCCCAGTAACCGTTCTATGGGGGTGTTGGCTGTGCGCGTGAAGTAAGCTATTAGTGGCCGTCTCTTTCCTATAAAGTGTGGTGGCTAGGTTACCCTGTTGATCCTGGAAAATTTTGATGTCCAAGAAATTAACCATATCTTTATGTATCTGTGCAGTAACCTTCAGGTTGATATTATTGATATTGAGTTTATCAA
Organism: Xenopus petersii; assembly: GCA_038501925.1. Taxonomy (NCBI): domain Eukaryota; kingdom Metazoa; phylum Chordata; class Amphibia; order Anura; family Pipidae; genus Xenopus; species Xenopus petersii. The sequence goes on from CM076682.1 coordinate 83,458,373, forward strand.
CGAATGTAAAGAATTGCTCTTTGGTACCTGACCATATGATGACTACGTCATCTATATAGCGAAGCCATAACGATATTAATTGTGCGTATTCAACTAGTTGTTCGTTGAATACAAAATTCCTTTCCCACCATCCCAAAAATATATTGGCATAGGTGGGTGCGCATGGACTCCCCATCGCGGTACCCCTAATTTGATGGTAATATTTGTTATGAAACGTAAAGTAATTATGCGTTAGTACAAATTCTAGTAGTTCGACAATAAAGGCATTGTGTTTACTGTATTGCTGACCTCTCTGTTTGAGGGTGTCCTTTACTGATTCCAGTCCACTCGTGTGTAATATACTAGTGTACAAGGACTCCACATCAAGACAAGCCAAAAATTGGTGCTCTTCTAACACGATACCATCTAAATGGTGAATGGCATCTGTTGTGTCCTGTACAAATGAGGGCAAGCTATTTACGAAAGGTTTTAACATTTCATCCAGATAAATACTAGAATTTTCAGTGAGACTGCCAATGCTCGAAACAATTGGGCAACCTGGGGGGGACTTTGAATTCTTATGAATCTTGGGAATGGTATAAAAGGTAGGTATTATCGGGTGTTTAACTGTCATGAAGTTGTATTCCTCATTGCTCAATACTTCTGAGTCCCTGCCCTTTTTCAAGATATTAAGTAGGTCTGACTGGAATTTAGTAGTGGGGTCCGCAGATAATTTGTTGTAGCAATTCTTATCATTCAGAAGTCTTAGGCACTCTGCTACATACGCTTTCCTGTCTTGGATGACAATGTTGCCACCCTTATCACTAGGTTTTATAATGATGTCTGTGTTAGACTCTAGATCTTTTAACCCTTTCCGTTCTTTCCATGAAAGGTTATTACGTGGCCTAGATCCAAGTTTGATTTTATTATGGAGTGTTTTAAGCTCTGCTGTACATGCCTCTATAAAGACTTCTATTTTGGGACACAGAGAGAACGGTGGGGTGAAGGTACTTTTAGGTTTCAATGAGGAAAATGGGCCTTTTATCTCACTTCTATATTGCTCATTGTCCTCTAAGAGATAACATAGGTCACCCAAGGCATTTTGCTCTTCCTTAGACCATTCTTCATGTTTACTTTGCTTATTGAAATGTTTGTAAAGTAGTAATTTCCTCCCAAATAGATGCAAATCCTTAATCCAGTTAAAAGTATTGAAGGTCCTTGTAGGGGCGAATGACAATCCCTTTTTCAATGCTTTATTTTGTTGTGCGTTTAAAGTGTGTTGTGACAGATTGAATACTTGTAGCGAATTACCACCTTTGTCTACCTGTTCAACCGGTAGCCCCACCTCTGTCTGTCTCTTAGGCGTCCCCTGCTTGGACCCTCCCAGGGTGGTCCTAAAAAAGGTTGCACATGTGCAGCGGTACTCATATTGCATTTACTGCTCTTGTATTGTTTATTACTATTATTTTCATTCACCTTCTTTGGACTGAGGGCTGAGGCTGACGATGGAACTGATGTATCACTCATTTCACTGTCAGAGCTAAATATATCTGACATTGAGCGATTTACTTTCCCCCTCTTTTTAGTCAATATGTGTGGTTCCATTCTATATACATTTTTGGACGCAAAGTCTGTTTTGTCTCTACAGAATTTGTTCCATTTTCTCTGTTTTAACTCCCCTGCTAATTTGTTTATGTTTGTTTGTAAATCACTCTCCCATTGTGAGAACAATCCATGCTCTCTATAGTTATCAACGGTTTTGAGATTCACTTCCACCTCTGTGTTTATCTGTTTAAGAAGAGATTCCTCTTCTGATTTAATGAGGTCCATCAATTCTAGTGAACATTTTGTCAGAATAGAACACCATTTGTCACAAAAGATAGTATTATTTAAATGACTAGCCGGGATTAACTTAATCCTAAATCCTCGTGGAACTATGGCTAGTTTTAAATACTTATCCAACGTGATCTCACAGCAAAGAGATATGGGGATACAGCGATACACGCAGCATATACATGCGCATTGGAAGAGAAGCCAGGCTGAACCGCAATGACCGGAAATGACGTAGTAGGGCGGTAACATACGCATGCGCACTAGAACAGGCTAAGCTGAACCGCATTCTCCAGGAAATGACGCAAGACGGCGGAAGTATACACTGGAAATACCGGCGAAAGGGTATTTAAATGGTCACTCCACGACCGCAACTCACTTATGCCCCTGAGGAAGCCGTTCACGCGGCGAAATGCGTAGGGCTAGGCGGCATAGGTGGAGTATGGTGAGACAAGCTCCTATACTCCCTACGTAGACAGGCAGGTGATCTGTATGGGATTGGAAGGGAGGGGGGCTTCATTTGCGAATATCTTTTCACTTTATCTTAAACTATGGAGCCAATTCAGCTACTGTCTTGCAATTGGATGTAGGTCTCACCATCCATCCACCTTTGCGAGTTTTTAATTAATTGTTTTTTAAGGACACGGTCTTGCACTGCATCTGTACACGCCGTGATTTTGTTGTTGTTATTAGGGTTGTGGAGCGTTCTTGTGGCTCACATGTTATGTGTTTACAATTTTAACGGCAACATTAAAAGTTAAATTTTACTACTTTCTTGAGTATAGATTTCTGGGGCAGGTGTTCTGAACTGGGTTGCAGAGGGGCGGGGCTCGTTGCTCCTGAAGTAGCAGGGGGCACAACTCCAATCCTAGTGTTCTTTCTTTAATTACTTGTTAATCTATTTACAACCTTGCGGAACATATCTAGCCTATAATAATTTTTGTTACATTGGTGATGCAGTCTTTTCACTTAAGTATTTATTAGAGTTTATTCTCTTTCCTTGGCATCCACTTTTGTGGGGAATACAATAATCATGACGGGCTTCCTCTCTAATCCCTCCAATTTTAGCAAATGGAGAGAAGAGGCTGAACAATTATTCAATGAGGAGGGTGGGGAAGGTAATACGGAAATTACTAATCCAGAAATAGGTGAATCGTTTAAAACATTGAAACGTAACATGATCAAACAAACAAAATTGTGGTGGGAGATAACCACGTTGGATAAGTATTTAAAACTAGCCATAGTTCCATGAGGATTTAGGATTAAGTTAATCCCGGCTAGTCATTTAAATAATACTATCTTTTGTGACAAATGGTGTTCTATTCTGACAAAATGTTCACTAGAATTGATGGACCTCATTAAATCAGAAGAGGAATCTCTTCTTAAACAGATAAACACAGAGGTGGAAGTGAATCTCAAAACCGTTGATAACTATAGAGAGCATGAATTGTTCTCACAATGGGAGAGTGATTTACAAACATAAACGAATTAGCAGGGGAGTTAAAACAGAGAAAATGGAACAAATTCTGTAGAGACAAAACAGACTTTGCGTCCAAAAATGTGTATAGAATGGAACCACACATATTGACTAAAAAGAGGGGGAAAGTAAATCGCTCAATGTCAGATATATTTAGCTCTGACAGTGAAATGAGTGATACATCAGTTCCATCGTCAGCCTCAGCCCTCAGTCCAAAGAAGGTGAATGAAAATAATAGTAATAAACAATACAAGAGCAGTAAATCCAATATGAGTACCGCTGCACATGTGCAACCTTTTTTAGGACCACCCTGGGAGGGTCCAAGCAGGGGACGCCTAAGAGACAGACAGAGGTGGGGCTACCGGTTGAACAGGTAGACAAAGGTGGTGATTCGCTACAAGTATTCAATCTGTCACAACACACTTTAAACGCACAACAAAATAAAGCATTGAAAAAGGGATTATCATTCGCCCCTACAAGGACCTTCAATACTTTTAACTGGATTAAGGATTTGCATCTATTTGGGAGGAAATTACTACTTTACAAACATTTCAATAAGCAAAGTAAACATGAAGAATGGTCTAAAGCTGGCCATAGACGCAAAGATCCGAACGTACGAATCAACGTACGATTGGACTTTCCCATCTCCCGACCCTCCACTAACCATTCAGATCAAAGTCTTTACCATTCCGATCAAATTAGAACAGATCAGCCAATGTTCTGCCCCTGACAGCAATCGTACGATACTTATGTCTGACAACACTAGTGACAGTCTCCCTCTGAAAATCGTACGATCGGCAATACACGCAGATATATTATCGGCAGGCGACAGAAATTTTCTAACCTGTCCGATCGACCAAACGACCGATCTCTGACGGACGAAAAATGTCGGGACTCTCCACACATGGTCCGAAAATCGTACGAATCCACAATTCGTATGATTGGATCTTTGCGTCTATGGCCAGCTTAAGGAAGAGCAAAATGCCTTGGGTGACCTATGTTATCTCTTAGAGGACAATGAGCAATATAGAAGTGAGATAAAAGGCCCATTTTCCTCATTGAAACCTAAAAGTACCTTCACCCCACCGTTCTCTCTGTGTCCCAAAATAGAAGTCTTTATAGAGGCATGTACAGCAGAGCTTAAAACACTCCATAATAAAATCAAACTTGGATCTAGGCCATGTAATAACCTTTCATGGAAAGAACGGAAAGGGTTAAAAGATCTAGAGTCTAACACAGACATCATTATAAAACCTAGTGATAAGGGTGGCAACATTGTCATCCAAGACAGGAAAGCGTATGTAGCAGAGTGCCTAAGACTTCTGAATGATAAGAATTGCTACAACAAATTATCTGCGGACCCCACTACTAAATTCCAGTCAGACCTACTTAATATCTTGAAAAAGGGCAGGGACTCAGAAGTATTGAGCAATGAGGAATACAACTTCATGACAGTTAAACACCCAATAATACCTACCTTTTATACCATTCCCAAGATTCATAAGAATTCAAAGTCCCCCCCAGGTCGCCCAATTGTTTCGGGCATTGGCAGTCTCGCTGAAAATTCTAGTATTTATCTGGATGAAATGTTAAAACCTTTCGTAAATAGCTTGCCCTCATTTGTACAGGACACAACAGATGCCATTCGCCATTTAGATGGTATCGTGTTAGAAGAGCACCAATTTTTGGCTTGTCTTGATGTGGAGTCCTTGTACACTAGTATATTACACACGAGTGGACTGGAATCAGTAAAGGACACCCTCAAACAGAGAGGTCAGCAATACAGTAAACACAATGCCTTTATTGTCGAACTACTAGAATTTGTACTAACGCATAATTACTTTACGTTTAATAACAAATATTACCATCAAATTAGGGGTACCGCGATGGGGAGTCCGTGCGCACCCACCTATGCCAATATATTTTTGGGATGGTGGGAAAGGAATTTTGTATTCAACGAACAACTAGTTGAATACGCACAATTAATATCGTTATGGCTTCGCTATATAGATGACGTAGTCATCATATGGTCAGGTACCAAAGAGCAATTCTTTACATTCGTTGATAAACTCAATATCAATAATATCAACCTGAAGGTTACTGCACAGATACATAAAGATATGGTTAATTTCTTGGACATCAAAATTTTCCGGGATCAACAGGGTAACCTAGCCACCACACTTTATAGGAAAGAGACGGCCGCTAATAGCTTACTTCACGCGCACAGCCAACACCCCCATAGAACGGTTACTGGGATTCCAGTGGGACAATACTTAAGAATTAAACGTATATGCAGTAATCAGGAGGGTTTCAAAAGAGAGGCTAAACAGCTGTACGAACGTTTTCGTGAGGGGGGATATAGTCACAATTGCCTTAAAAAAGCGTATAAAAGGGCCCTGGAAACTGATAGACAATACCTGTTAACCTCCAATAACACCTCCAATAAGAATCGAATTGGCAGGAATAAAACTAAACCCTTCAGATTAATTGGTGACTTCAGTGCAGAACAGGATAAAATCAAACGTATAATAAACAAACATTGGTACATATTGCAGCAAGACTCTCAGTTAAAGGAAGTGATTGGAGATACTCCGCTTATAACTTTTAGACGGAGTAAAAATTTGAGGGATACATTAACAAGGAGCCATTACACTCAAGCCAATAAAACATCATGGCTATCATCGAAAATAAAGGGCTGCCACAGATGTGGTGATTGTTCAGCTTGCCCTTTCGTGGTAAGAACATTAAGTGTTAACCAATCACGGGACAATATTGAATATACCATAAAGAACTACATCAACTGTAAGAGTACTTGCGTGGTATATATAATGCAATGTACATGTGGAAAAATATATGTGGGTAAAACTCTACGCGAGTTTCGAAGGAGAATCTTGGAACACGTAGGGGATGTTAAAAACAGGCGAAATACGTCTGTAGCAGTACATGTAAATGAACAACACAGTGGCAACACTAAAGTGATGCAGTTCTATGCAGTGGAGCAATTAAAACAGACCTCGAGAATAGGAGACATAAATAATAAATTATTGCAGGCAGAAGCCAGATGGATTTATACCATGAACAGCAAATCCCCAAATGGCCTCAATGAAGGATTTACCTTCTCCCCATTTTTATAACATCAGGGAGCAGTATAATGTAGGGCTCCTACATAAATACATATATATTTTCAGTATTCCCCTTTTATTGATTTATTCATTTTACTTATTTACTAATATGATTATATGGTGAGATTTGTTATATTTGATTTACTTTAGCTGAATACTTTTTCTTTTGTTTTCACTAAACACATGACATGGAACCTATGTTACAATAAGCTTTTGCATAGATCCATAATATAAAGTTATTCCCCATATCTGTATACGCATGCGCATATAACTTTGTAGCAAAAAGATTACATGGTATCCTTCATACCCCCTTGTGGCACGCATGCGTTACTGATCTCACAGCAAAGAGATATGGGGATACAGTGATACGCGCAGCATATACATGCGCATTGGAAGAGAAGCCAGGCTGAACCGCAATGACCGGAAATGACGTAGTAGGGCGGTAACATACGCATGCGCACTAGAACAGGCTAAGCTGAACCGCATTCTCCAGGAAATGACGCAAGACGGCGGAAGTATACACTGGAAATACCGGCGAAAGGGTATTTAAATGGTCACTCCACGACCGCAACTCACTTATGCCCCTGAGGAAGCCGTTCACGCGGCGAAACGCGTAGGGCTAGGCGGCATAGGTGGAGTATGGTGAGACAAGCTCCTATACTCCCTACGTAGACAGGCAGGTGATCTGTATGGGATTGGAAGGGAGGGGGGCTTCATTTGCGAATATCTTTTCACTTTATCTTAAACTATGGAGCCAATTCAGCTACTGTCTTGCAATTGGATGTAGGTCTCACCATCCATCCACCTTTGCGAGATTTTAATTAATTGTTTTTTAAGGACACGGTCTTGCACTGCGTCTGTACACACAGTGATTTTGTTGTTGTTATTAGGGTTGTGGAGCGTTCTTGTGGCTCACATGTTATGTGTTTACAATTTTGACGGCAACATTAAAAGTTAAATTTTACTACTTTCTTGAGTATAGATTTCTGGGGCAGGTGTTCTGAACTGGGTTGCAGAGGGGCGGGGCTCGTTGCTCCTGAAGTAGCAGGGGGCACAACTCCAATCCTAGTGTTCTTTCTTTAATTACTGGTATTAAATGATAAAATAATTTGGTTAAACGTTTGTGAAACGTTGCAATGGGCCATTATGCACCAGTAATCTTATCAACTACACAAATTGGTTGATCTGTATTTAGGCCCATTAATTGTAGACAAGGTAGACTTTTTACACAGAATATGAGAGCATGAAGTTGTGAAGGAACAAAAAAAGAGCCTTAAGAAAGGAGGAAGTGATAGGTGATTCATCATGTAAATGTAACAGCCTCGGCACAAATTGTAATACCTTTCTCTATCACTGTACAACTTACTGAGCTGCTCTTTTCTGTACATGAAAATGCAATAACCAAACCTCTTTACTTGTGTACAGTCTGACTGCACCTTGATGGAACAGTTTCTTTTTACACTGAATACAGTGACATGTTACAGAGCAAAAAAATCTATTTACTTAGAATGTCTCGGATTATGTTCACAGCCTGAGCATGAAGGTAAGCCACTGCACACTTTTTAAATGGTATTTCTCTTCTTTATTGTTGTGTATTTATCTAAGTCTATTGTTCAGAGTTGTATATCTGGCTTTCGTCCTGTTTAAAACATAAGTGGTGGTGTCACTGATGTTTGTAGCATCTTTTTCTGCACTGTATATATGCTGCTCATTATGTGATATCCATTTGTTGAAGGAATATTGTTTCATTACTACAATGGAAGGTGATAGATCAAAAAGGCTATAATCTGGCTTTAAGCTATGCAACAGTCAGGGGTTGATTGACTTTAGATTTAAAGACAACAGGAACGATCAGCTCAAAGGCATCATTGCAACCTCAGTCTAAAATAATTCATTTTGAATTTGTTCTTGCTGTGATGATTTACACTGTGTATTTCATGTCAGTTTGTTTGCTATTCCACGCTTTTGATTTGAGTAGAAAAAACTTTTTTGTATCATTCCTTTTGATTTTTATTTCTTCTGTAGTAAAGCTGACATTTCACTTCTACAAGCATTAAACATGTTAATCATTAACTTCCCCAAGGCTAATCTGAATCTGAACTGCTGTAAACCAACACACAATTCTCTTCCTGACCGTAGTTAAAAGACTGCATTAGACAACATTAAACCAAATCCAGTAAGACAATGGCAAAGGTGATCCAATAAGTAATATTTAATTAATTTATAGTCATTTCTTTAATTTGTGAGATATACCAATCAACAATTTTGCAAACCTCTAGGGGCACATTTACTAAGGACCGAATTTCAAAGTAAAAAAAAAATCGAAATTTGACCATCGAATTGCAATAGTTCGATATTCTAGTCAAAGTTTTTTTTGATCGAATATGACATATTCAATCGAGGTAAAATCAGTTGATTGGTTAAATCCTTTGATTCGAATGATTTGAACGATTTAATTGATTGATTTTAAAAATAAAACTTGTTGGCTATAGTTTCTAGGAGGTCCCCATAGGCTAACATAGCAAAATAGCAGGTTTAAGGTGGCGAAGTGTCGAAGTCGAAGTTTTTTTTTAAAGCGACAGTACTTCGATTTTTGAATTAAGTGGCCCACCTCCTATCTTTTTTATTGCTTTATGAACAGTTGATTCTTGATTACCATAATGACTCTAACTTATGAGACAACGTTTGAAACGGGCTGCTGACTGGAAAAAGCAACTAAAAACAAACAAATCAACTAAAAAGGATAAGTATTTGTTATTAACTGCTTTTTTATAGTAAGATTTTATATTTAAATACTGTGGTTTAATTTTTTTATAGTTTTTTTTTGTCTTGGGTGCTAAATAGCAAAGGGTGGTGTGCTAGTGTGCTTACAGCAAGTTTGTCACAACCTGCTTTACTTTGCAGTTAGTCTTCCCTCAGTTTGAGGGGTGGGGTTTGATAAGTTGCACCTGAACAGACTGTATAAACAGAACCCCTGGGACTCCAGTGGAGCTTGCTTTACTGTTTAGATGCTCTTAAGTGATTGCTCTTTAAGTCGGGGATCTGTAAGTGCAGTTGAAAACACAGGAGTTTGAAACTAAAGGAGGTTCAAACTAGGTCAAATTTTGTTCTAAACCCTAATTTTTTTATTCCTGTTTTGATCTGTAACTGGGATAATGAGTGCTAGCAAGATTGAAGGTCTGACCCAGTGCACAGTCTGCCATATTGTAAGGAAATTCTTGAGTTAATACTTGAAACGCATGATATGTGAAATGTAGCTTCTTTTACCAATAACATGTCCTTGTGATAATTGTAGCTTCTTTTACAATAACAAGTCTTTGTGATAATTTGAAACAGTGCATATGTACGCAGATAACTGTCCCCTGAATAAATTACGTAAACGTGGGGCCAGATCAGCTGCAGAAAGATTGTAACATTTTACAGTATCTATAAAAAGTCAGATACTTTCTGTATTAGCTGGTCAACCTGCAGCTTACTTCTGAATTGCTTGTCCCCTCGCAGCGAGTATAAAACTTATCACATTCCTCTGAACCCTGAATGGTCATTGGCAGATTTTTCTAACAACTTGGTCCTTCGAGCCGGAAACCAACATCTGTCTTCTCAAACGGGAAACGTGACTGTGGTCACTGCAGAGGGTTAATCCTATTCTCTCTGTGGACTGAACCGAAAGACCTCCGACAGCAGTCGTAAAGAGAGGCCATTCGCACTCGTTTGGGGGAACAGTGACGGTTTCTAAAGAACACAGCGACCAGGGTCACTGGAATCTGGTAACATATATGTTTTATTTTTGTTGTTGTTGTTACTAGTTGTCTACGTAAAGGTCCCATCACTAGACTGTTGATATTAAGGTGTTAAGTGGCATAATTGCCCGCCTTTGATAAAGAGACAGGGAGTGATAGTGGGTCCGGTCACCTAGACTGTTGATATTAAGGTGTTAAGTGGCATAATCGCCCACCTTTGATAAAGAAACAGAGTGACAAGCGGACGAGTCCATAGTCTGTGTGAGAAGACTACAGGAATAACTAACTCCGTGTGCACGTTAAAGATAAAAAGTACTCCGGGGACTGCTGAATTTGTGTTTGAAAGTGTGTGAAAGAGAGTAGGGATGTAGCGAACTGCCGTTAATGTGTTCGCGAACGCCGTTCGCGAACACCGGCAAAAAAGCGAACAGTTCGAGAACTTCGAACGCTCGATAAAATCGTTCGATCGAAGGATTTTATTCGTACGATCGAAGGATTTTCGTTCGAATCGAACGATCGAAGCTATTCGATCGAATGATTTTAATTCAATCGAATGCTTATAATCGTTCGAACGAATGGAAATCGTTCGATTTTAGCGATCGAACGGTCGAATGGTCGAATGGTCGAACGAAATTTTACTTCGAATCGAACGCGAACACCAATTGGCGAACGTTTCGCGACGTTCGCGAACATTCGGCGGACGCGAACAGTCGAAGTTCGCGCGAACTAGTTCGCCGGCGAACAGTTCGCTACATCCCTAAAAGAGAGTGTTTGGGAGTCAAAGAGGGAATGGTCAACCCCTCAGACAGGCCATAAAGGGCGATACACTGACCGGTGAACGTTTTCGGCAAAGGACTACCTTGCTCCTCAGGTTTTACTTGGCCGAGCTCCAAGCTGTGAGGCCATATCCATGAGTACTGCTTCACCAGGCGTTTGATTCCACAAAATTGTTTGTCAATTGTTTGTCATCTATACCTACTAACCATGGGAAATAAATGCTGTAAAAGTATCAATGATCTAACTGAGGACGCTCAGTTCATGCGTGATCAGAATCCAAATAATATCAGGTTCTTAAAAGGTAGAGAGAGGATTATAATTTTAACCCTATATTAGACAAGGAACAGTATAGATTGCTTGTTGGAGAGGTACTGATGATAAAAAATGTACATTAAAAGTTACCTATAGGTCATGGTTTTTTTTTTTTTCTTTGCGGGGAGGTTTGTTTTTGTAAGTAATTGTAGATGAAGTTTCTAAACCTGACTTCTAATTCTAACGGCCTCCTGCTGCACAAATATGGCAGCCTCCTCATACAGGAGCATTGGGCATCAGACAGGTAATGTAAAAGCATTGTGCAAATACGTTATTGTGAAGTTATAAGTTTCTTTCCAATGCAATATTATGAGGAATGAAATAGGAGGGAAAATAAAGAAAGGAATGCCAAGAAAGGCAAGGTACAAGAACAACTATTTGTCAGGTAATAAGATAATGAAGGGATTGTGGGTTGATATTATAGTAAACTGAAGGAAGTCTTTGACACATATAGTGGTGTGCCTATACCAGATCAGGGCATAGTAAATGATAGTCCTTATGAGCTACAACTAAAAAATGCATTCCTATGAGGATGTCTTAGCAGTTTTGTGAATCAGCATATGGTAGACCACCGGGTAGCCAGTTTGCAAGCAGTCCTTGAGTATGCCAGACATGCTGAAAGACATCTCCAAAAAACAAAACAAAAAAAAAAAACGAGGGTTAAACTATGTTTTTTAGTAGAGGAAGATGTGTATGTGGTAAAGCAGGATAGAGGACGAGATAGGCAGAGAGAAGGGGGGTTCAGACCCCATTTAGATGACAAGCAAGAAAGGGAAATATTGTAAGTAAAAAACGTAGGAGAAATTAGGTTTTTTCATTATGAGAAACCGGGGCATTTTTCTAGAGAATGCCAAGCAGAATTGAACAATGGGGATGACAGGAGCCCCCTTGGAGAGGCATGACTATCTGAGAGTATACATTCCCCTGTAAATAACTTAGAGAAAAATGAGGATAATTCTTAATATAGAAGACATAGAATGTAGTCTCTTATGTAAGTCGAAACCCCAACTCACACTTGAAGTTGGGAGAAAATCCATCACCTTCCTATGTGACACTGGGGCATGTAGATTCCTTATACACCCCCCTGATGTGCCAGCTATCCAAAAAACTGAGAATAGCAGGGGGACAATTAGATAAAGTACTATTAGCCGTAACTGACCCTGACATTCAACAGACTATTCTTAATCAGTTCATTCTCTCTTCCCATTGTCCATTCAACTTACTGGGAAGCAACATGTTGTGAGATCAGGAAAGTGCCTTATAACCACCCGGATGGTTAATTGCCTTTGGCGACCATCCGCTTAATAGAATAGCAGCCGACCCGAATCAAATACCAATCAAACCTCTTATACAATCACAAAAGATGAGGAAGCTAGAAAGCTAGAGGGAGAGATAAAGCTGCTAGCAAAGGGGTTAAGTCAGAAAATAGAGAACAGTGAGAAACAACACCAAAAGGAAAAACACCTTAGAGACAATTTAACTTTCAGTGCTGAAAATAGCAGGTCTGATACTGAGGAACAAGCAGTTCCCAGCCCCCCAGCCAAGTTCTACCGTGTCGGTAAATACAAACTAGAGAAGAGGGGTAGAAGCGGGGGCTGCTGCTTCAACACGTCACATTACACATACAGAGTACATTCCATGGGCAGCATCAGATCTTAGAAGGATTTTTCAAGATGTTCCACATCCCCGCACCAATCCACACAAATTTGTACAGGAACTCATGTTTGTCTAACCCTAATTGGACTGATGTTAGTTGTACTCAAACATGTGTGTGGTCCAGGGGCTTACCAACATTTGTTGGTCAAAATGAATTGAGACACTAATCCTGCTGACCCAGCCCAAGTAGGGGTCCGCTTACGTGCTCTGGAAAGTACCAAAGGCACAATTTTTCCAGAAGTTTATTGGGAAACAGTTTCCAATTTAGCCAATATGCTCAAGAGTCTGTTGTCCAGTATGCAACCAGCTTTAAAGAGAGGGTCATTGCCTGTGATGGACCTGCTGCCCTAACAGATGAGGAAAACCTGATGGAGTTGTTGCATGGTTTAGGACCTACAGGCAGTAAATCAGGCTGTTTTCCAAGACTGACACAGTCTCATTAGGAAATGCCAAAGCTGATGCGGAACACCATAAATGGGTTTCTAAAGGGGCCCAACTTAAACAGGGCATATATTATTGCCCCAAAAGGAAAACCAATCCTTCCTACTACACTCTTTCACTATGCTGCAATTTTGAGTCATGGGCAAAGTCATGTCTCAACAGGAGGGATGGTAAATAACATACTCATTTTCGATTTTAAATCTGCATGGATTTTATCAAACTCAATAAATGGGAGAACAAGAAATATTGCCTTGTAATTATAGATGTGTTTCCAGATCATTAAGGAAGAGGCAGACCAAAGTTTGGTGGAACACGTGCAGAATGTTAAATAAACAAGACCTTACTCCAAATTCTCTTCCAGATACCGGAGAGCCCATCCCAATAGAACTTGTGAAGCCTGGAGGCGACATGTGGGTAAAGGTAATAAAAAGGAAGAATTGGGTGACTCCATGGTGGGAAGGGCCTTATCAGGTAAAATTGCAGAAAGAGTGTCCTGGGTACACTCCAGTCATTGTAAACTAGTAAAAGAACTAGGACTAGGGAGTGGCTAGGGAACCCAAATAGTCCTTTGGATACAGTCTGACTACAAAGGGGGTTCTCTCCACTAGGGAGGGGGTCGTCTCAACGTCAGTGAAGAACCATGGGACTATTTGGGAGCAGCAGCAGAAGTAGAACAATATGATACCTGGACACCATTCTCAAGGTGGGGTTGTGCAGGCATGTTAGCACTAATAATGTTTTTCATCTTATTCCCTTGGCTTTTCTTCCCCTTATATCATAATGCCACCAACCACAATAATACACCTGTTGGGGAGCATCCCTCATTCCCAAGAAATAGGACTCCCCAGATTGTAGGTACAACAGGCAGACAGGATTGGGGACTACCTCCCAAGGATTATTCATATCCACCATGGAGCAAACCTCTAGACATTACCATTATCGAAAGAACCACTACCACAGATGAATTTGATGCCAGTGAATTCAGAGTGATTCCTTTGAGACTGCTAGGTCCTTTGCAAAATAAGTATATGTGCATCATTGCACCCCCCAACCCCGGACTAAAGCCCTGCCCGGATTGGTCCACAGTCTGGTGGAGTACAGATGCCCAAGGGTGGGAGATAGCACCATGGGTAGAAGACTTAAAGAAATTCATGCAGCAGCAGATTTCCATAATAAAGAAAGCCCCATCTGCTTACTGCACGATCAAGTCATGTAACCCACTGCTCCTAACCATTAAAAATCCACATCCCAGAAACCAAAAACGTTTTGGTTTCGGGATTACCATCACAGGAACAGAACCCATGGGATTAATTAATGTAACTATAGATAGGGCAAAGGCCATAAAGAGAGATTCCACAAACCCATTCCTCAAAGAAAAGATCTCTATCTCTGGTTTTCTGAGCCCAGACTCTGAATGGAGGGTGACTTACTTACTTACCCAATCTCACCCTTGAAAAAGCTTTTGGAATAGAGACAGGTGTCCCCGAGGGGAACAAATGGTTAAAATCTGTCCCATACATGGCCCCCCGCGCAGGGAAAGATAACTGCTTCGCTTGTGCAAAAGCACGGCCAGCCCTTTGTACGGTGCCATTCCCGCTAAACCCTGATAATGACTTAGAAGGGTTGCAGTGTGTGCTTAAGTTATATACTCAAAAGCAACCCGCAAACGGTACCACCCTGTCCTTTCTCTGCCCTGCTAGATTTGCCACCTTCCATTACAGTATATGCATGTAAGCACACCTGTTTCTATAGTCAAGGGCGTAGTCAGAAATTACTGGCACTGCCAGCTTTCTTTTGTGCCTGAAATATAGTTCTGACACAGAATGACACCACATTTAAAAATGATGGTTCCAGGACCACCGTAGTGTGCGGGCACATATATGGTGGTTATGTGGAGACATGAAATTGCACCCCTTACTTCCAAGTCTCTGGAGTGGGAGCTACTGTTTAGTACAACTGATTTTGCCTTTCTATGCTTTTCCCATAACCTCTATTCCGCAGGTACCAAGATTGGAAATGATTCACCATTCCAAACGAGAAGTCCGACTTAAAGGGTCTTTCGACAATCATGTATACATTGATGATATAGGAGTAGCCTGATGAATATAAGGCCAGAAATCAAATCACTGCTGGTTTTGAATCCTTCCTCGCCTGGTAGGCAACTATATCGACTAAATCAACTACATCTACTACAACCAACAGAGATTTGTCAACTTTACCCATGATGGATTCAAAGGTTCAGCAAGTCAACAGGAAGCCACCTCGGTTGCCTGGCAAGATCGTTTAGCCTTGGACATGCTTCTTGCCGAGAGAAGTCGGTGACATGTGTTGCACCTTCATCCCAAATAACACGGCTCCTGATGGGAGTATCAGTAAGGCCTTGGAAGGACCGACTATGTTATCTAATGAACTGGCGGAAAACTCTGGGATATCCAACAATTTCACCGACTTTCTTCAGACTTGGTTCAGAAAATGGAGCGGACTTGTATCCAGTGTGATAATTTCAACTGCTATACTTGCAGCTATTTTGGTAACCTGTGGGTGCTGTTGCATCCCTTGTATTCGTGGCTTATTGCAACGTCTTATTGATACTACCTTTACTAAAACCATGTATACTGCAGCTTCACTCTGCTCTTATGACTATGTGGATAATTATAACACAGATATATGATGCAAAAGGATGAAAAGCTATGCTAGTCCTAATCACTGCTGTTTTTCTGTCACACTTAATGCATTCACAAGTATAAAAAGGGTGGAAATGTAAGGAAATTCTTGAGTTAATACTTGAAACGCATGATATGTGAAATGTAGCTTCTTTTACCAATAACATGTCCTTGTGATAATTGTAGTTTCTTTTACAATAACAAGTCTTTGTGAAAATTTGAAACAGTGCATATGTACGCAGCTAACTGTCCCCTGAATAAATGATGTAAACGTGGGGCCAGATCAGCTGCAGAAAGATTGTAACATTTTACAGTATCTATAAAAAGCCAGATACTTTCTGTATTAGCTGGTCAACCTGCAGCTTACTTCTGAATTGCTTGTCCCCTCGCAGCGAGTATAAAACATCACATTCCTCTGAACCCTGAATGGTCATTGGCAGATTTTTCTAACACATATGTATGCAGAT
Organism: Xenopus petersii; assembly: GCA_038501925.1. Taxonomy (NCBI): domain Eukaryota; kingdom Metazoa; phylum Chordata; class Amphibia; order Anura; family Pipidae; genus Xenopus; species Xenopus petersii. Next base: position 83,474,837 of record CM076682.1, read on the forward strand.
GTGGAACAATAGATCCAAAATGCTTACTTATGTGGTGGTTGTAAGCAAATTGCCACTTTGGAGGCAGTTAGAGCTCTAGAGCAACAAATTGCAACACTGTGGTCAATTGACAACCTTGAAAGGAGTCTCTTGCTCACTGAGCAGGACCTAGCCAGGGTCAGATAGTTTCAGGGGAACAGAACAGCAGCAGGATACTGAGGCAGCTAGCAGGGAGACAGTTAGAAAAAATAAGGTGGGCAAAAGGAAAATGGAGGCTGATCTGGAGCTTATACATTGCAACAAATTTGCCAGATTGTGTTATGATGATGGGAGTATGAACTCAGGATTGGCAATTCTAGATGGGGCTGATCTCTATAACAGCTGGGAGACCAGTTTCTCTAGTAGTGGTGGGGAGGAGAGCAGAGTCAAGGCCTAAGCAGATTGTGGTTGTAGGTGATTCAATTATTAGGAAAGTGGATAGGGTAATCTGTTACCCGGATCGCTACAACCGAACAGTTTGCTGTCTACCTGGTGCCAGGGTTCGGCATGTGGATGATCGGGTAGACAAATTATTTGGTGGGGCTGGGCATGACCTAACTGTCTTGTGCATAGTGCATATCGGTACTAATGATAAATTAAATGGTAGACCTTAAAGAGTGATTTCAAGGATCAAGGCTCTAAGATCAAGGAAAGGTCTTCCAATGTCATTTTTTTTCTGCAATTTTGCCTGTGCCACATGCAAGTTTAGGAAGACAGCAGGAGCTTAGGGAGCTAAATGCGTGGCTCAAGTCTTGGTGTAGGAAGGAAGGGTTTGGGTTCTTAGAGCACTGGGCTGATTTTCCTTGGAGTACAACCTATACAGTCGTGATGGTTTGCACCTCAATGGAAGTGGGTCCACTGTACTAGGGGAAAGAATGGCTAAGAGGTTGGAGGAGTGTTTAAACTAGGCAAGGGGGAGGCGGGCGAGATAAAGAATTATGGGGAAGCTAGGGTAGATGGGACAGTGGGATTAGTAATGGGTCATGGGGAGGAGTGAGGGGGCATACAGTTTACCAGCTAAGGAGGTCCCTCTGTTACAAGGAAAACAGAATAATACTAAATTAACACATAATTCTCCACTAAGTAATGCAAATTTCAAAAGTAAAAGTAGTAACCTACGCTATATGCTGGCAAATGCACAGAGTTTGTCAGGTAAAATGGTAAACCTAGAATTAATTGCATGCTCTAAAAATTATGATATAATTGGTATCACTGAGACCTGGTGGGATGAAACATGTGACTGGACCGTTAATGTAAATAGTTACACCCTTTTTAGGAGGGACAGAGGGATTAAAAAGGGCGGAGGAGTGTGTTTGTATGTACAGACGGAATTAAAGCCATGCACTAAAAAAATAAATAACCATAGTTGGCACTGGTGAGGGTGCAGAATCCCTATGGGTAGAGATCTTGACTGGGCAAAAGGTTACAAAGAGAATTATCATTGGTGTATGCTATAAACGACCTTGTATGAGTGACGAGTATGAAGCACAGCTACTCCTGCAGATACAAGCGGCTTCACAGCTGGGTCAAGTTGTTGCTATGGGTGACTTTAATAATCCAGACATTAACTGGGGTAATGGGCTTGCCAAGACAGAAAAAGCTAGTAGGTTTGTAAATATGCTGAATGACAACTTTTTATTCCAGCTCGTTCAAGAACCTACTATGAATTTAGGGAATCGTGACCATAACATTGTCTCCTTTGAGATTCTGTTGCAGAAGCAATTCTATACCCTTATAGTAACTATACCCTTATAGTAACTATACCCTTAGTAACTAAAACACTAAATTTCAGACGTGCAAACTTTGATAGTATAAGGGCAGCTCTGCAACATAAGTGGGAAATGCTTTTCACAGGGTTAAACACAGTACAAAAATGGGAAGTATTTAAAATGCTGCTTAATAAATATACATGTCAGTATATTCCCCTTGTAAGCAAGGAACTTTGTTGCAAAGCAAAACCTTTTTGGTTCAATAGAAGTGTTGGTGTTGAGGTGAGTAAGAAAAGACGTACTTTTAAGGCTTTCAAGTTAGCTGGGACAGCCAAATAATTTATAAGATACAAGGAGGCCAATAAATCATGAAAAGAAGCTATAAGGCAAGCTAAAATGGATTCAGAAAAGGATATTGCAGCAAGCAGTAAAAAGAATCCAAAATTATTTTTTAAATATGTTAATAGTAAAAAAATTAACCAGGAAGGGGTGGGACCTTTAATATCAGAGGGGGGTCAGCTGATTGATGAAAACAAAATAAAAGCACAGATTCTGAAATTATATTTTTTATCTGTCTACACAAATGAGGAACCAGTTAATGAAGGTTTCCTTCTTAATAGTCCCAATTCTAGTAATACAACTAATGATACATGGATCAGACATGAGGAAATTCAATAGAGACTAGAACATGTTAAGACAGACTATGGTCTGGGGCCAGATGGTATTCATCCCAGGGTACTTAGTGAGCTTAGCTCTGTGACTGCCAAGCCTCTTTACTGCAGAGAGACTGGCAAATTGCTAATGTGATGATTCTATTCAAAAAAAGGATCCCATTCTCAGCCTCAAAACAATAGGCCAGTTAGTCTGACGTCAGTGGTAGGAAAGCCTTTTGAAGGTTTAATAAAGGATAAGATACTGACCTTTATAGCAAATCATTTATAGCAAATCATAATACTATTAGTGTGTGCCAGCATGGTTTTATGCATAATAGATCTTGCCAGAATCTTAATTTGTGTTTATGAGAAGGTAAGCAGGGACCTCGATTCTGTTATGGCAGTGGATGTGATTTACTTAGACTTTGCTATAGCATTTGATACAGTGCCGCACAAACGGTTACTGGTTAAATTAAGGAGTTTTGGCCTGGAACATAGTATTTTTACCTGGATAGAGAACTGGCTAAAATATAGACTTCAAAAAGTGGTGGTAAATGGAACATTTTCTTATTGGACCAGTGTTGTTAGTGGAGTACCGCAGGGCTCTGTACTAGGTCCCTTGCTTTTCAACTTGTTTATTAATGACCTGGAGGTGGGCATTGAAAGTACTGTTTCTATTTTTGCAGATGATACTAAATTGTGCAAAACTATAGGTTCCATGCAGGATGCTACCCCAGGGCCGGACTGGGAGAAAAAAGCAGCCCTGGCAAAAAAAATCAAAGCAGCCCACTTCAGGTATGATATTGGTTATCTGTAAACCCATTATCCAGAAAGCTTCAAATTACGGAAATGCCATCTCCCATAGACTCCATTATAATCAAACAATCCAAATGTTTAAAATTGATTTCATTTTCTCTGTAATAATAAAACAGTAGCTTGTACTTGATCCAAACTAAGATATAATTAGTCTTTTGGAGCAAAATCAGATTATTGTTTATTTAATGTTTACATGATTTTCTAGTACACTTAAAATACGAAGATTTTAACAATATGTTAATAATATGTCTAGATTCATGTCAGATTTCAGAATTGAATATAAAAAAACCTGTTTGTTCTTTTGAGAAATGGATTTCAGTGCAGAATTCAGCTGGAGCAGCACTATTAACTGATTCATTTTGAACATTTTTTTTTTCCCATGACAGTATCCCTTTAACTTCAACAGTCGAATATTGAGTGTTAATTAACCCTCGATATTCGACCATAAATAAATTTGCCCCTTAGATACTTGACAGCTAGCACCATGAATGTTACTATCTATGACAGGAAAACAGTAAATCATTCTATTAACTGACTTTGTTAGATTTGTTTATATTTAAGCATTATATTTTATTAAAGCTGTTTGTAAATAATTCTTTTTTTTTCTGAAATTAGTTTTATGTCTTAAGACAATATTATGTGTATTGCTTTCTTTATAACAGCAAGCACTACTGAGGTAGCTCTGAATCATGTTTTGTTTAAATCATTTTATTTTGCAATTATACTTGTCTCTGTCTGCAGTACCTTTCCAACATTGCTTTATTGATTAGTCTGAGATACAATAGAGAAGAGAAGCCTTATGGTATTAGCACATAACTAATTGCTAGTACAAGCTCAGTCTTTTAATCATAAGCAGCATGTATAATAAATCATGAGTGAGCCCTCTGTTAGCTCCTAAAATGAATGTAACAATCCACTTTACAGGATTTTTCTTATCTCTGGGCAAAAAAGTTTAAATGAAATTGTGCACATGGGTAAGTATACAACAGTAATGTTTTTGTACATTATAGCTAATGTTAGTTATCAGAATTAAAACCTGGTGGATCCAAATTTTAAAGGGACATAAGAAATGGTCACAAGAAAACATAGATATAGGACAGTCTAAACAAAAGCAAGCAAGTACAACAATGCAAATGAAAATACAGATACATTCGATTAGTGATCCCCAACCAGTGTCTCACGAGGATCATGTTGCTCACTAGCCCCTTGCATGTTGCTCTCAGTGGCCTCAAAGCAGGTGCTTATTTTTCAATTCTAGGCTTGGAAGAAAGTTTTGATTGCATAAAAACCAGGAGTACTACAGAACAGAGTCGCCTGTAGGCTGACAGGCCACATATGTGCTACCAAATGGCTAATCACAGAACTGATTTTGCACCACCCAGGAACATTTTTAATGCTTGTGTTGCTCGACAACTTTGTTTACATATGATTGTTGCTCATGGGTTAAAAAAGGTTGGAGACCCCCGAATTAGATAAACATAAGCAAAGATGCAAGCGGCAAAACAAAAGCACATTAGTATAGTATAAAGTGAATAATATGCACAAATATAATGATATTGTAAACACATGCAAAAATAGGCCTTTGTTGGAATTTTAAATTAATCAGTCGAATAAGAATAACGATATATTCAATATATTAAGCATAGACCAGTTGATTTTCTCAAAATTGTTCATAGTCTTCAGAGATTCAGTATTTTAGACTACCAAAAGAAGACTGGTATGAGCTATGAAAATCCATAGTAGGCTACGGGTGATGTTTACATTTTTGTTTTATCCCGGTGAATCAATCAACATGGATATTTATTGATATGAACAACAGATGTACATTTCCTAGTTGGATAAGTTGTGTTGATTTGATCTCATTCAATCAAAATCATAATTCTCATGTATGATAAACCTCTTTATGGGTTGATTAGAATCAGTCTGCAAAGATGTTTACTGAATCTGTCCCCCCATAATAAAAGAACTATGAATATTTAGGAATAAAATGTAACATATTTTGCACAACATTTTTAAAGCAGAGTTTTCATATTGCAAATGCAATTGTAGTAGTACAAATGTAACAGAATATGTAGCTCATTAATTTAAAATGGCATATACAAAAAGGTTACATGTACATTGTGACATTAAAGTCAAAACATACTTATTGTCCCCTTTTGTAGTCCTCATATAGCCCTCCGTAATTGCTAAGTTTATTTTTGCAAAATACGTTTTTTGTATTAATAAAAGTAACTTGTGAAGTTGCAACCTGTGGAAGCAAACCCAGCTGCCATCTTAGTACAGGATGCCTTTCTGCCTTCAGGCAGTTTCCATAACTGCACCTGTGCCAAACTAACTGCACCTGTGCCCCCTAACCCCAAACGCCTGCTCCAAATGAAATCCACCTTTCAGCACTCCACATAATTTACAGCTAGCAGCGCTCCTGCTCTCACCCTTCTCACATTGTAAAGGTTTTCAATAGTTGCCTAGGCAACTTTGGGCGACTATTGAAAATGCATCGCCGTGTGTACATTAGTGCAGGCGACTTTGCGCTGTAGCCTATGGGGAAAAAACGCTGAGACAGTTCGGGTAGATAGTCGCGCAAAAGACGTGGCGATTAGTCGCCAGGCGACAAAAGCTCCCCGAATCTCCTCGTCTGGCCTTACCCTTAAGGACTGGAGTCCAAAACTGCACTGCATACTCTAGATGAGGGACCTTTAAAGAGGCATAATTATGTTTTTATCCCTTGAGTCAATGCACTTTTTTATGCAAAATAGAACTTTATTTGCTTAAGTAGCCACAGAATGGCACTGCCCAGAATTAGACAACTTGTTATCTACAAAAACCCCTAGGTCCTTCCCATTTAAGAAACCTCCCAACACACTGCCATTTAGGGGCAAATTTACTTATGGTCGAATATCAAGGGTTAATTAACCCTCGATATTCGACTGTCGAATTTAAATCCTTTGACTTCGAATATTGAAGTCAAAGGATTTACCGCAAATACTTTGATTCGAAGGATTTTATTCCATCGATCAAAAGATTGCAAAGCCTATGGGGACCTTCCCCATAGGCTAACATTGACTTCGGTAGGTTTTAGGTGGCGAACTAGGGGGTCAAAGTTTTTTTTTTAAAGAGACAGTACTTCGACTATCGAATGGTCGAATAGTCAAACGATTTTTAGTTCGAAACATTCAATTTGAAGTCGAAGTCGTAGTCAAAGGTCGAATAGCCCAAAGGAAAGTTAGCATTACATATATATCCTTTTATAACATCAGGTTTTATCTGTATACAGGCAACAGGGGTCTGCTCTTGTTTCTAAAGAATACACTTCAATTTTGTTGCATATGTATGTAATTTAAATCTTATTTTTGTTAGACCCTTCTGTGAATAAAATAAAGGCAATATCTGCTGATGTTACCATGGATGCTACTCTCTTTTACTCTGGGGAAGGTATTACCACTTCTGCCACTTCAGTGAATTCCCAAAATATATACAGATGAAGCCATCGGATGATGGTTCTAGAGTGCAATGGTCTTAGCAATGTACTGAATAATTGCACCATTTAGAGCCAGAATAAAGCACAAAAAAATGGTGTCTGGGCATGATGCAACAAAATGTGAAATCCAGATGGCTTCATATGTATATAAAATAAAAATCTACTATGTCTTGATAATGCACAGCACTATATTATAATATATGCTAAGTGTAATACTTCTGTAAGACAGATGCATTGGTGGAACACAGATGTCATAATGATGGAGTGGTCCTTGGAGCGACCCCACTATATCTTGGCACTAAGAGCAATTGGAGGTCGAAAGGAGATCATGTGGGTGAAATAAGGTACAAGTTAAATGGGTTTTTGGTGGAGGCGTGGCCTGCATGGGATCCAGTTAGGGCACACGTTGGATGCGCTCCAGTCGCGGGCTGCAATTATCCTGCACCCAATCCTGTATTAGGCTCTCTCACCAGCACGGAACTGAGCCTCACTGGAGGGGAAGCAGGGCAATTTAGTTCTGGCGGGTAAATCAATGGCCTGGCACTGCACCACCAGCAAAAAGCAGGAGGTGATGGCGAGCACCTCACAAGATTGCACCTGCTCCCTGGGATTTCAACTCACAGAACTGAAGTGGAGGGGGACAACACAGACTCTGGGGCACTGGCAGAAGCACAAAAACGTCCGCAATACGCCAGAGGCCTATAGCACTGCAGAGCCCACACTGGCTGACATACTGGGTATCATAACCAGCAACCACTCTGCACTTATTACAAAGATCGATGAAATAAAAATAGACTTTTCTATTTTAAAACAAGTTGTGCAGAACATCAGAGATATCACAAAGGAGAAAGAAACCAGAATTGGGGAGCTAGAGGATTTCACATCCCCACTGCCTGGCTGGATTAAAAAAATGCATTGCATACTTAGAGGCAAAAATGGATGACCTGGAAATCGCCATACTAGGCCTCCTTGAACAGGCTGAAGGCCCCAACATGGAACAATTTCAATGAAAATGGCTTGCAGACAAGTTTGGCACAGCAGCATTTACACTGATGTTTACCATAGAAAGAGCCCATCGGGTACCTGGTAGACCCCCCTCCCACATGAGCACCACCAAGACTGATTATTGCCAGGCTCTTAAACTACAAGGACAGAGATGCTGCCATGGCTGAAGTCCAGAGACATAATGCATGCCAATCATTAAATATCCTTATATCCTGTCTTCTCGGAAGTAAGGAAGCAGCAAGCAAAATTCACAGAAGCAAATCAACATGACTGAAGCTCATGGACTGTGGGAAAGAACATTTTTTACATCACCAGAGGAGATCATCACCTGGCTGGAAGGCTATCCACGATGTTCCCCACCCCGCTAATTTAGGCAAAGTCAACACGACCTGAGACATCAAGGCACCACTGCGAGCCTTGGATAACACCAAAGGCTCAGGATCGACACCTGGCCCATTGACCTGGATTGGCTTGATCAGATCAGACACTGAAGCGACAAGGTAGTCACACACCCTGGTGTATTTAACCAGTTCTAGCTCTTTTTTTCTTGTGGAAGTAAACTCATTCTGAGTTCAGTTGGTATGAAGTGGGTGGGGTGGGGGGCAGAGGAAAGTTTACAGTTGCAGAACATCAACCTGCTTAATACCTTGGTACTGTATTACATTGGCACCTAAGAAAAAATGGATAGATGACAAGATTGATACTAGACTATGGCTGAACTTAAACTACTGTGCTGAAATGTGCGGGGTTGGGTAATGCTATTTAGAGGAGACTGGTATTTGATTTTATGCAAAACCTCACATAATGATTCTCCAAGAGACCCATCTAGAGGGAAGCAAAATTCTGGCTCTGAAAAAACTATGGATTAAATGCACGTATAATGCAATTTATTCAGCAACTCTAGAAAAGTCTCCATCCTAATTGCTAAATCATGTCTGTTTAAAACTGATAGGATCATCATAGGTAAACAGGGTAGATATGTCATATTGCATTGCTCAATTCCATTGTAAATTAATCAAAATAGTGGGTATATACTCCCTCCCTTTGATAATTTGGTCCTGTATGAGGCAGTGGGTAAAACGGTGGACTCCCAATGCCCCCTCATACTTATAGGAGATTTCAATATCATAACTGATCCCACACTATACAAACTCTTGCCCACTGGCACAGGTAATCAACATTTCTCTAAATGGGCCACACTATATGGATTGGTGAATCTCTGGTGAGTCCACAACCCAGGGTCCCAGCAATTTACTGGCTATTCAGCTGGGCATAACAGTCTATCCCGAACAGATCTATCGATGGGTACCCTGGACCTAAACAACATGGTATCTTAGGTGGGGATCCCTACTAGGGGCATATCCAACCATTCTCCTATAACAAAAACCCTTATAATCTCCCCTAAAGCTACATGCAGAAAACGGTGACTTAGGAGCTCCAACTGGATCAACCACCCACAATTAACTGACTCAGTGCTCAATAGCCTTGGAGTTAGGTGTTACCATTACAGAAATGGAAGTCACTCAGGCAATCATGGCCTTCCCCCTGGTGAAAACCCCTGGAAGAGATGGATTACCAATTGAGTGGTACAAACAATCCCCCCCGGCTGACCAAACTTTTTAATGAGGCACTTGAAGGCAGAAGCTTACCACAATCCATGAGAGAGACGTTATAGTCCTAATTCCTAGGTGCAACTGAGAATCTGTGTTAAAATTCAAAAATTGTTCAAAAACTTTTGCAAACAAGATATTTCAGTTTTTTCTATATTTTTTTTTGCATCTTAACATAAAAGCCACAACTGAAATCTAAATCTGAACTTTAGTGATTATAAATAAATAAATACCATTTCTCAAGTGTATCGCCATTAAAATCAAACAGTCAAATAGTTTTTCTAATTCTTGCCCATCTACTGTACATATAGTTCAGTCGCAAATGACGTCACTCCATCTTAGACGTCAGCAACACAGACGCTTCCATGTGCTGTAAAGGCTAAAGACATTTTGCTGGTTGCCAAAAACCAATTGGCTAATCAGATAAACTTTTATATTGGTATTCGTAAGAATCTTATGACATATAACATAGTGGCTACCATATTTAATATGTAACACAGCATTAGGTTCACAGTTTTTTAAAGGTTTTTATTTTGCATTTTTAAAACAAACAACAAAAACAAATAAAGCAAGTCATCAGGCTTGACACTTACATGAATACTGTTTTCAATTATTTTGTGATTAGGTTCAGATTTAATATAAATCTGGAACATAAACATGGGACTCAAGGACTTTAATCTGTATATCCACTGTACAGCTTTTCTTAAAATCTTAGTCCAGTCACCTCCTCTCTGAGGTTGTGGAATATGTTCTATAACCCCGGAATCTTAAATTCTCTGAAGTATGGCCTTTCACCAGGCAATGTTTAGATACTAGTAGTACTGTATTACAGGTATTAACAGTGGATCTGTGTTGGGAAAACCTATCCCTAATTTTTTGTATAGTTTCACCAATATAGACAAGGTTACAAGGACAGACCAGCATATATACTACAAAATTGGTATCACAAGTTTGCATACATCAATACCACATTTACATGGATTACAAGCAATGGAGGTTCTGTTACAAAAAAAAGTGACATGTACAGTGTAAATGAGACATGGAAACATTAGGCTTCATTTTACATAGAAACTATTTAAAATTTCAGGACAAGTTTTATTTGCAACTGCTATGGGATCCAGTGTTGCCCCCTCATATGCCAACTCATTCATGAGTTGATTTGAGGATGAACACATACTGTATACAATGATGAACTCTTTGCCAGACACTTTCTGGCTTAGTGTTGGTACATCGATGATGTGTTCCTCCTATGGCAGGGTGACCTGGATTCCCTGTCCGTGTTCCGGGATGCAATAAACAGTGCCCATAAAGATATTCAATTCACTATGACAGCTGGTCTCCACAACATAACTTTTCATGATTTTCAAGTCATTCAAACCAATGATGGTTTCATAACAAAAATTTTTTCCAAACCATCAGATAGAAATCAGTTGTTAGCATTTGATAGTTATCCTCCAGCAGTCAAAAAGTCCATACCCATTAGTCAGTTTACTAGGGTTTGCCGGATCACTAGTGATTCTCCTTTTTTTCCAAAATGAAAACTAAATTTGTAAGAAATAAGCCTCACAAGGAAGATTTTATATGTATATAATATTTTATGTGTGAATATAATGTCAAATGTTAATGCCAAAGAGACAGGTAAAAGGACACATGCTGGGACAGGGAGTTGCCAAAACAGTTATCTGATAACACTGCAGTCTCTGGGATCAAAAGAATAGTCATAGACAAAGACAGACCCAGGAAAGAGCCTGAGGCGTCAGGGTATTCAAGATAAACAGTTGGCCCTGAGGTGGTGATATGTGACTTAACAGTTTCGTCATAATGTGTAAATGAAGGCTAACTACAAGTTCTCGTAATAGTATGCAAAGAGCCTGTTGTAAAAACATGTTGTTAGATCAAGGGTCAAATTGACTAAGACGGCAGGCGCAACTTCGGCGCACTTCACCAGGCATAATTTCGCCAGCGCTCCGCAAATTCACTAAAATCCGAAGTTGAGCACAGGGGTAGCTTAAGGTTGCGAAGTTGCGCTAGCGTTGATTCGCTATGTAAAGCAAAGTTACGCTAGCGAAAACTAACGAAATTCAAATTTCAGTGGAGGAACACGTATTAGCACTACAAATGCCTAGAAAACCTTCAAATCAGCAAATAAAAATTTTATAAATTTTATTTTGCTCTACACATGTGCCCACTGTCTAGGTAAGTTGCCATGAGTCAGGAAATGTAGGGGGGAAGGAGGGGAGCCCCAAAAATATTTTCGATCTTTTTCTTTCGATCACCCATCATGTAGAAAACACGCCAGCGTTTTTTGGGACTTTGAAAAAATTGACTTTTTTTGAAACAATCCCTATCTACTCTATTGCGATTCGCCAAGTCTGAGGTAGCGAAGGAAGTCTAGTGTAAAAGGTAGCGTTCAGTACACTGCGCAAGTTAGTGAATTTGCGTAGTTACTGTACGTCGCTAGCGAAAATTCGCCTGGCGTAAGGGTGCGAAGTAACACTAGTGAAACTACGCCAGCATTCGTTAGTGAATTTGCGCAGTAATGAAAAATGCGAATTAACGCTAGCGTTCGGCGCTTCGGCGCTTAGTGAATTTGCGCCCAAGTGATTACAGGATCTCAAAAGCCTTCCTTTACATATGGTGAGGGAAAGTTATGTCATCTAACAAGAAACAAGAGTCCATCTGAGCTTCTGTTTAGCCAGTTGTCTTGGGGGGGGGGGGTGAGGCTCTAAAAACAGTATAAAAGATGTGTCCAAAGTACAGTCTGGAGTTCTGTTTTGGGGAACAGACCTCTGTGTACAGGGGTCCACCTCTGAACAGGAACTCTGCAGGCCCAGAGACTGACGTGCTGTCCAAGGACTGGTAACTATCTCAGTGTCTCTTTGTCATTGACAGTTATTACTAGGGATGTAGCGAACGTCGGAAAAAAAGTTTGCGAACATATTCGCGAACTTGCGTCAAAAATGCGAACGGTTCGTGAACGTCAAAAAAGACATTTCTGGCCAGAAAAATGATTTTAAAGTTGTTTAAAGGGTGCAACGACCTGGACAGTGGCATGCCAGAGGGGGATCAAAGGCAAAAATGTATCTGAAAAATACATTGTTGACACAGCGCTGCGTTTTGTGCTGTAAAGGGCAGAAATCACACTACATTTCTAAACCTGTGTAATAAAATGCTTTAAAACGTCCGGCATCTACATGCCAATCAAGTCGTGTAAAGGTTACAGCCTGTTCACACGCAAAGACGAAACGCGGCGCTTACTGTAACGCAAAAAAACGCAAAGAGCTTTAATGAATGATACCGTCAAGTGAGCAAATAATAGTTGTTAATTACTAGTTGAGCTTGTCACCTCCAGGATGTTCGTCCTGTTGGTGGCAATATTTCTGTAGTGGTGTGTTTAGCAGTCACCGTGCTTGTGCGCACGTGCACGGTCAGGCAGAGGTAATTCAATGTACAGTGAAGCGAACCAAAAAACACAGATTCTGCAGTTTGGGCCCAGTTTTGGTCTACTTTATTGATCACCTGCAGTGACCATAAAAGATGCGATTTTGCCACTGTTGCAGAACCCTGAAAAATTAGGCATGTGTACTTTCCTGAAAAATTATGTTTTTTTTTTGTCGCAGCCACTGAAGCACAGAGGCCAGAAACAATATGCCATATAAATGCTGAAAATATTAATTTTTTTTGTCGCAGCCACTGCAGCACAGAGGCCACAAAAAATATGCCATATAAATGCTAACAATATAAAAAAATTTTGTCGCAGCCACTGAAGCACAGAGGCCAGAAAAAATATGCCATATAAATGCTAACAATATAAATTTTTTTGGTCGCAGCCACTGAAGCACAGAGGCCAGAAAAAATATGCCATATAAATGCTGAAAATATTATTTTTTTTTTGTCGCAGCCACTGCAGCACAGAGGCCAGAAAAAATATGCCATATAAATGCTGAAAATATAAATTTTTTTTTGTCGCAGCCACTGCAGCACAGAGGCCAGAAAAAATATGCCATATAAATGCTAACAATATAAATTTTTTTTGTCGCAGCCACTGAAGCACAGAGGCCAGAAAAAATATGCCATATAAATGCTGAAAATATTCTTTTTTTTTTGTCACAGCCACTGAAGCACAGAGGCCAGAAAACATATGGCATATAAATGTTGAAAATATTCATTTGTTTTTTGTCGCAGCCACTGAAGCACAGAGGCCAGAAACAATATGCCATATAAATGCTGAAAATATTCATTTTTTTTTTTTGCAGACACTGAAGCACAGAGGCCAGAAAAAATATGCCATATCAATGCTGAAAATATTCATATTTTTTTTGTCGCAGCCACTGCAGCACAGAGGCCAGAAAAAATATGCCATATAAATGCTGAAAATATAAAAAATTTTTGTCGCAGCCACTGAAGCACAGAGGCCAGAAAACATATGCCATATAAATGCTGAAAATATTCATTTCTTTTTTGTCGCAGCCACTGAAGCACAGAGGCCAGAAACAATATGCAATATAGATGCTGAAAATATTATTTTTTTTTGTCGCCGCCACTGCAGCACAGAGGCCAGAAAAAATATGCCATATAAATGCTGAAAATATAAAAAAATTTTGTCGCAGCCACTGCAGCACAGAGGCCAGAAAAAATATGCCATATAAATGCTGAAAATATTAATTTTTTTTTGTCGCCGCCACTGCAGCACAGAGGCCAGAAAAAATATGCCATATAAGTGCTAACAATATAAATTTTTTTTGTCGCAGCCACTGAAGCACAGAGGCCAGAAAAAATATGCCATATAAATGCTGAAAATATTCATTTTTTTTTGTCACAGCCACTGAAGCACAGAGGCCAGAAAACATATGGCATATAAATGTTGAAAATATTCATTTGTTTTTTGTCGCAGCCACTGAAGCACAGAGGCCAGAAACAATATGCCATATAAATGCTGAAAATATTCATTTTTTTTGTCGCAGACACTGAAGCACAGAGGCCAGAAAAAATATGCCATATAAATGCTGAAAATATTCATATTTTTTTTGTCGCAGCCACTGCAGCACAGAGGCCAGAAAAAATATGCCATATAAATGCTGAAAATATAAAAAAATTTTGTCGCAGCCACTGAAGCACAGAGGCCAGAAAACATATGCCATATAAATGCTGAAAATATTCATTTCTTTTTTGTCGCAGCCACTGAAGCACAGAGGCCAGAAACAATATGCCATATAGATGCTGAAAATATTATTTTTTTTTTGTCACAGCCACTGAAGCACAGAGGCCAGAAAAAATATGCCATATAAATGCTGAAAATATTCATTTTTTTTGTCACAGCCACTGAAGCACAGAGGCCAGAAACAATATGCCATATAAATGCTGAAAATATTCATTTATTTTTGTCGCAGCCACTGAAGCACAGAGGCCAGAAACAATATGCCATATAAATGCTGAAAATATTCATTTTTTTTTGTCACAGCCACTGAAGCACAGAGGCCAGAAAAAATATGCCATATAAATGCTGAAAATATTCATTTTTTTTTGTCACAGCCACTGAAGCACAGAGGCCAGAAAAAATATGCCATATAAATGCTGAAAATATTCATTTTTTTTGTCGCAGCCACTGAAGCACAGAGGCCAGAAAAACTCAGGATTTACCTGGATTCAAATTAAACCAGTAGGGTTTGCACCCTAGTTTGTAACGGTGGTGGAGGGAGGAGGACGCTAAAGGACAGCTGTGTGTGGAGTCATGAGGCGTGCAGAAAAGGACAGCTGCATGGGGAGTCAGAAACTCAGAACAAGTCTTCCGGCGTGCAGTAACCCTCCGAGATCCACCCCTCATTCATTTTAATAAAGGTCAGGTAATCCACACTTTTGTGACCTAGGCGATTTCTCTTCTCAGTTACAATCCCTCCTGCTGCACTGAAGGTCCTTTCTGAGAGGACACTTGAGGCGGGGCAAGACAAGAGGTTCATGGCAAATTGTGACAGCTCTGGCCACAGATCAAGCCTGCGCACCCAGTAGTCCAGGGGTTCATCGCTCCTCAGAGTGTCGATATCTGCAGTTAATGCCAGGTAGTCCGCTACCTGCCGGTCGAGGCGTTCTTTGAGGGTGGATCCAGAAGGGTTCTGGCGCTGCCTTGGACTGAAAAACATTTGCATGTTCTGCACCTCTGCCCATGGAATGTTGATGAGTTCCTGAAGTGACATCACCCTTAAAAGCATTGTACAACATGTTTTGCAGGCTGGTTTGTAAATGCAGCATCCTTTCGGACTTGTGGTACGTTGGTAACATTTCTGCCACTTTATGCTTGTACCGAGGGTCTAGTAGCGTTGCCACCCAGTACAGGTCCTTCTCCTTAAGCCTCTTGATACGGGGGTCCTTCAACAGGCATGACAGCATGAAAGACCCCATTCTCACAAGGTTGGATGCAGAGGTATCCATCTCCGCTTCCTCGTTATCAAGGACTGCATCATCCACGGTCTCCTCCCCCCAGCCACGTACAAGACCAGGGGTCCCCAAAAGGTCACCACTAGCCCCCTGGGAAGCCTGCTCCTGTTGGTCCTCCTCCTCCACAAAGCCACCTTCCTCCTCTGACTTCACTTCTGACATCTCTCCCTGCGTTGCAGCAGGTGCCTGGGTTCGTTCTGGTGATTCCGACCAGAAATCGTGCGCTTCCTGCTCCTCGTCACGCTGGTCTACAGCCTCATCTGTGACTCGTCGCACGGCACGCTCCAGGAAGAAAGCAAAGGGTATTAGGTCGCTGATGGTGCCTTCGGTGCGACTGACCATATTTGTAACCTCTTCAAAAGGGCGCATGAGCCTGCAGGCATCGCGCATAAGCACCCAGTAACGGGGGAAAAAAATCCCCAGCTCTGCAGATCCAGTCCTACCACCCAGTTCAAACAGGTATTCGTTGACGGCTCTTTGTTGTTGCAGCAGACGTTCCAACATGAGGAGCGTTGGATTCCAGCGAGTCTGGCTGTCGCAAATCAAACGCCTGACTGGCATGTTGTACCGCTGCTGAATGTCAGCAAGGCGTGCCATGGCTGTGTAGGAACGTCTGAAATGGGCCGACACCTTCCTGGACTGCCTGAGAACGTCCTGGAATCCTGGGTACTTCGAGACAAAACGTTGGACTATTAAATTCAGAACATGTGCCATGCAGGGCACATGTGTTAAATTGCCCAGTCTCAGTGCTGCCAACAGATTGCTTCCATTGTCACACACCACTTTTCCGATCTTCAGTTGGTGTGGGGTCAGCCACCGATCGGCCTGTGACTGCAGAGATGACAGGAGTACAGATCCGGTATGGTTTCTGCTTTCCAGGCGCGTCATCCCCAAGACAGCATGACAACGGCGTACCTGGCACGTTGAATAGCCTAGGGGGAGCTGGGGGTGCAAAGGTGTGGAGGAGGAGGACCCAGCAGCAGAGGAGGAAGAAGAGGAAGAAGACGAGGTAGAGAGCGAAGGAGGAGTAGAGGTGGTGGCAGAACCGCGTGCAATCCGTGGCGGTGACACCAACTCCACTGTCGTTGTTGAGCCACACATTCCCTGCTTCCCAGCCATTACCAAGTTCACCCAGTGGGCAGTGTAGGTGACATACCTGCCCTGACCATGCTTGGAGGACCATGCGTCAGTAGTCATATGGACCTTTGGCCCAACACTAAGTGACAGAGATGCGGTGACTTGGCTCTGCACATGGTGGTAGAGGTGTGGTATTCCCTTTTTTGAAAAAAAATTGCGGCTGGGTACCTTCCACTGCGGTGTCCCAATTGCTACAAATTTGCGGAAGGCCTCAGAGTCCACCAGCTGGTATGGTAAAAGCTGGCGGGCTAAGAGTGCAGACAAGCCAGCTGTCAGACGCCGGGCAAGGGGGTGACTCGCAGACATTGGCTTCTTACGCTCAAACATGGCCCTCACAGAAACTTGGCTGGGGGCAGATGACTGGGAATGGGAACTGGTGGTCAAGGTGGAAGGCGGAGTGGAGGGTGGTTCAGACGGGTCAAGGACAGCAGAGGTAGAGCAGTAAGATGCTGGACCAGAAGGAGGGTGGCTTTTAGTTTGCCTGTTGCCTTTGAGGTGTTGCTCCCAAAGTGCTTTGTGCTTGCCGTTCATGTGCCTTCGCATAGAAGTTGTACCTATGTGGCTGTTGGGCTTCCCAAGACTCAGTTTCTGACTGCACTCATTGCAAATTACAACGCTTTTGTCAGAGGCACACACATTAAAAAAATCCCACACTGCAGACCTTTTTGAAGCTGGCAATCTGGCGGTAACAGTAGAAGTTGGCGGCGTTGGCGGCATGTTGTTGCCCTACTGTTCCCTGCGAGCTGTCCTCCCTGCTTCTTCTAAGTCTTATTCTCCTCCTGCCTCTCTGACTCTCCGTCTCTCCATCTGAACTATCCTCCTCTTGCTCTCTTCTACTGGGCACCCACAAAACATCAATCTCCTCATCATCATTCTCCTCAGATGCATCAATTTCTTCTGACAGCTCACAGAAGAAAGCAGCAGCGGGGACCTCCTCATCACTCATTATGTCCATCTCTGTTGTGTTCTCTGCCAGAATTAAATCTGGTGTAACGTCCTCATCTCCTTCATCTTCTTCTGCCAATAATGGTTGCGCATCACTCAGTTCAAGAAACTCATGTGAAAATAACTCCTCTGACTCCAGTGAAGAAGGGGCGCCGGTGGTGGAGGAAGTGTTACGTGGGGTGGCCATAGCAGTGGAGGATGAGGATGTTGTGGTAAAGTTAGAAACGGTAGAGGATGGGGTGTGCTGTGTAAGCCAGTCAACTACCTCTTCAGCATTTTGGGAGTTCAGGGTCATTGCCTTTTTAAAACTGGGCAATTTCCTAGGGCCACAGGATAGCTTAGCAGCACGGCCCCTAGTGCCTCTGCGTGCGGCCTGCCTTTGCCTGGCATTATTTTTAAAACAACAACAACAACTCAGGTGGTGTTTCTGGAGACGGTATTATTATTAATATTTAGACAGAATGTGAACAAGCTCACACAGCTAGGTGGCAGTTGTTTGAAAATGAAGAACACACTGGGCAAACAAATTGAAACAATGCCTGTAAGGTCAACGTATACACTACTACAGCAGTGGATACGGAATATATTATTGCTGCTTGAAAAACGTCACTCAGGTGGTGGTTCTGGAGACGGTATTATTATTGATATTTAGACAGAATGTGAAAAAGCTCACACAGCTAGGTGGCAGTTGTTTGAAAATGAAGAACACACTGGGCAAACAAATTGAAACAATGCCTGCAAGGTCAACGTATACACTACTACAGCAATGGATACGGAATATATTATTGCTGCTTGAAAAACGTCACTCGGGTGGTGATTCTGGAGACGGTATTATTATTGATATTTAGACAGAATGTGAAAAAGCTCACACAGCTAGATGGCAGTTGTTTGAAGAACACACTGGGCAAACAATGCCTACAAGGTCAATGTATACACTACTACAGCAGTGGATACGGAATATATTATTGCTGCTTGAAAAACGTCACTCGGGTGGTGATTCTGGAGACGGTATTATTATTGATATTTAGACAGAATGTGAAAAAGCTCACACAGCTAGATGGCAGTTGTTTGAAGAACACACTGGGCAAACAATGCCTACAAGGTCAACGTATACACTACTACAGCAGTGGATACGGAATATATTATTGCTGCTTGAAAAACGTCACTCGGGTGGTGATTCTGGAGACGGTATTATTATTGATATTTAGACAGAATGTGAACAGGCTCATACAGCTAGATGGCAGTTGTTTGAAGAACACACTGGGCAAACAATGCCTACAAGGTCAACGTATACACTACTACAGCAGTGGATACAGAATATATTATTGCTGCTTGAAAAACGTCACTCAGGTGGTGGTTCTGGAGACGGTATTATTATTGATATTTAGACAGAATGTGAACAAGCTCACACAGCTAGATGGCAGTTGTTTGAAGAACACACTGGGCAAACAATGCCTACAAGGTCAACGTATACACTACTACAGCAGTGGATACGGAATATATTATTGCTGCCTGAAAAACGTCACTCGGGTGTTGTTTCTGGAGACGGTATTATTATTGATATTTAGACAGAATGTGAACAAGCTCACACAGCTAGGTGGCAGTTGTTTGAAGAACACACTGGGCAAACAATGCCTACAAGGTCAACATATACACTACTACAGCAGTGGATACGGAATATATTATTGCTGCTTGAAAAACGTCACTCAGGTGGTGGTTCTGGAGACGGTATTATTATTGATATTTAGACAGAATGTGAACAAGCTCACACAGCTAGATGGCAGTTGTTTGAAGAATACACTGGGCAAACAATGCCTACAAGGTAAACGTATACACTACTACAGCAGTGGATACGGAATATATTATTGCTGCCTGAAAAACGTCACTCGGGTGGTGTTTCTGGAGACGGTAATATTATTGATATTTAGACAGAATGTGAACAAGCTCACACAGCTAGGTGGCAGTTGTTTGAAAATGAAGAACACACACTTGGCAAAGAATGCCTACAAGGTCAACATATACACTACTACAGCAGTGGATACAGAATATATTATTGCTGCTTGAAAAACGTCACTCAGGTGGTGGTTCTGGAGACGGTATTATTATTGATATTTAGACAGAATGTGAACAAGCTCACACAGCTAGATGGCAGTTGTTTGAAGAACACACTGGGCAAACAATGCCTACAAGGTCAACTTATACACTACTACAGCAGTGGATACGGAATATATTATTGCTGCCTGAAAAACGTCACTCGGGTGGTGGTTCTGGAGACGGTATTATTATTGATATTTGGACAGAATGTGAACAAGGTCACACAGCTAGATGGCAGTTGTTTGAAAATGAAGAACACACTTGGCAAACAATGCCTACAAGGTCAACGTATACACTACTACAGCAGTGGATATGGAATATATTATTGCTGCCTGAGAAACGTAACTCAGGTGGTGGTTCTGGAGACGGTATTATTATTGATATTTAGACAGAATGTGAACAAGCTCACACAGCTAGATGGCAGTTGTTTGAAAATGAAGAACACACTGGGCAAATAATGCCTGCAAGTGCACTACTATTGGTGCACTACTATGAAGAACAGCAACAGCACTGTACATGTTAAAGAACAGTAAGATAAGTAAAATAAAAAAAAATATATGTATATTAAAAAAAAAAAAATCTCGGGTTGCTGCTGCTGATGCTGAACTACTAGGAGCAGCACAGTAGCACACCAGTCCCACTCCCCAACACTGCTAGACTAATAGCACTGGGCTGTTATAGTAGCAAAGTAAAACAACAAAAAATAAAATAAAAGCAGTCCTTACAAGGACTATTGGGTTATTACAGCAGTCAGCAGATGAGATCAGAAGAGATCAGTGCCCACAGCAGGCAGCTACATACAGATCACTGCAGTAGAAGGTAGATTACTAGCCAGCAAAGCTACCTAACCTAAAATGTCCCTCAAATCCCTGCAGACTTCTGTCCCTCCAATACAGAGCAGTATCAAGTAGATTACTAGCCAGCAAACTTACTATCAACTGTCCCTCAAATCAGTGAAATCACTAACAGCTCTCTCCCTACACTAGCTCTTCCAAGCACACACAGGCAGAATGAAAAAACGCTGCAGGGCTTCAGTTTATATATTGAAGGGGAGTGGTCCAGGGGGCGTGGGGGTGGTCCAGGAGCGAGAGCTTCCTGATTGGCTGCCATGTATCTGCTGGTCTGGGGTGAGAGGTAAAAAAAAAGTGCCAGGTAAGGCGAACCAAAAATGGCGAACGCCGCGCGACGTTCGCGAACATTCGGCGAGCGCGAACAGTCGATGTTCGCGCGAACAGTCCGCGACATCCCTGGTTATTACTTATGTGTGTGTGGTTATAGGTGTAAGAGGGTTTAGAGCATATTGTTTGAATTAGTTGTTGTAACCTTTTTCTCCTTGTTTACATACTGTAGATATTGATTATTGTTTGTTAGAGTTGTTGATTTGTCTCACTGGTTGTTTTTATATGCATTGCAAATATCATTCTGAATTATAGATTATTGTTTTTTCCTTGTACCTTTCCTTATGTGCATATTATGGCTTATTATTTTTTGTGATTGTGTTAGTGTGTTTTGATTTTATACATAAATCTTCTTTTCAGTAATACAGTTGGTTGAATGTAATTTCTTTGCCAAACCTCCCCGTTAGAGCCTACAGTTGTTGTATTATTATGGACTAATGTTAATATTTCATATTAATATTGATATTGTCCATAAGAATATCTTACATATTGGCAGATAGAGGGTATCCAACTGATACTTTAGAGGACCACATGGCAAAAGTGATAAAGTCAAAAGATTCAATCAATAAATGAAGAGAAGACACATAACTTTTGTTGGTCAATATCATGCTCAAAGTGAAAACAAATTTTATGTAAACACTGGCATTTATTGAAAAATGCATATCCTACAGTGGAAAATTTTAAGCAACCACCCATGATGTCTTACAGAAAAGGGTGCACTATAGGTAAAAAACCTGTACGGGCTGACATGAATCCCTCTCCGAGACAACATTCCTTTTTGGTCCTCCCAGGGATGACATGTTTCTTTGTAGAGGGTGTGCACAATGTCATTTTGTATTAACATCTTTTGTAGTCCTGTTACAAATAAAACCTCGGAGAGGAGGTGACCGGAATATGATTTTAAGAAAAGCAGAAGTACAGTGGATACACAGATTGCAGTTCTTTAGTCATGGGACTAAACAAGGACTTTGATCTGCATCTATTCATTGGGTGACCTAACCTATACATAATTCTTTCTTATGTTCCATATTTAGTTGATAGTTTAATATAAATCTGAATCAAATGCTGTGTTACATATTAAATATGGTAGCCACTATGTTATATGTCATAAGATTCTTTAGAATGCCAATATGAAAGTTTCTCTGATTAGCCAATCAGTTTTTGCAAAATGGCTTTAGCCTTTACAGCACATGGAAGCTTCCACCTTGCCGACGTCCAAGATGGAGTGACGTCATTTGCATACAGTATCTGTATCTCCAGAATTTTTAGAAAACCTACGGCTGAACAAAAGTTCACAATCTTCACAATGTTTGCAATCTTCATTTACTTGTTAAAAAAAGATATTACCTTTGTATTATTGTTGTTATTTTGCTTTATTATAAAAGTATTTTAGTCTTTTAAAAGCAATGGAAGAAAGACCCTGGGTCAAATTATGTATGTGGCAGCTTTTATCTGAATGAATCAAGCACTGATAATTCCACTATTGTATCAAATAAACATGTCTGCAGTGGCCTCAAGAAAGAAAGAATTTTGCAAAAGGAATAGAGAAAGAAAAAATACAGAGATTAATTTAATCTCAGAAGTTGTTATTCCCCTATTGCTGCAATTTTTCTTTACCCTTAAGTAGCCATGGCTACATCTGCTGCAGTGGCGGAACTACCGGGGGAGCAGGGGGTGTGAGAGGACCAGGGCCCGCACCCCCTCAGGGCCCCCGGCAACCCACTCGCCAATGAAATCCGTTGTGTACGGGGGGTGGGGCCCTGCTGCACCAGGGCCCACCCCCCTCTAGTTACGGCACTGATGTGCTTCCAAATAAATGAACACTAAAGCACAAACTGGATACAGAGGTGCATAAAAATAAACATATCTATCTATCTATCTATCTATCTATCTATCTATCTATCTATCTACCTGTTTATGCTTTATCAATGGAATCATTTTAAATTATATTATTTAACAAAACCCAGGGCCGAATTTACCATAGAGGCACCCATGTGCCAATGCCTAGGGTTAATTAAAATGAGTGAAAACAAAATCTCCAACAAAATTTGGCAGCTGAACTGGGGGAGGGGTACTTGAACATCTACGTTCACTGGATATGTAGTACAGCAGGTTATTCTGTGCATGTGCTTATCAAGACTGAGAGTCAAGCTGAGGTCTGGTGCTTGGCAGCAGCCCTGTTTGAACCCTTATATTTGTATATTTATTTATTTTCTTTTTTCATAGTCTGTATAACAATGCCTTCTCTTTACAGACAAAAATATAAGGTTGCTTCAACAAAGTGAAGAATGCCGTTTAAGGTGCACTTAAAGGAGAAATAAAGCTTAGTAAAGAAGTAGATTAGAAATGTTGCACATTATTATTATTATTATTATTATTATTATTATTAGGACTTCTGTACTAATCCAATGCAACCACAGCCCTTTAGTCATGAAGATGTGTGCCACAAAAGATGCTCTTAGTAGTTCCCCATCTTCTGCTGATCCTCTGGGCTGCTGTCAGTTACCTAAGTGTAGGGACCAACTTATACTGCATATACAATATATACAAAAGTCACAATATAAGGCTAATTAGTAATTAATTAATTAAGATTCACATTACATGGCAGCTCAGAAACCAGTATATGAATTTAATAAGCATCACTGCGTCAGCTTCTATGACATAGCCCAATGGCTGCCCAGTCCACACTGAGCTTGTGCAGTGTCACTGACACTCCTAACAGAATGCAAGATGGGGAGCTTTTGTGACAGCTTTGAAGGCCTGGATCAGTACTTTATTGGGCTGCTGGAGCAATACATTCAGTATATAAAATACAGCATTTCTAGCATCATTCAATTTTAGGGTTTAATTCTCCTTTAAGGAGTGTGCGTGTGGACTGCCATGAGCATTCTTTAATAGACACAACTATTTGCTCTCCATAACAGAGCAGCTGAGACTTGTGAATGACAGCAGCCAGTTAATTCCATGAGGACTAGGTGTATTGTAAGAAAAAAAACATACTTTCTTATTTTATTTTCATTTTGTCAGTTGTTAATACAATAGTGCAATAGTCATCACCATTGCAGCACAACCATTCCTGCTAATGGTAGTAGTATCATAAAAATGTGTAAATGATGATATGTTTTTTAAAGGGTGTTCTAAATTAAGCATCGATAACTAGTCTGTACTCTGTGTTTTACCACCATATCGAAGGTATGTGAGATTCCACTTTAATTGAATTATTTCCTTGCTCATGTAAATCCTATAGCAAGCAGTGTACAGGACTTCCTTGTGCCTAGAACTGCTATGGCCCTAAATGACACTAAAGATAGGTGCATGTCAGAGAATCTCTGTCCTCTATGCTAGCAGTTATACTTATATGGTGTATGTTTAATTAATAGAGTAGTAAGATTAAGAAAAATTCTCTTTTTTTCATGGCATGCTAAACAACTTTACATTATATACTGATTAAAATGTCCAGTGGGTTTAAAATCTAAATTATAATTGCAAGTGATAGAAGAATGTGTTTTGTCTTTTTGCACAGCTGATTCTCACTCTTAAAACTACATAACTGACAAGCACTACTTTAGCCAAGACTCAAGATCCCACTTGCATGCCCCATCACAAGTCTTTTAATTGGCTGGATTCTGCTACCTCATTTCAAGTCAGAACCAGTACTGAAGAAAACAGAAAAATATAGATGAATACTGCTTTCCATATCAATGACTTCTATAAATATCTAAAACTACTGTCAATAAATGTATATTAAACAGTTACTTATATTTTTTAAAACTTATTTGTTGTACTGATGTACAACAAAAACTTTATAAAACAGGTATGATGAACTTCAAAATCAACATTGCTTAGATGAGAGTGCTCCAGTATGAATGTTTTTATTTTAAAGTCTTACATAGCAGGAAGCTAATGAATGCAGTTTTAAATAAAAAATCCACTGAGTCTCTAAACTAATCAAACCAGTTAAGTTTAATTTCAATGCTTACTAATCTTTTTTTTTTTTAAATATTTGTTTAGATACACTTTGGGGCACAACAGATTTAGTATGCATATTAAACAATGTACCATTTTTGCTGATTAAGTGGAGTAAGAAATACAAGTATGATCAAATGACTAAAGAAAAACTGAACCTGAACTTTAAATGGTATATGTAACCTTGATTACAGTTCCAAGAAGGTTGTACTCTGTAGAAGTAAGAGAAATGAAATATCCCAGAGAGGAGCTGGATTGATATTACAAGTCAATGTGTGTGTGGGTGGTGTGAAGAACCACATAGACTCCCCCAGGAACCAAGCTAAATTTCAGCCAGAGCGATGTTACAGTATGCCACCAGCTGAATCGTGAGAGTTTTTTCCTGCTTCACGTCTCAATATTAAGTCTGTAGCAGTCCTGAGATACAGGTAACCGTTATAGTTACTTTGTGAAACAGCAGCATCACTGGGATTGACTTTACAACATAGGTCCCTCAACTCTGGAGAAGGACCATTTTGTGGACCCAATTGAGAGCCAGTAAGAAACTACAAGAAGCAAACACTACTGCAAGCAACTATGGAATTCTTATTATTGATCAGCATAAACAGGAGTATTGTTAAAGAAGAATTAAACCCTAAATATCAATATGGCTAGAAATGCCATATTTTATAAACTGAATTAATTGGACCAGCCTAAAGGTTCAGCATCTCTATAGTAGTAATGATCCAGGATTTCAAAGTTGTCACAGGAGTTTCTCATCTTGAGTGTCTGTGACTCGCACATGCTCAGTGTGGTTTGAGCAGCTATTGAGAAGCTGAGCTTAGGGGTCTTCACAAATCATCAAGTAGAAAATGAGGTTTTGTCAGACAGATAAGCTCATGCTACAGGGCTGATGATTATTAATTCTGATGCTAATTGTGCTTGTTTCTGAGCTGCCATGTACCAATAATCTGAATTATTTAGCCTCATTGTGACATTTAATTTATGTATGTTAAGAATATTGTGCATTATTACCTATGTTCAGTAACTGACAGAAGCGCAGAGTATGAGCAGTGAATCAGCAGAAAAGATGGGTTGGTATTGGGGTGATATTTGTAGGCACAACTCTTTACTGCTAAATGGCTGATTGATACAGAAGCAAAAACATAATATGCAACCATTTTGCCCATACTTCTTTAGTTTAGCTTTAGTTCCCCTTTAAAGAATGTCCTATAGTTAAGGATATTAAAATGTTTAAAGTGACAGCACACAGTTAAAATTACAGTGCTCATCAAAAAATATCCTGAAGGTTAAATGTCATTTTAAGCCCCAATAATGCCAGATTTTCATGTAAATCATTATATTCTATGGGAGATCTCAGACAACAGTATATTGCATAATAGTTAGTATTAATTAAGTGATTTATCATGCAATTTATTTCAACCCAATAAATATATTTATTTGGAAAGCCAAAACGCCTTCCTTATATCCGATATAGATTCTATATTGTTACAGATCTTGCTAAAGATAAAGTTTTTTTGTGATCTTTCCATGCATTACCCTTGCCTGACTTTGGGCCTTGAACCTTTCCTCCATTTCTTTACCTATGGACTGTTTATGTGGATTTCACAAAAGCTGCCTATCTTGAACTTAACCTGTACCATTAACTCTTTCTCAGTTGTATCACTGATTACTTGGAGTGGGATGGATTATTATGAATATAAGAGTGGAAAAAAATAGTAAAAATAGTAAACCAAAATTTCAAGGGTAATATAAGAAATCCCCCCAAATGAAAAATATGACAAATATGGAGTACTTTCCAGCAGATGCAGTGGGTTCACTTATATTATAACAAACAAGCAAAAGTTTTAAAACCATTAAGCGGGGGTTCAGTGAGGCTGTGACCACAAAATACATATAGACAAATAGAAGAGGTCCTCTGCAAGTATAGGACTATGGACAAA
Source organism: Xenopus petersii (assembly GCA_038501925.1). NCBI lineage: Eukaryota > Metazoa > Chordata > Amphibia > Anura > Pipidae > Xenopus > Xenopus petersii. Next base: position 83,501,821 of record CM076682.1, read on the forward strand.
CAATCCCTGTTTTGTTTAAAGGGTAAGGCATTTTTTAGTAGCTTAAGGCACAAAATGTCTCACTGTCCTATATATATTGATGTGTTGCAGAGGACCTCTTGTATTTGTCTATTAACTTATATTATACATTAATAAATCTCGGGGTTGATTAAAAGGCAATTTATAGTCACAGGTATGAAATACTATCACCCAGAACATTTTAAACAATTGACCATATGGGGAAATTGTTACTTTCTGACAACACATATATTTTAAAATATAGTACCATTAACTGAAAATCAATGTACCCATTTTAAAAAATATCTTAGGAATACATTAACAGTAGAGCATTTATAGAAAAGTAAAACATTTCTAAACTGTGTAACATAAAACTGAATGATATGCAGTCTCATATAGCAGAGATAGAAAGTAACCCTTTAGTAACTGACTTTGGATTGCAGACATAAAATGGAATTTCATCGACTTTATTGATCAGAGCAGTGTCTTCATGCAACACAAACCTCTTAGTGTGCTTCAGGTTTTATTTAATACAATGCTTTTTTGGCAAGTAAACATAAACAACTGACAGAACATAAAACTGAATAGTCTTGAAGGTGAAATGAATGTGGAAAGTTTCCCTGAGGATGAGGTGTAAACCAAAGCTTGCTTTTTTCTATCTATAAATTTCTTACTAACTGCTTCAGTATTAGCTAAAAATTGCAGTTTGCGTTGTCCCTCTTTGCACATTGAAACTTACCTTTTACCAGTGTAGTTCAATGTGCATTCAGGTTTTACATAAAAGCATTCAATACATTAAAATGTTTCTGGACAGAACAGTGAATGAATTGAATTTGTATTTGAGAAGCAATGATTAGTGATGGGCGAATCTGTCACGTTTCGCCGAATAATTCGCGAATTTCCAGCGAAATTCGCGAAACGGCAAAAAATTTGCGAAACGAGACGCGCGGCCCGATTTCGTCGCGCTTCAAAATATTTTGTCGCGGACGCAAGTAAGTGTTTTAACGCGCAACGTTATTTTTGACGCGCAGTGCAATTTGATGAAGCCCATCTTCTATGGGTGTTTTGTTTGTATAACCTTTTTTCACCTTTGGGGCTACAAATAAAAATTTTCCCCTTAGTTTCAAGCTTTGTAGTCTGTGATGATAAATGGTATCTTTTGCTTTGTGTCTGAATATGCTGAATTGGATTGGACTCCATGGGAAGACCAATACACATGCGTGTTTCACTTAGTATACTGCTACACACATGCCCTGCATTGTTAGAGGACTCCTATCTTGAAAAAATGGCTCCCATTTTGCAAGTTTCTTAAACTTTTAACGTTTGTGGATTTTTTCACATTACCTCTGGTCAACTGGTAATGGTATCTACTACTACTCTATATCACTGTTTAACCAAAAAGTACCATCTGTACTTCATATATCTAATAGTAGATTACTAACACAAGTACAACTAATAAATCTGAACAGATAGTATCTGGATGCTTTGTATCTCAGATAAAAATGAATAAACCATATGTTTATGTGAATGAACCTTATATTTACATCATGTAATTGTAATGATTCTGAAATACTATGTAATGTAATTTTAATGACTCCGATTAAGAATAGTCATCGTTGTGTTATTAGAATCCAAACAATTTCAAGTACCATGTGAGTATTAGTTTAGTCAAATGAAAAATGAACTCAAAATATAGAGATATAAAAAAACTTTTAATTTACAAAATAGCACAACGGTGCTGCAAGATAAAAAAAATAAATTAAAGTGGAGGAGGAGGAGGAGCAATTACCCTCTGCAGGGACTCCACAATGTCCCTGACCTCTCCCAGATCCTGGCGCATGGCATTGACCTGGTGGACCAGGGTGACCAGGAGCTCAGTCTGGTCATAGTAGGCATGTTCAGTTTGTGTGCCTACACTGAGCCCCAGGTCCGATGGTGGTGCCGCCGCCTGTAGTGGTGCTGCCTGGTGAGGTGGTGGTGCCGCCTGGACAGGTGGCAGTGCTGCCTGGTCAGGTGGTGGAGGCGGTGCTGCCTCGTCAGGTGGAGGCGGTGCTGCCTCATCAGGTGATGGCGGTGCTGCCTGGTCAGGTGGTGGTGGTGGTGGTGGTACATCCCCATCATCATCGGGATCATCTTGGATCCATTCAGCTGGCAATGAATAAATTTCAGTTTGAGTAACACAGCAATTGATTTGTACAGTATAAATTATACAGGATAAAGTGTCATGTTGTAACTACAGGAAAATTAACTTTATTGTAGTTAAGAAGGGAAACCTATTTATTCCGTTTAAATAAATCTACCTTTATGTGAAGTAAAATTCTTATTAGCCTTGTCACAGGCCTAAACAAATACACATTTGCTCCAAAATACCAAAATAAATAGGAATCAAGTGCAGGGCAAGATTTACATAGTAGGCACCCCTAGGCCCACTGCCATTCGTCGCCCCTGTCCCCTCCCCTTTATTCGGGCAAATTTTTATCATCTGGACAGGAGCAATGGGGATTGCTGCATGGGAAACTATTGTATCTCCTGTGCATCCCCAGTGTTTCTGAACCAATATGGGTGTGGTTGGGCAGCATGCCGCCACCCTAAAATCTTCCAGCCCTAGGCCCGGGCCTTGGTGGCCTTTCCACAGATCCGAGCCTGATCAAGTGGCTTTATTGTAGTTAAGAAGGGAAACCTATTTATTATGTTTAAATAAATCTACCTTTATGTGAAGTAAAATTCTTATTAGCCTTGTCACAGGCCTAAACAAATACACATTTGCTCCAAAATACCAAAATAAATAGGAATCAAGTGGCTTTATTGTAGTTAAGAAGGGAAACCCATGTATTGCATTTAAATAAATCTATTATAATCTGTTTAAATAATCTCCATTTGATAGCTCATTTACTTGTTATCTAACTTGTCTGCAATTATGTCAGTCAGTCAACTGTTCCAATCCTAATTACAGTATTCACTTAAATAAATTTTTGCTGTAAAATAGCAAATCATTATAAGATGTTTTCTTTTTAAATAACTCTACCTTCAACCTCCACGCACAGCTGTTCAACAAATGCGCTGTGGCGCCTTTTGAGATCGCTCCAGATCCTCTGGAGCTCCCGCAAACTTAATCGCAGGCGGAACTCCCTCCGCAGCCTGCACCTCAGTCTCTCCATTATGCTCCTCCGGAGCGCCTGGATTCCTCTCACACCAGGAGGGATATTGTCGTATCCCTCCTGGTGCAGGTACCTGACAAAGTACCTTAGCTGGTCCCTGTTCATCATGCCAGGTCCTGCCATTTTCAAACTGCACTCCTACAAATGTAAGCACGGGCGGGGCTATTTATAGTGGCGACGGCCGTTTTTGATGCACACGACGCGCGCGCGCACACGACGCGCTTCACATGATGCACACATGCGCAAACACAGTTTTGCTATGGCGCAAAACTCGTCGTGACGGCGACGAAATTGATAAATTGACTACTGTAACACTCAAATACATTGATTTTTTAAAATAAATTATGATATTAAGTCACACTATATTTGGCAATTAGGCACTATTAGAAGTAACATTATTCCCCTAGCAATCATACATTGATTTAAATAAGAGACTGGAATATGAATAGGAGAGGCCTAAATGTAAAAAAGTAGCAATGACTAACAATACATTTGAAGCCTGACATAGTATTTGCTTTTTAGTTGGGGTCAACTCATTGACCCACATTTAAAAGCTGCAAAGAGTCAGAACTTAGAAGAAAAAGGCAAATAAGTAAAACCAAATTAAAAGTTGCTTAGAATTTGCCATACTATTGCATACTAAAAGTTACCTTAAATGTGAACCACCCCTTTAAGGGCTTTGCACTGATCTATGAATACGTTGTGTAAAGTGTTTGGAAACAAAGGATGGCGTGTGTTCTCTTTGAAGGTTATGGACAGCAAACTGGGACAAGAAAGCTTGTGAAGTTGAAAGTTGCAAAATAGCAGATGCAGCTGAAAGTGGGATGTAAGATGGACATCATCTAGGAATGAAATTCCTCTTTCCATTAAACAAACTGTGTTGTCTCGTTTATTTAACTCAAGGACAAAAGCATTCATAGAGGACAAATTCAATCTAAATTATTACTTACAGCATGAATTTAAGTAGAGTTTATGGCTATGTTTGTGTCACCCAGGGTTGCCAGGTTGGTTGGTTTCCAGTCAAATTTACTGGGCTGATGTTTGGGGCCTGTTTGGGCCTCTGTGTAATTTCAATGCAAGGGCCTATTTTAACTCCCAGACCAGACATGGCTTTGGGACTACCATTAAAACATTTCCCTTACTTTTGTACACAGTGATGAATGTATATATGCCATGTTTTGCTTTGGAATCAATGGGAAGAGCAATTCGCACTTATGTTCCACTCAGTTACTGCTACACAAACATGCCCTCCCTGTATACATTTTCTAGAGCACTCCTATCATTTCAAAAGAAACAATAATGACTGAGGCAAAGGACTTTTGGCCGCAGTCGTTTCAGGGGTAATAATAGTGTGAATACATTTGACAACCAAGCAGCAAGCATTGTTGTAATCAATTGTATTAGAGCCAGAAGAATTAAATGAGGCAGGCCTCAACCCCAGAAGAAATTAGCCAAACAATGGGGCTGTATTCGAAGAAACATTTTTAGAAGCCATGATAGGCCTCAACCACCAGAAGAAATTAGCCAACTTAGCGGCAAAATTACAAGCAAACTATTTAGAAACCATGTTAGGCCTCAACCCCCAGAAGAAATTAGCCAAACAATGGAGCTGTATTCGAAGAAACATTTTTAGAAGCCATGATAGGCCTCAACCACCAGAAGAAATTAGCCAACTTAGCGGCAAAATTACAAGCAACCTATTTAGAAACCATGTTAGGCCTCAACCCCCAGAAGAAATTAGCCAAACAATGGGGCAGTATTCGAAGAAACATTTTTAGAAGCCATGATAGGCCTCAACCCCCAGAAGAAATTAGCCAACAATATGGCAGTATTCGAAGAAACATTTTTAGAAGCCATGTTAGGCCTCAACAACCAGAAGAAATTAGCCAAACAATGGGGCAGTATTCAAAGAAACATTTTTACAACCCATTATAGGCCTCAACCCCCAGAAGAAATTAGCCAACAATATGGCAGTATTCAAAGAAACATTTTTAGAAGCCATGTTAGGCCTCAACAACCAGAAGAAATTAGCCAAACAATGGGGCAGTATTCAAAGAAACATTTTTACAACCCATGATAGGCCTCAACCACCAGAAGAAATTAGCCAACTTAGCGGCAAAATTACAAGCAACCTATTTAGAAACCATGTTAGGCCTCAATCCCCAGAAGAAATTAGCCAAACAATGGGGCAGTATTCGAAGAAACATTTTTAGAAGCCATGATAGGCCTCAACCCCCAGAAAAAACTTAGCCAACAATATGGCAGTATTCGAAGAAACATTTTTAGAAGCCATGATAGGCCTCAACCCCCAGAAAAAATTAGCCAACAATATGGCAGTATTCGAAGAAACATTTTTAGAAGCCATGATAGGCCTCAACCCCCAGAAAAAATTAGCCAACAATATGGCAGTATTCGAAGAAACATTTTTAGAAGCCATGTTAGGCCTCAACCACCAGAAGAAATTAGCCAAACAATGGGGCAGTATTCGAAGAAACATTTTTAGAAGCCATGATAGGCCTCAACCACCAGAAGAAATTAGCCAAACAATGGGGCAGTATTCGAAGAAACATTTTTAGAAGCCATGATAGGCCTCAACCACCAGAAGAAATTAGCCAACTTAGCGGCAAAATTACAAGCAAACTATTTAGAAACCATGTTAGGCCTCAACCCGCAGAAGAAATTAGCCAAACAATGGAGCTGTATTCGAAGAAACATTTTTAGAAGCCATGATAGGCCTCAACCACCAGAAGAAATTAGCCAACTTAGCGGCAAAATTACAAGCAACCCATTTAGAAACCATGTTAGGCCTCAAACCCCAGAATAAATTAGCCAAACAATGGGGCAGTATTCAAAGAAACATTTTTAGAAGCCATGATAGGCCTCAACCCCCAGAAGAAATTAGCCAACAATATGGCAGTATTCGAAGAAACATTTTTAGAAGCCATGTTAGGCCTCAACCACCAGAAGAAATTAGCCAAACAATGGGGCAGTATTCAAAGATACATTTTTAGAAGCCATTATAGGCCTCAACCCCCAGAAAAAATTAGCCAACTTAGCGGCAAAATTACAAGCAACCTATTTAGAAACCATGTTAGGTCTCATTCCCCAGAAGAAATTAGCCAAACAATGGGGCAGTATTCGAAGAAACATTTTTAGAAGCCATGATAGGCCTCAACCCCCAGAAAAAATTAGCCAACAATATGGCAGTATTCGAAGAAACATTTTTAGAAGCCATGATAGGCCTAAACCCCCAGAAAAAATTAGCCAACAATATGGCAGTATTCGAAGAAACATTTTTAGAAGCCATGTTAGGCCTCAACCACCAGAAGAAATTAGCCAAACAATGGGGCAGTATTCGAAGAAACATTTTTAGAAGCCATGTTAGGCCTCAACCACCAGAAGAAATTAGCCAAACAATGGGGCAGTATTCGAAGAAACATTTTTAGAAGCCATGATAGGCCTCAACCACCAGAAGAAATTAGCCAACTTAGCGGCAAAATTACAAGCAAACTATTTAGAAACCATGTTAGGCCTCAACCCCCAGAAGAAATTAGCCAAACAATGGAGCTGTATTCGAAGAAACATTTTTAGAAGCCATGATAGGCCTCAACCACCAGAAGAAATTAGCCAACTTAGCGGCAAAATTACAAGCAACCTATTTAGAAACCATGTTAGGCCTCAACCCCCAGAAGAAATTAGCCAAACAATGGGGCAGTATTCGAAGAAACATTTTTAGAAGCCATGATAGGCCTCAACCCCCAGAAGAAATTAGCCAACAATATGGCAGTATTCGAAGAAACATTTTTAGAAGCCATGATAGGCCTCAACCCCCAGAAGAAATTAGCCAACAATATGGCAGTATTCGAAGAAACATTTTTAGAAGCCATGATAGGCCTCAACCCCCAGAAAAAATTAGCCAACAATATGGCAGTATTCGAAGAAACATTTTTAGAAGCCATGATAGGCCTCAACCCCCAGAAAAAATTAGCCAACTTAGCGGCAAAATTACAAGCAACCTATTTAGAAACCATGTTAGGCCTCAACCCCCAGAAGAAATTAGCCAAACAATGGGGCAGTATTCGAAGAAACATTTTTAGAAGCCATGATAGGCCTCAACCCCCAGAAGAAATTAGCCAACAATATGGCAGTATTCGAAGAAACATTTTTAGAAGCCATGTTAGGCCTCAACAACCAGAAGAAATTAGCCAAACAATGGGGCAGTATTCAAAGAAACATTTTTAGAAGCCATTATAGGCCTCAACCCCCAGAAGAAATTAGCCAACAATATGGCAGTATTCGAAGAAACATTTTTAGAAGCCATGATAGGCCTCAACCCCCAGAAAAAATTAGCCAACTTAGCGGCAAAATTACAAGCAACCTATTTAGAAACCATGTTAGGCCTCATTCCCCAGAAGAAATTAGCCAAACAATGGGGCAGTATTCGAAGAAACATTTTTAGAAGCCATGATTGGCCTCAACCCCCAGAAAAAATTAGCCAACAATATGGCAGTATTCGAAGAAACATTTTTAGAAGACATGATAGGCCTCAACCACCAGAAGAAATTAGCCAAACAATGGGGCAGTATTCGAAGAAACATTTTTAGAAGCCATGATAGGCCTCAACCACCAGAAGAAATTAGCCAAACAATGGGGCAGTATTCGAAGAAACATTTTTAGAAGCCATGATAGGCCTCAACCACCAGAAGAAATTAGCCAACTTAGCGGCAAAATTACAAGCAAACTATTTAGAAACCATGTTAGGCCTCAACCCCCAGAAGAAATTAGCCAAACAATGGAGCTGTATTCGAAGAAACATTTTTAGAAGCCATGATAGGCCTCAACCACCAGAAGAAATTAGCCAACTTAGCGGCAAAATTACAAGCAACCTATTTAGAAACCATGTTAGGCCTCAACCCCCAGAAGAAATTAGCCAAACAATGGGGCAGTATTCGAAGAAACATTTTTAGAAGCCATGATAGGCCTCAACCCCCAGAAGAAATTAGCCAACAATATGGCAGTATTCGAAGAAACATTTTTAGAAGCCATGTTAGGCCTCAACAACCAGAAGAAATTAGCCAAACAATGGGGCAGTATTCAAAAAAACATTTTTAGAAGCCATTATAGGCCTGAACCCCCAGAAAAAATTAGCCAACAATATGGCAGTATTCGAAGAAACATTTTTAGAAGCCATGATAGGCCTCAACCCCCAGAAAAAATTAGCCAACTTAGCGGCAAAATTGCAAGCAACCTATTTAGAAACATTTTAGGCCTCATTCCCTAGAAGAAATTAGTCAAACAATGGGGCAGTATTCGAAGAAACATTTTTAGAAGCCATGATAGGCCTCAACCCCCAGAAAAAATTAGCCAACAATATGGCAGTATTCGAAGAAACATTTTTAGAAGCCATGATAGGCCTCAACCCCCAGAAGAAATTAGCCAACAATATGGCAGTATTCGAAGAAACATTTTTAGAAGCCATGTTAGGCCTCAACCACCAGAAGAAATTAGCCAAACAATGGGGCAGTATTCGAAGAAACATTTTTAGAAGCCATGATAGGCCTCAACCACCAGAAGAAATTAGCCAACTTAGCGGCAAATTACAAGCAACCTATTTAGAAACCATGTTAGGCCTCAACCCCCAGAATAAATTAGCCAAACAATGGGGCAGTATTCAAAGAAACATTTTTAGAAGCCATGATAGGCCTCAACCCCCAGAAGAAATTAGCCAACAATATGGCAGTATTCGAAGAAACATTTTTAGAAGCCATGTTAGGCCTCAACAACCAGAAGAAATTAGCCAAACAATGGGGCAGTATTCAAAGATACATTTTTAGAAGCCATTATAGGCCTCAACCCCCAGAAAAAATTAGCCAACTTAGCGGCAAAATTACAAGCAACCTATTTAGAAACCATTTTAGGCCTCATTCCCCAGAAGAAATTAGCCAAACAATGGGGCAGTATTCAAAGAAACATTTTTAGAAGCCATGATAGGCCTCAACCCCCAGAAAAAATTAGCCAACAATATGGCAGTATTCGAAGAAACATTTTTAGAAGCCATGATAGGCCTAAACCCCCAGAAATAATTAGCCAACAATATGGCAGTATTCGAAGAAACATTTTTAGAAGCCATGTTAGGCCTCAACCACCAGAAGAAATTAGCCAAACAATGGGGCAGTATTCGAAGAAACATTTTTAGAAGCCATGATAGGCCTCAACCACCAGAAGAAATTAGCCAAACAATGGGGCAGTATTCGAAGAAACATTTTTAGAAGCCATGATAGGCCTCAACCACCAGAAGAAATTAGCCAACTTAGCGGCAAAATTACAAGCAAACTATTTAGAAACCATGTTAGGCCTCAACCCCCAGAAGAAATTAGCCAAACAATGGAGCTGTATTCGAAGAAACATTTTTAGAAGCCATGATAGGCCTCAACCACCAGAACAAATTAGCCAACTTAGCGGCAAAATTACAAGCAACCTATTTAGAAACCATGTTAGGCCTCAACCCCCAGAAGAAATTAGCCAAACAATGGGGCAGTATTCGAAGAAACATTTTTAGAAGCCATGATAGGCCTCAACCCCCAGAAAAAATTAGCCAACAATATGGCAGTATTCGAAGAAACATTTTTAGAAGCCATGATAGGCCTCAACCCCCAGAAAAAATTAGCCAACTTAGCGGCAAAATTACAAGCAACCTATTTAGAAACCATGTTAGGCCTCATTCCCCAGAAGAAATTAGCCAAACAATGGGGCAGTATTCGAAGAAACATTTTTAGAAGCCATGATAGGCCTCAACCCCCAGAAAAAATTAGCCAACAATATGGCAGTATTCGAAGAAACATTTTTAGAAGCCATGATAGGCCTAAACCCCCAGAAAAAATTAGCCAACAATATGGCAGTATTCGAAGAAACATTTTTAGAAGCCATGTTAGGCCTCAACCACCAGAAGAAATTAGCCAAACAATGGGGCAGTATTCGAAGAAACATTTTTAGAAACCATGATAGGCCTCAACCACCAGAAGAAATTAGCCAACTTAGCGGCAAAATTACAAGCAACCTATTTAGAAACCATGTTAGGCCTCAACCCCCAGAATAAATTAGCCAAACAATGGGGCAGTATTCAAAGAAACATTTTTAGAAGCCATGATAGGCCTCAACCCCCAGAAGAAATTAGCCAACAATATGGCAGTATTCGAAGAAACATTTTTAGAAGCCATGTTAGGCCTCAACAACCAGAAGAAATTAGCCAAACAATGGGGCAGTATTCAAAGATACATTTTTAGAAGCCATTATAGGCCTCAACCCCCAGAAAAAATTAGCCAACTTAGCGGCAAAATTACAAGCAACCTATTTAGAAACCATGTTAGGCCTCATTCCCCAGAAGAAATTAGCCAAACAATGGGGCAGTATTCGAAGAAACATTTTTAGAAGCCATGATAGGCCTCAACCCCCAGAAAAAATTAGCCAACAATATGGCAGTATTCGAAGAAACATTTTTAGAAGCCATGTTAGGCCTCAACAACCAGAAGAAATTAGCCAAACAATGGGGCAGTATTCAAAGATACATTTTTAGAAGCCATTATAGGCCTCAACCCCCAGAAAAAATTAGCCAACTTAGCGGCAAAATTACAAGCAACCTATTTAGAAACCATGTTAGGCCTCAACCCCCAGAAGAAATTAGCCAAACAATGGAGCTGTATTCGAAGAAACATTTTTAGAAGCCATGATAGGCCTCAACCACCAGAAGAAATTAGCCATCTTAGCGGCAAAATTACAAGCAACCTATTTAGAAACCATGTTAGGCCTCAACCCCCAGAAGAAATTAGCCAAACAATGGGGCAGTATTCGAAGAAACATTTTTAGAAGCCATGATAGGCCTCAACCCCCAGAAGAAATTAGCCAACAATATGGCAGTATTCGAAGAAACATTTTTAGAAGCCATGTTAGGCCTCAACAACCAGAAGAAATTAGCCAAACAATGGGGCAGTATTCAAAGAAACATTTTTACAACCCATTATAGGCCTCAACCCCCAGAAGAAATTAGCCAACAATATGGCAGTATTCAAAGAAACATTTTTAGAAGCCATGTTAGGCCTCAACAACCAGAAGAAATTAGCCAAACAATGGGGCAGTATTCAAAGAAACATTTTTACAACCCATTATAGGCCTCAACCACCAGAAGAAATTAGCCAACTTAGCGGCAAAATTACAAGCAACCTATTTAGAAACCATGTTAGGCCTCAACCCCCAGAAGAAATTAGCCAAACAATGGGGCAGTATTCGAAGAAACATTTTTAGAAGCCATGATAGGCCTCAACCCCCAGAAGAAATTAGCCAACAATATGGCAGTATTCGAAGAAACATTTTTAGAAGCCATGATAGGCCTCAACCCCCAGAAAAAATTAGCCAACTTAGCGGCAAAATTACAAGCAACCTATTTAGAAACCATGTTAGGCCTCAATCCCCAGAAGAAATTAGCCAAACAATGGGGCAGTATTCGAAGAAACATTTTTAGAAGCCATGATAGGCCTCAACCCCCAGAAAAAACTTAGCCAACAATATGGCAGTATTCGAAGAAACATTTTTAGAAGCCATGATAGGCCTCAACCCCCAGAAAAAATTAGCCAACAATATGGCAGTATTCGAAGAAACATTTTTAGAAGCCATGATAGGCCTCAACCCCCAGAAAAAATTAGCCAACAATATGGCAGTATTCGAAGAAACATTTTTAGAAGCCATGTTAGGCCTCAACCACCAGAAGAAATTAGCCAAACAATGGGGCAGTATTCGAAGAAACATTTTTAGAAGCCATGATAGGCCTCAACCACCAGAAGAAATTAGCCAAACAATGGGGCAGTATTCGAAGAAACATTTTTAGAAGCCATGATAGGCCTCAACCACCAGAAGAAATTAGCCAACTTAGCGGCAAAATTACAAGCAAACTATTTAGAAACCATGTTAGGCCTCAACCCGCAGAAGAAATTAGCCAAACAATGGAGCTGTATTCGAAGAAACATTTTTAGAAGCCATGATAGGCCTCAACCACCAGAAGAAATTAGCCAACTTAGCGGCAAAATTACAAGCAACCCATTTAGAAACCATGTTAGGCCTCAAACCCCAGAATAAATTAGCCAAACAATGGGGCAGTATTCAAAGAAACATTTTTAGAAGCCATGATAGGCCTCAACCCCCAGAAGAAATTAGCCAACAATATGGCAGTATTCGAAGAAACATTTTTAGAAGCCATGTTAGGCCTCAACCACCAGAAGAAATTAGCCAAACAATGGGGCAGTATTCAAAGATACATTTTTAGAAGCCATTATAGGCCTCAACCCCCAGAAAAAATTAGCCAACTTAGCGGCAAAATTACAAGCAACCTATTTAGAAACCATGTTAGGCCTCATTCCCCAGAAGAAATTAGCCAAACAATGGGGCAGTATTCGAAGAAACATTTTTAGATGCCATGATAGGCCTCAACCCCCAGAAAAAATTAGCCAACAATATGGCAGTATTCGAAGAAACATTTTTAGAAGCCATGATAGGCCTCAACCCCCAGAAAAAATTAGCCAACAATATGGCAGTATTCGAATATACATTTTTAGAAGCCATGTTAGGCCTCAACCACCAGAAGAAATTAGCCAAACAATGGGGCAGTATTCGAAGAAACATTTTTAGAAGCCATGATAGGCCTCAACCACCAGAAGAAATTAGCCAAACAATGGGGCAGTATTCGAAGAAACATTTTTAGAAGCCATGATAGGCCTCAACCCCCAGAAGAAATTAGCCAACAATATGGCAGTATTCGAAGAAACATTTTTAGAAGCCATGATAGGCCTCAACCCCCAGAAAAAATTAGCCAACTTAGCGGCAAAATTACAAGCAACCTATTTAGAAACCATGTTAGGCCTCAATCCCCAGAAGAAATTAGCCAAACAATGGGGCAGTATTCGAAGAAACATTTTTAGAAGCCATTATAGGCCTCAACCCCCAGAAAAAATTAGCCAACTTAGCGGCAAAATTACAAGCAACCTATTTAGAAACCATGTTAGGCCTCAACCCCCAGAAGAAATTAGCCAAACAATGGAGCTGTATTCGAAGAAACATTTTTAGAAGCCATGATAGGCCTCAACCACCAGAAGAAATTAGCCAACTTAGCGGCAAAATTACAAGCAACCTATTTAGAAACCATGTTAGGCCTCAACCCCCAGAAGAAATTAGCCAAACAATGGGGCAGTATTCGAAGAAACATTTTTAGAAGCCATGATAGGCCTCAACCCCCAGAAGAAATTAGCCAACAATATGGCAGTATTCGAAGAAACATTTTTAGAAGCCATGTTAGGCCTCAACAACCAGAAGAAATTAGCCAAACAATGGGGCAGTATTCAAAGAAACATTTTTACAACCCATTATAGGCCTCAACCCCCAGAAGAAATTAGCCAACAATATGGCAGTATTCGAAGAAACATTTTTAGAAGCCATGTTAGGCCTCAACAACCAGAAGAAATTAGCCAAACAATGGGGCAGTATTCAAAGAAACATTTTTACAACCCATTATAGGCCTCAACCACCAGAAGAAATTAGCCAACTTAGCGGCAAAATTACAAGCAACCTATTTAGAAACCATGTTAGGCCTCAACCCCCAGAAGAAATTAGCCAAACAATGGGGCAGTATTCGAAGAAACATTTTTAGAAGCCATGATAGGCCTCAACCCCCAGAAGAAATTAGCCAACAATATGGCAGTATTCGAAGAAACATTTTTAGAAGCCATGATAGGCCTCAACCCCCAGAAAAAATTAGCCAACTTAGCGGCAAAATTACAAGCAACCTATTTAGAAACCATGTTAGGCCTCAATCCCCAGAAGAAATTAGCCAAACAATGGGGCAGTATTCGAAGAAACATTTTTAGAAGCCATGATAGGCCTCAACCCCCAGAAAAAACTTAGCCAACAATATGGCAGTATTCGAAGAAACATTTTTAGAAGCCATGATAGGCCTCAACCCCCAGAAAAAATTAGCCAACAATATGGCAGTATTCGAAGAAACATTTTTAGAAGCCATGATAGGCCTCAACCCCCAGAAAAAATTAGCCAACAATATGGCAGTATTCGAAGAAACATTTTTAGAAGCCATGTTAGGCCTCAACCACCAGAAGAAATTAGCCAAACAATGGGGCAGTATTCGAAGAAACATTTTTAGAAGCCATGATAGGCCTCAACCACCAGAAGAAATTAGCCAAACAATGGGGCAGTATTCGAAGAAACAATTTTTAGAAGCCATGATAGGCCTCAACCACCAGAAGAAATTAGCCAACTTAGCGGCAAAATTACAAGCAAACTATTTAGAAACCATGTTAGGCCTCAACCCGCAGAAGAAATTAGCCAAACAATGGAGCTGTATTCGAAGAAACATTTTTAGAAGCCATGATAGGCCTCAACCACCAGAAGAAATTAGCCAACTTAGCGGCAAAATTACAAGCAACCCATTTAGAAACCATGTTAGGCCTCAAACCCCAGAATAAATTAGCCAAACAATGGGGCAGTATTCAAAGAAACATTTTTAGAAGCCATGATAGGCCTCAACCCCCAGAAGAAATTAGCCAACAATATGGCAGTATTCGAAGAAACATTTTTAGAAGCCATGTTAGGCCTCAACCACCAGAAGAAATTAGCCAAACAATGGGGCAGTATTCAAAGATACATTTTTAGAAGCCATTATAGGCCTCAACCCCCAGAAAAAATTAGCCAACTTAGCGGCAAAATTACAAGCAACCTATTTAGAAACCATGTTAGGCCTCATTCCCCAGAAGAAATTAGCCAAACAATGGGGCAGTATTCGAAGAAACAT
The DNA here is from genome assembly GCA_038501925.1 of Xenopus petersii. Taxonomy (NCBI): domain Eukaryota; kingdom Metazoa; phylum Chordata; class Amphibia; order Anura; family Pipidae; genus Xenopus; species Xenopus petersii. The sequence continues at coordinate 83,516,821 of CM076682.1, forward strand.
TTTTAGAAGCCATGATAGGCCTCAACCCCCAGAAAAAATTAGCCAACAATATGGCAGTATTCGAAGAAACATTTTTAGAAGCCATGATAGGCCTAAACCCCCAGAAAAAATTAGCCAACAATATGGCAGTATTCGAAGAAACATTTTTAGAAGCCATGATAGGCCTCAACCACCAGAAGAAATTAGCCAAACAATGGGGCAGTATTCGAAGAAACATTTTTAGAAGCCATGATAGGCCTCAACCACTAGAAGAAATTAGCCAAACAATGGGGCAGTATTCGAAGAAACATTTTTAGAAGCCATGATAGGCCTCAACCACCAGAAGAAATTAGCCAACTTAGCGGCAAAATTACAAGCAAACTATTTAGAAACCATGTTAGGCCTCAACCCCCAGAAGAAATTAGCCAAACAATGGAGCTGTATTCAAAGAAACATTTTTAGAAGCCATGATAGGCCTCAACCACCAGAAGAAATTAGCCAACTTAGCGGCAAAATTACAAGCAACCTATTTAGAAACCATGTTAGGCCTCAACCCCCAGAAGAAATTAGCCAAACAATGGGGCAGTATTCGAAGAAACATTTTTAGAAGCCATGATAGGCCTCAACCCCCAGAAGAAATTAGCCAACAATATGGCAGTATTCGAAGAAACATTTTTAGAAGCCATGATAGGCCTCAACCCCCAGAAGAAATTAGCCAACAATATGGCAGTATTCGAAGAAACATTTTTAGAAGCCATGATAGGCCTCAACCCCCAGAAAAAATTAGCCAACAATATGGCAGTATTCGAAGAAACATTTTTAGAAGCCATGATAGGCCTCAACCCCCAGAAAAAATTAGCCAACTTAGCGGCAAAATTACAAGCAACCTATTTAGAAAGCATGTTAGGCCTCAACCCCCAGAAGAAATTAACCAAACAATGGGGCAGTATTCGAAGAAACATTTTTAGAAGCCATGATAGGCCTCAACCCCCAGAAGAAATTAGCCAACAATATGGCAGTATTTGAAGAAACATTTTTAGAAGCCATGTTAGGCCTCAACAACCAGAAGAAATTAGCCAAACAATGGGGCAGTATTCAAAGAAACATTTTTAGAAGCCATTATAGGCCTCAACCCCCAGAAAAAATTAGCCAACAATATGGCAGTATTCGAAGAAACATTTTTAGAAGCCATGATAGGCCTCAACCCCCAGAAAAAATTAGCCAACTTAGCGGCAAAATTACAAGCAAACTATTTAGAAACCATGTTAGGCCTCAACCCCCAGAAGAAATTAGCCAAACAATGGAGCTGTATTCGAAGAAACATTTTTAGAAGCCATGATAGGCCTCAACCACCAGAAGAAATTAGCCAACTTAGCGGCAAAATTACAAGCAACCTATTTAGAAACCATGTTAGGCCTCATTCCCCAGAAGAAATTAGCCAAACAATGGGGCAGTATTCGAAGAAACATTTTTAGAAGCCATGATAGGCCTCAACCCCCAGAAAAAATTAGCCAACAATATGGCAGTATTCGAAGAAACATTTTCAGAAGCCATGTTAGGCCTCAACCACCAGAAGAAATTAGCCAAACAATGGGGCAGTATTCGAAGAAACATTTTTAGAAGCCATGATAGGCCTCAACCACAAGAAGAAATTAGCCAACTTAGCGGCAAAATTACAAGCAACCTATTTAGAAACCATGTTAGGCCTCAACCCCCAGAAGAAATTAGCCAAACAATGGGGCAGTATTCGAAGAAACATTTTTAGAAGCCATGATAGGCCTCAACCCCCAGAAGAAATTAGCCAACAATATGGCAGTATTCGAAGAAACATTTTTAGAAGCCATGATAGGCCTCAACCCCCAGAAGAAATTAGCCAACAATATGGCAGTATTCGAAGAAACATTTTTAGAAGCCATGATAGGCCTCAACCCCCAGAAAAAATTAGCCAACAATATGGCAGTATTCGAAGAAACATTTTTAGAAGCCATGATAGGCCTCAACCCCCAGAAAAAATTAGCCAACTTAGCGGCAAAATTACAAGCAACCTATTTAGAAACCATGTTAGGCCTCAACCCCCGGAAGAAATTAGCCAAACAATGGGGCAGTATTCGAAGAAACATTTTTAGAAGCCATGATAGGCCTCAACCCCCAGAAAAAATTAGCCAACAATATGGCAGTATTCGAAGAAACATTTTTAGAAGACATGATAGGCCTCAACTACAAAAAAAATTGTCGATAATGCAGCAGTAGTGTCAGCAACAGCAGTAGGAGCCTTGATAGACACCCACCAGAGTTTTGCCAAATAATGAGGCATTAGTAGCATCAGCAGCGGCAGTCATGTTGTAACTTTTAATCAACTCTATATTAGAGCCAGAAGAATTAAATGAGGCAGGCCCCAAACAGAAGACGTTTGCCAAATAATGAGGCATTAGTAGCAACAGCAGCGGCAACAACAGTCATGTTGTAACTTTCAATCAACTCTATATTAGAGCCAGAAGAATTAAATGAGGCAGACCCCAAACAGAAGACGTTTGCCAAATAATGAGGCATTAGTAGCAACAGCAGCGGCAACAACAGTCATGTTGTAACTTTTAATCAACTCTATATTAGAGCCAGAAGAATTAAATGAGGCAGGCCCCAAACAGAAGACGTTTGCCAAATAATGAGGCATTAGTAGCAACAGAAGCGGCAACAACAGTCATGTTGTAACTTTCAATCAACTCTATATTAGAGCCAGAAGAATTAAATGAGTCAGGCCCCAAACAGAAGACGTTTGCCAAATAATGAGGCATTAGTAGCAACAGCAGCGGCAACAACAGTCATGTTGTAACTTTCAATCAACTCTATATTAGAGCCAGAAGAATTAAATGAGGCAGGCCCCAAACAGAAGACGTTTGCCAAATAATGAGGCATTAGTAGTAACAGCAGCGGCAACAACAGTCATGTTGTAACTTTCAATCAACTCTATATTAGAGCCAGAAGAATTAAATGAGGCAGGCCTCAAACAGAGAAGACTTTTGCCAAATAACGAGGCATTAGTAGCAACAGCAGCGTCAGCAACAGTCATGTTGTGACTTTTAATCAACTCTATATTAGAGCCAGAAGAATTAAATGAGGCAGGCCCCAAACAGAGAAGACATTTGCCAAATAACGAGGCATTAGTAGCAACAGTAGTGGCAGCAACAGTCATTTTGTAACTTGTAACTTTTAATCAACTCTATATTAGAGCCAGAAGAATTAAATGAGGGAGGCCCCAAACAGAAGACATTAGCCGCAAAATTGTAAGAAAAATATTTAGAAGCCATGTTAGGCCTCAACCCCCAGAAGAAATTAGCCAACTTAGCGGCAAAATTATAAGCAACATATTTAGAAGCCATGTTAGGCCTCAACCAGAAGAAATTAGCCAACAATGTGGCAGTATTCGAAGAAACATTTTTAGAAGCCATGTTAGGCCTCAACCAGAAGAAATTAGCCAACTTAGCTGCAAAATTATAAGCAACATATTTAGAAGCAATGTTAGGCCTCAACCAGAAGATATTAGCCAACATTGTGGCAGTATTTGAGAAAACATTTTTAGAAGCCATGTTAGGCCTCAACCAGAAGAAATTAGCCAACTTAGCGGCAAAATTATAAGCAACATATTTAGAAGCCATGTTAGGCCTCAACCAGAAGAAATTAGCCAACAATGTGGCAGTATTCGAAGAAACATTTTTAGAAGCCATGTTAGGCCTCAACCAGAAGAAATTAGCCAACTTAGCGGCAAAATTATAAGCAACATATTTAGAAGCCATGTTAGGCCTCAACCAGAAGAAATTAGCCAACAATGTGGCAGTATTCGAAGAAACATATTTAGAGGCCATGTTAGGCCTCAACTACTAAAAAAATTTGCCGACAATGCAGCAGTAGTATCTACGATAGCAGTAGGAGCTTTGATAGGCCCCCACCATAAAAAAATTGGCGACAATGCAGCACAGCAGCAGTACTACTAGGGCTAGTAGCAGGCTACAGCAGCAGCAGCAGCAGCAAGGGCAGCAGGTGCAGACAGATGGGGAATGGGCAATACTACTGAGGAGGAGAGTATGGGCAGCAATGGAGAGAGGAGGATAAATCTGTGGAGGAGAAGGAGGAGAGGAGGCTAGTCTCTGCTGTCTGCAATGGGCACTTGGATATCCCCGCTTATCCATGCCTTATTCATTTTAATGAATGTCAGCTTATCCACCCTGCCAGTGGATAGCCGTGTCCGCTTCTCAGTGACCACCCCACCTGCGGCACTGAAGACACGCTCTGACAGGACACTGGCAGGGGGGCAAGCCAGCACCTCCAGAGCGTACTGTGCCAGTTCTGGCCACTGGTCGAGCCTCGAGACCCAATAATGCATGGGGTCATCGTCAGGGCGAATGGCATCCTGCACGCTGACTGACCCCATGTAGTCAGCCACCATATGCTCAACCCGCTGCTGGTGGTGGCTTTGGGTGCTGACTGGGCCTGCTGCTGGCCGTTGAGGCTCGAAAAAGCTCTTCCACACACCCATGAGATCTCCGCCCTTGCTGCTGCTGCTGCTGCTGCTAGGCCCCCGTCTCTGCTGGGTGTGTGGAGTAGTGGAGGCCTGAGCAGTGTCAGACTGGGGGAAGGCCTCCACTAATTTTGAGCACAGAGCCTTCCTCAATTGACCCATCCTCCTCTCTCTCTGGCTGGGTACAAGGAACTCCCCCACCTTTCCCTTGTACCGTGGGTCAAGCAAAGTAGCCACCCAATAATCCTCCCGGTCTTTGATAGAACAGACCCGGGGATCGCTTCGGAGGCAAGTCTGCATATGGGCAGCCATGTAAAAGAGGTGCCCCCGACCAACCTCTTCTTGACTGCCCTCCAGATGCAGCAGGTCATCTGGCTTGACCTGCCCCTGCTCTGTACCCTCCCAGCCGCGGACAATAGCTAGGGTGGTTGGGTGGCATGTGCCCTGCTCCCCATGCTGCGCAGGCACCCAGTCCTCCTCTCCCTCATCCTCCTCATCGGGCACCATCTCCTCCTCAGCCCCCTCTGCCTGCCTACGGGGCCTACTCTCCTCCTCCTCCTCCTCAGGCACGTCACCCTCCTCTAGCAGCCCATCCAACCTGCGCTTGAGGAGGAACACCAGGGGTATGACATCGCTTGTCCCTGCTAACAAAGCGTGTCGCCTGCTCAAAGGGGGCAAGTACTTGGCAGAGCTGCCTCATTTGCTGCCACTGCTCTGCACTAAAGTACCCCAAATCCGCCCCCTGAGTACCCCTGGCACTGTGCTCCAGCAGGTAATTGCTGACCGCCCAGCGCTGCTCTACGAGGCGCTCCAGCATGTGCAGGGTGGAATTCCAGCACGTGGGCAGGTCACAGATGAGCCGGTGGGGTGGCAGACTATGCTGCCGCTGCATCCGTGCCAAAGACGCGCTGGCGGTGGGGGACCTGCGAAAATGGGCACATACCCTACGTACCTTCTCCAGCATGTCACCCAACCCTTGGTAGCTCTTGAGGAAGCGCTGCACCACAAGGTTGAGGACATGTGCAAAGCAAGGCATATGGGTCAGGTGCCCTAGGCGGATGGCGGCCAGCAGGTTGCGACCGTTGTCGCAAACAATGTTACCTGCTTGGAGCTGGCGGGGAGTGAACCACCGCTGCACCTGAGTCTGGAAGGCAGCCATGAGCTCAGGTGCAGTATGACTCCTCTCGCCCAGGGAGAGGAGTTGCAGCACAGCCTGACATCGCCTGTGCTGCACTGAAGCGTAGCTGCGGGGATGCTTCAGGGGTGGCTCATCCATAGTGGAGGAGGAGGAGGAAGTGGACATGTGGGCTTTGCCCTGTACCCCACGGGGAGGAACCTGTAGCCTGAGGGGAGCGCCCCGGCTTGCACCCTCCCCAGCACTCATGAGGGTGACCCAGTGCGCAGTGTAGGTTATGTACCTCCCCTGCCCATGCCTGCTGGTCCACATGTGAGTGGTGCAGTGCACCCTGCCGCCAACAGCATGATCCAGCGACAGGGACACATTCTCCACCACATGCTGGTGGAGGGCAGGGACGGCCTTCCTGGCAAAATAATGGCGGCTGGGGATCCGCCAGTTAGGGGCAGCGCAAGCCAACAGCTGTCGGAAGGGGGCTGCTTCGACTAGCTGATAGGGTAGCAGCTGCACTGCCAGAAGCTTTGCCAGGCAGCCATTAAGCCTCTGCACTTGGGGGTGGCTGGGGGAGAGAGGCGTCTTGCGGGTGAGGAACTGGGGGAGGGAAACCTGGCAGGACAGGGGCCGCATTGAGGAGGAGGAGGCTGCAGAAGAGGCTGAGCTACACAGTGGCTGCCTCCGACTGTGAGCCCCAGAATCCTCTTCACTTGCTGCAGGGTCTGGGGAGCTAGCACCTCTTCCCTGAGGAATGGGAGGAGGTGGACAGGAAGCACCACTGCCACCCGGTGCCCTGCCACTTTGGTGCTGCTCCCACGTCATCCTGTGATGACGTTTCATATGGGAACTTAAAGCTGATGTTCCCATATTTGACCCTGCCTGCCCCCTTCAAACCTTCTGCCGGCAGAGCTGGCACACTGCTACTGCCTGGTACGTGAAAAAAGCCCACACTGCTGAAGTGCGGGCCACTGCCTTGCCTGCTGTGGAGGGTTGAGGATGGTCCCCACCCGTACGCACATAGGCTTTGGACCTAGGCGCAGTGCTGCCCTGTTGCCTGCCCCCCCTAGCAGTGGTCGGTGGAGCCGGCTATTCATCCTCATCAACAACAAACAGTCCCCCCCCTGAACTGCTGCTGTTATCCTCTGGAGCCGGCTCCCAGGGTCTGTCCCTGTCATCGTCCTCCCCCAGACCAGACCCTGCCTCATACATGGCATCAATACCCACATCCAGCATGCTGGTGTCTGACCCCACACCAGCAACTTGCTGCCCTGCCATAAGGGGACCCTGCCCAATATCCCCTACTGATGTGGGCTGTGACATGACCACCTCCTCCTCTTCATCAAACATGAATGCCCCCCCCATTCCTGCCTGATCATCAAAAAGATCCAGGGTGTCTGGGCCCAAGTCCACCTCAGGATCAAATAAGAGGGATGGGGTGTCATCCCACACTGAGCTAGCAGGTGATGCCACCTCCTGCCGCTCACTGGTGCCCGCTGCAGACAAGGTAGCCTGGGTCAGCCAGTCTACCACTGCCTCTGCCTGCTGCGAGCGTATGGGTCGCGAAGCAGTGGCAAAAAAATCGGGCACAGTCCTACGTGGACCAGTTGCCCCGCTGCTGTGACCCACAGCCACCTGCTGCTGTGGCATTTGCTGCTGCTGCTGCTGCTGCTGCTGTTGTTGCGGCTGCTGTTGTTGTTGCAGCTGCTGCTGTGATGGCAGCTGCTTTGATGGCAGCTTGTGCTGCGACTGATTTACAGTGCCCAGACTGGGCATGGCACATGGGCTGGGCTGTTGTGGGGTTGGATGCCCACGGCCAGCACCACGGCCTCTTCCTCGGCCACCCCTCCCTATCCCACCCTTCTTCCCACCACCACCACCCCTCCCCCCTCTCCCACGGCCCATCATATTGGGCAACTAAACTAAAAATATATATATATATATATAAGGGGGGGGGTTTGGATATTTCAGGGAAGGAAAGGAGAAAAAAATAAAACCCTCAACTAAATCCCCTCAGCAGAAGTGTGCACCCACAAGGAGTACACACACCAGCACAGACAAAGACAAAGACAGTTAGCCCTAAAAAGGGCTATTGGGTGGTGAGCAGACAAGTAGAAGAGGGAAAACAGTAAACTGAAATCCACAACCTCCACTTGCACTGACTCAGAAAAAAAAAAAGCTCTCTACACAAACTCCACTAGCTAAATCACACACAAATCTCTCACTATCCTGCTCTCTCTACCTCTACCAGAAACGCCACGAGTAATGGCCGCCTCTGCTGCTCCTTATATAGCCAGTGGGATGGCTCAGGGATGGCTCACATCTTATTGTAGTGAGGGAAATTTTCTAGACAACTTATACAATAAAGAAATTAAGTATAGGCTAATAACATGGACAAGATGGCATACTGTATATAATGAGTTGCAAATGTGGCTGAGGTGATTCTAATTCTTATGCTCTTGGTCAGTTGATAATTATTCAATGCAGAAATTTCATCTGCCAAAATATACTCCAATTCAAAGAGAATTTCCAAAACTTCTTATACTATCCTTTATAAATTATAAATTGATAATGCTGTGGGGAATTATCCTGGTTGCTTATTTTAAAGGAACAGTAACACCAAAAAATGTAAATGTTTTAAAGTAATGCAAATATCATGTAGTGTTGCCCTGCACTGGTAAAACTGATCTGTTTGCTTCAGAAACACTACTATAGTTCATATAAACAAGCTGCTGGGGAGCAATGGTGGAAATTGAAAAACGGCTAAATGGCACAGGATAACTAATGGATAAAAGATAACACCATTAGACATACAGAGCGTATCTGCTATCTGCTGTGTAACTTGAGCTTTTTTTCCTTTGAATGGATGCCCCCATTGCTACACAGCAGCTTATTTATATAAACAATAGTAATGTTTCTGAAGCAAACACACCAGTTTTACCAGTGCTGGGCAACACCGCATTATATTTTTATTACTTTGAAACACTTTTATTTTTTGACGTTACTGTTCCTTTAAAGTCCACCCCTTGATAAAATTTGACAGTTACAAATGCTAAGCAGTGTTCAGAGATAGAGGAAGAAGGAAATCCCTATCCAACGGAATTCATAATCAAAACCATGTGGGTAGCTTTTTTGCCCAAGTAGTAGTTAACGCTGCTGTTTCCAATAGTTGGCACATTTTCTTCAAATTGAACAGATACTGTGTAAGTTGAACAGATACTGTGTAAGTGCTTTAAGAGGTAGGATCTAAGTTTTGAACAGGCTGAGGAAGATTTTCTTATTAAGGGATCCAAAGATCCAAAGATCCAAAGATCCAAAGATGGAATTTCAAAGGTAAGAAGAAGCAAGAAAGAAACTAGATGACAGACAGGGTAATGAGGCAATGGTTCAAATTAAGTCGGAAATGTCATGAATTAAACGACAAATTAATTAAAAGAGTTGCATTCAGAGAAAGCTACTTACATTCTTATACTGTATATATTTATATAATAAAAGATTACAGAGAAACACATTGGATTTACAAACGTTATAGGGGCAAATTCACTAAGCACCGAAGCACCGAACGCTAGCGTTACTTCGCTAGCGTTTGGCATTTTCGTTACTGTGCAAAATCACTAACGAACGCTTGTGTAGTTTCGCTAGTGTTACTTCGCACCCTTACGCCTGGCGAAGTTTCGCTAGCGACGTAACTACGCAAATTCACTAACGCGCGCAGTGTACTGAACGCTACCTTTTACGCTAGACTTCCTTCGCCACCTCAGACCAGGCAAAGCGCAATAGAGTAGATAGGGATTGCTTCAAAAAAAGTCAAAATTTTTTCTAAGTCCCAAAAAACGCTGGCGTGTTTTCTACATTATGGGTGATAGGCTGAAAAAGATCAAAACATTTTTTGGGGCTCCCCTCCTTCCCCCCTACATCTCCTGACTCATGGCAACTTACCTAGACAGTGGGCACATGTGTAGGGCAAAATAAAATTTTTATTTGATGTTTTGAAGCTTTTCTAGCCATTTGTAGTGCTGATATGTATTCCTCCATTGAAATTTGAATTTGGCGCCGTATGCAAATTAGCCTTCGCTAGCGTAACTTCGCTTTACTTAGCGAATCAACACTAGCGCAACTTCGCAACCTTACGATACCCCTGAGCGCAACTTCGGATTTTAGTGAATTTGCGAAGCGCTGGCGAAACTGGCGAAACCAGACCCATAACTGTTCATTGTCAAATTCTACATGTTAATACAAAATGAACTACTGCCAACTGGGGACAGGCTCACTTCTATGTACACATGGCTAGGTAATGGCTGATGGTGCAGACCACCAGCAGAGGGAGTGAGTATTGGTACCTAGGGAAGTTACATTTTTCTACCTAAGAGGGCACAATCAAAACAAGTAAAAGCAAAACAGTAAATGGTTCCTTTTCAACTCTATGCCTTAGTTAGTGATGGGCGAATTTGTGCAGTTTCGCTTCGCTGAAAAATTCGCAAATTGCGAAATTCGCGAAACGGCGAAAAATTCACGAAACGGCGCTGGCATCTAGTTTTTGATGCCGGCGCCCGTTTTTGATGCCGGCGCCCGTTTTTTTGACACCGGCGCCCGTTTTTTTGACACCGGCGTCCGTTTTTTCGAAAAAATTTTTTGACGCCGGCGAATTTTTTTCGGGGATTTTTTGCGCCCGTTTCGCGAATTTATTCGCCGATGGCGAATCGCGCAAATTCGCCGCGAATTCGCGCCTGGCGAATAAATTCGCCCATCACTAGCCTTAGTTAGTCTACTGTTATTCTTTCTTTTTTCCCCTTTTTTCATATTGCTGCTGTATTGACTTTATGTTCTTAGCTGTTTAAATAGGGTTTAAATAGATGTGGGGGGAGGGAGATTTGTTTGTCACTCCAGATGAATTTCTCCATGTGAGACAGAAATGCATTTATATGTTTTGTTTACTAATTCTTAGTCCTGGGTATTTATATAATCATATATATTAATATAACTTCATGGACCACCCCAAAAATTGCAACCTCTGGCTTAAAAGCAGACTATATTTTAGACCTAGCAGTGTTTCGAACAATGATGATTTGTACTGTACCACTAAACCATCACTACCAATTAACTGACTGAAACCTGGAATAAATGTTGTATGCTTTGTGAAATCAGTAAGAAATATTTGATTTTTCTTTATATTATTTCTGAAAATGTCATACTTCAAATTCTTTGTCTTTATATAAGACAACTTTGCAACGTATAGAACAATGAAAATGTTTAAAATGTTCTATGAAACAATACATTTATATTTATTTTGGGTAGTTCAGACTTTACATAAGGCCATCTGAATATGTTCATGTCAACAAGTGTGTATATTTTCCTTTAATAAAGGAGCATTGTTTATATTTTTGCAAATGTTTCTATTATAGCAAGAGAGAATAGTTGAAGGAAGAAGATGGCAGTGGAAGTGATATGAAAAGGCAACTGTTATGTTAAGTTTGGAAGAGATAGCAAAGAATATTTGGAAACAAAGCAGATGGATCACCTTTTAACAGTATATCTGCAGAAAGAGATGTTATACCTTAAAGGGATTTGTTGTATTTGTTCTTCAACCACCCAGACCTTAAAGTTCCAACTTCAGTCTAAAGAAATAAAATCATAATTTAGACCAGCACACCAAGGAAAAATATTTTTACCACCATTCTATGAATTACTTTTTTTAAAAAATACCTGGGACTACATACTACATGACTAAGTGGAGGACTTATCCACATTTGCAACATCTATGCAGCTCACAAACAGAAAACTAGAAACTGTTTAATTTTCATTTAGTAATGAAAGTGGGAAAAAGTGCAGTCACATGAAAATTAAACTTTTCAAAGTTAAGGTATATTATCTTGATTTTAACAATATTCATAGATGTGGATGACATAATTTTACAAATAGTTGGTACCATTTGTAGTTTGTAGTTTATATAAACATAAATGTACAGTATATGCAAACATACATTTCTCATGTTGAAAAAGTAAGTACAGCCCTACATTTAACACTAGCTCAGATACATATAATATACTTAAGTACCTAGAATCGGGTGCAGCAGGTTAGGTTATTATTACATGTAATATACATAAGTACCTAGAATCGGTGCAGGTCTTATGGTCTTATTATTTAATAAGATCATCTTAAGAGAGGATGTTGGAGAAACCTGTATTAATTAAACACAGTTTAATTAAAAACAGTTATTAGTATACAAGTCCTAGCTAAACAGTATTTCATTGGTTACCTTCCTTTTTTCCCTCTCCCAGTACTGTTAGATCAGCATGTTGACAGTTTCAGATATTTAATGATAAACATTAACCTTGTCCAAGATCTTTATTACTTATGAAAAAAAAATTGTACAAAGCCTTACCTTAGAAAAGCATCAGGAAAAGGTATAGACTTATTCATTAAAAAAATCCTGTTCAGTTATAAGAGACCTCAGTGCAGTATCAATAATTGAACTTTAAAGGGGAAGGAAACCTAGTCGGCGCAAACCCCCCATCCCCCTCCTGTTTGTTGCCCACCCTCCCTCCTCCCCCCTGGCCTACCCGTCCCGCTGGGCAAATGCCCCTAACTTGTTACTTACCCTTCTGCACAGGTCCAATACAGGGAGTTCACAGACGACATCTTCTTCCACGCGATCTTCTTCCTAACTTTAAGAAAAACATATAAAAAAAAAAGGAGGAGAAAAAGAAAAGGAAATTATTGAACATGGGAGAAGTTAAAAATAAACATTTTTTTGTGACCAGGCTATCCAGTTGCTTTAATGTTTAATCATGCAGTTTGAAGTAGGTGAGAAAAGTTCCCATGCAGACCATATTTTCAAATGCTTGGAAATCATGTTATTAAGGAGAGCTATCATGTGTTCAAAATTCTTATTGTGGTTAAGTTTTGACTTAATTTCATCCATTGTAGGGAGGGCTGATGTTTTCCATTTAGCTGCTATAGATACTCGAGCGATAGTTAAAATGTGGTTAACTAGCTTTTGTTGGGCTGTAGATGGCCCAATAATAGGTTTACCTAGTAGGAAAGTGAGGATATCCCTAGGTATGTCCTCTTGCATCAATTGCGAGATTACGTTTTGTTTGTCCTCCCATAGTGGTTGAACAAAAGAGGGCAATACCAGAAGATATGAGATATATCCCCTGGTGCATTTTCATCTCCAACACATTTGTGAAACCTCAGGGAATGTTTTGTGTAATCTCGCTGGAGTGAGATACCAGTGCATTAACACTTTATAAATATTCTCCTTTTGTTTGGTGCATGTGACACAAGTTTTAGCATTTTGCCATATTTATTCCCATTCCTCCATTTTTGAGTTCTACTCCTAACACATTTTCCCATTTAGTCATATAAGAGTGTTTATAAGTCCGTACAACATATGGGTCATTAATCAATGTATAAATCACAGATAACAGCTTATTTTGAGGTAAGCCATTATAAACTAATCTTTCCAAATGAGTGGGAGGATTATCTTTGAGGTATTTGGTAAATTACATTGCATTTTGCCTAATCTGGAAATACATGTACCATTGTAGTTCATTAATCAATGTGTAAATCACAGATAACAGCTTCTTTTGAGGTAAGCCATTATAAGATAATCGTTCAAAATGAGTGGGAGGATTATCCTTGATGTATTTGGTAAATTACATCGCATTTTGCCTAATCTGGAAATACATGTACCATTGTAGTTGGGAGGTAGGGATTTTTAATTTAACAGCTTCATACGTTAAAACAGTGGTCAATGTAGCATCCAACATATCCCTAACCTTAAACATAGCTGTAGATTCCCCAGGGATGCTAAGAGCAGAGGTAATGGCTGGTTGGAATAATGGGTTTCCTAAAATTGCCGTCAACGGGGAGTGAAGAGAACTCAACTTAAATTTCAAGTTTGCCCTTTTCCAAACTGTTAAAGCTAGTGAGGTAACTTTAACATAGGTATCTTAGGTTTAGGGGTATTTTTGGGACCTCCAAATCCAAACATTGGGATGGTATGGTAGAAATTGTATATTTTCCAGATAAACCCATACCTGATTAGAGGACCAACTTGACCACGCCAGTACTTAATGAATTTGCGCAGCCTCATACTACTTCTGAAGCACTGGCAGTCCAAGCCCTCCTTGAACAAACGATGTTCCAAGGGTTGTTTTATTAATTCTGTGATATTTGTCCCCCCAAACAAATGTATGGAAGGCCGCTTGTAGGGCTTTGAAAAAAGATAAAGGGATTGCAATTGGCAATGTTTCAAAGAGTTAGAGGAATTTAGGAAGTATATTAATTTTAATATATGGCCATTGTGGACCATTTACGTAAGTTATCTTTAACCACGGGGATAATGCAGCGATGTTCTGCTTAAACAGATCTTCATGCTTAGGAGTAATTTTTGTACCTAAATAAGTTATATAATCCCTTTTCCATTCATATTTATTAGTGGTTTGCAGTGTGACAAGCATGGTATCTGTCATACATAAGGGCAGTGCCTCTGTTTTTGCAACATTTATCTTGTAGCCAGAGATTGCACTGTATTGTTGTAAGAGATTCTGCAAGGTGAGGAGGGATCTATCCAGGGAGGTCAAGGTTAAAATTACATCATCAGCGTATAGCGCCACTTTCAAGTGTTTAGTCCCTACTGTAAGGCCTTGAATGTCAGTGTTATTTCTAATGTTAGCTGCCAATGCATAAAGCAAAGGGGATAACAGCATCCCTGTCTTGTTCCGTTAGATATTATTATAGGGAAGTCAGCCTTGCCAGGTAATTTTAAATAAGTACTAGGTTTAGAGTATACTGGGGGGTCATTTATCAAGACTGGGCAAATTTGCCCATGGGCAGTAACCCATGGAAACCAATCAGATTGCTGCATTCATTGTTCTACTCGCAGCTGGCTTTAAAAAGCTTATCGCTGATTGGTTGCTATAGGTAACTGCCCATGGGCAAATTTGCCCAGTCTTGATAAATGAGCCCCACTGTCTTTAAAGCTGTGAGATAGGGGCCTTGTAGTTTTAGGTGTTGTAGCAATGCAAAAATATATGACCAGTCTAGCCGGTCAAAGGCCTTTTCCGCATCCAAACTAAGGATTAGTGCTGGGTGACTCTGTCGTTGTAGTAGCTCTATGGTGTTTATTATTCCTAATATTATCCCCTGCCTGACGTCCCTGGATAAAACCCACCTGATCTGCATTAATTCACCTGGGAAGTAGTGGGGCTAGTCGGTTGGCCAGTATTTTTGTAAAAAAAATTTAGGTCAATAGGACAATAGGCCTATAGCTTGAACAACATGATGGGTCTTTACCCTCTTATGGGATTAATGATATATATGACTAAAGATCTAATGAGGGTATGGGTGTCCCTTGTAGATTGTCATTATAAAGCGTTACCATGTATGGGATCAAAATATGCTGATATAATTTGTAATACTGATAAGGGTACCCATCTGGTCCCGGTGTCTTGCCATTAGGATGACTCTTCAAAGTTGCTGTGACCTCCTCTACTGTTATTTCACGATTCAAAAGCGCACAATCATCTTCTTGAAATACAGGTAGGTTTTTTTGTCTGAAAAAGTCTTCCAAATGGAGTAAGATCCCTGAGTCGTTATTTGGCAAATTATAGAGAGATGTATAATATTCAGCAATTTGGTCTGGGTTGTAAACCATTTGCCCTGAAGTTGTTCTTACTGCTCGTATTGCAGATTGCATCTTCTGGTCTCGCAATTTCCTTGCTAACAAAGTATGCTGTTTGTTTCCCATCTTATATAGTCTTTGTCTAGTCCAGACTAAAGCCTTATCCACTTCTTGTAACCTGAATGCTTTAAGTTTATTTCATGTTTCAAGAATTTTAGTTAATAACAAATCTGTTTTTGTTTGATTATATTGAGTCTACAATTCTCTCAATTGTGATAATAGGCCTTGAATATGCTGTCTCTTAGTCATTTGTTTGCTGACGAGATAGCTATTGGGGAACCGCTAATGGTGGCCTTATGGGCCTCCCAAAGTGTTGTCGTTGAAGACACCGATCCTTTATTTAAGAGGAAAAATTCCTTTAATGATTTTTCTATACTTTAGTAAACACTTTGTTCATTTAACAAGGTCTCATTTATACGCCAATGTGGATTCCTACCTGGGCTATTGAGTAAGTTTAGGGTCAACTGAATCAGGGCATGATCAGACCATGTTATAGGCGCTATATCAGTCACATAAGATGCAAAGGCAAGATTGGGAGACCAGGAAGTAGTCTAAATGAACATGTACCTTGTGAACTGAAGAATAAAAGCTATACTGCCTCGCACCTGGGTGGTCTATACGACAGATATCATATAAAGATCCTTGACTAATTAAGCGGCATGTTTCGCTTGACAAAATATGAGAAGCAGAAATTGAGGGGTATTAAAATCACCACCAATTATTACATAGGGGATGTTGTAGGCAGATAATTTTTTAAAAACCTTTCTCAAAAACTGTATTTGGTATTTGTCAGCTAGCATACCCTCTAATAATATATAGCGACCTTTTGGATCACATACAGTATTAATCACTTGTAAAGGACAACCCTTGTGAATTACTATCGCAACCCCTGCCTTCTTTAGGTCAGTGGACGCATAGTACGCAGTTGGATAGCACTTAGAATATAATTTACCAGGAGTGGGTTTTGAAAAATGGGTCTCCTGTAGCAATGCAACATCTGCTTTTAAATTCCCAAGTTCTTTAATGACTAGATATCATTTTGTAATTGAGTTTAAACCCTTACAATTTAAACACAATGTTTACCATGTTGTCAGATATATATTCAATTGCTCAAACATCCCATTGCTACAAGTGGTCCACCTAGAGAACCTGATACAGGATGAGTTGACAAAATTATTATTTTGAAAAAATATAGTGTGGTCACAAAAGAAATACCTTTGAATCATAAATCCAATATGGAAAAATTCAAACTGTTGAACAAAAAGTTTTAAACTGTATAACGTTCAAAGTTTTTGTAAATCAGTCGTTGAACTTGGGGGCCAGTTACCCATACTCCCGAGGGGGGTCAGTCACGTGTCTTGTAGATTAGGTGACCAATCGCAAACTGTAAATGTAGAAAGAACATGGAGGTTGCATAACTGGTGAAAAAATTTCAGCTATGATGAATAGTGGATCTATCCAGAAAGAGAAAAAAATAAATAAATAATAGGAAGTAGGGATGTGCTTTCCAGCGTTGTTCATATCCATTGCAGCTGCCAGTTGCTATTAAAGTGATCAAGTTCCTTGTGATGGGGATTTCGAACGTGAGGATGAGCTCAAGGTTAATTTTTGCGGTGACGATGCTCCAGAATTTTTTTGCCATTGCGGGCTAATTCCGGGTTTAGGCGAGGAATGCTTAGGTGATTCATTCTGCGATGCACATTTAAGTCCTAGGGCATGAAAAAATTGTTGCCGGTCGTCCAGAGAGTGTAGAGAGTGGCTCTAATGTATTAGGAGAATGTCCGCATAAATTTGCAGCTTATGATTCAAATACTCCACTGAGGCGGGAGTTCGTGCTCGCATAAGCACAGCTTCTTTTGAGTAAAATAATGAAAGCATACCACTATATGCCTGGGAGGTTTGGTTGATGGCGGTTTAGGCCCTATGGACCGGTGTGCCCTTTCAAATTCCCATTTATCAGAGGTGTTAGTAGAGCATATGCTTGTGAAGAGGCCCTTCAGATATTGGGAGATATCCTGTGCCCCTATTTCTTCAGAGACGCCCCTTATGCGCACATTTTGCCTCACACATGGTTTTAAGGTTAAGTACCTCTCCCTTCGAATGGCATTATCCTCTTCTAAACTTGCATGTCTCTGTGCCAAATTGTCTGTAAAATACTCTCATTTGTCAGTCCTCTCTCCCAAGTCATTAATGTCACGATGAACATCTTTAAATGCAGCGGCCAATGAATGTCATGCAGAGTTTTTTAATTGTGGCATAAGTGCAAATATCCATGTGGACACTATGAGGGATATTTCTCAAGGGTTGAATTTTAAATTGAAAAAAAATTTTGGTCAAATAGGTCAGTTTTCGTTTGAATAGGTCCATATTCGGCCGAATTCGAATAGTACGAATCAAAGGAATAGTGCATTCGATTGAATTTGATTCAAAGTTTTTCCCAAAAAAACTTAGATTTTCCAAAGTACGCCAATTGACTCCAATTAAGTTCTAGGAGGTCCCCCATAGGCTAAAACAGCAATTCGGCATTTTTTAGATGGCGCATGGTCGAATGTCGAATTTCTAAAGAGACAGTACATGATAAATTTCAATATTCAAATTTTTGCATTCTTTTTAAATTGGAATAGAATTTGGACTATTTCCTAGTCGAAGTACACAAAAAATAGCTTGAAATTTGAATTTTTTTCATTCAAAAATTCACCTCAACCTTTGATAAATCTGCCCCTATGCGTTGGAGTTACGCAATAACTTTGGTGGTGGAGAAAGTGTTTGCAAAAAGTATTTTTTTGCAAATTATACATTTAAATTACTATCAACAGTATATTAGCACACAATAACCTTGCACAGTGGCCACACTCACTCAAACACACATCACACAAATATTTGTGCGCAATGTCAATTCATAAATGAAGGAAAGATGGGAACAGCAGTGCAATATTTAAGCATTTTGGAAAAACATTGAAATTAAAAAAAAAAAAAAATCTACTGTGCAAGCTTTATAATTGACCCCAATTGTGTCTTAAATATTCTGCACACTTCCATTATTAGAGATTAAACTCAATAACATAAATAAGCCTAACGAGAAACGCTAAAGCCCCATGCACAAATTATTACTGTTAACTGCAGTACAATATTTTCAGGTACAAACTCTTCAAGATTATAAATGTTACTGAAAATGCTATTACACATTAATTATTTATACTCATGCTAGGACACTAGGAAAATGAAAACAATACAGATACAGGAAAAGGCAGATTGATGAACTTGTGAAAACATAAATTTGCTTTCAATATCAGGGATGGCTATACTAATAAATAAATGACAAATGTCTTAGTAGCATTAGGGGTAAGATGCAAAACAAAAGATATGGAATACATTTTAGGTATCCATACCTTAAAGGGGTGGTTCTCGTAAACTTTTGGTATGTTATACAATGGCTAATTCTAAGCAACTTAAACTTCAACTGGTCTTCATTTTTTCTTTTCTATAGTTTTTTGAATGATTTGCCTTCTTCTTCTGACTTTCAAATAGGGGTCACTGACAAAAATAATTTTCTGTAAGGCTACAAATGTATTGTTATTGTTACTTTTTATTACCCATCTTTCTATTCTGGCCCTCTCCTATTCATATTCCAATCAATGTATGATTGCTAAGGTAATTTGAACCCTCTCAACCAGATTGCCAAAATTGTTGAATATACATAACTAAAAAAACACAATTAATAAAAAAAATTAAAGGTTACTCAAAGGTGAACAACCCCTTTAGTCTGGAACCCTATACTATTGTTTTGCCTTCAATATGGATTAATTATATTTTAGCTTGAGGTACAAGGCAATACTTTATTATTACAAAGAAAAAGTAAATCATTTTTTAATAATGAGAATTATTTGATTACATCTATGGGAGATTGCCATCCTGTAATTTGGAGCTTTTTGGATAAAGGATTTCTGGAATAAAGATCCTCTATCTGTATTTAGAAGGTCTTGGATTTTTCAGGAACATACCTTATCCTAATTTGGGTAACCATGTCTACAATTCACAAGAACCTACTGTTTTTCTGGTGTTATCAGAAGCATTCTTTGTGTTTGCTTTTATATCAACATTGATACAGTATATGCTGGGTTGATTAAAAAAAAATGGAGAATGTATTTAAAAAATAAAATGCAGGGATCACACTAGAGATTTCCAAATGTATTAACCAAAACACTATATGCAATATCCACACTAAAGTAACATACAGACTATAAATTCTTGGTTTCTATGTTGCTGTTTAATTTTTAGACCATATATATCTATGCCTTTGCTGTGATTCTCTTCACTTGATCCATGATTGAGAATATTTATAAGAGACTTCCAGCAATCATGGTCATTTGAATTATGACTGTGGGTAAACCGATTTAGTATTTTCCAGGTAGTACAGTAATTTGATAGGCTGAAGATACTTAGAGATCTGTTATATCAAATGGACAGAATTTCATAGCTCTTTAACTGAAATTGTGTACTTACCATTTTATACAATACTTTTTTGGGATTTGAAATACCTAAAGGTATTGTATAAAATGGTAACAATTTTCATCATTTAAAATATAAACTTTTGATTCATTGGGTTCTTATTATCTAGTTGAAGGACTTGTGAACATAACAGATTATCTTTTGGACATATTTACATATAAATATTACATTCAAAAGGGTTCACAAAATTTTAAACACCACTGTAAACCTCAGACAGGTGAGTAAATTCTCATAGGTAAATAAGTCAAAAGCACACTAATTTTACTTTCAGAATTAATATTACTGGTGTTAAACTATATATATGAGAATGTAGTCTCCTGCTGTTTATTTAATCCATCATATCCCATTGTACGATGATTAAATTATAAAGTATTCTGATACATATCCTGACTATGTTGTAAAATCTTGTGCATGGTATAATATACTTAAATAGTTATTAAAAGTAATTGAAGATAAATATTCCATCACATCCACTGCTCTTAGAATTCCTGTTGATTTTTATATAATGAATCAAGTAGAGATTCTGGGAAAGGTGACAAACCATCAGATTTTGCTCCATTTTTAGCGATAGTTTGCTCTGGCCAAATTCTTACCTGCTATTATGCATTTTATTCTCTTCACTCACTATTGCGTCCCGCACTGTTTGTCCTCCTTCCCTCTTTTTTCCCTGTACCTCACAAGTGTTTGGGCACTATATACAGTAGCTGACTGACAGCTAACATGGTTGCCTAGCAACAGTTCTTGGCTCCATTTTCTGGGATGTGGGTTTAAATTCAGGGGAATTATGGGTTGTCTGAATGTTTGTTTGTATACTCCTGATGAAGATCCCTGTGGGGGATCGAAACGTTGAGCCACAATAAACATCTTTTTTGTTTTTGCAACTTTAAAAAACCTGTGAGTGTCGCTACTTTCTACTTTTGTATATATATATATATATATATATATATATATATATATATATATATATATATATATATATATATATTGTTATAGCAGAGAAAGTGTTCAAGACTATTCAAAAAATGAGAAAAAGATAGTAAAAGCCCCCGCACACTCAAATAAGTTAAACTAATTATCTAAATTATATCGTGAACCAATGAATTGATAAATATAAAGTGCTTGTGCTGAGAAAGAGAACTTGCTTGGTTAATTGAAACCTTCTAATAGGTTTAAATAGGTATTAAACAAATAACAAAACAACAAGTTCAGAGAAGCATAGAGTTGCTTTTTCTGTGTATTAAAAATGGCCAGTGCCAACTTGTTAATTTATATACTGAGTCTATAAGCGATAGATTCAAAATTCCAATAAGTTATAATCTGCAAGTGCTCAATTAAGCTTGACAAAGCTTTTTAGCGAAATGCGTTGGCAGAGTCTCTCTTCACAATAATTTTATTTTAATTGTTGTTCAGATCCTAATACTATTTCGATCACCTGGAAAAAACTTTTTTTTAAAAATATTTTTAACTGAATTTGAATACTCATAGTCTAGTCCAGGGAACCACATTCAATTCCTTCATTCTCTGTTATTTATATGGCACTGGTGGATTTGTGTTTTTTTACGTTATTTTAGCTCTTTTAAGAGATAGGTTATGTAATATACGAGACCACAGTCCTCAGTGTACTACTTTCTCCCCGTGTGGGGTCCCAGGGCTTAGAAAATAATAGGCAGCAGTTTCTTTGGGACTTCTCCACCTCTACACTATTTTCCTTTTCCTACTTAATTTTCCTTGAATGACGGTCCTGGTTCCTTTTACTAAAACTAATTTTGCTAATGAATTACCTTGTGATTTTATAATGCACTAGCACTAGCATAAATTATTTATTTCGAACCACACCCAGTCGGTGACTGTAAATAATTGAGCACTTGCACATTATAACTTATTGGAATTTTGAATCTATCGCTTATAGACTCAGTATATAAATTAACAAGTTGGCACTGGCCATTTTTAATACACAGAAAAAGCAACTCTATGCTTCTCTGAACTTGTTGTTTTGTTATTTGTTTAATACCTATTCAAACCTATTAGAAGGTTTCAATTAACCAAGCAAGTTCTCTTTCTCAGCCCAAGCACTTTATATTTATCAATTCATTGGTTCACGATATAATTTAGATAGATCTTGCGGGGGCTTTTACTATCTTTTTCTCATTTTTTGAACAGTTGGTAACAGTAATTCAAGCCTCAGATTCTCCACAAGGTAACAATTAAACTTAAAGGACTGCCTTCCTTCTTTGTATTTTTAAAAGTGTTCAGGTCTGAGATGTGTGGAAATGGAGTCTTGCACATTCCAGGAGATAATGCTATTCTTCTAATGCAAGTTTGATAGTTAACCATTCTTGATCTGCATTTGTGTTTGCAAGAAAATAAAGCCACAGTATCAGTGCCTTGGGAAAGTACCACTCCTACATCAGACTTGGTAACCAAGAAAATTGTATGTAAAGTACCTCATAAAACCGATATGCATGTATCTAGAAAAAGTTGACTTCATTACCCAATGTCTCCTAATTCATGAAGAATAATTAATCACACCATATTCATAAATTACATTTCATATATCAATTTATAAAGTTATATTGCACTACCCCATCTTAACAAATTATTCATCCATTATTTTAAGAGTAGAGAAATACATTCTATATGCAAGCGAGTGCATCTACCACACGTTTTTGTGAATAAATAGACTCAAGTGTGAATGAAAGAGACTGGTAGGTGTGGCGGAAAATCGCAGCAGAAATAAAGGATTGTGAAAGGCAATTTATGCTTGAGGTTTCCAAAAATATCTGTGACTATTACAGGCAAGTTCAGTGATTGGAAGAATAATTTCTGAGAAGTTTTTAATACATTTTTGAAGTTTACAAAACCAATAAAGTTCTTTTCTAGAGGTTGGTATAAGCCAGTTTAGAATGGTGGAAATCTTCCTTGAGATCATTTGAATTACTCACTTGAATGTTCACAGCATTGAGATGTGTACAGAAGTGAAAAAAGGTCTGTTTCATATGGTTTCTATATACTTTGAGCAATTTGGAGAATATGAGGATGTCATCCAGGTATAGTACTGTAGATAATGAGAAAGACATCCAAGAAATTCTGGAAGACTTACGAAATGCTGAAAAGTGGCTGGCACATTGCAAAAGAGTACTAAGTAAAAGGGGAATGTAATAAAGGTTGGTAACAAAAAAACATATATGCAATCGAAAAACACATGCATTTTTGTGAACACGTTCTTTTGCATGAATTTAATATAGCTTTTGTGAATGCAGGAACTTTTCAGCGGTAACTTCCAATAGTGGAAGAAAAATTGTGCACTGTATAATTTGCACCAGTGCGCAGTTAAGTTTGTTCTAAAAGATTACACTACCTTCAAGCATGTCTTAAAAGTATTCAAAATGCAGTCATAATTTGCAATGCAATAAGTCTATCAAAGAATATTACATTGCGAAATGTGAGTTTAGTCACGTGCAGTTTATGGCTTTTATTACATTTCCCCAAAGTGTCTGTATCTGGTTTGAAATCTGTTTTTCATTTAATCTCCTTTGCGGATACAAACCAAGCTATAAGCACCTCAGAGATTCAATTTGGAAAATACTTTGGTCTGCAATAGTTCAGGGATAAGAGGCAATGGGTACCTGTATTCAACGACAATGTTATTTATTTACCAATAATGAATAATCTTTTTTCTCAACAAAGACGATACTAGGTGAAGTAGATGGTCAGATGAACCTTTTTAGTTACCTAAAAATGTTTCAATGTCAAAACATATTGTTCAGGGACAATTAATAAGATACAATGTAAAATAACCCCCATGAAGTAGTGCATGTAAGTGCATATGGAATTATGCTAAATTTAAAAAAAAAGTCTTTTTGCTTTTGGTGTATATCAAATTTGCATTTGGCCTTTTTGTTTTACTTTCACGTTATTTACAAAGTATTCTACCTAAAAGCATGTTTGTGGGCATAGCCTAGTAGTTTTGCACTACAGAAATTATTATTATTATTAGTAAACTTTGGTTTATTTTTTCATTATCAGGGGGTGGAATTTCTTTTTTCTCAAGGCTCCATTTTTCACAAAAATAAAATATTTTATAATGGTTACATTTTATTAATTTAATAAATGGCCAAAATGGTTTCTATTCTTATAAGTATGCATCTTTTGTTACTACATTTTTATGCTTACTTGGTTATGTTTATGAATGTACTACAATCAGTGAGATACAGCTTCTGTCTTGGTTTTGGGATGCTGATTAGCAAGTTATAGTACTTCTAAATATCTGGTTTTGTGCTGATTAAAACTAAGGGCCTGACATTTCTAAGAGATGCTTTACTCAGAAGTTATTGCCGTTATAATATTGTATTGATATCATCATTATCATTACTTAAAATTAATTGCAAAAATATTTAACTAATTTTGTCTTTTTCAAAGGCTTCAAAGAACAACACCACAAACTATTGTGCAGTTTTATCATTCAGAAATCCGAAAATGCACTCTAACTGACTAATAGCTGGTGTGTTTGAATTTTTGGTTTCCAGGATTGCAGAATAGATGTTCCAAGCAAATGTTTGATTGATTTACATCCCTTGTCTTAAACCCTCAAATCAGAGGATAGTGGGCAGTGAGAGGCATGAGAGCTCGTCTATAGGTGATGAAGCAGGGTGCAAAGTACAAAAACTAGCACAAGTCACCATGTTTTTGACTAGTGATGGGCGAATTTCTCCTGTTTTGCTTTGCTGAAAAATTCACGAATTTCCTGCAAAATTCACGAAACGGTTTTGATGCCAGCATCTGAATATTTTTGACGCCAGCTGACACCCATTAAAGTCAATAGATGCCTAGAATTGTTTGTGGCAATTTCGCAAATTTATTTGCCAGCGGCGAAACTCGTAAATTTGCCGCAAATTTGCACTATTCACTATTTTTGACACTTTGCTTACAGTTCTGCTGTTAGTGTCAGAACTGACATTTGCTTTCTATATGATTACAGTGCTGATGGCATTTGTATTGTATTCATGAGGTGCTGGCTGGTGCATGTCCTCTCCATCCACCTACCCATCCCCTAACTTGCATGTAATTAAGACAGCTAGTATAAAAGTTAGGGACCACTGGCAAATGCAAAGTGCCAAGCAGCCCTTTTTTACTACACTCTGCAGCTGATGTGAATTGTAAAGAGTAGTTATGCACCAGATGCAAATGCTTTCATGAATTTGCATTGAGATGTAGCAATCTTAGTCCCCTTAAAATTATAGGTGTTTGCTTAAGGGCTTAAAAAACCAGTCTAAAAGTATGTGAAAGTTCTATTATGAAACATCTCAGAATGCTAAGGGAGAAATTTGGAAAGGAGGTAGCTTTGGGCAAATTGCCACTCCACCTCAGGAATATACCTTGGCAGGTATCAAAGTGTCACCTTGTGGGTTTTCTCAAAGAGAGAGCCTGGAATATTCAATGCTCATATTGTTTACTCAATGATGAGATCAGCAAAGAGCTATGCTCAGTTCAATACACTTCATTTAACACTCGCTTGGAATTCGCTAATTGTGAAATCCTAGATGTTGTTTCATGGGTTAAAATATAATGGACTGATACAAAAATCAGATGCATACACTACATGTAAAATTTTCCATTCAACACAACATGACTGTAGGATGTGATTGCTGCATGCTGCGTCTTCATCCGACAAGATAAAAACGGATGGTGTCGGAAATACTTTTTTCTCATTGTAAATGCATAAACCTTTACATTCTAGCCTAGAGACATCTTATTCTGTAGCATCCTAGAAAAGCTTGTGGTGTTGTGTGGTGCAGCACGGTGTTGTGTGGTGTGCACGGAGGAGCAGATAAAATCTGATCCACGAAATCTGATGAAAAGCGCTTGTGTAATTCTACCCTAATATTGGATTCTGCAGCAACTTTATTTGACCCACCTGGATTTATCAGACTTTCAATGACATGCCTTATGCTGTGTTACTGCAACACTGTGGAGTGTATGCACATATAGTGATGGTGACTATGGGTTTAGCACCAAACTGAGATGGGAAATACACCCCAATCAGAGAGCAATATCAAAACCTCCCATCGGTCCTATACCAGGAGGTCAAGGGGCTACTTTGTGAGATTCTTAATGGGGAGTTGATCCAGGAGAATCAGAGCCCCTGGGCTGCCCCATCATCTTGGTCTGGAAGAAAGATGGGATCCAATGGCTCAATGGCAGGACAGACAGGGGAGGGAGGGTCAGACAGGGGAGGGAGAGATGGAGGGACGGGCAGGAGAGCGAGGGATGGACAGATGAGGCAGTTCCCAGTGCCCCCACAGTGTTGTGCCCTTGGCAGGTGTTCTGCCTAGTTCCAGCCCTGTTTGAGAGACTGAGAGCTTTTTTGTCAACAACCCCAGTGTTGGCACATGTAGATTACAATCTATTGTGCCGTGTATAAATGGAAGCCAGCCTACATGAACTGGAAGCTGTGTTGGCACTGGTCCAAGATTGAAGGGAGCAGGTGACAGTCTACACCAGCCATAGCTTCAGCCCACCTTGTTTAAAAATAATTAAACAGGGCAAATTTTTTTTAATATATTTAAATTTGACCATGATATTTAAACTTTAAGGGGCACATTTACTTAGCTCGAGTGAAGGAATAGAATAAAAAATACTTTGAATTTATAATGTTTTTGTTGGCTACTTCAACCATCGAATTGGCTACTTCAACCTTCGACTACGACTTCGACTTCGAATGGAATCATTCGAACTAAAAATCGTTGGACTATTCGACATTCGATATGCGAAGTACTGTCTCTTAACAAAAAACTTTGACCCCCTACTTGGCCACCTAAAACCTACCGAGCATCAATGTTAGCCTATGGGGAAGGTCCCCATAGGCTTTCTAACAAATTTCTGATTGAAGGAAAATCATTCGATTGACGGATTAAAATTCTTCTAATCGTTTGATTCGAAGGACTTAATTGTTCGATCGAACAATTTTTCCTACGATCGTTCGAACAAACGAATAGTGGTAAATCCTTCGACTTCAAAATTCTAAGTCGAAGGATTTTACTTCGACGGTCGAATATCGAGGGTTTATTAACCCTCGATATTTGACCCATAGTAAATGTGCCCCTAATTATTTAAACCTTACATTGGATATATATATCTGCAAATGTTGAAAGTATATCCAGCTAGTATACAAATATATATCAGCAATGAACAGTAAGCAACAGGAAAACCTAGGTAGACATATTTCTTCTCAACCATCTGTTAAAAGCTATTACAAATTAATATGTTCTGTGTTAAAATAGAAATAAGGGATTTGATTGCATAAGTATATCTTTATTTTGACAATGCTACTGTATATATTTTTTACAATACCACAATTGTACAAACTGGGGTCAAACACATTGTGAATAAATAAAAGTAAATGTACATACCCTATCCAATAAAACTTACAATGATATTGACATGGGGAGTTATTTGTTAAACTCCAAATGTCAAAAACCCAAACAATGTGTCTATTTTTACAATAAAATCTGAATTTTTAGTGGGAAAAAAACCCACAAATTTTTCAGGATTTATTATACCCCGAGGAGGGAAAGAGTCAGAATCTGAAAATCTGGCACTTAAGAAGTGCAAGGTTGCATGTAAGTCAATGGGAGAAGTTTCAAAAATATCTTGATCTGCGCTGGGTTTTGTGCAATCATCTGAAGATTTTGTGGTTTTCGGGGGAAAAATCTGAATAAATCTGTGTTTTCGTGTGGAAAATCCAAAATATTTGTATGATTCATTTTCTTCACGATTTTATCGGGTTTTTTTTCCGCACAGTAAATTGTATTGATAAATAAGGGGAAAAAAATCTGTGCGGATTTGGGTCATTTTCAGAAGATAATGAATAATAATGATCAAGATGAGAATTAACTCTAGTACAGCATTGATCCAGGGAATGGTACAATTGCCCTCTTTTTCAGGAAGGACTATTATTCCCCTCATATGTTTTTTTTTGTCCAACTATCAGTTGGCCAAGGACAAATTAGAACCATAATTAAGGGTATATGTTTAATACATTTATCCCTGGGTGGGTACTAGGTCATCTGATCATGAATATATTCCGTTTCAGATAAGGATGGCATGATTTTAAATTATATATTATTTGAAATGAACAAATGGTCAAGTGTCCTTTCTGCAATGTCTAAGGCTGGAACCACAGAAATGACCCTCTGAAAAACTCTGACATATTGGTGGCATGGTCCTGTGTGTTTGTATTTTGTACAGGAGAGTATCCCAAGTTAGTTACTGGCTCCAAATAAACCCATTTAGACAAATGTGTTCCCACACTGTTACATTGGTAGTTGCTGCCAAAGATTCAGCACTGCTGAATATGTACAAAATTTAATGATTATGATTAGGGATGTAGCGAACGTCGGAAAAAAAGTTCGCGAACATATTCGCGAACTTGCGCAAAAATGCGAGCGGTTCGCGAACGGTTCGCGAACCCCATAGACTTCAATGGGAAGGCGAACTTTAACATCTAAAAAAGACATTTCTGGCCAGAAAAGTGATTTTAAAGTTGTTTAAAGGGTGCAACGACCTGGACAGTGGCATGCCAGAGGGGGATCAAGGGCAAAAATGTATCTGAAAAATCTGCCTGTGTGTGCTTGGAAGAGATAGTGTAGGGGGAGAGCTGTTAGTGATTTCAGGGACAGATGATAGTAAGTTTGCTGGCTAGTAATCTGCTTGATACTGCTCTGTATTGGAACAAAAAAATAAATAAAAGCAGTCCTTACAAGGACTACTGTTATTGCAGCAGTCAGCAGATGAGATCAGAAGCAGGACAGCTGCCCACTGCAGCTACATACAGAGCACTGCAGTAGAAGGTAGATTACTAGCCAGCAAAGCTACCTAAGCTTAAATGTCCCTCAAACCCCTGCAGACTTCTGTCCCTCCAATAACAGAGCAGTATCAAAACGATTACTAGCCAGCAAACTTTCAACTGTCCCTGAAATCACTAACAGGCAGCAGCTCTCTCCCTACACTATCTCTTCAGCACACACAGGCAGAGTGAAAAAACGCTGCAGGGCTTCGGTTTTTATAGGGAAGGGGAGTGGTCCAGGGGAGAGCTTCCTGATTGGCTGCCATGTACCTGCTGGTCTGGGGTGAGAGGGCAAAAAAAAGCGCCAACAATGGCGAACCCAAAATGGCGAACGTCGCGCGACGTTCGCGAACTTCCGGCGAGCGCGAACACCCGATGTTCGCGCGAACAAGTTCGCCGGCGAACAGTTCGCGCCATCTCTAATTATGATTACTACTATTTTTCAAACATATTGTATCCCTAGTACAGAACCTGAAGGGTATTCATCTATCATGTTCTCCCTGTGACAGCTGATATACTTTTACCTAATATTCTAGTGAAAGCCGCTGCCCCCTGGAAGAGTAACTATTTCTATTCTTTTTCCTAAGAATATTAACATAATGGGAAAAATCCAGATAATGAATTCTTGGACACACTGGAAAATAGATTGTTTATGTATGGACTACACTCTTTGTTGGCAAGTAAGAGAATAATTCTGCAATAACCCTGGAGTACTGTAATTCCATGATTTCCTGTAACATATAACATATTCAGTGTCAGGAATACACATTAGGAATATGTTTATGAATCTTATTTTCTTAAAAGAGGGCAACTTTAATTTATTTCAGAATTTTTTCCATATACAGTACTTAATACTCTAATAGCACATATTATTAGCAAATATAATCTGGATGAATTGTATAATACATTAAAATGAAACAAATGCTAAAACATAAAACACGTGCATCTAACAATCTAGTAACAGATTGGCCTAAGATGCAGCTAAAAAGAGTACAACATCTGTTCATGAAGCTCAGTTATAAGAAGCAATTAGTATCCAAATAATGAGTTTTGACTATGGTGTGCAGTTAAATGGGTTGCATGACCATTAATGAAGAGATAACCTAATTGTTTGTCATTACTCTGTCACATTAAAAAAACATAAAAGAAATACAGACCAAGCTCACATTTGATACAAGATCTAAATCAAAATGAATAAATAGAAAGGTCTATGTTGTGTATAAAATGTAAACAAAGAAGCCTACCAAGTCAATAAATCACAAAATACGCATTGTATTTGTCAAGAATCCATAATGTTAAAAAGAAGTATTTTATACCTCAAGTATGCTGAAATGTTTACATTTACTTTTTCCTCATACACAGTTCTAAAATATATGATTAACCCTTTAAGTGCCAGCAGAATTTCACATTCTGGTTACGTGAAATGCCAGCCGTTTTTGAAACATTTGTGCTCTCTCACTTTAGGGTTTCTGAGGGGAAACGTATAGTTTACCTAGTAAAACTATACATTGTTTTTTTCTGGAAGAAACTGGGCCTCCTAAATCTGAGTTTTCATGTATTTCCACCTCTGCAAGAAGACTTATAGCTCTAAATACAAAAAAAGTGAGAAATTCCTATTTTTCACAATATATGAAAACATATTTCATTTTACGCATGAAAATCCAAATGTTTTGGAAAGCCCCATGTCTCTCGCACATGGAAATACCAGATATGTATAGTTTTAGGGAGATCTAGGACTTCTGTACAGCAAAAACTCCCGGCAGTATATTACCGAATTTTGAAAGCACTAAGTCAGAAAATGGCATACTTTAGATTCCAAGGCCAAAAATCCTGCAACAGTAGGTTTACCCCAGAAAACCATATATTTTTGTAAAGCACACATTCTGCTGATTCCTTAATGGGTAACTATGTCTCTCTATTCAACTACCAAACATTAAAGCTTGTCTGAATGTAGAGGTTTTTATACAAATTTATCAAAATTCTGAAACATTACTTCAAAGGTTTTAATTTGCTACTCTGCATATCCCACACTGTACTAGGAACCAAGAAAAAGTGCCCTGAATATGATTGCCAGGGGTCCACTGAACAGTTTGATGCCCATTGTGCATAGGTTTACCAAAGTACCTGGCATTTATTGACCCCCAATATGATGTTAGCACATCCAAATTGTCCAGGACTTTACTTCTGCTACTGAAAAATCAACACATTTACTGCATTTTTTGTGGGGTAAAAACACAGAAAAATAGGTTTACCCCCAAAACCATATATTTTTGGAAAGTACACATTCTACCAAATCTAAAATGTGTACCCATGCCTTTCTGTTCCAAATTACTGAGTCACAAGCCTTTCCCATAATTGTCGATTTTGGTGAAATATCTGAAAATTGATTCAAAGCTTCAACTTTCCAGCATCATATCACCCATGTATCATTATGTACCAAGAAAAAGCCCCCCAAATATATTTGTTAGGCATCCTCCAAACAGTTTGATGCCCATTGTGAATAGGTTTACCAAATAATCTGGCATTTGGAGGCCCCAAAATGAAGTTAGTGCGTACAAACAGTCCTGTGGGTAACTTCAGATAATGAAACATCAACATATTGACTGCATGTTTTGTGGGGTAAAAACCCAGAAAAATAGGTTTACCCCCAAAACCATATATTTTTGTAAAGTACACATTCTACTGAATCTAAAATGGCCACCTGTGTCTTTCTGCTCCAAACTTCGCAAGGCTTTCTCAAAATCGTCGGTTTTGATGAAATACCTGAAAATTGCCTCAAAGCTTCAACTTTCCAGCATTGTATCAGCTTGAGTGAAGGATTCGAAGTAAAAAAACGTTGAATTTCTAAGGGTTTTTTTGGGTACTTCGACCATCGAATGGGCTACTATGACCTTCGACTACGACTTTGACTTCGATTCGAACTAAAAATCTTTTGACTATTCGACCATTCGATAGTTGAAGTACTGTCTCTTTAAAAAAAACTTCGACTACCTGCTTTGCCACTTTAAACCTACCGAGCTACAATGTTAGCCTATGGGGACCTTCCCCATAAGTTTTCTAAGCTTTTTTTGATTGAAGGAAAATCCTTCGAATCGTTCGATTCAAAGTATTTAATCGTTTGATCGAATGATTTTTCCTTCGATCGTTCGATTGAAGTATTTGCGGTAAATCCTTTGACTTCGATATTCGATGTCGAAGGATTTTACTTCGAGGGTCGAATATCGAGGGTTAATTAACCCTCGATATTCGACCATTAGTAAATGTGTCCATTAGTAATATAAGAAGCACCTAAATGAGTGACTGAAGCGTCAGTACTTTGGAATTCTGTCATGCTAAAGCTATTTACAGTAAGTGGGATATTTGACTATTCAGAAAGAAAAGCCTTTAATTATCTGACGTAACAAGAACAAATCTACTTTGACTACAAGGAATTAGACATGTTGTAAGGGGAGTCCAAAAAACATTTAAATTAGTCTTGATGTGAATAAACTAATTTTGGAATTGTTTAGTAGTGTGTGTTAGCATTATACTCTTGGAATATGTTAATACAATAATGCACCATCTTTTGATATATAACTGGCTGTTTCATGATCACTAAAACAATAAATTAAGCCTAATTACTGATCTGCTGCGATATGTAATAATTGTCAACAGACATTATGAGTTAAATACATTCATTGGTACCTTACATTTATTGACATTGCATCCCATCTGCTACTTAGCTGCCCAGATTGCAAGTTTGTCAAGATCCTGCTGCAAGGATGTCACATCCTGGTCCTGGATAGAATTAATTAGGCTGCATCGTTGTTGGTGTTGTTGTTTTTCATAGTTCTGCAAAAACATACATTACTTACAAAAACCTTGCCAAAGTCATTAATTAACAAAATAAATAAAAGTAGACCCACTACAGAACACTGAGGGACTCTACTAAGAATCTTACTCTAAGTAGAGAATGTACCATTAAAAAGCACCCCCTGTACCAATACTGTTTCCATTATTCCTATCCATGTGCAAACAACTTCACTAAGACCAACATACCTCAGTTTAGAAAGCAGTTGTTTGTGGGTCACTGTATCAATTGCCTTGGCAAGATTCAATCCATCTACTGCAACCCCAGTGTCCAGCTTCTTTTTAACCTTATCATAAAAAGCAATGCAATTAGATTTACATGACCTACCCTTCATAAAGGAAATTACTTGCCCACCACAGACGTCAAACTGACCTATACTTCTTGCATTGAGATGCTCATGATGTATGATAAAGTTTTATGTTGTACTATACTGTAAAGTTTCTTTTCATTTGTAACACCTGATTGCAAGAAGCACCACCCAAGATGGCAGCACTCATGGCTGCAATATCACATTGGCACGCTAAGTGGCATCATGTCAGTTTGTTGTGAAAATGTAAAATAAAAGGATGCCAAAGACCTAAGCTCAATGCTCAAATATAGACCCAAATATATGGCCGAAACGTTATGTTGGCATGTCGAGTAACATCATCACGTTGTGGCATGGCACAAAAATTTAATACAAGCGCACCAAAGAACCAGGATTAATCCCCAAATATAGATCCAACTATATGGCTGCAATATAACATCATAATGTTGTGGTTTGGCACAGACATTTAAAATAAAAGGATGTCCAAGACCCATGTTCAATGTCTGAATATAGGTCTAACGTCTGTGGTTCCTGATTCTCCTGCTTCCTCCTTGGTCCAGACTACAGCCGTGGGAAGAGCTGATGGACACTGATAAACATTGTAAATGCAGTCCAATTCTGTACTTTTGGGAACAAACTACATCTAGGGTAGATAAGGTGCCTAAGCACAGAACACTTGCAATGACTACACAATATGCAGTGCTTGGTACAAGGCAAGAGTAAAAAAATATAATGAATGATGGAGCTTAGTGTAATCATCCAAAAATAAATGGTAGAGTTGCATCTTATTCTATCCAAATTAGAGTTTGGGACCCAATGACTCATGTACCATGTATTAAATATAAAGAATACTTCATTATATTATATTATTCATATCATCATATCATACCATACCTGTCAAGTGTTAATTCCACTGAAATTAATATAGCTAGAATTGGAATTTCCACAGATTTCAACAATTCAAACAAAATGGCAGTAAAGTTTTTTGGTATTGAAAAAGTGATATTTGGCCCTAGAGAAATTATGACACTTTATTACTCAAAAAAACATAATGGTTAAAAACAAGAAATCTGGAGGGGATCTCCTCCTTTTTCATCTGTTGCCATCTTTTGCTTGACACTAGCAATGAGATTAAAGTTCAACTAATATTTTGGCCATTCAAATGGCTTCCGAATGGTGTTGAAAATAGATTACTATGTATTATTAAGGCATAAACTGTCCTTACATAAATTGTAATAGATACGGTATGTAACTGAGACTATGCCCATTAAAATGATGTTAAAATGATTCATATTGATTTATATAAATCAAAGATAGCAATAGTGGATGTCCGAATGACATTTATGTCATGTTTGAAAGCCTGTCAGAACAAACAAATGCATCGGGCCCGTTTATTAAACTTTGATTTGTTTCTGGTCAACATTTTTAGGGGGAAAAGTCGATTTTTAAGAGATTTAGTACACCCCAAAGTTGCTAAATATCTAAATTGAAAAACCCATCTCATCTGTTGGTCATGTAGTAGTCAATGGCAGATGTTCCTGAAGTTGTTTTTTGACAACGTGATCTGCTGTGATCTGCGCTCGATACTCTGAAAAAGCCGAATTCTTGCAGCAAAACTTAAATACTTAAAAACTTAAATACAAACACAAATTAACAAAAATGTTTGTGATGTTTTGTCACTCAGAGAACTAAGGGTTAAGGATATGCCACATTTACTTGTCCAAGAAATTAACTTTGTATCTTTTTTAAACATACCATATGGAAAATGTTTAACTGTCATGGTTGTAAATTATGTAAGCACTTAGTGTACCTAATGAAAAGCCATGTCTTGTTGTCATGTATTGTTTGATGCTACATGCTAGAGGAATATACATCTTTTCTACACTGAGGATGCAGACAACCCATGGTGCATTGCCATTTCTGTTAAACAGGGGAGTCCTGAGCTAAAATGATGCACACAATAAACTGCTCAGACATTTTTTATGATAGCTACAAAGCACATTTCCTGCTGGAAAATGAATCATTACTTAGAAAGTCAAGTGTCCCTGTGTTAAAAGCTGAATTACTTGTGTTTGTTCAAAGCAATGTCAAAATGTGGTCATCTTGGCAATTATGCTGTTAAATAAACAATTTTCTGGAAAAAGGGGTTTGAATTAGTATGACATTTCATTTATATTGAATGATTTATAAAAGATCTATAAATAAAATTGTCAGACATATATCAAATATAATATATTGAATATAAACTATTTTAGACAGACTTAATCCAATTTTTATTAATGTTATAATCATTTTTCTTTTAAACTTACATGACAAATGTATTTCTCTAGAAAAAAAAATACCAAATGTAATATTCTTTTCTGACAGTTTTAATCTCCCATTGAAATTACCAGTTAAGTTATAGTATTCCTGTTTCGTTAATATCATTCTTAAGGCACTGCATACTCAAGATGAGGCCTTAATGTTTTGTGTAATCAATGTAATCTATACTTCAGAAATATTGGCCAATGGAGGGCACTCTCATATACCAACAGTAGGTACAATGAGCCAAATACAGATACTAAGCAAAAGGAAATGGATACCCTTGCCACAGAATGTGAGCCATGGAGCAGAGAGAGTGTTTTGGCAGCCTTGACTCTGTGCAGCTGCAAGTGGCACTGGTCACAGTTAGTAGGAAAGGGGGAGGAGGAGTATCAAGTGGCGGAGCAAAGGAGCACATTTTGAGGCAATGACAGAACAACTAGCCACCATTTTAGGACACCAGCCAGGAGAGCAACTCAGCATGGTGACAGAGCTGTAGAACTTACTGGCAATGCTAAGGATGGAGGTGCAGAAGAGGGGGACAAATGGCTGTGGCAGTGGATCCTGGACACCGAACTGGACCCGGCAGCAGTGATTCCAAGGTGCTCCTGGAGGGTGTGGGCCCCCACCAGATTGAGTCTATCCCCAGTTGGCAGGAAAACAAGATCGGCAGAACAAAAGAACAGTATGGAGACAGGGCCCTCGGTCGGAAGTGGCGGAGGGCAGAGGAGGACGTCACAATCACTGCAGCCGATCACATTCTTCTCTTCAGGCCAGAGGCGGCAAGGCGGGAGGCTGCAGGCACAACCGGTGACTCCAAAGAGCAGCAGCACAGTGGACAGTCCAGGCAGGGAGGGGGAGAATGGCAGGAAAGAGAGGCAGTGGCAGGCCCCTGGGAGGCATGGGCCCTGGTGAGTGGGACAGCAGTGGGTGGGGATGATACAGCCAAGCTGATGGATACAGCGGGTGGTGTGTGCCCCCTCCACTTATTTTGTTACAGGTCCCAGGACATAGCACAGGTGCACAGGAGGGAGTGGTGACAGGGCAAAAAGGTGAGCCGGACAGAAGAAATTTGCCAGGTACTGACCAGACAGCTCGCAATACAGTCGCAATGAACACACAAATGAATGTAAGAGGGCAAAGGAGCAAGGAACAAACAGGGCTGGCTAAATCATTTATGGAGTGCCTAAGTCAGATTTTTCTCAGTGGCATAAGCAGAAAGGTGAACAGGAGCATAGGGGAATAGGCAGGAACACCACAATATCTATAGTGGCCAAAGTGAGGGAAATGACCGCCACGGGGGTGCTGGGTACATCTATACCTGTGGCCCAAAGGGGCTCGAGCACAGGGGAAAGCGAATAGTTGGGGAAAAACCAAAGAGAGAAAAT
The DNA here is from genome assembly GCA_038501925.1 of Xenopus petersii. Lineage (NCBI taxonomy): Eukaryota > Metazoa > Chordata > Amphibia > Anura > Pipidae > Xenopus > Xenopus petersii. The sequence continues at coordinate 83,553,327 of CM076682.1, forward strand.
TGCCAATGTCAGATGCAGCCAAAACCAACACATATGTTTGCTTCGTGGGTCCCTTGGAAGCTCACCTAAAACAGGAGGCGAGGGAGAAAATCTGGAAGCGAGACTAGAGCGATTTGGAATAGACAGGTACGAAAAGGGGAACGAGAATAGGAAGGAGGAGGAGGATGACGAGAGGTGCAGGTGAGGGAGACAATCTGGAAGTCTAGAGCACTTTGGAATAGACAAGTATGTAAAGGGGAAGGAGCATAGGAAGGAGGACGATAGGTGAACATGCGGTAACTGGTTGCAGGGGAAAGCACCCTGAGGTGTGCTTGGGACTATTCTGTTACATAGATGGAATATGGCAGATGCACAGAGTATACGGGGGTTGCGCTTGGCTGCAATACGACGAGGAGTTTCACCAGAGCATGGGGGGTTCTGGCAGACCTGAACTGGGACCACAGAGACATAGGGCTCTGGATGCGTCTAATGAACAATAAAGGGTACCAGGGGTATATGGGATTAGCAGCCCTTTCCCAGTGGCTCTGGTGGACACAGCTCTAGTCCGGCCGGGGCACACACAAAAGCAGTATGCTAACTGTTTAACGACAGCCAGTGTAAGTGGGGTTGTCAGGCCGATTCAGGCATGCATACTCCTGGTATGGAGGGATCCACCCAAAGCAGATGCTTCAAAAAATCTGGGACCAGACCCAAGGAGGGTTTTTGGAAAAGGTGTTGACTCCATTAAATCTCAGGGCAATGGTTCCATCGTTAAATAGATACCCTAAGAAGGATAAGGCACTACTGCTGAGAGAGGGTTTTCAATGGGGTTTTAAGATACCAGGGAAGGAAGGGGTCTTGTCTCACAAATACATTTAGGTTCAGCAATGGCAAACCCGGAATTGGTACTGGAAAAGTTGCACAAGAATGTGAGCTTGGGTAGGATGGCCGGTCCATTTGATGACCCACCATTAGCAGGACTTAGAGTCTCCCTTTTGGGAAAAGGAAAACTCAGAAATTAATCATAAAGTCCCATTTGTTACCAGATACAATGTACTATCTAATAAAATAAGCAATATTATTAAAACACACTGGCATGTAGTTAGATCTGACCCTGTACTGGAAAGATGTTTAGACACACAACCTACAATTTACTTTAAGAAAAATTCTTCATTAAGGAGCATGTTAGCTCCATCCAACACCTTTGGGAGACTTAATAATGATGACACAACAACATACATGTCAGGCCTTAAGGGTACCTTTAAGTGCTCACACAAGAGGTGTACAGCCTGCCACTTTGTTGCCCCGAAGGGATTCAATTATGAAGAGGTAGGGTTACCACAGCCTAAAAGATTTTATAATTGCAAGACAATATATGCAGTTTATGCAATAATATGTGAATGTTGTATGTTGTATATAGGACGCACTAAGAGAACTATTGGTACTCGGATTTTAGAACACATAAATAACATTCGCAAACAGCGCACCAACCATAGTGTCCCAAAACATTTTAAGGAAATCCACCAACATGATCCACATAAATTAAGATATGTGGTACTAGAACAAATAAGCCACAAACATAAGGGTGGTGATAAACTTATCAAGCTGCGACAGAGGGAGACATATTGGATTTACAGGTTGAATTCTCTAACTCCGAGAGGTCTTAACATAGACTTGGATTTAGCAGCTTTTTAATTTTACAAGTTTACTCAGTTCTTATCTTAATTCATCGTTACTAACTATTTTTGAGAGTTTTTAGCTCATCAGTCTCAAGAGAACACTTTTGAATAAATATGCATAAATTAGCATTTTTAATTGGTATGGTCTAAACTAGACAAAATTATTTGATTAACTGTCATAATCACAATACACTGTGAATTTTGTGGAATATGTTTATATGTTTATTGGGTATTTGCTGCTAATGTTAAAATTTGAACATCAAGTTGCGGGTAATTATGTCACTATAAATATAAACAGGTAAGTCTGCAACAGGGAGGAAGCAGCACCTTACATGATTATTAAGGACTTGTGTGATCATCACACCTTCTCTGAGGAAGCGGTCAAGAGAGACTGCAATCTCGTTGGATATTGGAGCAGTTTGATTTATTCATTGATATTGGAGTAGTTTGATTTATTCATTGATCACAGACTCAACAGGAGAAACCTTCCTGGACCCAGAGAACTCTGGACTTTTATTTTGCTTTGGGTACTACGTGCTTTATGATCTGGCGATCCTTGTGAGTAGAAAATAGTTTGTTTTATGGTAATTTTTAACATTTATTAAAGCAATATTATATTTTGCTTATATCTTCATTATACCACTTGGTGGATGACTGGAGAAAACATAAGGTGAAGAACAAACATTACTATATGCATCAAAAATCCAAGAAATCTTGTGAGTATATACCCGAAAGGGGGAATCTTGAAGAATATCACACTGGTGGATCTTCTGCAATATAGCTCTCCAGGCACCATTTTCAAACACTCTGTGGCTCTAGGGGCTTAATTGCTTACCTTAATTGAGACAATACTACTCTGCGTGCGCTTCCTTTTGCATTCTATTTCAGCTAATAAGATAACGCTGAGGCAGCTTCAGTCCTTTCTTGGGATATTGCATTTTACATGCAGGACCATTCCCATGGGTAGGGGCCTGTCATTGGTCACTGTGGGGGAGCAAAAACCCCATCACTTCATTCATAGTAACATAGTAAGTTAGTCACGGACATCAAGTTCAACCTTTTAACTTTTTTTTTTTTAACCTGCCTAACTGCCAGTTGATCCAGAGGAAGGCAAAAAAAAAAAAAAAAAAACATCTGAAGCATCTCCAATTTGCCTCAGAGGGGGGAAAAATTCCTTCCTGAAAATGACTAGTCCCTGGATCAACTTGTACTATGAGCTATATTCCATACCCCCAGTATTCCCTCACTTTCCAAGAAGCCATCCAACCTCTTCTTAAAGCTATCTAATGTATCAACCTGTACAACTGATTCAGGGAGAGAATTCCACATCTTCACAGCTCTCACAGTAAAAAAACCCAACCCAGCTGGAAAGAACTACTGGTAAATATATGTAGCGCTATAGTAAACTGCTTTATGAGAGGGCAGTTTACGCTACTTTCCTTTGTGGGCTGAGACCACAGATGAGCTCTCTTTCTCAGGGGTAAGCCCTGGCAGCGGGTTGGAGGCAGGGTGTAGTGTAACTGTAACTGTGTGCGATGCACAAGAAATTGGGCGCCAGTAGTTATATTTGCTTGAACAATGAACAGAGTTTATTTACCAAAACTAGAGTTCACCATGGAACTAAAACAGAGATTAATCAAGGTAACAAGGCATACTCACTGTATTAATATAGAACAACTCTCTGAAGAGTAAAGAGTACATGTAGAAAACAATGCAGCTTGTTGGAAGGCATTTCCCCAATCGTCAGGATTACCTTAAGTGGAACTCAGACTTCCCTGAGCTTAACACTTAGGCCCTACTATGGGGTCAGTAATACATAGGATCTTAATCCCTCTAATATCCTCGTTGGAGCTTTGAGCTGCTCAACTACATACCCTATCTATCACTCCTAGAGTGATCTATAAAAAGGGCATTACTATCACTTCACTATACTCAGGCTGAGTTCCACCACCCCTAACCTCTGTTGCCTAACAGAGGAAAGGTTCAGCAGCAATGGCCTCTACCTCATGGCTTTAAAGCCCTTTTATATTATACCACAGTGCTGCGCTGTCTTCAACTTAATAAAGCTTTTAGGGCTAAATACGTCCCCGGGTGTGAAAATAATGTCGCTGTCACATTGTCTCATTTTCAGTGGGACAAGTTCCACAACATGATACCAGAGGCAGACATCCAAAGAACACCTTGCCAGGACCTCGTATGGCAACTCGTGTAGTAGGTATGCTAAACTGGGTCAGTGGTCCCGACTACATGGGCAAAGTACAAGAGGACATGGGAGAAATGATTCAGTTTAGAGTCGAGTTGGGAATGGAGGGGGATGAACTGGATAGAATGGGGCTGCTGGTATGGATGTTAGCAAAAGATTTTGAGAGAAGTGCATCAGCAGCCAGGATTGGTAAGAAAAGGGCGGCACTGGCATTTTTGTTCAAGGTAATGGGGTAGAAGAATATCACAAAAGAATTCATAGTGAAACAAGCCATTAAGGGTTACAGGAAGGGGGAAAAGCCACATTTGATCAGAGGCTCCCCATAACCTTACACATTTTAGAGGGACTGTTGGAGGTTTTGCCAGAAGTGGTCAGATCACCGTTTGAGGCAGCATTGTTTCGGTGGCATTTTCAAGGGCATTCTTAATTTAGCTGGTAGGAAACACCTTCATCCGTTGGCCAGCGCAATGTGTGAAGGTGATGAATTTGATTGATTATTGGTAATCAATAAAAGCTGTGGCCAGTATAATTCCAAAGAAATTGGTGTTTTTATTGGTAGGAAGAAGGAACACAAGGTAAGTGATGCAAGGGTCATGTGAGCCACGGAGTGGACAGCATGTCTTGGAGGAGGGGCGGCCATGGTCCTGCGCAGCTGCAAGCGGCACTGGTCACAGATAGTAGGAAAGGGGGAGGAGGCGTATCAGGTGGGCAGAGTGAAGGAGCACATTTTGAGGCAGTGAAAGAACAACCTGCCACCATTTAGAGGAGAAGTAAAGTCAAAAATCAAATAAAGCTCTAACTGCTGACCATGAAATAAAAGTATCCTTACCAGTAAGCATTCCCTCATTCATGTTTCCATCAAGGTTTGTGCTGTCATCGTTTTTTAAAAAAAACTCAAAGCTTTATATGGAAGCATTCCCTGGCTGCAGTCCAAAAACTAGTCCTATTAGGGCACACACATGCGCAATCGTTCCCAGCGGTGCCCTGCACATGCGCACCAGTATATTTTGGCTTCCCTTTGAAGAGCTGATGTTGCAGGCATGTAACTTTATTTTAACGCCTCCTTCTTTAGATGCTGTCAGACATGAATGAGGGCATCACCAGGGTCACGAAGGAGGTGCATGCGCAGTGCATTAGAGGCGCAGTGCGGAAGTGACGCGCCGAATGGAAAATGACGGCGCCAAAGTTTGAACAGCAGAGAAACTAATGAACAAGGGTGCACAAAGCCACTACTAAATAAACACTTTTTAATGTGGCGTTTCAGGAGGGGGGCTGCTGGCAAACAGAAAGAAATAGGTATTGTTTTTTTAACTTTAAGGACACCTGTCTGGAAAGTAAGTACCCACCCAAGTACCCACCCTCCATCCCTGAGAATGGTAAATGGGGGGTATGAGTCAGAGCTTTAGTTGTCAGTTTGGTGGCTTTGGCAGCATTGGAAGTACTTTGGATAGTGAGTGTGTAGAGTTAAGTGGGATAACACATGGTATCATCACAGTGGGGGCAGGGCTCTTGTCAGTCTGCTGGGGGGGTGAGCGCTCTTCCTGGTTTGTGACATCACATCTGCTCATGTCACTTCCACAGACACTCCGTCCAGCGGCATGGTGCGACTCTTTACTCTAATTTGAAAAGTAAATGCTCAGAGACATTGATCTCAATACACAAAGCCATATCCTAGCATCAGCACTACTTGTATCTTTGCTCTAATTTGAAAGTAAGCACTCAGAGGCATTCAGCTCAATACACAAAACACCGTAACCTAGAAATTCCACATATATTCGCTGCTCATTATTCATTTATAGCAAGCTGCATTAACACAATATTAGACATATACAGAGATACCATATACACTTTGTTTTTCTTTTATGGTGCTGTATTGAGACATATTAAACTTTTATAACTGGGTATAGCATGGACTATCCTAAAAAAAAGTATTCAACCATAAAACATGTTTCAAAACATAAGACTATTGCATCATTATCAACTAAGGTGACAGTGCTCAATACTATTCCATAAGGTACATCACACATGGTAAAATAACAATTAATCTGTTAATTAAAGTGACAGTGCTCAATACAGAGGTGTAAACTGCATAATAGGCAATAAAGCAACAGTTCATCAGAGAAATAAAGTGGCAGTGCATTATCCAGAAAAATTTGGTACCATATATACTGGAGTATAAGCTGAGTTTTTCAGCATCCAAAATATGCTGAGAAAGTCTACCTCGGCTTAAACTCGAGTCAGTGGGCAGTAGCTGCGATTGCAGTCACTTTTAATCATTCCTATACCAACAGTTCGCTTGGGGAGAGACTGCAATATCACACAGTGCCCTCTGTTGGTTATATGAAAGAATAACAGTGCGCCCTCTGTTGGTTATATGAAAGAATAACAGTGACTATAATATCACACAGCGCCATCTGTTGGTTATATGAAAGAAAAACAGTGACTGCAATATCACACAGCACCCTCTGTTGGTTATATGAAAGAATAACAGTGTGGCCTCTGTTGGTTATATGAAAGAATAACAGTGACTGCAATATCACACAGCACCCTCTGTTGGTTATATGAAAGAATAACAGTGCGCCCTCTGTTGGTTATATGAAAGAATAACAGTGACTGGAATATCACACAGCACCATCTGTTGGTTATATGAAAGAATAACAGCGCGCCCTCTGTTGGTTATATGAAAGATTAACAGTGACTGCAATATCACACAGCGCCCTCTGTTGGTTATATGAAAGAATAACAGTGACTGCAATATCACACAGTGCCCTCTGTTGGTTATACGAAAGATTAACAGTGATGGCAATATCACACAGCACCCTCTGCACATGGAAGTGGGACAGTGGGACAATGCACACAGTAATCCGTTTGGCAATTCTCTGTCACCATCAACTTTGCAAAGAAGTCCGGTTGATCGCTAGGGGGGTCGCTTTGGCAGAATGTGCGCTGCTGGGAGACAGGGCTGTAGTTGTGTCTAGGCTTATACTCGAGTCAATGCATTTTCCCAGTTCATAGGTAAAATAAGGTACCTCGGCTTATACTCAGGTCGGCTTATACTCGAGTATATACGGTAATTCATGTGATTCAAATATCCAATAACAAACAATTAATTTTGCACTCTGTAGACAAAATTAATACCTGGGTGCCAGCATGGGAAATAAGCAGTGAAAAAGGATTGTGGCACTCACAGGGTTTTAGTGAAAAAACAAAAAAATGTTTTATTATTAAGCCTCAACGTTTCGATCCCCCACAGGGATCTTCGTCAGGAGCAAAAACAAACAAACATCCAGCACCCACAACCCCCCAGAGGTAATAAAGCCTTGAAATGGCGCCAAAATCTGTTGCTAGGCAACCATACAGGTGTCAGTGAAAGTGCTCAAATCTATTGGCCAGTGATATAATCTAAAAGGCACATGGGGAAAGATGTAACAGCAGGGTGAAACGCACAAAAAAGATTAAGAGAAAAAGAAAACAAAAAGAAAACAAGAGCGCAGTACTGTGAGTGCACAGTGTCAGTATGTAGGCCACTCCCCCAACTCCTATTCTAACTGTCAGTGCATGTCAAAGGCGGGCCTGGCGACCTATCACTGAGCAGCGGTGGGTGTATACTATGCTTCTACCGGGTCTCTGTACTTCTGCATTATCAGTGAGCATACAGTGATTAAGACACGACCGCTGTCCAAGCGGTGATTAATACACCCACCGCTGCTCAGTGATAGGTCGCCAGGCCCGCCTTTGACATGCACTGACAGTTAGAATAGGAGTTGGGGGAGTGGCCTACATACTGACACTGTGCACTCACAGTGCTGCGCTCTTGTTTTCTTTTTCTCTTAATCTTTTTTGTGCGTTTCACCCTGCTGTTACATCTTTCCCCATGTGCCTTTTAGATTATATCACTGGCCAATAGATTTGAGCACTTTCACTGACACCTGTATGGTCGCCTAGCAACAGATTTTGGCACCATTTCAAGGCTTTATTACTTCTGGGGGGTTGTGGGTGCTGGATGTTTGTTTGTTTTTGCTCCTGACGAAGATCCCTGTGGGGGATCGAAACGTTGAGGCTTAATAATAAATTTTTTTTTGTTTTTTCACTAAAACCCTGTGAGTGCCGCAATCCTTTTTCACTATATATATATATATATATATATATATATTTATATATATCTTAAATGTCCCTTCATCACAAAATACAATATTAACCCTTCACGATAACCGTATCTCTTACCACATATAAGTGATAGGACTACATTTCTGAAAGTGACAGTGCAGTAGTGAAAGTGTCCATGCCAAGTTACAATAAATGTGTAAGTCCATCTATTTTGCTGTATCAATTTCATGTTAAGTCACCATCCCTTAAGTAGTTTTAATACAAGGTAAAATGCAGAAGATCTCACATATTCCTCACATTGATATGGCCACATTTCTGGAAGTGACAGTACAATAGTGACAGTGTCCATGCCAAGTTTCAATAAAAGTTTAAGTCCATCTATTTGTTGTATCAATATCATGTTTGGTCACAATCTCTTAAGTAAATTCAATGCAATATTAAAGGAACAGTAACACCAAAAACTGAAAGTGTTTTAAAGTAATGAAAATATCATGTAGTGTTGCCCTGCACTGGTAAAACTGGTGTGTTTGCTTCAGAAACACTACTATAGTTCATATAAACAAGCTGCTGTGTAGCAATGGCGGAAATTGAAAAATGGCTAAATGGCACAGGAAAGATAATGGATAACAGATAACACCATTAGACAGACAGAGCTTGTCTGCTGTCTGCTGTGTAACTTGAGCCTTTTCTCCTTTGAATGGCTGCCCCCATGGCTACACAGCAGCTTATTTATATAAACAATATTAATGTTAGTGCAGGGCAACACTGCATTATATTTTTATTACTTTAAAACAATTTAATTTTTTGATGTTACTGGTCCTTTAAATGCAGAAGATCTCTGTAAAGAACATAGCAAATAACATAACAACCAGAGCCACAATGCAGTATTTTTTTTTTCAGAATTCCAATGTGGTTGCCAGGGGGACGCAGTCACACTGAAATTCTCTAGGTTCAGTTTGAGTCATTTCTGGCATTCAGGTTGAGCATGAAATGTGTGTCTTAACCAAGCCCACCCCTTTTAGGATAGATGTTGCCTGTCTCATTTAATGCTTAATTCAAAGAGTATGAAGCAGGCATCTGGATTCTAGGAAGAAGTGTAGCCATTCTTCAAATTTTTGCACTTTTCACAATTTGTGGTGCATTACATAGTTACATAGTTAAACCGGGTTGAAAAAAGACAAAAAAAAAAGTCCATCAAGTTCAACCCCTCCAAATGAAAACCCAGCATCCATACACACACCCCTCCCTACTTTCACATGAATTATATATACCCATATCTATACTAACTATAGAATTTAGTATGACAATAGCCTTTGATATTATGTCTATCCAAGAAATCATCTAAGCCACTCTTAAAGGCATTAACTGAATCAGCCATTACAACATCACCTGGCAGTGCATTCCACAACCTCATTTACCTCACTGTGAAGAACCCCCTACGTTGCTTCAAATGAAACTTCTTTTATTCTAGTCTGAAGGGGTGGCCTCTGGTATGGTGATCCTCTTTATGGGTAAAAAGGTCCCCTGCTATTTGTCTATAATGTGCTCTTATGTACTTGTAAAGTGTAAACATGTTCCCTCGCAAGCGCCTTTTTTCCAGAGAAAACAAACCCAACCTTGACAGTCTACCCTCATAATTTAAGACTTCCATCTCTCTAACCTTTTTAGTTGCAGGTCTCTGCACTCTCTCCAGCTCTTTTATATCCCTCTTAAGGACTGGAGACCAAAACTGTACTGCATACTCCAGATGAGGCCTTACCAGGGACCTATAAAGACACATAGTTATGTTTTCATCCGTTGAGTTAATGCCCTTTTTTATGCAAGACAGAACTTTATTTACTTTAGTAGCCACAGAATGACACTGCCCAGAATTAGACAACTTGTTATCTTCAAAAACCCCAAGATCCTTCTCATTTAAGGGAACTCCCAACTCACTGCCATTTAGTGTATAACTTGCAATTATATTATTTTTGCCAAAGTGCATAACCTTGCATTTATCAACATTGAACATAATTTTCCAAGTGGCAGCATCCTGCATGGAACCTATAGTTCTGCACAATTTAGTATCATCTGCAAAAATAGAAACAGTACTTTCAATGCCCATCTCGAGGTCATTAATAAACAAGTTGAAGAGCAAGGGACCTAGTGTAGAGCCCTGCGGTACTCCACTAAGAACACTGGTCCAATTACAAAATGTTCCATTTACCACCACTCTTTGTAGTCTATCTTTTAGCCAGTTCTCTATCCAGGTACAAATACTATGTTCCAGACCAACATTCCTTAATTTAACCAGTAACCTTCTGTGTGGCATTGTATCAAATGCTTTAGCAAAGTCTACGTAAATCACATCCACTGCCATCCCAGAAACAAGGTTCCTACTTACCTTCTCATAAAAAGAAATTAAGTTAGTCTGGCAAGATCTATTACGTTTAAAACCATGCTGGCACAAACGTTTAATATTATGATTTGCTATGAAGTCCAGTCTTATATTTCATTAACACTTCAAAAAACTTTTCCTACCACTGACGTCAGACTAACCGACTATAGTTTTGAGGCTGAGAATGGGATCCCTTTTTGAATAGCTGCACCACATTAGCAATTCGCCAGTCTCTGTTTACCGTAACATGTTCTAGTCGCTTTTGAATTTCCTGATGTGTGAACCATCATTAGTTGTATTACTAGAATTGGGACTATCAAGAAGGAAACCTTCATTAACTGGTTCCTCAGACAGACGAAAAATATGTATTCAGAATATGCGCTTTTTTTTGTTTTCATCCATCAGCTGACCCCCCTCTGATATTAAAGGCCCCACCCCTTCCTGCTTCATTGTAAATGACCCCTTGAATTTTTTGGGAAAGATATGAATTAGTGGTGTGTGAGTCAACAAAAAGTCAGGCCGGTCCATACATCACTAGTATGGATGTCTTTTTAGCAACATTTTTTTTAAAAAAATATACTTGCTGAGTCCGAAGAAAGCATTGTTTTCACTTACTGGTGCAAAGTGGAAAAAATTCATATACCACCCACCCCCAAATGTCTTCCACATCAACAAAACTTTAGTTGCTTAAGTACTGTATTACTATATTTTTTAAATATGGTAAGTAGGATCAATATGGCAGGGCATTTATGAAATAATAATTGGATCTTAGTGGCTGGTATTTTTTTTTCTTTTTCTCATTTACATTCACATAATAAAACAAAAGCAGTTTCTTCATACTTGTCAAGTATCTACTGTTAGAGAGAACAAAGGAAAGGAAATGTGTGGCATGGTGATTAATGATCATGATTAACTTCCTGCAGATTGTGGTTTTATGCCCTGTAATTCTCTTGTCATTATCCAGTCCAAGGAACAGCATCCCTAGAGTTAGACATGCACTTTTATAACGTGAATCCTTGAGCTCATTATTATTTCATTAAGAGAAGTTGATATTATAAAGTATTGTAATTGCAGGGTAAAAGCTGTCTAATACATTAGTGCTACAGGGTAAATTGTTGTACAGTAACCTCTGTCAGACCAGGGATATTCATTTTTTTTATATTTTTAGCAGATAAAATCCATAATGTACTATTCAGCTTCATAATACTTTTAATTCCATTTGCCTTATATTAAAGGAAAACTATACCCCCCAAACAATGTAGGTCTCTATTAAAAGATACTGAGTAAAACAGCTCATGTGTAAAACCCTGCTTCATGTAAATGAACCATTATCATAATAATATACTTTTTTAGTAGTATGTGCCATTGGGTAATCATAAATAGAAAATTGCCATTTTAAAAAATAAGGGCCGCCCCCTGAGATCGTAAGATTCACTGTGCACACATACAAACCACATGTAAGGTCACATGAGCCAATTAACAGACAGAGTTCTGCCTTTTGCTTCAACACTTCTTCCACTTGTTACAGTTAGTGTTGTAGTATTTCTGGTCAGGTGATCTCTGAGGCAGCACAAATAGAGTCACAAAATGGTGGTTCAAGGCAAGAGATGTAAAAGGGCAATATTTATGTAAATATATATTCCAGTTTGGCAAGATTCTTTAATATGTCATTCAATTTGATATAAACTATCTGTTGCTTAAGTATTCATTTTGGGGGTATAGTTTTCCTTTAAGATTTTTTTTTTTATAATTAAATAAAGAAAAACAAGGGCAAAGAAAAAACCTATACAGCCAATGAATAATTACAAATGTGAATGCCATATTTCAGAAAAAGCATAAAGTCAATAGGTATACATATAATAAATTAAAGTGCCCACTCCTAAATGCCCTGTTGACAAGACAGACCCTCCAGCAAGGCTATAAACAAGCTATAAGCCTAAGCTTCACTGGAGTGGGTACTGCAATTATTTTATATTTTGCTGTTTACACTTGCACTGTGTCTGCAAATCTGAAGTTAGTACGCTTGAACCCTTGATCCCTAAGAGCATTACAATATTCCCAGTTAAAAGATCTAGCAATATCTTCAGTTCTGTAATGAAACACACCTAGAGGAAACTAAGTTCAAGTATTGTGTAGTATTGTATAGGGTTTCATAGCGGGGTGAGGAACTAATGTATATTTATCAATGAACTTAAGGATAGAGTATCCTAATTTTTGAAAGAGAAGGCTAAAATGGGCTTACGGCAATTACAGTTAATTGATCACTTCAGAATACTAGGTTAATTTACAGGATATTTTGTATTTCTTTTATTATTTGGGTATATTTATACATTACTATATAGGGCTTATTTAGGACTACAAGTGCAGTGTGCAACTTCGGATGCAGTCCCAAATGTTATTTTATCCATAATGCAACATTTTCCACACAGTTACAGAATTATTGCGTCCATGTCATGCGCAATGGCCCAAAAACCCCCACAATGACCATCAGGGGGCCACAGTTGGTTGACAGCAACCACTTAAAGGAACAGTTCTGTGTGAACTTAAAAACTGTGTAAATAGATAGGCTGTGCAAAATAAAAAAATGTTTCTAATATAGTTAGTTAGGCAAAAATGTAATGTATAAAGGCTGGAGTGACTGGATGTGTAACATAATAGCCAGAACACTACTTCCTGCTTTTCTGCTCTATAACTCTGAGTTAGTCAGAGACTTGAAGGGGGGGGCACATGGTACATATCTGTTCAGTGAGTTTGTAATTGATCCTCAGCATTCAGCTCAGATTCAAAAGCAACAGATGTGGCCCCCCTCAAGTCTCAGATTGGTTACAGCCTGGTAACCAGGGTAATTCACAACAAAGACAGCATTAGGCAGACACCAATCCGGAACGTCCAACAAAAGTAGAATCCAAGAGCCAAAAAAATTGAATATAAAATATGATACTTTATTTTACACTACATCTAAAATAATGAGGCATCATTTTTTATTTTTGGATTGGTGTCTGCCTAATGCTGTCTTTGTTGTGAATTACTCTCCTCTGCTGAAGGTCTGGGGCATGAGCACCCGGGCCCAACTTGGAAAGCGGTAAGCTTATCATAATGATTCAATAGATCTATGCATTTTCATGATCATTTGGTTTATTGTACACTGGTAACCAGGGAAACCAGATTCCCCCTACATTAATAGGAGCACTTGCGTGCACAGTCATTCATTCAAACAGAATGGGTGCCAGCAAAAGCACATGCCACTAATATGTGCATGCACCAAGAGCCTGTCTAGCCGCAAATAACTACAATGAATGGCAACAATGTATGTTTATTGTCTGGAGATTAAAAGTTCCCTGATTTCTCACTAGAGCTGCTGAGTAAAGGGTAAGTGCAACATGGTCTTACTACTAAATTCTAAATGCACTATAGAATTAGAATGTTGATACTTACGTGTAAGACCATGAGGGGCCATGATACGTCACATTGGCCAAAGTCTGGTGCTAACACCTCATTTTTTATAACAATTATTTTTAAATTCTGGATTTTGAGCTTAGTTGAAAATACATGCAACAATGTGATTCTTGCTTGTGTGCAAGTTTTTTTAGTGAAAAAAATGGATCACAAATATTAAGTTTAAAAAAAAAAAAACAGAGGGGAAACAATGAAAACACACTTTTTGAACTGCACCAGCAGAATCTGGTATATGCCTCACAAGCATCCACTTTGAAATCAGATGCAATCACCATTAGCATCCATGATGAGACTGGAATTCTGGGAGAAAAACAGTGCATGGTCATCAAGCTTGAAATTTCACTTTGCCTCAGTAAGTAAATACTCCCTATTGTTTTTCATGAATAAATGTGTTAATGTGTGATACATTAGAAAACAAGCAAGATTTTTTTTTGCATCACTCCACTTCACGTTACTGAAGGTTGATACATAACACATCCTCTAAGCAAATTATTGCACTATATTAGTTTTATAAAGGCATGGATTTTGACTAGCAAAATGCATTTGACTTATTTTCTATGCATTTCACCAATCTCTGGTTTCACACAGTTTGTTACTGCATAACAAATATGTCCCTAAGCAGCAACCTGCGTGCTTGAGTAAAATAAACAAATCCCTGGGAGAGGGATGCTCTAGGAAATAAAATTCAACCATCTGAAGTTGCCTGATAAGCTCAGGGACTTTAGAAAAACCCAAATGGATTCTGTATTGTGGGGAAGAAAAGGTTAATGTGATTTTCACAGCTAGTGCAATCTGTTTAAGAACATATGTTTTAAAAAAAATGTTCATTCATCTGTTTTTCCCTTTAAAAGAGCAGTTCAGTGTAAAAATAAAAACCGGATAAATAGATAGGCTGTGCAAAATGAAAAAAATGTTTCTAATAAAGTTAGTTAGGCAAAACTGTAATGTATAAAGGCTGAAGTATCTGGATGTCTAATATAATAGCCAGAATCCAACTTTTCAGCTCTCTAAGTTAGTCAGTGACTTGAAGGGGGCACATGGGAAATAACTGTTCAGTGAGTTTGCTATTGATCCTTAGCATTCAGCTCAGATTTAAAAGCAACAGCTATAGCCCATGTGCCCCCCTCAAGTCACTGATTGGTTACTGCCTGGTCACCAGGTTAACCAGTCAGTGGAAACCAAGAGAGCTGCAAAGCAGGAAGTAGTGTACTGTTCTGTTATGTTAGACATCCAGTCACTCCAGCCTTTATATATTACATTTTTGCCTAACTAACTATATTAGAAACATTTTTTATTTTGCACAGCCTATCCATTTACCCAGTTTTTATTTTTATACTGAAGAATTCCTTTAAAACCAATATAAAAGCTTAGAAATTAAATATTATGATATAACTTTTGTCACATATAGTGTAAATAACCATGCCCAATCACATCCATGTATACACATGATCTGTAGAGAAGACTGGCAATACCTACCTTTTAATTCTATTTTATATTTGATTTGTATTTTTGATTGTATATTCCAGACAACAGTAGTCCATACGTTAAAATATCCCCTCAGCTGTGTGTCCTAATTGTGAAACTCTTTAAGAATTACTTTGTTCTGCCCAGTTGCACTTACCTTATATCATATATTCATCCTGGCAATGTATATAAGTCGATAAATATTCTCTTGACTATTCTCTTGCTCAGTCTAAACAGTAGCGATTCAACAAAAGATGCAGTTTAGAGAGGCATGTCAAGAACAAGTTGCTTATAAGCCTGTGCTTATAGTTGTAAAAAAGGACAACAATAGACACAGGTGGGAATTTGCACCTGGGCAGCAATTGTGCAATTGTTTTGACATTCACTAGGGCATCCACTTTGTTGTTTTACTTTTTGATATAGCTAGTAGAGGTATAAATGGTCAATCAAATTTTGCATGAGCTGTTGAACGGTTGGGTCCCAAAGCATGAGAAAACAACCCTGTTACAGTATGTGGATGACTTGCTCCTATATTGTGAAACTGAAACTGAGTATAAGGAGGAGATAGTAGGACTCCTGTGTTTCCTTGGTAACAAAGCTAGCAAAATTTTGTAAACAAACGGTAATGTTCTTGGGTCATTTTATTTCAAAAGGTAAAAAGCACTTGACACATGACACATCAAAAGATGTAATGTCCTCAACCCTGCCACACTGATCTTGAATTGTTTGTTGATGGATCTTGCTACTGTACTTCTGATGGCAAATATCACATGTGATATGCTGTTGTAACATTATTTGATGTTTTAGTCCAACCTCCACATTTCAGCTCAAGAAGCTGAGTTACAAGCACTCATCACAGCATGCACACTAGCTGACGGTCAAAGGGCGAACATCTTTTCTGATAGCAGATACTGTATTGGTATTTGGAGGGCCAGAAATTTTATGACATCATCAGGTAAACCAATTTAGAATGCAAATTTAGTAAAACAGCTTTAGTCAGCATTACAGCTTCCAACTGAGGTACAAGCGCATACAAAGCTACAGAAGCTAAAGGAAACACAAAAGCAGAGAGCTAAGGCAGCTATCCTCTTGCCCATAATGACAGTAAGTTGAGTCCAGAAAGACCACAAAGTGCACAAACATTTAGCATTGTTTACATCATTGTTGTATAGTTGTGATTATGGAATGGTTTCCATTTAGATGAAATAGACAAAAGCAAGAATTATTTGATATTGAAATAAATAGGAGCGAGAAAGATATACAATTCCAATAGTCTTTTCTCAGAGATTCTTAAAGTTTATATTATGTTTTAATAACCAGAGTAAAATTTGTTACAAAGCCATTTATTATACTTAGGGGCAGATTTATCAAGGGTCGAATTTCGAAGTAAAAAAACTTCAAAATTCGACCATCGAATAGGCTAGTCCGACATTCGAAGTCGAAGGATTTTTAAGATTGTACGATTGTACTTCGAACGATTTAATCATACGATCATACGATTTTACAAAAACATCTTTTGACTTCTTAAAACGTAGCCAAATACTGGCTATAGGTTCTAGGAGGTCCCCATAGAAGAGGCAATAAAGGAATACTTCCAATTTAACAAACCCTTAATAACTTCCCTCCCCACCCTCTGGGAAGCCCACAAAGCAACGATTATATTATTCCTTGACTAAATACAATAAAAGGCAATATAAACAGGCCCAATGTAAGCTTTAAACCCAACTAAGAGACCTTAGTCTCAAAAATCCTTGCAAACCATTTAGCCCCGACGTTGCCCAGGTTGGTTGACCCTGACCAAGTAGGTTTTATCCAAGGCCAACACCTGGACACCAAAAAGGTTTGATTGACTAAACTGGCCTTACCTTTTCCAAATTCCAGCACACATCAACCTATACTGACTATCTGATGGCACTTAAAAGCTTGTACATCAACCTACTTGAAGCTAGCAGGTCAAGCACAAAGACCAATACAGATTACAAATAGTATTAGACAGGGCTGCCCCCTCTCTTGCACTATTACAGTATATGCCTTGAGCATTGAACCCCTGGCAGCAGCTATCAGGAAATCCCCGGATATCACAGGTATATACATATCCACAAAAAGCTTTAAAATTGTACTATTCACAGATGATGTTCTTCTGACATTAAGCAACCCACTGATTTAACTCTCATCCCTTCATAAGCTCTTGCCCTAGTACTCCAGGGTACAAAATAAAAATAACCAAAAAAGAGGCGATGGCACTGAATATAACTCCACAAACTATGGAAACAATACAAAGCAAATTCAAGTATAAATGGAGAAAGGCATTCACCTCACTCCCTTGTACAAGTCCCTGTATACAGCTAACTTTTCTCCCTTGATTCAAAAGGAAAAATTACTACTACAAAATGGTTTGGGCACACATATCTTGGTTTGAACGGATCTCAGCAACCAAGATGAGCATTCTCCCCAAATTTCTCTGTTTGAGACTATACCAATTGCAATATCTAACAAACCCCTCAGGGACATTCAAACAACTCTTCATAAGCAACATAGAATCTCCAAATCTGCTCTTACAATATCAACTGACAATGGGGACCTAGGGGTACCATCACTTCAAATACTATGAAGCTGCTTAACTCTTAGAGCCTGGTCACACTGGGAACCAACAACCAAATGGGGCCAAGTCAACAATATGTATTCCACAGATAGACACGTCAACTCAATAATATAGAGCACTACAAAACTGGCATCACTATTGAGTTCAAACCTTCTCACTCTACGCGTATGGAATGAGAACCAAACACAGTTTGGCATCCCATATCCCCTAAACACCATTTACCTCAAAAACCCAGAATTTTCCCCAAGCCTTACTACTCATTTCTGTAACGCTTGGGCAGCAACAAACCTATATACCATTAAGGACTTACTACATGACACATCATACACTATACTACTCTTTACAGATATAACTGGGAAAACACCAGGTGCTCAAGTCAAAAGGCATTTCATAAAACCCTATGCCAAACAAAGGTTAAATTAATATCCAATGCCATCTGAACGTATTTCCTTTCAAGGACTACCACAGAAAGGCCTGATATCACGATTATATAAACTCTTAAATGATCCTGATGGAGATACTCTTCCGCAACACTCATACATAGCTAAATGAAACAACATAACACAGCAATCATTGACTAATAGCGATTGGTATCAGATTTGGAACAATGCTTAAAAAATGGGGACATGCAGATCACATCTACAAAATTATGATGTTCTGGTACTATACACTAACTTATTTACTAGCTCATCCCCAGATGAGACTCTGTGGGCACAGAAGAACCCTAGGACATTCTGGAACTGTACTGTAATTCAATCCTTTTGGGATAATGTTTCCTTATTAATAAATGCCATTACTCCCCCATTCAAAAATATATTACAACCTTTCTACTACGCAGACCTATACGAAATCTAACCAAACAGTCTCAAAAACTAGTAAACCACAGACATACCTCAGCCAGGCTGTCAATTGTTAAGAATTTGAAATCTCCTATACCCCCCAACTATTACTGAGATACTTAAAAAAAAAAACAATTTAAACAGGGAATTTAAATTTAGAATCGCATGGATACATAATCAAGTTCAACAGCATCTGGAGACCTGGGCTTTTTGGGAAACTGTGGATTGACTAATTCACAACCATCATTACAAGATCATTTTACAACCTTCAAAACAACGTACAAAACCATGGACTAATGCTTTTTAACTACTCATCATTGTAACCATTTACTACCCATATCGCTGGCTTAATATCAGCCACAAACTTTTCTTCTTTTTCCTTCTTTTTTTTTTCTTTTCCTTCTTGGTTGTCCTTCTGTCCTTCTCAATCATACCCTCTTATCTCCTGCTGTTCTGTTGTGTTTACCTTTGTTCTTCTCCTCCTATTTTCTTCTCTTTTAAAAAAAAAGTCACATAAGCTGCATCTTTTGTCACTTTTTGTCACTATTATATGCTATTATTGAGCATCTAACAAGATGGCTAATTTATTTATGTGAGTTACTGCTACCCTTCATTAAGTAGATACTTTGAACATTGGGAATGTTTGATTATCATATTGTTTTTGCTGACTATATATTAAAATATAAGTTACAAAAAAAATATGTAATCTCCAAACAGCATGCCAGCAACATCGAGGGTGCATTCCAAAATACGGTACCTAGAATGTGTGACATTAAATCATTTGTATATGATTAACTACAAATATCACTATATTTTTTGAAACACAAAACTACAAAAAACTTGGAAGTTTTACTCTAGGTCAAAAAGACTTAGTATTCAGATTTTTATTCCACAGTTTATCCCAAAAATGAAGACTGAAATGATTTAAAAGCATTTTCTTGTTACTATTTTCTAGTTTGAATGATCTGCTACGATAAAACAATGCAAAAGGATTTATTACTGATCACATCTGCTGTTATTGTTTTCGCAAAATGTACGGAATCAGTGAAGCATTTTAGGAGAAAAACTGACTCTGCTATATTCAATTTTCTCTGCACTTGCTAAACCATGCCTACTGATCCATCTAGTGTATGGTATTGACATTATATCTAGTAGAGTGGCAGGGAAATGCCACTATGTCAAATGGGATAAGTCATACTACTAGGGATATAGACTCGTTCACTGTGTAGTTTGATTTAATTTTTTTTACAACTTCAGTTGCTCTAACTAATGATTTTCAATGGTTCTATGAACAGCTCTCCAATATGAAGTTACAAACAGGAAAGAGGCAATTTGGGATATGCTTCTTTTGGCTTTGGAATAAAAAATAAATATGATACTGTTACTATGTAATTTATACACTTAAAACTCAGATTAAAATTAGAATTGTTCAGTGATATTAACTCTATCGAATTTCCAAAAATGAATATAAATGTATATGCTTTTTTAAACAGGCATAACCTAATTCCACAGTTTAAAAGGATGCATTAAATGGATTAAATTAAAAAAATAAATTCATGGATTAGTGGGTGTCCCCATATCTCATATTATGATAACTTGTAGCAACTCCTTGCCATTATTCCATATCATTCAAGTTAAATTTAATACATATTAATAAGTATCGGTAATGGCTTGTGGTAAATATCCCACATTCTGTAATTCTATCTAAGCTGTTATATATATATATGTATGTAATCATGGGGTCTGTTATAAATTATGAAAATTGGTTTTAAAACTTTGGCTGTATATGCTGATGAAATTTAGTTGCTTCTAAATTTATTGATAAGAAAACAGCTGAAATCCTTGTAATTCAAAGATTCATAATGCCCTGGTAAACCCCGTCAGCAGACCAACTATTTTGGCTTCTGGTTTTTTAAATCCCTTGCTCAGTATGTAGATTCCTCCAACCATATGATGAAAATGCCTTCTTATATTAAGGATTCTTTTGATGTTTTGGGGAAATCGCAATCTATTAAATTTGACGCTGAGATGACCTCACAGATATTATTGATTACAATAGACATAACAAGCCTGTATACTAATACCCTGCATGATATGGGTAAACATACAATATATATTAATCTAGTCAATACACAGGAAATCCACCTACTTTATTTATTTTTGGCCTACTATATTACATATTGGATCATAATTACTTCTGATTTGAAATGTTACTGCCAAATACAGGGTACGAAGATGGGGAGCAATGGTAGCCCATAATATGCCAAGTTACTTATTGGTTACTATCGTTAACTTTTTATTCTCTGGCATGGGGAGAAATCAACGTTAATCTCTTTTGTAGATTTCAACATTGTACATGGAGTATTACTTCCATAACATTTAAGGACATATTGGTCAGATATGATAAAGACTAATATTTATTGAAATAAATAAGTAAAGTGGTGTAATTAAAAACAAAGTGGAGTGATATGTGCAGTTGCACAATAGTGTGTATACATGTATAAGTGAAATGTGAAAGTGTGTATGGTGGTGTGTATGGTGGTGGAAAGTGTGTGTGTATTTGGGGATGTGTAATACAGGACAGAACAGCACCACCTTCTTTTAGAAATTAAAACGCCTTTATTGGAAACCTTTAGGGCATTACAGCAACGTTTCGGGTCATACCTGACCCTTTGTCAAGCTTTGGGGATGTGTATGAATGAAAGTGTGTAAAGGAAAACTAAATGAAGAACGCAATAAGTGTAATGTGTGTGTACATGGAAAAGTGTCTAATGGGATGTTGGTTTCTTCACGGCTAGATCCTCCCATGCCACTAGCATTTATGGCTTTTAAGAGAGAGAGATTGCACAAACCATGGCACTTTCAAAAGGTGAAAAGGACCACCAAAAATATAAAGGGGTGGGTATGAAGGTGCAACAACCACATAAGCTTAGCCAAAGCGTCCGGCAAATACAAATACAAAAATAGGGGGGTTGTGGGTGCACACCTGAGGCCAATTTCAAAACGTTACATGCACTCGCATTTTTACTGGAATCATTTAGAAAGGGCTCTACTTTTTGAAATTGGCCTCAGGTGTGCACCCACAACCCCTTCAGTTTAATATTTATTGTAAACCCACAGATCGGAAAATTTTACTTCATGCCACAAGATTTCATCTTCCATCACAAATCAGGATCCTACCTTTTTTCTCAAATGTCCAGGATTGCACCTCAGAACCTGTAGAACTCACTTCAAAGCATGATAGATTTTCTGAAATAGGGTACTCTCAGGAAACATCACAAAAGTAATGTTGACACATAAAGTAGGCAAAGGAATAGGGAGGCCTTTGTTACCAAGTACACTATGGCTAGCTGGTTTATTTAAAATATTGTCCATAGGCATCATATTCAGGATGATGCTATTACTGGACCGGAATGTCAAAAAAAAACCCTTTATTTTCCTATAAGAGGGGAAAAATGTAAAAAGCATGCTGGTAAAGGCTGACAATAAAGCATAATATGAATCTTCACATTTCCTGGGTAAACCAAAAGCAGGTAATTACTAATGCTATAATTGCTCAATCTATATGTTATTTGTAAAATTGTTTGAGCACAGAATTAGTTGCCAGTCCACATATGTAATATACATGATCATTTGTCCTTGTGGACTTTATGTGGGTAAAGCAATACAAA
This sequence comes from Xenopus petersii, assembly GCA_038501925.1. Classification (NCBI taxonomy): domain Eukaryota; kingdom Metazoa; phylum Chordata; class Amphibia; order Anura; family Pipidae; genus Xenopus; species Xenopus petersii. The sequence continues at coordinate 83,575,704 of CM076682.1, forward strand.
AATGAAAGACAGATTTGTTAAATATAAAAGCATCAAGGAAGCAGGCAAGGAGATAACCCTCATTGTACAATATTGTACTGAACATAATCACAATGTTAGTGAGTATAGATCAAATTACTTCATTGATGGGGGACATACAGTATAAGTAATAAGAACCTAGTGCTCCTTAGGATAGAGGCAGAGTGGATTTTTCATCTCAACACTATCAAACCAGCTGAACTTAATTATACACTGAACCTATCATGTTTTTTAGACTAGAAACTTAGATATTTTTAAAATGTCTTTATTGTTTTCACCAAGCAGATCCATGTTAACAAACAAAATGCAACATGCCAATACTATTGTAAATAAGGGTCACAAATATATAAACTGGAGTAGGTCTACATATTCTTTGACCGTCTAATGATTGGAAGTGTACATTGAGCATTACAATACTATAAACCTTGAACAGATTAAATTTCTGCCTCCCACCCTAGAGCCCCACTTCATTCACCAAAGATTATGTCACATGAGACACTATCAAGGTGTTAATTAGGTGTTTTTGCTTATTAAAGTATCCATTTAAGGATTTCTCATTGCTAATTCCTCAGACATATACCAAGTAGTGAATCTGAACACATAGGCAATTTCGCTTTGTCTAACCGAGGGTAGTGTTTGTATGTATTTTGTCCAAGTGGCAAAAAAGGATGTAACCTTTCACTCTCTATCAAGAGTAGCTTCCAGCCAATCCATACGGTAAGCATAATCAAGTTTAGTAAACATGACTTCAAGTGAAGGAGGCAGATTCGATATCCAGCACTGTAGTATATCTTTCCTACTGACTGCCAAGACAATGTTTACTAATTTCTTGTTGACCTTTGGTACTTTTGCTGTATCCCCAAAGATTGCCCACGTGGGTGTGAGATATATCTGAATATGTAATGTGAGTTTACAATAGTCCGTGACAGCATTCAAAAACTGTTTGATCAACGGACAGGACCATAAACAATGATAAATGTCAGCTTTCAAGGCCTGACATTTTGGACAGGCATCCGAATGGGACCAACCCACTTTTTTCCATATTTCGGGAGAAAAGTTTCCCTTGTGCAGTAGTGTATGTTTAAAAACATGACATGGAAGTGGCTTGAATTTAGAAATGATAACGATTTAACATGTAAGGTAAATAGTTTGTCTCGTATGAGATACGGAATTTGATGCAGCCATTTCCCTATACCTCTGCCAAATGGATGCGCAGACCAGTGTTTGGAGTGGAACACTGGTGAGAGCTGAGCAACAGTTACATGACATGGAAGTGGCTTGAATTTAGAAATGATAACGATTTAACATGTAAGGTAAATAGTTTGTCTCGTATATGATATGGAATTTGATGCAGCCATTTCCCTATACAGTACCTCTGCCAAATGGATGCGCAGACCAGTGCTTGGAGTGGAACGCTGGTTAGAGCTGAGCAACAGTTTCACGCTCGTTGAGGATCAGACCCGCCAGATGTGTTGTACTGAAGCTGCAACTTTTCCAAATCTCAAGGCACAGCACAGTAGTAGCAGGCAGCGATGGGATCCGCCTTGCGGTAGACACAAAATTGCGCCTGCAGCGTCACTCACTATCAGAGCGGCCGGCAGAGTCAAGGCTTCCAGGGAAGCTCCCAATACGTGGTTGTTACCAGGCCCGAGACACAATGGGGTTAAGTGATGCCTGCGTTTCAGTCCCAAAGAAATCGTAGCTCTCTAAAATGAGGCCATTGCAAAGGCCCACCTCCCGGAAGTCCCTTGATACTTAGATATTAAAGGTTTAAATTCCGGTTGCTCAGATCCTGTTGACACACTGACTCATGTTGGTTTCAAGGTACATTTGTTTACTCTGCACTTGAATGTTTTTGTTCTATTGCAGTAATCTATTTTTTGTAACATGATATGATTCATATTATGCTTTTTTAGATCTGTCTACTGTTTTGCCCAAGTGCAAAATGTTGGGATGATCTTGACAAGTTATCTTAATGATTGACTTCTTCAGATAAATATGCTCCTAAAGTCTTAATTGATTTGGAGGATGTAATTTTTTTTTGTTTTTTCTAATGTGTTACCAACTCATTAATGTATTGAGATGCATTTCTGCTCCATTCAGGTAGATGTGCGTAATGGCGGAGATAGAATGAATATGTGTTTTTTTAATTACTGATAAGGTCATGCACAATGTATCACTTCCCCCCCCCTGGTCTGCAGACATGGCGCAAGGAAATTAATTAACGCTTAAGGTTTTTAACCTCTGCTTACATACTGTACTTTCTGTCTGATTTTTACTTTTTCTCTACATGATGTAAACCTTTTATTAATAAAAGTTTATTTTTTGATTCGCTGTTGGGTGTGCAAATACCTCTTTTTTCATATTTTGTAACCTGGAGACATTAATGGGCAGCCTCCAGGAATAGCATGCCTTAATTATTATTTTTTTGGGTGTGTCTATTGTTTTTTTTAGAATCTTTTTGAAAGAAGATGTTTATCAATTTATCATCTTAAACTTTGACTGATATAGAAAGACAAGTTCTCTATAAGGGTTTGACGTTTTGTCCATCTAAATATTTTTCATTGTTTTCTACAATTGTTAACTTGAAAAGGTTTACGCGACCCCTGTCCATTAAATGATTTTTTTAAAATACTGAATATAATAAAATAAAGCAGAATGCTATATTGGAAAGTCAAGAGGAAGAATACAATACTGTTGATGTATGTATTGAGAACACAAGATATTTTGGGAGCAATTGCAGAGGAAAGTGATAATATAGATATTGGAAGGGAAGGTAATGTTCTCCATAAAGACTTAAAGGTTAAATCATATTTTTATCCTATAGGATATAATGGTCCTTTTCTAGATTTTACACTCTTGTTTATGAAGATTTAAAATTTGTCTAAGAAAAGGGAAAAGACATACAAGAAAGAGAAAATCTGACTAAGGGAATATGAAGCACTACAAACCCTTACAGACAATGAACAAATTGTGGTGCGTAAATCAGTTAAACGGGGATCAATAGTAGTGCAGCTAATGATAAGAAGCAATACTTGGACATACTGTTTTCACATGAAAAGGGTATAGTGGTAACTGATGTATATAGAAAGCACATTAGTAGGAATTTCATGTTATTGAGAACTAGCTGTCAGCTGAGCCCCTTCTTGAGGGCATCCAACTGGACAATTCCTCAGATTGAGGGGTGTGTGTTTCACTTGGGATTTCTTCCAGGGGGGTGGGGCTATGTATTTATGGGACAGGCTAGAAGTGAGGGGGTATAGTGAAGACATTTTGAAAAATCATTTGAATGTGCATTAGGTAGTGATCAGAGAGCTTTATTGGAAAAGATGGTAGAAGGGAATAAAAAATAATAGGAAAAAAAATAAAAATAATAATAATAAAAAATATATATATATATTTATATATATATATATATATATATATATATATATATATATATATAAATCATTGTTCTGCACTTGAGGAAACAGATATGAGCTCTGTTATCCAGAATACTGTATCCAGAAAGCTCCAAATTATGGGTCGGCTGTCTCCCAAAGATCTTATCATAATTCAAGTGGTTTCAAATTATTTCTTCTTTCTCTGTTATAATAAAACAGTACTTTGTACTTAAATTGAACCCTACACATATAAAGCAAGCTACTGTGAACCCAAAAAAAATCATAGGAAGTCAGCTATAACATATGCTCTGTCAATATATGATCATTATAAAGATACAACATTAATTTGACTACGCAACTAAAGTGCATTCAATTTTTACCTATAAAGTTATGACACACAAAGCTTATTTTATGAAAATGCATTTGGACAGTTTGTAATTTTTATGGAATCTGTTTGTCATGCATCAGACTCATAACCATTGAGTGCATATCTAGAGACTAACCATTCTGTTTCACAGCTACATTTTATAGAGACTTCACATCCATTTTTTCGCCCATTTAAATCTATGGGTGTCATTTTCACTACGAAACTATGTGAAAAAATACCCTCATTACTTCTCATTAGTGCTCTTGCACTTTTTCTCCAAGTCTATAAGGGGAATGTACTGTATGATCAGTCGTTAACGCAAAAATCACTCACAATCCGATCGTGGACTAAATTTTTTAATTAAATTTATTAAATTAAATGCATCGGGGAAAACCAGGGTTTGTGTAGCCAAGCATTTTGTATTCTGTTTTTGGTACTTGTATATGATTTTTGTGAGATTGTTTGCTTCTTATTACTTTTTCTCAGCAACTGTAACATTGGCTTATTGAAAGTTATGCACCTTTGTACTTAAAACAATGAATGCTAATGCATATTTGGAGTAAGTTATAGCACTAAAGATACCAGAAACAATATAAATGAGTCTATTTGTACTATAGTCATTTTATTTAAGTAAGATCATTTAAACACAGTTTGACAGTAATTATTAACAACCTTCTGTATTGGTATTATAATGCAGTGCATAGTGAATCACATGTCATTGTGTTGGTATTACTTTAGATTGCTCAGTGAAACACATGTCAGGCACACTTTTAATTTAAAGGTTAGATGGGTTCAAGAACACCTAATAAGGGGCTAGAAAAGACGAATTAAAACTAATATTTGTCATTTAATTGATACAATAAATTAACCTTATTGATGTTGTTTTTTTCAATACAAGTTTTTATAGAGAGGTATGTAACAAGTAGCGGGTCTTACTGTTAATGAATCATTACTGTCTCAGTTTAAAAGTCCCTGAATAGTAAATATCTCCTTGGTTATTACTTTAATTTTATTTTCAATAAAAGTTCTGTTTTATAAGTTTAAGTTAGGGTATGAGGTTGTGGTAACTGGAATATGAAGGAGCAGTACTAATTGGCTGCTATTGAGAATTGTTTTACTTACTATCCTTCCCCTGCTTCTGTATTCAGTACTCAGCAACCATTAGATAAAAAAATCATTATTCTTGAATATGAAAAGTATTGATGCCTAAATTTTATATAAATATAAACTTTAGTTTTCAGTATAGATTGTTAGCAATTCAGCATATATTTTTTTGTATTTGTCTTGTCTTCCTCAAATTCTGGGATGGACTCCATCACCATTATACATAGCAGAAGTATTAAATAATTAGAGATTCAAAAAATCTGTGAATTGGAAAGTATAATTCAAAATACAGAGGTATAAAAGAAAGTGCTAGTAGGTCTATCAATAGAAATGTTGGAACCCTATACTGCTTGAAATTGGACACATTTACTAACAAAGGTGCTAAAATAGCAAAAGTGTTGTTGTCTAATACCAACAAATATGTCAGTATTTGGGATATTATGCATGTCATTATGCCACTACAGTATGTGTGTGTTGGTGTATGAAGTCTATCTATTAAGCTTAGTAAAAGAAAAAGTTGGCTATATGTCACTGTCTGAATTCCAAGTATTGGTAAATAAAATCTAGTGTATGTGTACTTCAAGATGTCTTTTTTAGCTAATGGTGTAGTGCAATGTGGAATTTCAGCATAAAAATCAGTAATTTGTATGTTAAAATTGTGATTTATTTTATACCACCTTATTTTAATCTTGATTTGCATGGGGTTCACCCATGAGGTGTAATTGTGTAAAATAATAATGGCATAAATTCCTTGGGTGGTGAAATTTTACAAAGAATTTGTGTCACATTGTAGACAGTGCCTCAATTCTACAAAGTGCAATAACGTACTGTGGTTTCCACTTAGGGGCACATTTACAAAGATCGAGTGAAGGATTAGAATGAAAAATACTTTGAATTTCTAAGTTTTGTTTGGCTACTTCTGCCATCGAATTGGCTACTTCGACCTTTGACTACGACTTCGAAGTGAATGATTCGAATTAAAAACCGTTCGACTATTCAACCATTCGATAGTCGAAGTACTGTCTCTTTAAAAAAAAACTTTGATTACCTACTTCGCCACCTAAAACCTACCAAGCACCAATGTTAGCCTTTGGGGACCTTCCCCATAAGCTTTTTTATCAAAGTTCGATCAAACGATTTTTCCCTCGATCGTTCGATCAAAGCATTTGCGGTAAATCCTTTGACTTCGATATTCGAAGTCGAAGTATTTTACGTTGAGGGTCGAATATCGAGGGTTAATTAACCCTTGATATTTGAACAATAGTAAATGTGCCCCTAAATGTATTCTGTCTTGTTACAGTATACCAGAGACATACATATGTTCAGGAAATATACAGTATCATCAGAAAAGTGGGCCATTACCTTCCAAAATGGTCTGCTACTTCATCAAGCGTGGAGCTGTCCCTTGAAAAACTTCCACAGTGGTTCTCTAAATGAAGTCTTCTCTCAGTGTACTTGAGTAGGTGTATGTCAGAACTGAGTTCAGTACTTACTGTGGATAATAAATGAGCTAATCTGTATTCACTTTGTGTTTAGGCAAAGGTAAGTTAATAAATGAAAAATACCATTAAGTAAGTGATAACTTACTTAAGTAATAACCATTGATAAACCACCTGAGGCATGGCAATTCATTCACTAAACACAAAGTGATTTGTACTGTATGCATAACATAAACTACAACCAATAGCCACAAATCCCAAGGAGAATTCTACATTAAATGCAGCAAGTTACATATGATACTAATAACATTATTATCCAGCACAAATAATTCTAAAATGTCTAATGCTACAGGTGTATGGATGTTAAATGACTTGCCCAATGTTAAATGACTTGCCGAAGGAATGGAGAAGAAATTTAAGTCAGGAACAGTTGCATTTTTGTACATGTAGCAGGTGGAGTGTGGGTAAATAAACTGAATTCCCTAGATATTACTATTATATGAGTAAGTACATGAAGCACACAATAAAAAGGAAACAGACATCGAGAAGTAGATATTGATACCAGAGGAATGAAATAATTAGACATGTTACAGCTTTCTCTCTCTATCCACTTTTACTTTAAAAGAATCTGTATGTGTGATCTACGCTGCCCTAGAGAAGTTTTGTTTTAGCAGTGTTCATATTTTCTTACATGATCTAGTAACCTTAAAATAGGGTCCTATGCCTGAAAACTTCTTATAGCATGCACTTATTTCCAACATTTGCAATGCACATAATTTCCTTGGCTGTTTTTAAATGTATTTGTATAACTTTTTATGCATCATTATAAAAACTACAGCACAGAATGGAATAAATCTTCTATTCACTGCTCAGCCCAATGGGATTTCAAATCTAAGTTAAAACGTCAGTTGAACTAGCTATTTAGGTAAATAAACATTTAACAATTTGGAAGTGACAACTGAAAAGATTTATTGTTACCTTGAATACATTTTTATTATTATAAGATATTTTTATCTGAATGGAGCACATTTTTAGTGTATACGTTAGCAGAGTTCTACATCTTAGCAACATCTAAAATACCTTAATCATGTGTCTTTTATATTTTATAAAATCGGGCATAACAATTGATTTTTTATCATTTATGTTAGATTTAAAATGTTCCTTGACTCTTATGTGTATACTGTATTCTATTTTACACTATTTACAGTTACATTTTTAAACAGCTTTATTTTTAATTCTTTAGCTAAAATGGGTACAGAAATTGCATTTGCTGCTTTTAAATAAGCTGAAGGCTGAAAACAGTATTACTAATTTTTTTAATTTTAATTTTATTTTTGTGGCCCTTGTGGAATCCTTGAGTGCCTAGATGCCCCCCTTTTCTGAAACCACATGCAACATTTTTGTGACCTTTTGGTATTTTAAAGGGTAGTTCACTTTTAAATTTACTTTTAGTATCATGTAGGCATTAATATTTTGAGACAAATTACAATTGGATTATTTGGTAAAATGGAGTCTATGGGAGAAGGCCTTTTGGTAAGTCAGAGATTTCTGGATAGCGGGTTTCCGGATAACAGATCCCATACTTGTTTCCTAAAACTACAAAATATAAAAAATAGACAATTGTGAATTTCACTCTCTAAATTATAATAAAAGGTGAATAGCTACATTTTCTGGCACCTGTTACCCAGAGCAAGAACCATTCTAAAATGGCATCTACATTGTTGTCAAGTGTTTCTAATATAAACTGTAGTTACATATTCCCTTTTCCATTTTTGTGGCATGTTTTTTAAATAATCTTATTTTGTTCATTGAACCTGATCTAAGGTTCAGGGGTGCTTCGCCAATGAGGCGAGTTGAGGCTGTCGTCTCAAGCGGCAGCGCCCCACTAGGTACCAGGGGCAGCAAAAATGCTGCTCCTGGTACTTTAAGAGCGAATTTCCGGGGGAGGGGGGCAGCAGCAACTGCTGCTGCCTCAGGCAACGGAGGGGCCAGGATCGCCCCTGCTAAGGTTGTAAGTTACATATTTCCCTTTCTGACAGCTTAATTTGGAAATGGCTTGGAAATTTCATTGATGATATGCTAATCAAACACACCAAAGACACAGCAGCACTTTTGTGCTGCAGAATCAAACAGGTTATTACAACATAAAACATAAAAATAACATACCATTTTCTATAATGTGTTTTCTGACCTCTTTAACCCTGGCAGTAATAGCAAGTCACATTTGATACAGCTACCTGCCAGGTTAAAGTATTAATTTGCATACAAATACCTCATATACATAAATCATACCTTTTCTTGGAAAATGGAATATCCCAGAAATGGATAAGGGAAAATGATTTTAAGTCAAAACTATATAGTTCTTATATATTTATTGTAATTATCTTCAATACAATTCTTATGTTTTATAGTTAATAGGGAATACGCCATGGTCAAAGTAGCTGTCAGAGTTACAGTCTAATATAAAAAAGTTTCTATTATATTTGGAAATACATTTGTTTATGCAAATTCTAGCAATATCCTGCTCACAAATCGTAGTTAAAATTAGTATGACCTCTGCTATACCTAGGTGATTTATGAATGTAATAAATAAATTGGCATTAGCAAGTAATTTACTCATCAGTAGGGATGTTGCGAACTGTTCGCCGGCGAACTAGTTCGCGCGAACTTCGACTGTTTGCGTCCGCCGCAAGTTCGCGAACGTCGCGCGACGTTCGCCAATAGGCGTTCGCGTCAAAATCGTTCGACCATTCGACCATTCGATCGCTAAAATCGAACGATTTTCGTTCGAATCGAACGAACGAAGCCATTGGATTGAATGAAATCATTCGATCCAATGGCTTCGATCGTTCGATTCGAACGGAAATCGTTCGATCGAACGATTAAAATCCTTCGATCGTTCGAATCGAACGATTTTCGGATGTTCGAAGTTCCCGAACTGTTCACGAACTGTTCGCATTTTTTGCCGGTGTTCGCGAACACATACTCGGCAGTTCGCTACATCCCTACTCATCAGATTACTTAAATGTAATATTTAATACTGTCCTTCTACACCCCATAGCTCTATAAAGTAATATTGCATTGGTGTTAAATTTATATAATACAAAACCAGCCTTCCTAAACATATCCCTTTCCAATGTTTGGCCTTTACATAGAGGTGGAATATTATCCACAGCAGGTAAAAGATCATGTCAGAAAAATCTTTAAAATAATGACTGTGTGTGTCCATAAGTATTTGCATGCAAAAGCCTTGGAAGTTTGTTTCAAATAAAGGGTGTAAGTTTATTTTTGCCAACGTTATACCATTGACATAATATAGCCTACGTACAAGAGTTTACTTCTTTTGTTTTTTTTAATAGCTATAATGCACCTTCTACATTCTCTAACTCTTCACTTTCATAATACAAATGGCATTGCCAGTTCAAACAGCTCAAGTAACAGAGTAAAATACGAGGACATAATTTACTAAAGTCTGAATTTATCTCATTGTCCCAATAAAAAATGCTTGACCAGACACCCATGTCTGATTTTGCCTTATTTATTAATAAATGAATTCAATTTAATTGAATCGGTATAAAACTCAAGCAAAAATCAAAGAAAACTTTACTAACCCTTTTTCTTCAGCAAAGATTATTTTTTAACAAATTAATCGTAAAGTTCTTTTATAGTAATAAAATGCTTCATTATGCTGTTGTTCTGTAATGGAGATACTGCCTGTGATACTGAAATGGTCAGTATTTAGAGATATTTCCACATAAAGCAGGCAATAAAGGAGCTCCTTGGTTATCACTGCAGATTCTTAATTTGCAATAGGCTCTGTTTATTTTGTACCAGACTGTAAACATTTTGATCTGTATTAAATGTTTGCAAAGTTTTCTACAATTACAGCCTCTGATTATTAATTCTCATTATAATGCAGCATGAGTATACCTATAATTATGGTTTTGCATGCTTTCAATGAAAGCAAATAAGGATGCACATACTATATACCCCTACTACTACTCATAGAAAATGGTATATGTCTGATAGATTGCACTCACCAGTGACTTTGGTTTTACAACTTCCTACTCCTATTCCTTAAAAATATTCATTATTAAAAAAAATGTTTACTTTGTTATTTAGGTTCAGGTGGAAATAGTCAGGGACTTTTTAAAAGTGGCATTACAGTAAAAAATATGTTTATTTCATCTCATTTTCTGCTTGAGTTCTGTCGCCTCTAGTTTTAACATTCACTGAACTGCAGGTGAGGTGTAAATAAAGCACTAAAAGCAAATAATGGAAATAAATATATAAATAACAATGCATCCATTTTGTCAGTAGCTTTTGTGGTCACTCTTCAGCTTAATGTGCAGTAAAACTTTTAGCTTATTACCTCAGAAACTGTACTTCAAAAATAAAATGCATGATAAAACCTTGGTCAGAAACAAAAATCATGGATAAAGTTTGGTCAGGGGTATAAAGTGTGAGCACCTTTTTAAGCTTGTTTTAAGCTTTTTGACGTGAAACAAAGCATTGTTACTTAATAACACTAGAATTTTAATGTTCTTGGTATTAGTGTGGCTATAAAGCTTGCAGTTAAAGTAACATCAAAAAATAAAAGTGTTTTAAAGTAATACAAATATAATGCAGTGTTGCCCTGCACTGGTAAAACTGCTGTGTTTTCTTCAGAAACACTACTATTGTTTATATAAATAAGCTGCTATGTAGCTATTGGGGCAGCCATTCAAAGGAGAAAAGGCTCAGGTTACACAGCAGATAGCAGATACACTCTGTAGATCATACTGGTGTTATCTGTCATCCACTGTTTAACCTGTGCCATATAGCCTGTTTTCAGTTTCTGCCTTTGCTACACAACAGATTTTTACATTAACTATAGCAGTATTTATGAAGCAAATAGATTGGTTTTACCAGTGCATGGCAACATTCCATGATATTTCCATTACTTTAAACCATTTAATTTTTTGGTGTTAATGTTCCTTTAAATAGAGTAGCTTATGAGTGCAATTATCTTAGAGTTAATGGTTTACTGCCTGGAATTGTGTTGGTTAAAGAACAAAAAATGCATGTTAACTCACTTCTGGCATTTATTTGTGCAAATTCACCAAAACCATTACAAAATTGTGTTAAATTAATTCATTTGTAACATACCACATGGCAGCATCTCATCTCTTATCAGAGGAGTTGTGGCTTGCATGAGGTATGGAGATAGAGATGAGATGCTACCATGTGGTATGTTACAAATTCATTTATTTAACACCATTTTGTAATGATTTTGGTAAATTTGCACAAAAACTGTAAATGCCTGAAGTGAGTTTACGTGCATTTTTTATTCTTGAATAATTGCTTAGTGCTTATGGCTAGTGATGGGCGAATAAATTTACCAGGCGCGAATTCTCGGCGACAAAAACATTTGGATGCATGCCAGAATATTCGCTTGTATTAAAACTGTCACACGTCAACATTATTCGGACGCCCATTGACTTTAATGCGGGTGTCAAAATAGAAGCGGGCGTTAAAATTCACATTTCGCTATTTTTTCACCGTTTTGTGAATTTCGCAGGAAATTAAAGAATATTTTGGCGAATCTAAACTGAACAAGTTTGGTCATCACTGCTTATGGACCTAAGCATGGCGCTCACTTAAAGACAGCATATAACCATACCATTAACATTGTACAGATTGTGTTGGTTAACAATCATGCATTTGTGGGCCTCATAGTTTTGGCATCCAATGCACTTCTAAATAGAGGAGTAAAGGGGAATGTCACCTGTTGTGCTTTATTATTTTCTTGTGTTTGACCATTGTTGTTGCCTTCCTATTGCATCTCCGCTTTTTCACTTCCATCTGCTACATACATTACAAAAAGTGGTCTGTTTGCCTTACATGCTGCAGCTTTTAAATTTACTAAATAGTGGACCTGCTGTTCCAAAGAGAGCTGTAAGAAAAAGAAATGCATATAATATTATTCTATGTATTATATGTATATTGTATGTATATATTGTCCTACTTGTTGAGATCATGTAATATATAGCATTGCTGCTAAACCCAAAACAATAATTCTCCAGTGCTGGTTTAAAAGCTACTGATGCAATCACTGGAACACTAAAGAAAACAAAAATGGTCTCCCTAGGGCATATGCATGGAGCACTTATGCCTATAGCATTGGCAGATACAAGTTGTGCTCTGCACTTTGTGCCTAGTTGCACCATTGCAACATAGGCAGGTATCAAGTACAAGGGTTTACAAATGTCTTCTGTCTTCCAGCACTGACAGAATTTTTAATATTAATTAAAAATTAGTATTGAGTGAGAAATCTGGGAAAACATTAAAAGGAATGATATAAGATATGGGTTCTACGTATAGCTTTTCGGCATACATTTTAATTAATGAAGTTGTAGGCAATCCATTTAGTGGTAAAAACACTAGGTTGGCAGAACAAGACAAAAAAAACCAGTACTAGCACCAAATGCTGTTGATCTCCCTCTAGCAACATACACCTGTTGGTGACAGTAAAGGTTTATATTTGTGTCCCTTTTTTGGGAAAAGGATTGGTAAACACTGTAGTGCTCTTTTCCATGCTCCATTATACTTTTGTTCCTTTTTTGATTTTGAAGTGTGTACATTTTCTCTTTGAGTGCGTTCCTCTAGAAAAGAGTGCTTAACACAGACTTTTCATCATGTTGGCCAGTCATACTATGCCTAAAACAATTCACAAAATGAGTTACCTGGGAGCAGAGCCGGACTGGGAGCAAAAAGCAGCCCACATGTAAACACACACACACACAAACACACACACACACAAAGAGACACACAAACTCGGAGAGACACACACACACACAGACACAAACACGCACACAGACACACAAACACAGAGACACACACAGAGACACAAACACACAAAAAGACACAAACACAGAGAGACACACAGACACACACAGAGACACACAAACACAGAGAGACACACACACACAGACACACACAAAAAGACACACACACAGAGACAGAGAGACACAAACACACACACAGAGACACACAGACACAGAGAAACACACAGACACACAAACACAGAGAACCACACAGACACACAAACACAGAGACACACACACACAAACAGAGAGACACACAGAAAAACACACACAGAGAAAAACAGAGACAGAGAGACACAAACACACACACACAGACACACAGAGACACACAGACACAGAAAGACACACAAACACAGAGAGACACAGAGACACGCAAACACAGAGACACACACACACACAAAAAGACACAAACACAGAGATACACAAACACACACACACAGAGACAAACAAACACAGAGACACACAAACACACACCCACACAGACACCCCTACCTCCCCCTACCTCTGCTAGGATCTTCGTGAAACAGCACGGGAACTCTGACACCTCCCAACCCGTCTGCTGGCCAATCACCTTTGCCTTTCCCTGACTGATCGAGGGAGGAGGGAGGAGCAACACGCAGCTGCTTGGTGTGTGTGAAGGAGAAGCCCAGCGTGCATGCTGTAAATCTCTCTCTCCCTGCCCAGACGCCACAAATCAGAAGCGGCCCATTTCAAAGGCAAATGGAGAGGCCCTTCGGGAAATTGCCCGAACTGACATATGGTCAGTCCTGGTCTGCCAGGGAACACCACGGTGTATAACTTCTCCTCTGTGTGCACCACGTTAGGGAAAGTACCCCGGAAAAACTTTGTAGTCCAAACTGTATGCAGAAACATGGAGCACCACAGAAATGAAGTGGAGTGTTATAATAAAAATGCCAAAATGTATTAGTCCATTAAAAGCGGCACATCATTGTAGGAACATTAAAGAACCATAGGCTTAACGTGTTTTGTGGCTGTCCAGCCACTTTCTCAAAAGCACATCAGTTCAATCCATACTACGATTTAAATTATGAGCAAACCCCGCCCCTAAAAACATTTAACCCTCAGGTTACCAATACATAGTATTTTAACCCCCAGTATGCTATAACATAATGACTATATAGCAGTCATATACTTGACATGGAGGGGATCAGGTAGAAAGGAAAAATAGTGAAAAGCCCAACATCATAACATGACAAAAAGGAAAAAGGAATGTAAGACATAACTATCATCTTATATCATGGAATAAAACTCAAAAATAGCATGATAATTCCCATTCCCAATTAATGCCCTCAAATTCCTCTATGGTCTTCAAATGATAAATCTAATATACCACCCTAGCTAGAAGTCGCTTATTAACATCCCCTTTCCTAATATCAACACGTGGTTTATCAATCACCTGAAATTGAAAGTGTACTATATCAGTGTGTGTCAATTTAACATGTTTAGCTAGGGCAGATTTCTCATCCCCTCTTTCTACAGCTGACAGATGTTCCAGGATCACCAACAGGATGTGTGGTTTGGCCAAGATATCGGGCCCCACATTGGCAAGCTGCCAAATATACTACCCATTTGGACAAGCAATTAGTATTGTGAAATCTTATAATTTCTCTCCGTATACGTGCTAGCAAACTCCTTAGAGACTTTAATTACATTACAGGTTTTACATTTCCTTCACCCACATTTGTATTACATAGTTACATATAGTTACATAGTTACATAGTTAAATTGGGTTGAAAAAAGACAAAGTCCATCAAGTTCAACCCCTCCAAATGAAAACCCATCATCCATACACACACCCCTCCCTACTTTTAATTAAAATTCTTTATACCCATACCTATACTAACTATAGAGTTTAGTATCACAATAGCCTTGGATATTATGTCTGTCCAAAAAATCATCCAAGCCATTCTTAAAGGCATTAACTGAATCAGCCATCACAACATCACCCGGCAGTGCATTCCACAACCTCACTGTCCTGACTGTGAAGAACCCTCTACGTTGCTTCAAATGAAAGTTCTTTTCTTCTAGTCTAAAGGGGTGGCCTCTGGTACAGTGATCCACTTTATGGGTAAAAAGGTCCCCTGCCATTTGTCTATAATGTCCTCTAATGTACTTGTAAAGTGTAATCATGTCCCCTCGCAAGCGCCTTTTTTCCAGAGAAAACAATCCCAACCTTGACAGTCTACCCTCATAATTTAAGTCTTCCGTCCCTCTAACCAATTTAGTTGCACGTCTCTGCACTCTCTCCAGCTCATTTATATCCCTCTTAAGGACTGGAGTCCAAAACTGAACTGCATACTCCAGATGAGGCCTCACCAAGGACCTATAAAGAGGCATAATTATGTTTTCATCCCTTGAGTTAATGCCCTTTTTTATGCAAGACAGAACTTTATTTGCTTTAGTAGCCACAGAATGACACTGCCCAGAATTAGACAACGTGTTATCTACAAAGACCCCTAGATCCTTTTCATTTAAGGAAACTCCCAACACACTGCCATTTAGTGTATGACTTGCATTTATATTATTTTTGCCAAAGTGCATAACCTTGCATTTATCAACGTTGAACCTCGTTTTCCAGTTTGCTGCCCAGTTTTCCAGTTTAGACAGATCACTTTGCAAAGTGGCAGCATCCTGCATGGAACCTATAGTTCTGCACAATTTAGTATCATCTGCAAAAATAGAAACAGTACTTTCAATGCCCACCTCCAGGTCATTAATAAACAAGTTGAAAAGCAAGGGACCTAGTACAGAGCCCTGCGGTACTCCACTAACAACACTGGTCCAATTAGAAAATGTTCCATTTACCACCACTCTTTGTAGTCTATCTTTTAGCCAGTTCTCTATCCAGGTACAAATACTATGTTCCAGGCCAACATTCCTTAA